>CM053585.1:235521434-235536953 GCA_028646515.1 Pseudochirops corinnae | reverse complement strand
TAGCCATTCCCCAATTGATGGGCATCCCCTTAATTTTCAGTTTTTTGCCACCACAAAGAGAGCTGCAATAAATATTTTTGTACATATGGGTCTTCCTCCCACTTCTATGATCTCTTTGGGATATAACCCCAGAAGTGGTACTACTGGGCCAAAGAGTATGCAATTATTTATAGCCCTTTGGGCATAGTTCCAGATTGAGGAGCTATTTTCTTCAGTGACTTTTTGTACTTCTTTTTCCATTTGGCCAATTCTGCTTTTTAAGGAATTTTTCTCTTCAGCCTTTTTTAACATTTGGCCTATTCTGGATTTTAAGATGTTATTTTTTTGTCCTTCTTTTACCAAGCTGTTGACTCTTGCATCATTTTCATTTCTTTTCCTTATTTTTCCTCTGCCTCGTATTTGATTTTTTAAAAATCCTTTTAAGCTCTTCCAGAACCTGAGACCAATTTATATATTTTTGAGGCTTTAAATGTAACTGTTTCAACACAGATTTTTGATCTTCCTGTCTTCTAAGTTTGTGTTTTGATCTTCCCTCTCACCATAGTAACTTTCTATGGTCAGGTTCATATACATATATGTGTGTATGTGTATGTATATATATACACATACACATACATGTGTGTTTGCTAATTTTCCAGCCTTTTTCTTGACTTTTAACTTCATATTAAAGTTGGACTTTGCTCCTAAGGTGGAGGGTGCACTATGGCAAGTTGCAGGTTTTTTTGTGCTGCTGTACTCAGAGCTAGTTCTGGGAATCCATAAGTTTCAGTTCTTCCAAGGTGGTATGACCTAAGGAGAGAAATGATCACTGCCCTCCTGGCCTGTGCTCTGGTCTATGAGCAACCACAAGCACTCTTCCTGGAAATGGGACCAGGGTACACACTCCAGCTAATCCTCCTGCTCCTCCTGGGATTGTAACCCAAAATCATGTATGGACAATGCAACAGAGTCCTGAATCCAATGCCAGCAAAGAGACACCAGCAATTGCCCCCCATTGCCCCTTGCTCCAAATTACTCTTAACACTATAGGTCATAAGCCCCCATCAGTGGGAGTACATTAATAATCAGCCAGTATACTATAACATCTATGAAACTGAATTTGCCTCCTAGAATCAGAAGCTATAGTTCACTTTGTTTATTGTACATATTTTTGTATATGGATATCGAAAGCCATTCATGTTTCTTGTTTTTTTGCTGGCTCTCTTGCTGAGTATTACCTCCTGTAAATGACTGGTTCTTTTTACTGATGTTCTTCTATGTCTGTTATGCCTCCTAATTTCTTTTTTATATGACTTCCCCTTTCCTTTTCCATTAAAAACTCTTTAATCTTAGAACACTCCAATAAAACATATTTTAGATGCATTCTATCCAGAAAACCATTATTCCTGTGTTTGGTTCAGAAATCCAAACTTCATTATTAGGCCTACAAGGTAACTAACTCTATAGTATACAAGATGTTTCACAGTAGTATACTCAAAGCTAAGATGAGAAGAGGAAGAGCAGTGTGAAGTTAGCTGTGGTGTCAGACAGTTGGTTATCAACCTGAGAAAATTCATGCTGCTACCAAATAAAACTACTAAGACTCTAAGCTCTGAGATATGATGGAAGACTAAATAGATCAGGAGTCAGCAACTTTTCAAATGGAACTTGCTGAGCCCATATTTACTCATTTCCACAGGAAAATAAGGAGGATGGGGGATGACAGCTCTTGTATTTGAGGCAGAGAAGGGAGATTTGAATGGTTCTATAGACCACTGTGACTACAAATCCTACAGTCCTATATTAAAATGCAAATCTTCCTGACATGGTAACATGCCTTAAGCACTATTAGCTAACATCTTAATTAGCAATTAGTACCATAGCAGGGATTAGTTGACCAGCAGAGAGCCAGAATCAATCAATCAACAAATATTTAAGTGCCTGCTATATGCTGGGCATTACAAAAATGAAATAGCCCCTGCTCTCAAGGAACTTACATTTTATTGGGAAAGACAACATGTACATATACATAATAATGTATAAATACAATAAAGTATAAGTATAAATAAACAAACACACACAAAACAAATACAAGGTAATTTGGCAGGGAGGAAAGAGATGGCATTTGCAGGTACAGGCATCAGGAAAATCTTCACGTAGATGTCCCTTGTTCAGAACTTTGAAGAAAATTAGGAATTCTAAAAAGTCTGAGGTGAGGAAGGGTATGCATCCCAGGCACAGGAGACAGCCTTTGCAAACACAGTTTGGTTGTAACAGTAAGGCTTCAATGATAGAATTGAAATCATGTTCTAAAGGGCTTTAAACTCCAAAAGAATTTGTATTTAGTCCTAAAGGTTGGAGGGGGCGCTGGAGTTCATTGACCAGGGGAGTGACATGGTTAGACTTGTGCTTCAGGAAAATCACATTGGCAACTCCATGTAGGATGAATGAGAGAGGAAGGAGATTCAAGGCATGGAAACCCCAACAGGAAGTTATGGCTATGATCTAGAAGTGAGGTATTGAGGATCTGAATCAGAGAAAAGACCAATGCAAAAAAAGATATTATAGAAATCTGGCAATTAACTGACTAGATATGTATAATGAGGGAAAGGAGACAAAAATGACTGCAATTGTATGAGGCTGGGTGACTAGGAGGCCCTCTGAAGAAATAGTAAAGTTGAAAAGAGGAGTGAACTTTGAGAAAAAGACAATGTGCTCTCTTTTAGACAAATTAAATTTGAAATGTCGATAAGACACTCAGTTCGAAATATTAAATATGAGACTAAGCCTAGGAAAGTGATATTTAGCTAACAGCAAGAAGTGAATCAGGTTTAGGGCTACTAGCATAAGTTTCTCACACGTCAGTTTAGTCCTAGATCAAAGATCAGTAAACCTTTTAGCTTTAAGTTTCACTAACAGGAACTTTCAAAAGTGGGGAATGGGAGTGAGTGCTGGTATTCCTGGCAAAAGGGTCCTAGCACTCTTTGGCAGAGGCAGAAGAGAGGTTACAGAAAGACCTGAATTCAAATCCTACCTCAGAAATATACTAGCTATGTGATCTTGTGTGACTCTCAGTGTTGGTTTCCTTATCTGTAAAATGAGGGGGTTGAACTAGATGACCCTTCCAGCTCTAAATCTATGATCTATAAAATGGATTGTGGAAGGGAAATGAGGGAGAAAAAGCAAATCTCTCTTGATGAGAGATTCCTCTTAGAAGCTCTTTGAGGTCAGAGACCAAATCTTTGTACCTCTTATACGGCGCCTTAAGCATCATCTTGCATATAAGTAATCAACAATATTTGCCGAGTTGGATTAAGAATAGGACCTATCATGGGTACAAATAGAAAAGAGAAGGGAGAAGTAGAGAATGTCAAAAGAAAAAAAGGGGGTGCTGACAGGAGAATTCCATAGGTTAACAGAATAAGAGTTCAAGGGGCTTTTGGAGGTCATCTTGTCCAATTTGTTCATTTTACAGAAGAGTAAATTGAGGCCCAGAGAGATTAATTGACTTGCCTAAAATAGTAAGTAGCAGAGCTAAGACTCAAACCCAGGTCTCCTAATTACAAATTCATTTACTCTTTCCATTGTCCTAAAAGAAAAACTTGCCTATTTTACCATTTTCCCCATGTTGGGTCCTGCCTGTATCACTCAAAATCATATCAATTACCATGTTTAACATGTATGTAAGTTTGAATGAAAGTCAAAAGCTTCTAACCATTTGTCTCACAAGTAAGTCTTTGAGGGAAGCCTTGCCAATAGGCAAGGTAATTCCTGGACATTGTAATTTTAGAACTCCTCAATAAAACAGCAGGTTGTTCCTTAGTAGAGTAGTTTTGTTTTAGACTAGAGCAATCAAATTTAAACATAATATTATCTAGGTCAGTCTCTCCATGCCCCAAATTCCTGAAAAGAAAAAGAAAAAATATCATAGTCTCATAGTATTTAATTCAAATGAGTACAAGAAATTTCATATAGGCCAGGAAAAGGCCATTATCTTATTACAAAAATCCTTTCCCTTTAATAGTGTCAATTGGGTTGTTCTATAAGTATGACTGGAAGATGAAGTTACCCCTCTCCTACTCCTCTAGTATAACCAAATTAAAAGATTAGGCCTCAAAAATGGAGATGAAAGTGAGGCACTCACATTGGAGTTACAACTAAAAATGACAGTAGCAATCCAAAGATGCTGAATCTTTGATCTTCTACTTGATATAGCCTTTAAGTAACTTAATGAACTGTTTAAAGTTCTAAGGAAAGAGGGGTACGTGTGTGTGTGTGTGTGTGTGTGTGTGTGTGTGTGTGAGAGAGAGAGAGAGAGAGAGAGAGAGAGAGAGAGAGAGAGATTAAGATTTTGAAGCACCAGATACTATTGATAGATCTCTTTTTTAAGTATGATATGGTAGGAAAAGCACTCAACTACAAGACCTGTGTTCAAATTGTACTTGCAGCATTGACTAGCTATGCCACAGTGTGGTTGAGCTGCTTTCCATCACTGGGCCGGTTTTCTCATCAGTGAAATTGTGATAATAATTATTGTACTAACTCAGCAGTACTGTGAGGAAAAAGCTTTGCAAGCTATGAAAAGATAAGCTATCACCCTTACTTAGAAGTTACAATCACTTAAAAGCATTGGTTAGAAATGACTACAATAGAGATTTTTCTTTTAGTAGCTGATCTGTATTATCATACATGTATAGATTGACCATTCACATGCATTATTTGCATTATAGGCTTTTTTGGTTGGTGTGTGCACTTTAGCTTCCAGAGAACCCTGAAAAACAAACTGTAACATTAACACTCTGACACCCTGCCAAAGTTTTTCTAACCAAAATACATCATTAAAAGAAATCCACTGAGCAATAAATGACTAATATACCTGGCAACATGTGGTGAAAGTAGATTTGGCCCTGGAACCCATCACCATCCTTTGCCTTCAAAGATCTTCTGTGGCCCTTAGAGATCAAAAAGGGAAATGCAAATGGCATCATGGAGTCAATAGCATTCTTTTTATTCTTTAATTTACTCATCTTCCATTTGTTCTCTTTCTCATAAGGAAAACAATCCCCTAGGCATATAGACATTTTATATTGCTCATTATTGATGTTTGCTCAGCTCTGCATCTCTATCAAGGAGGCTAAGTGAGTTTTCAAAGACAACACAGACAAGTAGAAATATTCCAGCAGGAGGCATCTGGAGGCCTGGGTTCTAGTCTTCTCTCTGACTCTCACCAGCAGCAGGACCTCAAGCAGGTCACTTCAACTCTCTAGACATCGGTTTTCTCCTCAGTTAATTAATAGGATTGGAATAGATAATCACCTAAAGCAGTAGTATCAAACTCAAATAGAAATTTGATGGACCTATACAGAAGGATCTCTGAGAGCCAGATACTGACTTGGTTTCAAATATAATATTTTCTATGTTTTTGTGGATTTTTATCTTGTTAAATTCTTCCCAATAGATTTTAAACTGGTTTGGGCTACACTCAAGAGTACTGCAGACTCTGTGACCTGAGGGCCCCACATTTGATTCCTCTGCCCTAAAGTACCTTTCAATGAGGAGGTTCTATTATTTTAAGACAGGTCTATAATTTCCATTAGTTTCTACGCAACCTTCTTAAAGTACTTAGAGTACATGAAGTAGGTATTCAGCATCCGACTTCATGGTAATGATGATGACCGTTTCTAACCCATCTCTTGAAAGGCAGCTATCATACTGTAAAATAGTGCCTCAGACCAATTTTTAAGGCTCACAGTTACTCCTTGCTCACGGTTCCTGTGTTTTGCTTGACACATATTCTCTGCCAATCTTCCCTTCTTCTCCATCTTGCTCCTTTTCCCAGTATTAATGGATACACCAACTAAAGTCAGAAGTAAACCTGGATTCAAGTTCCCATTCAAATACTTAGTAGCTGGTACAACTCTGAGTATGTCACTAAATCCTTCTGCATCTCAGTTTCCTTATCTGTTAGTGGAGATATTGACACTTGCACTATCTACTTCAAAGGATCGTTGTAAGAAAAATGCATTGTAAGACTTAAAACATAGGGAAATGCAAACTACTTTTGATGTGACTAATCCATCTTTTCTTCTTCCAAACCAAGTAATGTCAGCTGTCACCCAATGGTTGCAAATATAGCAAATAGATATTGCCCATATAGGTTGAACTGCATCACTTCCATGTCTCCATGACTTCTCAGTAGATGAAGTGGCAAAAGGCTATCAGACTTAGCTAGGAAATGTTGGAAGGCTCTAAATCATATTTCCATCTCTCTGGTAGAGAAGAGACTGGTTTTATTGACAAAGACGATTGAAAATTACTGGGAGTATTCAAATAATAAGTCTGCCTCAAAGCAAAGAGACAGTCTGGCTGAGGCAAACTCATAGCTCCCCTGAATAACTCCACTGGGTCATGCTTAGCCTCGACAATCACTCTGTGGTATTTCCAAACCCAGACTCAATAGAGCCTTCTGTCATCCTCAAAAACCAACCCCTCTCCACCTAGCTTCTATGCTACTTGTATGTTTCCTGGATCCAAATCATAAATCAAAATGAATTCTGAGAATCTCTGGCAGAAATAAGTTTCTCAGATAATACAGTGCCAAAGGGGTCTACTCTAGGATAGTGGGGCAATTCAAATTTCCAACCTGCCTGTTCCAGTGTCAGGGGGATAGGGCTGCAGATTTCATGCACACCACTAGATGTCACCAATACTTATTACTGTATGTACTTAATGACAGCAGAAGTCCATTGTATGGAACAAGCCCTCAGAAAGAGTTCTGGGCAAAATTTTACCAGTCCTTATAATACAGTCTTAAGTTTAATTTCACGAGAAATTCTGTGCCTCAAAGGTTGTGCTCACCAATAATTTTTTCACCACACGTTGTTACCTGCAGCTATTGGGGAAAATGGTCACCATATCAGTAAATCCAACTGGTTAAGGAAAAGCCTACCCAGAAAAAACACAGACTGTCAACCTAGAACTTCACCTGATTCTACATTTTGTTTCAACACTCAACTGGTCACTGTGGTGGCTCCATAGCTCCTAACTCATTGCAGCCCCTGTTAAAAATAAATTAATTAAGGAGAGGTGACAGTAACACCAGGGATTTTCGATGGCAGTATGCTGCTGAAATAATGTAGGTCTTATGGCTTTTAGCATTGACTGAATGACAGACAGCTAATTTATGGTGATTTGGGAGACCTGCACTATAATTATGAAGTATTTCTGGGTGAATATTCAGGATTCAAAGTCTAAGAAATCCACAGCTAAGGTTAATTTATTACTGACAGCTGTATATATAATAATACATCATGTCTGTTAATCTTACATTTCTTGACTACTTACATCAAGCAATCTCTTCATTCATTAATGAAATCAAGGCTTGCCATTCATCTTAATGACTGAAACATGTTTTGAACCTGGAGGACACCTATAATTATATTTTGCACTTCCATAATACCACATAAGTGAATATGTAAAAAAAGGGGTGATTTGAGCTTCCAATATTACTAGCAGGGCAAAAATGTCAAAGAGATCAAGCAGCAAACAAAGTCACAGGACAATTAGTAAGGTCAAAGGAAAAAAGTCAGAGCTTCTTTTGTAACTTCCACACAGATTCTCTTCCTTTTGGCCACTTTTCCTTTTGAATGTATTATATCTTTTAAAATTACTTTTAAAATTCCTTTATTTCTTTCTAAAACCTGGGGTTTTAGCAGCTTCTAAGAATCATAAGTTTTTCATTACTATCTCAGGAGAATTAAAATTACCAATAAGCCAAAGAGCAATGAAAAGATGAACAATGAACATTCACATTCTGTTGCCTATTACCAACCATGATTTTCCTATGAGGAGAGATGGTCACGCAGAAAGAATAACACAACATAATAAGTGGTGCATTAGTAACCCAGAGAAAGTTAAAAAAAAAAAAAAAAGAGGAAGAGTTCTGACCTTATCAACTCAACCAAAACTTCTCTCTCTAAGGTCACTGATGATCTCTTAAATGTCAAGTCCAATGACTTTTTCTCATTCGTCATCCTTCTCAACCTCTCTAGCATCTAACAATATTGACCACTTTCTCCTCCTTCTCACTTCTTTGTATTTTCATGGATTCAGATCCAGCCTTAATCTCTCTCATGAGCTCCAGTTGGACATCTCTAGTTGCCTATTAAATAGACGGCCCATAAAAACACCTCAATTTCAATGTATCCAGAACTAAACTCATTGTCTTTTCCCTAAAACCAAATTCCCTTACGATCTTTCCTCTTAGTGTTAAGGGAACTACTATCTTCCAATTTGCAACCTCAGCAGTATCCTTCACTCCTTTTTCTCGCTTCATAGGTTCAATTGGTTGGCAAATCTGATTGTTTCTATATCCACAATCTCTTGCATTCCGTAAAAGGTCATCACGTCTCTAACTACAAAAGATTCCTAATTGGTCTTTCAGCCTCAAGTCTTTCTACCTCTCTAATCTCTAACTACTAAAGAGATATTGCTAAGGTACATATCTGACTATAAAACTCTTCTACTCAATAAATTCCAAAGGCTCACTCTTACTTCTAAGATCAAATATAAAACAATAACCCAAAGAAAAGTCACTGAGACATTACAAAATAAGAGTAAAATAAAAATAATTAGTATTTTATGTAACACTTTAAGATTTGCAAAGCTCTTTGCAAATATTATCTTATTTTTATCCTCACAAAAACTATGGGAAAGAGGGGCTATTATTATCTCAATTTTACACATGAGCTAAATTGAAGCAGACAAAAGTTAAGTGACTTTCCCAGGATCACACAGCTAGTAAGTGTCTGAAGCCGTATTTGAGCCCATGACTTTCTAATTTCAGGTCTACTCTATCAGATAGCTGCCTCTATAAATAGACTTGAAAATCAAAGCACAATTGAATTGATAAATAAAATTAGGAATTATTTTTTGACAGTCAAAATTAGGAAACCATTAGAACTTTAATTTTTAAAAGGAGAAAAAAACATACATCACTAAAATTACAAATGGAAGAGGAAAGATTGCAGCAAGCACTAAAGAAATAAATAATATCATTAAAGAATAATAATAACTTTCATTTATATTGTGCTTTAAGGTTTTCAAAGTTCATTGTATGCATTTTCTCCTTTGAATATTATATACAACTGTATTTTTGAAAATCAAAGAACTTAAAAGAATTGATCAATATCTACAAAAAATATAAATTCCGAAAGTGATATAATGGGAAATTTCAAACAAATAAATCACTCAGAAAAACACATCCCCAAGAAAGTCACAAAATAATTCTCTCAAAATTCCAAAAAAAAGAATCTCTATATTACAAAACTTATTCATAAACATAGAAAAAATGAAACATTACCCAATATCCTTTATGACTAAAATATTACAATAATTTTAACATAGGTAGGGATAGTACTAGAAAGAAAAGTATAGAACAGCTTCCCTAACAAGTGTAAATGCAAAAATGTTAAATAAAATAGCAGTAAATAGAATACTGCAATACTTTTCATCAAGACCAGACAGTGTTTATATGAGGCATGCAAGGCCAGTTCAATATTAAGAAAAAACATTATCCTTGACTCCTCTCTCTTGAGCTCTATGATTCCAATTAGGTGCCAATTCTTGCAGATTCTACTTCCATAATATCTCTAGCATCTGTCCCACAGCTACCACCCTAGTTCAGGTTCTCATTACCTTTTGCCTGGACTGTTTCAATAGCCCCCTAATTGTTTCTCTGCCTTAAATCTAGCTCCCCTATTATCCATCCTCCATATAACCTGCCACAGTGATTTTCCTAAAGTGCAAGTCTGAGTATGTCACTTCCCTACTCAATAAACTCCAATGGTTCCCTATTGCCTTTAGGATTAAATATAAACTCCTCTGTTTAGCTTTAAAGCTGTTCTACAACCTGCCCCAGCCTACTTTCCCAACCTTATTACATTATTCCCTTGTATGTACTCTGTAGCCCAGCCAAATTGGCCTTCTTGCTGATCCTCACACTTGATAAACTCTCCATTTTAATATTCCATCTCCCTTCCTGAGTGCCTTTGCACTAACTGTCCTCCAACCTTGATATATACTCCCACCTCACCCTCCTCCACACTTTGGAATGTCTTTCCCTAAACTCTGCAAGAAACACACTTTCTTCATGAAAACTATACTGATTTCTGATCCCTCCACTAGCTTCCAATTCCTTCTCCTCTCAAAAAAATTACCTTGTATTTATTTTGTATTTATTTCTGTGTACATTGTCTTCCCCAATAGAATGTAAGATCCTTGAAGGCAGGAACTATTTCATTTTTGTATTTGAACCCCTATTGCCTAGAAGAATGCCAGACACAGTAAGCATAGTTATGCGTAGTAACAAATGTTTGTTGAGCGATCATAACACATCAATAGGTGAAAATTTGCTTTTAGAAAATGTGGACAAGAATCACGCAGCATAAAAAAGTGAAAAGGAGCTGTGATTGGTATTAACAGAAAAATACCCACAGGGTTGAGATGACATCCATTTAAAAAATCAGAAACATGCAATTACAAGCTTAAAAACAACAATTTTATCCCATACCTATAGAAGGTACACATTATTTATCCTTTAAAAATAATTCTTATTTAATGTTAAGATAAAGTGCTTGTCTCCATTATATGCATGGCAGCTAAGTAATTTGCTTCTATTTATTTTACCTATTTAAATGCCTCCCTCACACGTAAAGAAGCATCACCTAGGTTGTTTCATCCCAACTTTACTGGTAAAATTTTTGCTTACAAAAGTGTAAAAAAAAAAAAACTTATTTAAACTGTAAAATACTGTAACTTGTCAGATTCCCTCATTCCTGTGCAAGATGTATAGTCAGGATATTTGCAAGCCAAGTGAAACTTTTTTCCTTCATCAACTTATTAATTACTCCAAAAAAGAATAATATGTTGAGATAATGATTTGGTTATCTACAGTATCTTTCATCTAGACACAGTATCGGATTCCACTGTACACAGGTTAGATAACAGAGTAAGCAAGTTTCGTATCTTTTAAACAAATCCCTTGAGATGATGGGTTAATTAAATAATGATAAATATAGTTTCAAGGTAGGTGAAAGATGATTGGAGGAGGTTAAGTGAGAAACCCATAAGCTACTGAAACTGAATTTTTAAGGTTTCCATGTATTCTCCAACTTTAAATCCTTGACTCCTAACATACTGAAAAGAGCAAAAGACCTGCATTCAAATTCAACCTCTACTATTTACTATTTGTATAGGCTTAGGCAAGTTATTTAACTTTTCTGGACCTTGGAGATCTGTTTTCCAGAAAAATTTTTCAGTTCATATTGAGCTCCAGTCTCTCTATACCCCATAAAAAAACAGATTAAACTAACAAAATTGACCATCTTGTGCTGCCGCTGCCATTTCTGAAGGAAAAAAACTAAAATTGGGATTCGAATATATTGGTCCTTTGAAATTGTTGTTTGGACTGTTAAGCAAGTTAGTGCCTGCTCAATAAATGTTTGTTAAACAAATGAATCCCTATCTTATCTTCTCTGTCTTTGGAAATTATCATTTTTAATAATAGCTCACACTTTATAATGTCTCAAGCAAACAACCTTATAAATCAAGTTTCTGCTTCATCTTTCATTACCATTTCCCTCTATCTGCAATAAAGTTTTCTTCCTATTCATTTTATCTCTCCCTTTGACATTAGAAATCTTTCTCCCTTTTAAAGTTCCAGTTGTCTTTAAAAATTTACCTCCCCCCACTAATTACATGATTGTAATAGTCTTCATTTTAATGTATTTCCTTAATTTAACATTCTAAATAAGGGAACTTCAGAGGCAGCTAGGTGATGCTGTGGTGGATACAGCAATGGCCCTGGATTTAGGAGGACCTGAATTCAAATCAGACTCTATAGACACTTAGTATCTGTGTAACCCTGGGCAAGACACAATCCAAATTGCGTTTTTAAAAAAAGTTGTTTTTTTTTTAAACCAGCTCAAAACCACCACTATAACTTCATTCTTCCTCAACCAAAAAACTCCATTCACTTTACATCCAGATCCCACGTAGAATGACTGCCATTGTTTAAAAAAAAAAAATCAAAGCCTCAACTAAGACTACTACAAATTGGGAACTAATACAACATTACAGGAGGGACACCTACAGTATTTTATGTTTTGTGTATATTATTTGACTAAACTCCCAGGTCTTCAGGAACTTCCTTCTGTTCAAAAAAGCTGCTTCCCCGACCCACCCCCTCCTTTTCTAAGCTTACCTTGACTTCTTTTTCTTTCTACCTTGGTTTGGTTTGTCTGTCTGTCCCTGTCTTTTCTGCCCCCACGCCCCCAACATTTGATGTAGAAACACAGCAAACAGGGGCAGCTAAGTGGCACAGTGGATACAGCACCAACCCTGAAGTCAGCAGGACCTATGAGACTTCAAATCAGAACCCTGACTGCCTCAAAAAGAAAAAAAAAAAGAAACATAGGTAACTCAATTGGGAAACAAATGGAAATAAAGAGAGGGTAATGCAGAGACAGGTTAATATAAAGAAGGAAACAGAAACAAGCAAAACAAACTTCCTGATCCTGAAAGAAGGATCAAGAGCCGGAGTAGTGGAAGAAAACAATATCTATTCTAAATAGAATCTAAAGAGGTGCCTTAGATGGCCTTCCTGGACATGTTACCCTCCTCTTGACAGAGACACGGTTTTTATATGACCACTGTGTGGATTCATTTTGTTTGACTGTGCTTATTATTTGCAGGGGGATTTTTTCTTTTTCTTAGCAATACCATGGCTCCGTCCAAACGGGAGCTGTTGAAATATTTTTTTAAATGCACAGAAGGATGTTAAGTAGGAAGCACAGACATGCAAGACAATTTAAAAAGTAGTGTGTGGAATAATTACTTCTAAAAAAAGGTATTATGAAGTAGTCGTAGTTTCATATACATTGTTTTGTGTGCTGCTGCATATATAAATGCTTTTTCAAGAGTGTTTAAAATTTTTTTAATTTTTTTAAGGATTCTCTATGCCAAAAAGTGATTCCTGGAGTTGTCTATTAAAAAAATCCTATTAAGATGCCTCTTTGTAGTATGGAAGCAACCCTGGGATTTCACTAAGACTATGCTAGTGGAGCACAGGTAGGTCCAACCAAGTGTATCTATAATCACAACCAGTCTAGCTAAATCTGAAAGGACTCATCATCAAAAGACTACCTACAGAAATAGGGCAGTGGTGGTGGCTGTTTCTTCTATAGCAGTTCATGAAGACTCATACTTAATCACAGATCCTTGAAGCTATGAAGTAATACAACCTACATGGCAATGCTCCTCTACCAAAGAGTTTTGGTCCCACGTTGTCAGGAGCTATTCAAATTATAACCAGCTCAAAAGAAACGTCACGTTGTGATCCAAACATATATGATGAAAGTGTCATATTTTTAGAGTGGGAAGGAAACAGAGACCATCTTCCAACCCTTTGATTTTACAGATGAGAAAACTGAAAATTCAGGGAGGCTAAATGACTTTCCCAAGGTTATACCAGTACTAACCACAAGAGGCAGGATTTGATGGCAGCTTTTCAATTCTATTGCTCCAGGGACTCACAAACAGGTTAAAATCTGGCCCCGGAGGGAGATTCCTACTACTTAACCATAGACCCCAGGTTACGTACCCCCTGAACTAAGGCTTCCTTACTCCAGGCTCAGAGAACTGCCACTTTTAATGTTATTATCAAGTTACTAATCATTTGAACCTCACAGTTATCCTGTGAGGAAAGTGGGCCTGGTATAGTACCCCCCCCTTTTTTCTACCAATTACCAAAAAACCCAAACAACTGAGAATCAAAAACTAACCAGTAACTAGTTTAAGGTGGCATGAATAGTAATTGAGTGCACAAGCATGAAAAGGAGGCATCTTAAAGAGGCGACATCCTAATCTAGAGTAGCCTTAGAAGACCTGCTGTTTTAAAGCATCTTTATTGAGACTTTGCTGGATAAGAGGAAGTGCCCAATTTATCATGGGGTGAAAGGTACCATGTACTGTTTTCTTCTTGTGTTGTATCCCCAGTTACCACTCCACTGCCTGATCTATAGAAGGATGTTTAATAAATGTTTGACTGACCATACTTATAAGCAACAAAAATAGCGCTGAATTTGGAATTGGAGGATATGGATTTGAATTTGGATTCTTCAACTTAACTGTGTGATTTTGGGTGTCATTTAACATCAGTGAGGCTAAATAATCTCTAAAGTACCTTCCAGCTTTAAATCCTATGATCACCTAGTTCATCCCTCTCCTTTTAAAAAGGAAATTGAGGCTTTGAAAGGTAATGTGACCAGTCTTTCCCAAAGTCACAAATGTAGTAATCAGCATCAGAATTTGTGAAACCAGGTTCCAAAAGCAGTTCTCTTCGTACTGCATGCACCCCAAGGACCCTTCTCAACTCTAAAGTCTACGATCCAAGGAAATGAGGGGAAATACAAAGGAAATAACAGATGCTCTCATCTCCCTGAAGGAGCACTCGCAGTCTGAAGGGGCAGAAAACATGAACAGAAGCAGATGACGCACAGCTGTATATAAATCACGACAACCTGGTCGTGGTCACCTACGCTACTTCGTTCAGAGAGATTCGGAGCAGGGCATTCTAGGGCTACCAAAAGAGGTTATGTGGGACCCGCATCTGAGAGGAATTCAAAGAAAAAGTGTCGTGGGTCCCGCCTGAAAACCTCAGAGAGAGACTCGAGCGCGACTCCCTCCTGGATTTGCGAAACTGGGAACGGAGAAAGATGGGAGATGGCAGGGTTACTAGTAGCGTGAACCTGATTCTAGGATCCCACGTCTCCCCAACAGGAGGAGGAGCGAAAGAAATTGCGCCCCGGATCCCTGCCCGGGCCTCCCGCAGACCCCGCCCAACCCTTTCCTCAACACCCCTACTTCACCGCTCCACCCCACCCCCACCCCCCGAGCTCCGAAGCGCACACCCTCAGGTCACCTGACTCGGTCCTCTGATCACGTGATCTCGTCTCCATCGCCGCCATTTTGAAGCCCAAGTTGGGGAGGGGGGAAAGTAGTAGGGGGTAAGGAAAAAAAATTTTTTATTTTAATTCTTTTTTTTAAAGAAAAAGGAGAGAGCGCCGTGGAAGGAGGGAAGCGTGTGTTTTTTTGAGGGAAAGCTCTCGAGCGGCTGGGAAGGAGGAACCCGCTGGGGAAGGGGCAACTGCCGCTGTCGAAGCCGCCGGACCCGCAGGTATCACGACCCACTTCCCCATAGCACCACCCCCCTCGCCCCAGGCATTCTAGTCCTTCACTTCTGGCGGCCGAGGCTCCCTGTCCCGCGTGGCTCGTCCGCGCCTGCCCGGGGCTGCTCTGCATCCTCCCCTCCTCCAACCCTCGGGCCTCCGGCTGTGCCTCCGCCGCGCGCTCTTCGGGGACCCGGACCTCGCGTCAGCTGCCTCCAGGATCCTGCCGCACGAGCCAGCGCCCGTGCAGCCTCCCCCGCCCCCCCCAGCCCCGGTCCTCTTGGTCCCTACGGTGTGCCCTAGCCCGTGTGCC
>CM053585.1:235494302-235520934 GCA_028646515.1 Pseudochirops corinnae | reverse complement strand
GTGCATAACTTTATGGCAGTTTAATTTTTTGATCCATAAGGTCATAACTACTTTGGAAGCTATGAGAATGAGACAAAATGTGAGTGAAAAATTAGCAGGGATCAGTGGTCCATTGAAGAGTAGGGGGATAAAGCAACAAGAAACCTATGGAGTCACATTATTGGGAAGGAAAGGTAGAGGGGTTAAAGCTAATTTAGGAAACAACTAGAAGTTCTTATTTTTGAGAGGACCTAAAAATTTTTAAACTACATGAAGTAATTTAAAACATAACAGTAATTTTTTTGTAACCTGACATTTTATTCTATTGCACAATATTACCTCTTAGATATCATGGAAGATACCAGCAGTGTTGCAGTATTGGTACCAGGTATTGGTGAACAAGAAGCTGTATTGATTTCGGAAACTGTCATCAGTCCATCATTGGAAATAGGTGATGAACAGAGAAAATATAAAACAGATCCACTTATTGATGTTATCCAGAAATTAAGTAAAATTGTAGAAAGTGAAAAGTCACAAAGATGCCTTTTAATTGGGAAAAAACGCTCTCATCCAAATGCTTCAGTGCTTTCTCTTTCACAAGACCTTTGTGAAATTCCAGCCAAAACAATTGAACTACCTGCTACTGGCACCAAAAGGACTGAGGAGCTACAAGCAGATTATTATATCACTGACTATTTTCCACAGAATGATAGAAAGACTATGTGTTACCAGTGCAGTCTTTGTAAGTTCCTATCTTCTTCTTTGTCTGTATTAAAAAAGCATGTCAAACAGCATGGTCAGCAGAATGAAGTGATCTTAATGTGCTCTGAGTGCCATTTTGTATCCAAGAGCCAAGAAGAACTGGAAGCTCATGTTTTAAATTACCATGGAAATGATGCCAAAACTCCTATTGAGTCCAAAGGTCAGCAGTGCACTGGCCTCTCCCTCCCCTCGCTTCAGGGAACAATAGAAGGGAATCTCAGAACAGTTGCAGACCTCACAGTGAACTTGGACAATAACGACATGCAAACAATCCAAGCTGCTTCTGTGGCAGAAATGGGGAGGAGAAAATGGTACACATGTGAGCAGTATGGCATGTACCGATGCTTGATTTGCAGTTATACTTGTGGACAGCAGAGAATGTTGAAAACACATGCCTGGAAGCATGCGGGGGAAGTGGATTGTTCCTATCCAATTTTTGAAGAGGAGAATGAGACTCTGGGTTTGTCAGACTCCTCAGCTACTACAGCTCAAAGGGTTGAAACAGTGCTTGCTCTAGAGGATGATGAGCTGGGTATTCATAGTGGGCAGTCTGTTCAGGTGCAGATCTGTAGTTCAGAGCAGCTGTCATGCAGATCTATTGAACAAAATAGAAAAGTAAATGAAAACCTAGGACAGTCTGCTACACTTGACCCTAATGGAGAAGAAATGTTGGAGGTAATGTCTGATACAGAGGACAGTCTGATGGCTGATAGCCTACTTTCATCAGCACAGAAAATCATTAACTGCAGCCCAAATAAAAAAGGTCATGTTAATGTAATAGTGGAACGTTTGCCTAGTGCTGAAGAAACGGTATTACAAAAACCTTTTCTGATGAATACTGACATGGAAGAGGAAAAAAACCTGATCTCCACAAAAACCCAGATTGTGCATGAAGAAACAGATGAAGTTTATCATACTGATAAAAGCACTGTTGAAATTGAAGAGGTGATCATAGGATGGAGCAGTCCTGAGAAGAAAGATGAGATAATCTCAAATAAAGTTTTGGCTGCTGATGAGAATGCCCCTCCAGGCCGGAGAAGGACAAATTCTGAGTCCCTAAGGCTGCACTCTTTAGCAGCAGAAGCTCTAGTCACAATGCCTATAAGGGCTGCAGAATTAACACGAGCCAGTTTTGGGCACTATGGGGATGTAAACCTTTTAGATCCAGATACTGGGCAAAGACAAGTTGAAAGTACTATAGCAGCATATTCTAAATTGATGTCTCCACTTAACTCTTCAGAAGTGTTAACTAGCTTTAACCAAAGTGACTCTGCATTGGTAGAACTTACAGAGGACAAACAGGAATTATCTGAAGTTCCTGTTAAAATGGGTATCAGCATGTCCCTGCTCACTGTAATTGAAAAATTGAGGGAAAGGACAGACCAGAATGCTTCAGATGATGACATTTTGAAAGAATTGCAGGACAATGCCCAGTGTCAGCCTACTGGTGATGCAAGCTTGCCTGGAAGCAACTTGGTGGAGTTTATCCCTAACGCTGATCGACCATACCGTTGCCGGTTATGCCACTATACTAGTGGTAACAAAGGCTACATTAAACAGCACTTGCGAGTCCACCGGCAGAGACAGCCTTACCAGTGTCCTATTTGTGAGCACATAGCTGACGACAGCAAGGATCTAGAGAGCCACATGATCCACCACTGTAAGACCAGGATGTACCAATGCAAACAGTGTGAAGAATCTTTTCATTATAAGGTAAACATTTTTCCTTGTGAAATCATTTCATAAGATCAGAATGTCAGAACTAGAAAAGACCTTAGAGCTCATGTAGCGCACCCCCCTAATTTTGCAGATAGAAGAAGAAACTGAGCCTGTACAGATTAAGAGACTTCTTGTCCAAAGTCACATCACTATCTAGTGGCAAGACTGAGACTAGAACCTAGGGTTTCTTATTACTAGTCCAGCATTATTCTCAGAAGCTGCTTTCTTGACAGCTTCTGCATGTTACTTATTTGGACAGAGGCAAATCTTTCTACAGTCTACAAGTGCATTCATATAGCAAAGATGACAATAAAAAGCTTGATGATCAACTAATATTGGATCCCATTGGGACCATCAGTAGCCATTGAAAAGGCTTACGAACTAGCAGTGCTTTAAACGTTATTACAAATAACTCATCAGCAGAACATCAGGATACATAAATTACTTGCTCTCCCATCCTTAAGATTGGATTTTTTTTTTCCCACTAGTTTAATTAAGCAAACATTTGTTGAATACCTACTGTCTTCAAGGTACTTCACCTAAGTATGTTGAGTTTTAAAAGCATTTGCAATTTCTCCTGTTTAGACCTGACCTCTTTTCTTTTTAGGAAGAGTATTTGGGGTATGGAAGGAAAGACATTTAAAAATCCATTGTGTTTTCAGCTGGTATCGAAGTAGAATTATTGTCAGTTTGCCAATGAACATGAACATTAGTTCCTACATGATCAAAATTTATTTACTCTGTCAGGTTAGAACTCAGAGGTCTAATGGCTATTTCCCAGGTTCTTCCTTTTAACTTATTTAGCCGTCATGGAGTGAGGGAAGGGTGTAGGTTAGACAACTTCTAGAGGGTTAGATTTGGAATCTAGGACCTACGTTTGAATTTCAAGTGTGATATTATCTCTATGACCTGGGACAAATCATTTCATGATTTGAAACCAGACATAGACACCGGGTTATCACTCTAAAAATTCAGTTTAGCTTCCAAGAGGGGTAGTTGCAATGTAAACTTTCTCAGCCAGTTTGCCTTCGAGTGAACCTGAAACCCTCAGTGTTGAGAAGGCAAATGATGATATTTAAATTGAGAGCTAGAACAAGGGTAAGACTTTTAAAATACGGATTTTCCTCAAGACGCTTGTGAAGCAGTTAGGACCTCTGGACAGGCAACTCACTCAAATAAGTTGATTTATTCTTCTTAGAACATGTCTACATTTCATTTCTTTTGTTCTTCAGCTTAATCAGTGTCAGTTTTGTTCTACCTCTTGTGGGGCAGCAAAATAAAAGATTCAAATTGATACCTTTTTTAAAAAAAATTTTAAGGGAGGAAAAAAAATCCATCTACTTAAATCTTCCTCGGATGTCTCTTGAGGACATGAGAACTTATGCCAGCGGAGTACAATCCACCCAGCAGGGAAGAAGGATTCAGGGCTCGGCTGGTGACAGACTGCATGTCTGTCAGCCTAGGACCAACCAACTTTTGTCAGCATGATGCCAACTAACTTTAGAGAGATTCATCACCAGAAGGTTGGCTCTTGGGATGAATATTTCAGCCAGGGCATCTCATTTAAAATATAGAAGGGTTGTGATCTGCCTTGATAGAGGAAGGTACTCACACTAGGGATCTCTAAAAATACCAAAGGAAAAAGTTAGAGTCACAAATTTCTGGCTAATTTTCATTGTGAGAGCATTATTCTTATTCAGAGAGTTACAATATGGAAGTCAGAGGGGTTTTTTCTTCCTTGTGAAAAATCTACTAGTGATTTTATATCTGATTTCCGTGTATATGTATACAGTTCACTGTACACATGCACAAAAAGTAGTGGTAGTATTATTTTTAAAAGACAGCAAAAAAGAAAATAACTTTTGTTCTTATAGTTTCTTCACTTTTTTTCCCCTGAATTTCATTGTCCGTGACTAACATAAGAATTGTATTTTATAAGAATATTTGAAGTGCTTTGATTTTTGTGTGTTTAAGTAACATAACTTCTCTCAATTTTCCAGAGCCAGCTGAGGAACCATGAGAGAGAGCGACATAGTGTTCCAGATAACTTGTCAAAAGTAAATCCAAATGAACCAATAGTTTCAAATGAGGCAGCTGAAGGAAAATGTGTTCGGGAAGGTACTCAAATTTTTTTTTGCATGTGTTGCGTACAAAATTAAATCTTTTACTGGTGAGTGGAGAAAAATGGCCTATTAGGTAGAATTCTTCAAAGGAAAACCTTGGGCCTCTGGCCTTTGACCCCAGGGAAGTCCAAATAGATTCTTAGATGTGGCTAGGTTATGCGTCATTGCTAAAACAATCCGAGCCTTGGCATTGAATGTGCTTATTCTCAATTAAGATCCTGTGCACAAAGCAAACTCAAAAAGGTGACTGGGTTCAAAATGCCTCCTTTCCATAAGACACTTTCCTTATACATCACATTCAGCACTGTAAATTCAGAAATAGGAAGCCTGAAGTTTTTTCTGTACCTTTTTTTTTTTGTCAGCATGATGCCAAGTACCCCTTTTGAGAAGATTACATTGCAGATGGTGGTCCCACACTTCAAGCTTTAGCAGCATCTTCCTGCTGTGCTCTTACTCAAACTATAAACCCTAGTATAACTGCCAGGTTTCATATGTATTATTTGTAGAAGATCAAGTTAGAAATTTCTATCTGTATTGTAATAGTTACTAATGGGATGTGTTTTTGCTAATATCCTATGTTAGAATTCCATAAAAAGGCAGGCACCATACCCAAGAACATTAGAATAAACTCTAATAAGCAGGGCTGCTTCTCATCAGATCATTTTAATTGATATACTCTAAATGTCTCTAGCAGCATGGTAGATAGGGTTTATTCGAGATAAAACATATTAGGGCAAACTTCTTTTTTTTAACTTCCTAAGAATTGAAGTTAAAAAACACTGCTTCCAAGTAAAATGTGCTACAATAATGTTCCATTAAATTATACCCTTGAATGCATAATAGTTGATTCAAAAACATTTTAGAATCAAATTGTGACACCACTGTAGCACCAGAATCCTCTTGTCAAACAGATGTCATCCCTATAAAACCCAACCAGAACAAAAGCATTTATGATAGAGCATCTGTTTCTGCGATAGATGTCGGAGATAAAACAGTTCTGTTTCTTGTTTATGAAATAGCCCTAAATGCCTCGTCTTGCTTTAATTCATCATGTTTGCACATCCCCTTTCAAGAAAACATTATGCTGTTGGATATGATTGGGCTCTAAATGCCTAATGAAAGAATAAAGTAGGCTACTATACTACCGCACCGCCTGTTATCAAAACTAAACTCAGGATGTTATAGTTTCCAAAACAATATTGAAAAGGTAAAACACAAATGCAAGCTGAATGTCTAATTAATTGTTTGTAGACTAATGCTATATTTTGAAAACTTCTGCCATGTCTCATTTTTCTGTATCTTCCTTATTGAACATGCAGTTATGTTTTGTTTTGCCTAATAATAGTTTTATATTTCACTGCAATCACCATTTTTCTATTCAGTTTGCTTTTTTCCCCTCTAAACTTGTTTGTTTTATAGTTCCTTAGTGGACAAATATTCTCAGATATATACTTAGGTGTATCTTTTTTGTTAAAGAAAATTTTCCATGAATTTTTGTCACACTTTCATGAAATTTAGGGTAGAAATAATACATTTCTCTGTACATGAACTTGCTGCCTGATATGACAAAATAAATCTAATTGGTGGCATTCTGCCCAAAACACGGAGGGCTACAAATGTTTTCTGTACTTAAATGCTTAAGTATTCCTATAGTAGCAACATAAGTAAAGGAAGCAGCTTTTTTACAAATGGAGCTTTGTTTAAAG
The DNA here is from genome assembly GCA_028646515.1 of Pseudochirops corinnae. Lineage (NCBI taxonomy): Eukaryota > Metazoa > Chordata > Mammalia > Diprotodontia > Pseudocheiridae > Pseudochirops > Pseudochirops corinnae. The sequence goes on along the minus strand of CM053585.1, from coordinate 235,514,645 downwards.
AATAGATATTGGAACAAATATTTTTCTAAAAACATTTCGGTTACTACTGGGCAGGTACTTAACCTCTTAATGCTCTAGTTAGTTCTATGACTCAAAGTTTCTGAGAACATATTATAGAGGGATATTTCTTACCTGGCAGTTTCCCAACATTAATAAAATCCCGGGCCACTATCCTTATATTCTGTATAACACCCAACCAGTATAAATGTGCCTCCTTGTGCCCTCATTCTAAAGGTGGAAGACTTTTTGGCAGAGGCACATGAAAATGACAGGATTTCACTCAGTTATTTTCATTGGAAACAATTATTTGAAATGGCATGGGACTTCTTGTTCTTTGCTATGGTAGCTTTTTTTTCTTTCTGGGGTGTCATTTTATTGTCATAGCTCTGCAGCATTTCTTACAGGAAGATCATCAGTCACATTTTTTCACCTTTACTGTGTTTGGAGCAATGCCATTCTTAACCATGTCCAAGTTTTTAACCTACCAATTAAGAGTATATCTAAATAGACTGTAATTATGATTAGTGCGTATATTAATGTTATAGGATTTTATCAGAACATTCTGCTCAGCTTGGTAGTAATTATTAGTAAAAAGAAAATTTCAGATTTTGAAAGCTTAATTTTAACTTGCATATGTTCCTTTGAAATTTCAGCGTGGGTTTTCTTTTGTGTTATTTTAGTTTTATAAACCATGCAGCAGTCTTTTCCCTAAGCCTTTTTTCTTCTAAATGTTGCACAATAATGTACCCTTTTCTGCTTTGCCTTAACACTGTGCTTCAGTTCTCAGATTGGTTCTGGAATCGAAACACTCAGTCTTCTGTACAGTCTGTTCTCCATGTTGTAGTTGCCGGCAGAAATGCTGATTGTGTTGGGAAAACTTTATACTTATGTGTAGGGGACTAAAATGAGACCAAGCTATTCAGCTGGGCCCCAACCTGCTTTCTTTTGGAAAAGACCTTTTATTGCCATTGGCTAAACCTGCTTTTAAGGAACTAGGCACTGAGCTATATTAGTGACACATTTTTCTTGACATGTTTACTGAATTTCAGAGGGCCGTACATTTTTATTAAGTGTGATTTTTATCCACGTTATCTATTATATTATAAAGCTTGTAATTTTACTTTGCAATTTATAAAGTTCCTTTAAGTCCTTCATCAGTAAATATATAGAATAAGATCTTGTATAAAATTAGGGAAATATGTTCTGTACAATGGAAATCCACAGGGTTTATACCAGTGGTTCTCAACTTTCCTAATGCCGTGACCTTTTAATACTCATATGTGGGCGTATCTGCATGTGGGCGGACCCGCCTGGAAATGGATAGAAAAGCAGTGTCTCGGTTCCTAAGACCAACAGAAATACGTGGTTTCCGATGGTCTTAGGTGACCCCTGTGAAAGAGTCTTTCAACCCCCAAAGGGGTCACGACCCACAGGTTGAGAACCACTGATTTATACCCATGTACATTATTACACAAAAGAGATTTAAAAAAAAAGATTAAGCCTTTTGCACAGAATTTCTCACAAATCCTTTGTAACCACATTTTATGATACTACAGGTCTTGGATTTTAGCCATTCATTTCCTTTGTGCTCTTACTTTGATTTTCTTTTTGTTTTTTTTTTTTAATTTATTTATTTTAGTTTTCAACATTCATCTCCACAAGATAGTGAGTGAAGGCTGAAGGGAATGAAATGGTCAGACTTACACTTCAGGAAAACCATTTTGGCAGTTGAGTGGAGCATGTTGTGGAGTAAGGAGAGGCTTGAAGCAAGAGAACCAGTTGGAATGCAGTTCAGTAGTCCAGGCTTGAAGTAATGAGACTCTGTGTTAAACAGCCAGCAATGTTAGTGAACAGAAGCCAGCATATGAGAAATGTGAAGGAAAAAACTACAAGACTTAACAGTGTATTGAATGTGTCTAGTAGATGAAGAGTCAAGGATAACATCAAGGTTTCAGGGTTGAATGACTAGGAGAGGTGGTGGTACCCATGACACTAACAGGAAAATTGGGAAGAAAGGCTTTGAGGGGAAAGACAATTACTTCTATTTGGGCCATATTGAGTTTGAAATACTTATGGGATATCCAATTCAAGATAACCAAAAGGCAGTTAGTTGTTGATAGGAGACTGGAACGCAGGGGAGAAATTAGAGTTGCAATCTGGGAATCATCGGCATAGAGATAATTGAACCTATTGGAGCCTATGAGATCACAAAGCAAGATAGTACAGAGGGAGAAGAGAAAAAATCCATTTATACTATCATAGTAGAAATCAAATGTAATTTTTTTTCAAAGAAATTGTGCTTATAAATGTCTGAAATACTCACTCTAGGTAATAGATCTTCGATCCAGAGACTATATAAATGTGACGTGTGTGATTATACAAGTACAACCTATGTTGGTGTCCGGAATCACAGGCGAATCCATAGCTCTGATAAGCCATACAGGTAAGTGTGAGCCATCCAAGAGTTTTAGTGCATGCAGTATATTTTATGTAACAACAATAAAAAGAAGTCAGTTGTGAAAATAAGCAGAAATTCACACACTCAATATACTGTGGGATTCTGTACTTTCATCTTTAGCTTCCTATGACTTTTTTCATCTTTTTATTAAAGATCCCAAATCAGTTTGGTAAAGTTGATAACCAAAAGGAGGCTCCCAAAGATGTTTAGTAGTCTTGCTTGGGGAATAGAAACTTTAAACTTGGGTCTTAAAGCAGTATATGTTTTGTATGACTTAATTGTAATCTCATTTGCTGGGTTCATGTATCCAGTAATTATTTGCATAGAATTTATCAGCAGTTTTCATTTGAGGGAGTAATTATTTAACTTTTTCTGACTAAATCACTCAAATTCCAGTTATAATAGCAAATATTCCTAAATCAGAAAACCTTTGGCCTCCCTTTGAGAGTGTATACCTGATTAAAGCAAGTTGTTTACATAAACAAGGTCATCAAATTTGTAATATCACACCTAAAGGGTACTTCATTGATCACAAAAGCTGCTTTTAGCATGAATTTCCAGAAGCTGAAACTTTAGAGATCATAATTTATTGTTTTACATAGCCTTGAAGTTTAGAGTTTTTAAAAAAGTTTTTTTAAAAAGTTATAATTACTATTTATGGCAAAGGTGCTATAATTTTATAGGGAAGGATTTTAAAGGCACTCCAGTTTATTTGGATGTGACAGAGCCATGATAACAAGAGCAGCAACAAGGGTCTCATCAAAACCTGTTTGTGTTCAATACAGGGTTGTACATAATATATTTTCTTTTTTGTTTTTGTAAATTCTTACTACCTGTTTGTGTTCAATACAGGGTTGTACATAATATATTTTCTTTTTTGTTTTTGTAAATTCTTACTATCTATATTCACAAGTTCTATATTTGTACCACTTTCCAAGAAAATAAATCTTATGCATGTGGAGAAATTACTTGCTTCTAAGAATAAATAGTCCTAAAAGCTCTTACTATATTGCCATGTCTTCAGTTGCCTTTATTTAGTTTTTTTAATTTAAATATTTTGTTATAAAGATGTTTGATTTGCCTGAAGCAAATTTAGTTGCAGTCACTTTGCAATTGAATAATCATTGAGTGTTGTAGGTATTTTGAAGATGTTCTTTCTGGTCCCAGAAGCCCTTTTGAATATCTGAATTAGTTTTGAAAGTTGTGGTGTCTCCTCTCGTAGAACATAAACTCCCTGAGAGCAGAGGTTGTTTGATATTTTTGTCTTTGTATCCCAGCTCTTAACACAGAGCCACTCACATTAGTAAGAGTTTAATAAATGGTTAATTGACTGATTCTTGAGAAAGAGGGCTCATCATTTATATGGCCCTGAATTTTTCATGCACCTTGCTCTTAGAGTACAAAAAATTTTTTTGTATTATGACAAAAGAAGAAAGCATAAATTTACATATTAAAGAACAAAAGCCACTAATTGGTTCCTGCCTTTAAGAGAATATCTTTTTATTGATTCAGTAGCCTTATCCATAACATTCCTATTTATAGTTTTCTCTAGTTTTTTGTTCATGTGAAGCTCTTTGAACAGTTTTTCATGTAGTTGAAATTGTATCCTCACTATGTGAATCTTAATCAGTTCTGCCCCCACCCCCAAAAACGTTTAATTTCTAAATGTCCTGGTTAGAATCATTGCCCACATCTTTCAACATTTGGGAAGGGGGAAGTCGTTTTAATTCTTGGAAATCTAATAGGACTGAAAAAAACGTTGCTGTGTCTTCCTATATCTTCCTTCAAACAAGGTCACCAACAGACCGTCACAGCCTTCCAAAAGTAGCATCCTCCAATATTCTGTGTCAGTATTTTCCATGGTCTAATCAGTAATATCATAAAGTTCCCAGGTATAACTGTTTTAAAAGTTAGTCTTCTGGGTTATAACCCTGAATAAAATTATACATTTTAGTTTTCTTATTTTCATGCTTAAGTAATATTAGTTCTTTTCAAACTCTTCACATAGATCTTATTTTCCCAACTTTTTAATCACTGTGATTTTCCCCTTAATACTGATTTACTCTGTACATTCTTCATTTGCAGAGCCCAAACTAAATACAGCTCACAGGATAATTTGCCAATTTCCAAAGTAGCAAAGTTTTTAAATGACTGAAAAATGATTTCCTCTTTAGCCTACAACTGATTTCAGAGTTTTGAATTAGATTCTCAAAAGTGGTTTTGGAGGTCTCAAGACTGATATAGAACTTCTGTGCTTATTGAACAGTAATGCCAGTCCAGGGTTGGGTATTGTCAGAATAGCCTTTTCCCCTGGGTCCTGGAGCTATCTGGCTCCCTATTTCTTGTTTACTAAAATTGATCTTGTGCTTTTCTTTTGGTGGGATTTTTTTTGTTGGGGGGAAGGAGGAAGAGGGGAGATTTATTTATTTTATTTTAACTGGTGCAGTCTGACATCAACATGTTAGTGTTAGAATAAAAGTATCATTTGTAAACTACATCAGGAATCCAACTTTCAGGCAGCTAGGATTGCTCACTTGGTGCTTTTTTCAGTGAAATATATTATTTTTACCGGAACAAACATAGTTTGAAATGCTATATGAGGCTTCAACCTCAGAAGCACCACACTGAAATACTAGTGGGATAATACAAGTACATAATGGTAAAAATCCTGGCATTGCTATTTCAAGTGGTGTGTCTTCTTAGTGGAGGTTTTGTGAAGAAGCAGGCAGAAGTTCAGGGGAAATCAATCAATACTGTTATTTATTTAGCACCTGCTCTGTGCCAGACTCTGTACTGTGCTCTGCAGATACAAGTACAAAGAATGAAACAATCCCCATTCACTGTGACTTTACAGAGAAATTGAGATTGCTAAGACCTGTTGTTACTTAATGGGAAAGCAGGAAATAACCTGACAGATGGACATGGACTTGGTTGTTCTAGCGGTTCCATTGTCTTCCTTTACTTCTCTCCATGCTTTCTCTCCTCATAGAGTTAGGTTTCTGTTCAGTTTGATACTTTTAATAAAGGTAACTGGGAACGGATTTACATGTAAACTTTTTACTTTATAACAAAGTATCTATAGGTTATCACTTTTTGTCTAAAAATTAAAAGCCGTATTGGTAAATTAATAACTTTTATCAGTTTGTATCCTTGCTTGGACTTCAGGAACCTTTGTATCTTAAGGTGCAGTGTGCCTTCAGAATTACCTATTTCTCTAAACGATGTGTTATTAGGAGTTTTACAGAGCAATAAAGTTTACTCATTAATTCCAATAAGATTTATCTCTGTTCCTACTACCCTTAAAGGAATTAAGGAACCTGTGCATTAAAGAATGTTTGTTGTGAAAACTAGCCTTTTCCACAGAGATAAGTCATTTCCTAGTGAGAAAGCAGAGTGTAATGTGGGGACATTAAAGTCAAGTGATGAAAGTCTTTATCTTCACAAGTTGTTTACAAGGGAAAGTAATAGATGCTAGGTCAACTTCTTATCCCACAATTATCTCTCTTTGAATTGCTTAGAATTGGAATATCTCTGAGAACAAATTAATTTAAACTGTAAAGTTTAGTTTTAAAAATTCTTTAAAATATTAAGTGTTTTCATCAGACTAATGTAAAAATTTTAAGTGAAAATTATGGACCTTGAGCATATAATTTATTGCTCTTGCAGATAATCACTTTGGTTGGAATTTGTCTACTCATTTCACCTAAAACTTAAACCCTTATAAGCTCCTTGGAGGTAGGGACTGTCTTTCCTTTTCCTCAAATTTGTATCCCTAGCACTCAGTGCAGTGTCTGACTCATATATAGGGTAATTCCTAAAATGTGGATGTTGTTAGAGGTTTCAAAGGCTCATAGATTTAGAGCTCGAAAGGGACCTTTGTGTGATCATCTTGTTCAACATGCTTATTTTATGCTGGAGGAAATAGACCTTCAGAGGTTAAATTATTTGTTCAAGGTCATTCACGTTCTAAGTAACAGAATCATGATTTGAACTAAGATTCTCTGAGTAGAAATTCAGTACTCTCTACATTATAACAGTCTGCTTCAAGGTAGATGAAGAAATGAATGTTGGAAAAGAATATTTTTTGTGAGTGATGAAGTATTTTAAACAATTTATACTTTTCCTTTTAAAAATGTGTTGTGGTTTCTAAAAAGAGGCCTTCTTTATCAGTGCTTTACTCAAACTGAATAGCAAGCAAAGTACTCCTTTTTTTGATAAGACCTAACACAATATGAAGTTAAGTGGTTGATTTCCTTCTCTAGTTTAAAAGGCCACTCCTGGGTCTGTAGTGGATACACTCCTGGGTATACCCAGATTTTTCTCTACACCCACCTCTACCACCTAACTGATTTGTCATCTTCCAGAAATGAGGTTTGTACTTTTTAGGAAGAACCCCTTGCTCTAGTTTTAATAGCTCAGTGGGTATGTGTGGGTAAGTGTATATATGTGTGTGTAAACACACACACAAACACACACACACACACACACACACTCACACTCTTTTGTTACAATCCGAAGAAAGGTTTTTTAAATGAATGAACATTATTGAATGCACTTAAGAAAAAGAATGTTTTTAAAACAATTATATTCATGTTATATATTCATTTTATACATACTCTTCTAACTCTAACATTTTGTTTTAAAAAGTAGGTTTCTTAGTATGTAATTCTTCTAAGAACATAATTCACAGTAACAGAGTCAGAGGTTGTAAGAAACTTTAGAGATAGCCCAGTACCCTCAGAGATTGTGATTTGCCTAAGATCACATAGAGAATTATTAAGAGAAATGAGGCTAGAATCCAAGTCTCTTGATGTGGACATTTTTATCACATTGCCATAGAACCAGTCCATGCTGCTGAGACCTAGGCCTGTAAGCCTTTTAATTCCACTGTAGTGTTGTGCTGTCTAACTTTTGTATAAACATTTCTACATGGAATGGAAATCCTTAGACAGGAACAAAAGGCTGTTGATATCTGGTTATTCGTCCTATCTTTTTATTAATGGTTTCCTGCTGCTCTCACCAGTTGCTAGGGGCGTACTGACTCTTTTCTCTCAAGCCAACTTTCTTTGTACTCTAATATAATGTAGTGCCAATGCAATATTCGCAGCATCAGTGGCAACTATGAATATGCCAGCATAGTTCTAAATCACAAAATGTAATAGACTTTACATATAGAAGACGGAAGTAAAACATTTATTCAGACACCAGAAAACCAAGTCCCAAAACCAGAAAGCCAAATCCCAACACCAGAAAGTCAAATTCATCATAGCAACAAAGGAGTTAATATACCATAATACAGCAGGGAGCCACACCATCCTTTAGCTTTCCCACAAGCAAACACTCACAAGCCTAGCTGTCTGCTTGCCTGCATCCTATCTTTCCCACCATGCTAGCTGCTCTCACTCCCAGCTTTCTGTGGGTTCTGTTCCACCCTTCAGCAAACTCCTCCCACCACAGGTTCCATGTGATTATATTTGGCCTATTAGGGGGCAGGGAAGATCTTCTAATTCCCATTACATATAGAAATGTATCTGGAATAGGTGTTTAATAAATGACAATTGGATGAATGAATGAATTTAATTTCTAAAACCTGTCCTTCACCTTACAGAAGAGTTTTTGGTGGTAAAAGGACATTTTACAGTGTACTTTTATTTTTTTAGTTGAGCAGCATATACTATTGTGATCCTACCATAATGCAATGAAGTGTGCTTCATGCAATATACTGGCCTATAGATTTATTGACTAGAATGTCTCTCTGTGTAATACTATATCTCAAAAGTAAAATTGTCTGCAATTAACAGAAATAAAGGTGATCACAGTCTCTTGAGCCAACGATCAGTTTGGGTGGCCAGGAATTTGGAATATTAGTTTTATGCATTTTACTTTTCTTATTAAGGCTTATGAAAACTTAAAGTGAGTAGTTCACTTAGAAAAAACAGCTATGGGATAATATTTCTCAAATACTGGAAGGGTTTGGACCTGGAGCTATAAGATCACATAAAATTTCTTGAAAGATGTATTTATTACTGAATATTGTTATAGAAGCCAAATAAATAGAACCATGCCATCTTATATGTTAGCATATTGTTGCAAATGCTGAAAAGAAAACAAGTTCTATCCCTGCCTCATTTGCTTACTTTCCATACATTTCTCTCTGCATCATTATTACTGACAGTTTGTATTGTTACTTAGGGATGAGTACCAATTAGTAAACAGATTTGCCTGTATTAAGTCCTGAATAGAAATGTATTATTAAAGTAGCTTTCTCAGATATTTAGTGGTAAAGTCAAGGCTTATTGATCTGTGCAACACTAAAGAGAGAATAGATAAATTTTTTAGAAGGCTTTAGAACAGCAGTTCTTGAGACCACTGGGGATCACTAAGACCCTTTCAAGGAGTCCATAAGTTTAAATTCATTGTCATAATACTGAGACATTATTTACTTACTTAAATACTCATCTCTCTTTTCCAGCTGCGTATCAGTATAAGGCTGGATCTTCTTCACATATTCCAACAAAAACGTACTGAAACAGATTGATACAGAAGCAGATGAAAGAATCCTTTCTTCAATTAAGCCATATATTAAAGAGATTTGCATAAATATATAAAACAGTGCCACTCTTCTCACTAAAGTTTTTTTAATAGTTATTTTTAGTTTTTAAAAATTTTATGTTAACACATAATAGATTTATTTTAAATTAACATTTTAAAATTTTTATCAGTTTTATTTTATAATACAGTAGACATTAGTAGCTATAACCTCATAGACAAAAGCTCTCTGGAGTCCTACATAATTTTTTTTCATAATTTTTAAGAGTTTTGTAAAGAAGTCCATAGACTAAAATGTTTGAGACTGATACTTTAGAGTATTAGATAGTTAAATGCCAAATTTTATGAAATAAAAAATTTTCAAAACTTGTACAGGATTAGCTGCTGTTTTAGTTGTATTTGGCTATTTTAAATCTAACTGAAATCCTTTTGGAGGAGTATTTCTTTCCTTTGTTTAGGGGCAAAGGGATGTTTTGTCTTATTAGTGACTCAGTCAACATTCTGAATAGGTAACTTTTTAGAAATGTTAAACAGTTGTGTTTAGGTAGAGTGGTAGAAGTTTGTTAACTTGATTCTTCAAAGTTGTAGCTAGATCGGACTTTAAGAGACACTCTTTAAGTTCTGTATTATTTAAATTACACTGAAAAAGCATTTTGATTTTTCCTCAACCTATCTTTCAGATGTTCTCTGTGTGGATATGTATGTAGCCATCCTCCTTCTTTGAAATCCCATATGTGGAAACATGCAAGTGACCAAAATTATAACTATGAACAAGTAAATAAGGCCATCAATGATGCAATTTCACAAAGTGGCAGGTGCGTGATCCTAACCACCCTATACCTTTTCACCCTCCCCTCAGTCATCTCACATGTTTGAATTGTAAGATTTACTCCCAGCCAATTATTTTCAATTTAAAATTTCTGTATTTCTTGCTTTTGTTTTTTAGGGTTCAAGGACAATCCCCTGGAAAGATTTTATCAGACAGCACTGATGAGAAAGCTAATTCTGTTGTGGGGATTTCAGAGAATTTGGTGTCATTTTCAGAAACAGTTAACCAGGCTTCCAGTGAAGTTATGGGTCCCAGTGAGAATAAAAAACTTAGTTCAACAAAGAACAATACCTCACAGAGTTCAGGAAAGAATCCCAAACAGGCCCCTCTCAGTATGGAATGCTATGTTTTGCTCTTCTGTTGTTGTATTTGTGGTTTTGAATCTACTAGCAAGGAAAACCTCTTAGATCATATGAAAGAGCATGAGGGTGAAATTATAAACATCATTCTAAATAAGGACCACAACTCAACTCTAAGCACAAATTAGTTGGAATAATTTTCATAGCAGTGGCTCTACCTTTGTTAATGTCAAGGTACTAAAGAGGAAATTACTTGTGTGATATTTGTGTGACTTTGGTGAACTAAATACCTATTGCAGTAAGAGAAGGAACTCTAAATGGGCGATACTCAAGAAAGAATAAACAGTCCTAGTTAGGGGGAGCAAATGCAAAAGAAACAAAGAAGTTCTTATCCCCACGTTCCTCTATCTTGTGCCAAATATTTGCATTTCCAAATGCCTGTTGTAGACCTGAACAAAGGAGTTCATATAAAGTGTTTTCAGGAACCATTATAGTAAAAATATCTCCTTTATTTTAGGTAAAGGTTATTTGTCCTCCTTTCCAACTGATGGCCTAACAACCCTTGGGGTAGAGAGGAATTTTACCTTAGAAAACTAGATCTGTTAAGTATTACCAACAAGGAGGGCAGGATCAGAAGGGAAGCAAAGGACAAGTGGACTTTGGGACGAGTGTTTTCAAAGAGTCTTAGTGACTTTCCTTGGAGAGTGGATTTTGAATCCCATACGGAACTGAAAGGAAATTGTCATCCAGTCAAGCTTGGCATAAATAGGATTTGACCCAATTTTTTACAAACATGAAACCAGCCACCTCTGTTTTGTGGGTTGCAAATAGACATTTTAAAAGTATCTTTTCATTTTCATGTATGGGTTCATTTTTAAGGGGGTATAAGGGAGAAATAATCAGGAAATCAACAAAAAAATTAGAAATCCAGTTTCAAGGAAATGATAACTATCAAAGTACAGTATTATTCATGTTGCCACTCAAATTCTATCTCTGAGTGATATTCAGAGCACTGTAGTTTTCTGAATAAAATGAAGACCATTCAACCCCGTCTCCCAAGTAAAAGCAAGCAAGCTACCAGAGACTTACTAAAACTTTAAATGTGAAGAGTTTCATTTGTTGATCACTAGACCATATTTCTGACAGCTGTCACCCTATTTAATTGAGTGAGAAAGTGTGTGGTAGTTTTTCCTTGATAAATGGTTTCTCTAAATCATTTCAGAAGACAGGGAAAAGTTTGATGGCACTTAAAATGAGGGCTTTTTTTAAAAATTTGTAAAGTTTATGAATCTGATGTTTTTATATTTACCTGCAAAAGTGGGATAATAAGCATAAGTGCTGTATCCTGAAAAATCCAGATTGCCTATAAGAGTGTAAATAACAAACAGGATTTAATAGTCTTCAAGGAGATGTCTTGCCTAAGAAAAATCTAGAAAAGTTTAGAGTGTTCTGAAAAGAGTGCTTTGAAGAGCAGATTTTTTTTAAAGGAAATTGCCTTGAAACCTGCTATCACATAGGTGCAATTCTCCCTTCTAGTTTTTCACAAATTACAAGTTTTGTGTAAGAAACTTTATTATAATGTATTTCAAAGAGTGATAGTAAGAACAATGTTTCTTTTGTATTTATTATCACGTATTTATGCATAATTACTGTTACAGAAATAAGCTGTAACTACAGCTTTTTTTTTTTTCAGATCTAAAAGGCTGGTGTACACCCAGTGCACCATGTTCATGGTGCTATTTCTGAGTTTATTTTCTAATATCCTCCTTATCAAAGACTGTGATGCTGTGCAACTTAGAGTTTGTTGAAGGTGTCGTATATACACTTCTTACTTGAGGTAGCAGAATAAGCTCCAAAGTCTACAGAATGGAATTAAATTTTTAAGATGTCCTTATGGAATACTTTGAGTTATAGCACTCTCTGATTTGTGTTTCTTACATTATAATTTGACAGTGACTTGGGTTACACACGCATAAGTATGTTAAATAAAATTAAGATTTTGCAGCAATATCATATAGCTCATTAATTAAAATTACCTTTTACACTTTTATTGAATTTAAGTCCACTTATGAGATTATTTTTAAACAAATTTCAAAACATTTGTAATAAATATCACTGAACCCAATGTGTGTGTGGAACAACAAGAGAACTTTACATTTTCCTAGTCTCATCTTTTCAGAATCAAAATGCTACATAATAAAGTTTGAATCAAAGTCATATTTTAAATGGTACCATTGTCATCAGTGGTCAGAACTGATATTGTGGGCCAGATTTTCACTTCCAGTCATTTCTGTAAAGTTAGAGAATATGGAGCTTAGTTTTTTCAGGTGTAGAAAGCAGTAATGCTGAAAATGGACAACCTTAAGGAATTCCTGTGTTAAATATGCAACATAGAAATTCATTTTCTTGGTTCCCATTTTATATAATTATTTTTTGGGGGGGAAACCCTAGTAATGCCTCTCTCCCTCTATGAAAATATTTATATGTGTATGTATATATAAAATATATTTTTTTGCCTATTTTTGGTGCCCTCAAACCAGTTCCATTGATTGTTCCTTACATTTTCCACATGGGATCATGAATTTTAAAATTGTCACAGGTAATGGAAAGAAAGTGAAGGCCACAAAAATAGTCGTTAAACTTGTATTAAGACCTATGGTTTGAATCCACAGAGTTTTATTTTCCCATTATTTTGTGATATGTCTGAGGTTAACACTGTCAAACCAAATAATAGAATACTTTAAAAAATGAAAAAGTATGCTAAACATTCAAATGTCAAGACTGTAATTTCAACATCAATATAACATAAGTAGGAAACCCCTTTTATAACAAAGGAAGAGATTAGAGATTTCATTAGTACAACTGTTTTAAGAACTCTATGCATTTAAGATTTCCAGAATTGATCCTGAAAGCGACTTTTTAAAAAAAGTTTCTTGAGTAAGACGTGATAATTCTATAAACAACAGTGTTATATTATTTACCTGATGGTTCAGAGTCCCTTTTGTGTCAGTGCATCGAGAACCAGAAAATTGCTATACCACACTATGCTTGAGCCTTATATTTTCAGTTCTCTGGCCAGCCAATTTAATTTAGTGACACTCACTGTAACCCTTGTTCTAAATACTTTAATCCTGTTTGAGATAGAAAAAAATCATTCCAAAACCACTTAAGAGTTGTCTGTACTAGTGAAGCAAAACAGTGGGTCCCTATGTTTACATTTCATCATCCTACAATGTACTTGGATTGACAAGGAAGAGCAAACTCCTGTCTGAAGGTTCATAGATTTTTCAATTTTCACAAGCACTTATTTAATCATTAATCCTTAAAATGTACAGCAGGTGCTCAAAGTAATGTTATGTAAAATATATTTAATAGAAATTTGAGTTTAATATTCATGGACATGGATATATGTATTTTTTTAAGAAATAAACATTGTATAACACTATGGCACTGCTTTTATAGCCAAAGCATTACAATCTTTAGAAAACTGACATGTAAAGACTACAGTTAATTTTAACACTGTATCTTATTAAAATAGGATGATCTGCATTTTATAAAATTATCCAGCACATTAAGCTGCATGCCTTAAAGTTCTAGGATTGTGTTCATTATGGAACAGAACAATGAAGCAAATTCAACAATGCTTCCTTAACTACCTTCTGAAATACTGTACAATGTTAGAATAATTTATTTTGCTTTACAGGAGTTTGTCTTGTATTGACTTTAATATTGTATTTTGGTAATAAACTTTTTGTTAAAAATACTTGTCTTTTTTGGGTTAATCTTCACTCAGAAATGTTAAATTGGGACCATTATTTACAAAGTTGTGAAACATATAAAGGTTAAATGGTCATAGGCTCATCACTATTCATTAAATTAACTATATTAAACTCCACTAAACTGAACATATGAACTCACCTGACAAAAAGCATTTGAGCTTTTCAAGTCATAATTTTAGAATTTTTCTTCCAAAAACAATTGGCTTCTTATATGGTATTTCTATAGTGCTTTTTAACTTTGCAAAAGGGTATATTCTCCACACTTAGACTTTCCCAGTACAACCATCAGTTAGTAACCTCCCATTTAAAGTCTATCCTGTTCCTGGTAGCAGTTACCTATTAGAGCTCAGGTTATTCACCATCTTTCTCAATGAATTACAGTAAACTAGCTTACAGTATTCCTCTTCACTACATCTCTGTTCCAGGGTATGTTTCCTCAAGCATCTTAGCTTCTTAGTTACTCAAACTTAATTCCTATAACCTACTCCTCTACCTCATCCACACAGAAGAAAAGGTCATATTCTTGCTCTCAGTCACAAATGTTCCCCTTCCATGATTAAGAACTCTGAAATACCTATTCAGCCACACCCTAGCATTCAAACATCTGATGCTTCAATCCCAAAATTTGAATCCTTACCATGACCTCTACTTCATATCCCAGTACTGCCCTAGCCCAGCAGTTACCAAACTTTTTGGTCTCAGGACCCCTTTACTCTTAAAAAATTATTGATCTCCCAAAGAGCTTTTCTTTATCCAGAGTCTATCAACATTTACTATATTTGAAATTAAAATTTCTCTTATAGTAAAAAATAGTTTTGACTTCTAAGATACCCTGAAAGAGTCTTGGGCACCCCAAGAGTCCCTAGATCATACTTTGAGAACTGCTGTCCTAGGCAAACATTTCCTTTGGCTTTGATTTTCTCTCTTGACAATCTCAAGCCTCTAACAAACCAGTGAAGTGTTAACGTTTTTTTTTCAATTCAATATCCCTTGCCCAAATCTAACAGTGCATTGCTGTCAACATCTGCCTTCTCCATGGCTACATGCTTCTGAACAGAGTGAAAGTCACACAACTGTGTTGACCCAGTTCATCACACGTTATTTAATCATGTCTGTTGCAAGGTGGCAATTCTTGAAATCATGTTTAGTTAATGCACTATCCTGGTGGTCTCCAAAGTGGGACGAGTCCCAGTCCCCTGATCTGAAGGGAGGGTGTGATCAATCAGAGGCATCCAGCTCCACTGCAACCCAATAACTAATAATGGACTTTGTCTCCAACATAACCACACTTATCCATCACTAATTATTGCTTAACTGTACTACTTTCCCCCCTACCTCTATGATCTCTCATAACTTTTCTGAGCCAGGCTCAAGTCCCTCCAGTCGGTACATAACCTGAGACTGCAGTAGCTACATTCATGTGGTTGGGACAATAACCCAATTTCAGAATATCTACCTTTTGCTTTCCAGACCATCTTCTGGTTGTGAGGATGGGAGAGTGGGAATGCCCTTCAGAAAGTGGGCTCTACATTCCTAGGCAGTGGTGAGTGAAAATAAGCCACAACCTTTTTTTTCTATTTTGGGTGGAAAACAGTCACACAGGATTAGCTAGCATGGATCAGTTGTGATTTTCATTATAGATATTACTTTATCTTTTCACCCCAACCTTCTCATCTTCCACTTCCTTACCTCTGCCAAAGGTGCTACCATCCTTCTGGTCACCCAGATGCCCAACCCTTGGGTCGTCCTTAACCCCTTACTCTCCCTCACCTCAATATCCAAGCAGTTATCAATTTGTATCTTCTAGATCCACAATATCTCTGGCATCTATTCTCTCCAGACCATCATCCTGGTTCAGACCTTCATCTCCTCTAACCTAGATTATTCAAATGACCTAATTTGATCCTCTTTACTCAAATCTCTCCTCACTCTAATCCATCCTCCAGAAACTTTCCAAAGTGATTTTCCTAAAGCACAGTCTGACCATGCCATTGCCTTACTCAATAAAAACTCCATTGGCTCCCTATTGACCCTAGGATCAAAGATAAATTTCTGTTTAGCATTTAAAGCACATCACAACCTGGCTCCAACTCAACTTTCCAGCTTTATTATGGAATTCTCCTTGCACTGTAAGATCCAGCCAAATTGGCTTTCTGATCATTCCTTACAACCATAATATATGTAATATATTATAATTATATAGATATATTTAAAGTATAGGTGGTGTGGGTTAACATAAATATAACTCATGAGTCATGAATCTGATCGAGGATTTAGCCCACCTCTTTCCAAGGAGACTGATTTAAACTTTTGTGGAGAGCAAGAGGAGAGCTTGGTATTTGCTCCTTCCTTTCCCCCACTTATCTCCAAGAAGGTCATTGGCTATAATTATATTTATACACTACTCCTCAAATATTGAATGTCTACTGGAATAGTATATTTGGGACCATGATAAATACCACTTTCCCTGACTGGTATAAAGGGAAAGATTACAACTATTACCAGTTTAGCTACCTCCCGTCAAATACTGATTGCACAAAAGACTGTCATAAATAACCTCTTTATTAAAGTAAGTAGTAAACAGAAATTGATTTGAACTATCTACAACCACAGAGGGAAAAAAAGTTCTAAATCTCAAATAATAGAGAAAATTCAAATTAAAGCAATTCTGAAATTCCATTTTTTGCCTATTGGATTGGCAAAGATGACAAAGAAGACTAACAAATGTTGGAAGAGATGTGAGAAAACAAATCAATGAATTGTTGATGGAGTTGTGAGTGTCTCTAGCCATTCTAGAAAGCAATCAGAAGTATGGTAAAAAAAAAAAAAAAACCGTCACTAAACTATGCTCAGCCTTTAACACAGCTATACCACCAGTACAGAAAAGGAGTAAAAGGATCCATATGTAGAAAAATATCTATCATCAAATCACTAACTTGTCATCAAGTCCAGCCTCTGCACTAAATACTAGGAATACAAAGAAAGGTAAAAACTGTTCCTATTCTCAAGGAGCTCGTGGTCTAATGGGGGACACAACATGCAAACAGCTCTCTGTGAACAAGATACATACAGAATGAGTTGGATATAACCCATGCAATAGGTACTAGAATTAAGGGGGACAAGGAAAGGTTTTTTTACAGAAGGTGGAATTGTATCTGAGACTTAAGGAAACTCAGGGAAGCCAGGAGGCAAAAGAGGAAAGGGAGAGAATTCCAAGCATAGGGGACAGTCAGTGAAACTGCATGGAACTGGGAGATCGACTGTGATGTTCAGGAAATAGAAAGGAGGTCAGTGTCCCTGGATTGCAGAGAATATGAGACTGAGTAAGGTATAAGAAGAGTAGAAAAGTAGAAAATGTCAAGGTTATGAATGAAAGGCTTTAAAAAACAAACAGAAGTTTTATATTTTATCCTGGAGGTAATAGAGAGCTACTACAGGTTGTTGAATGGGGGGAAGGGTGAGGGAGACATTTTATTATTCAATCTGCGGAAGGACATGGAAGGGAGAAAAAAACTAAATGCTTGCAAAAAAAATAAAAATAGAAGATTGGAATTTTATCTAATACTTTATTTTTCAACAATTAAATGTGAAATGTTGGGAGGAAATTGTGGATAGTGATAATGATGCAAGAAAAGAAAGAATAATAATGAGTTATTTAAAAAATATGCAGAAGCAAGTTCAGAAAAGGGGGCATACAAGCAGAGCAGTTTTGTCACTGTCATGTGGAATTTAATATGCATTTAAAAAAACAACACCTAATGGAAGCTCACAGTTTCATGTACCATCTTAATCATGACTTTTTATGTTGGAATGTCCATAATTAAGTTCATAATAAAAAAGGAAAAAGTTGAAATGATAAAAAAAAACAATTAAATGTGAAAACAATTTTAATTCATTTTTTTTAAACTTCAAGTTCCAAATTCTCTCCTTTCCTCTCCAGTACCCTCATTGAGAAGGCAAGCAATTTGATATAGGTTATATATGTGCAGTCAGGCAAAACATTTCCATATTAATCATGTTGTAAAAGAAAACATGGAACCAAAAACAAAAACAAAAAACAAAAAGCAACAAGATAATTTTTTTTAAGTATACTTCTATCTGCATTCATACACCCTAAGTTCTTTCTCTAAAGATAGAAAGTATTTTTCATCATAAGTCCTTCAGAACTGTCTTGGTTCATTGTATTGCTGATACTAGTTCACAATTGATTGTCATATAATATTGGTATTACTAGGTGCAATGTTCTCCAGGTTCTGCTCACTTCACTTTGCATCAGTTCATGTAAGGCTTTCCAGAAAGCATCCTACTCATCATTTCTTACAGCACAATCATATACCACAATTAGTTCATCCATTCCCCAATTGATGAGCATCTCCTCAATTTCCAATTCTTTGCCACCACAAAAAGAGATGCTATAAATATTTTTGGCCATACAGATCCCCTTCTTTTCTTTCTTTTTTTAAAATCTTGTCATAATAGAGGCCTAGTAGTGATATTTCTGGATCAGAGGGTGTGCATAGCCCTTTGAACATAGTTCCAAATGGCTCTCCAGAGTGGCTGGATCAGTTCACTACTCCACCAGCAGTGCTTTAGTGTCCCAATTTTCCCACACACACTCCAACATTTGTCATTTTCCTTTTCTGACATATTAGCCAATCTGATAGGTGTGAGGTGGTATCTCAGAGTTGTTTTAATTTGCGTTTTTCTAATCAATACTGATGTAGAACAGGAAGGGGTGGAACAGAAAGGGTGGACCAGAGCTGAAAGGAAGATGATCAGAGCAGTCAGAGCTGAGGGAGAGAGAGGAAGCAGGCAGTGATCTGTGAGTGTTCATTTGTGGGAAGGCCCTAGCAGGGGGAAGGCTTGTGGATGGTGGTGCCCCCGTATTGCTATTGTGTATAGATTTCTTTGTTGTTATAATGGATTTGGCTCTATGGTGTTGGAATTCAACTTTCTGTCTTTGAATAAATGTTTTGGTTCTGTCTTCTATGTGGAGAGTCTGTTATATTTTGTGATTCAGCATTATGGTGTCATATTCATAGCTGCCATAGGTGCTGTGAGTATCATGTTGGCACTACATACTCCTGTTTCTCTGTCTCTGTCTCTGTCTCTCTCTGTCTCTCTCTCTGTCTCTCTTTCCTTTCATCCTTTCCATCCTCAAAAGTTTCTTGCTTTTGACTACTACCTCTCTCAATCCACCCTCCTTTCTATCAGCCCCTTCCCTTTTTTTAATCCCCTTCCTCTCCTACATCCCTACAGGGTAAGATAGATTCTTATGTCTAACTGAGTATATATGTTACTCTCCCTTTGAGCCAGTTCTGATGAGAGAGAGATTCAGGTGTACTTCACCACCTCCCCAGCCCATCTTCCCTTCCACTGTAAAAGCTCTTTCACACTTCTTCGATGTAAAATAATTTACCCCATTCTACCTCTCCTTTTCTCATTCTCCCAATGCATTCCACTTTCTCATTCCTCAATTTGTTGTTGAAGATATCATCCCTTCATTGTCCACTCACACCCATACTCTTTATCTAAATTCCTTCTAACTTCCCTAATGATGGGAAAGTTCTTAGGAGTTCAAGTATCGTCTTCCCATGTAGGAATGTAAACAGTTTAACCTTATTGAACCCCTTATGATCTCTCATTCATGTTTACCTTTTTATGCTTCTCTTGAATCTTGTATCTGAAAGTCAAGTTTTCTGTTCAGCTCTGCTCTTTTCATCAGGAACCCTTGAAAGTCCTCTATTTCACTGAATATCCATCTTTCCCTTAAAGGACTATACTAAGTTTTGCTGGGCATATGATTCTTGATTGTAATCCTAGCTACTTTACCATCAAAAATATCATATTCTAAACCCCCTGATCCTTTTAATGTAGAAGCTGCTAAATCTTGTGTTATCCTGACTGTGGCTCCATAACATTTGAATTGTTTCTTTCTGGCTGCTTGTAATTTTTTCCCCTCTTCTTCAGGAATTTGGCTATAATATTCCTGGGAGCTTTCATTTTGGGATCTCTTTAAGGAGATAATTGTACCCTCTGGTTCTAGGCTATCAGGGAAGTTTTCTTTGACAATTTTTCAAAAAATAATATCAAGGCTTTTTTTTTTTCTTTTTGGAGGGCAATTGGGGTTAAGTGACTTGCCCAAAATCACACAGCTAGTAAGTGTGTCAGTGCTCTATTCACTGCACCACCTAGCTGCTCCTAGGCTTTTTTTTTTATCATGGCTTTCAGAATATCCAATAATTCTTAAATTATCTCTCCTCAATCTGATTCCCAGGTCAGTTGTTTTTCAATGAAATATTTCATGTTTTCTTCTATTTCTTTCATTTTGTTGATTTTATTTGATTGTTTCTTGATATTTTATTTTTTCTTGTTATTTGTTTATTTTTATTATTGTATTATATATTATTATATTGCATTATGTATTAT
>CM053585.1:235381030-235487407 GCA_028646515.1 Pseudochirops corinnae | reverse complement strand
ACACTCACATATATATTTATATACGCATACATCCTCCTATACATACATATATATGTATGCATACACACAAATAAATACATATATATTCCCTTCAACTATCCTTATACTGAGGAAAGTCTTATGAGTTACAGTTATCATTTTTCCATGTAGGAATGTAAATAGTTCAACTTTAATAAGTTCCTTATGACTTCTTTTTCCTGTTTGCCTTCTCATGCTTCTCTTACTTTTTGTATTTGAAAGTCAAATTTTCTGTTCAGCTCTGGTTTTTTCATCAAGAATGCTTGAAAATCTCTATTTCGTTGAATGACCATATTTTTCCCTGTAGCATTATACTCAGTTTTTCTGGGTAGGTGATTCTTGGTTTTAGTCCTAGCTCCTTTGACCTCCAGCATATCATATTCCAAGTCCTTTGATCCCTTAATGTAGAAGTTGCTAGGTCTTGTGTTATTCTGATTGTGTTTCCACAATACTCAAATTGTTTCTTCCTGACTGCTTGCAGTATTTTCTCCTTGACCTGGGAACTCTGGAATTTGGCTGTAATATTCCTAGGAGTTTTTGTTTTGGGATCTTTTTCAAGAGGTGATTGGTGAATTCTTTCAATTTCTATTTTGTCCTCTGTTTCTAGAATATCAGGGCAATTTTTCTTGAGAATTTCTTGAAGCATGTTGTCTAGGCTCTTTTTTTAATCGTGGCTTTCAGGTCATCTAATAATTTTAAAATTATCTCTCCTGGATCTATTTTCCAGGTCAGTGGTTTTTCCAATGAGATATTTCACATTGCCTCCTATTTTTTCATTTGTTTGGATCTGTTTAATAGTATCTTGATTTCTCATAAAGTCATTAGCTACATTTTCTCCAATCTAATTCTGAAGGTATTAATCTGTGAGCTTTTGAAATTCCTTTTCCATCTGGCAAATTCAGCTTTTTAAGGCATTCTTCTCCTCATTGGCTTTTTGGGCCTCTTTTGCCACTTGAGTTAATCTATTTTTAAAGGTGTTATTTTCTTCAGTCAGGTTGTTGACTCACTTTTCATGATTTTCTTGCATCATTTTCATTTCTCTTCCCAATTTTTCCTCCACTTCTCTTACTTGATTTTCAAAGTGCTTCTTGAGCTCCTCCATGGCCTGTAACCAATTCATATTTTTCTTGGAAGCTTTGGTGCAGGAGTTCTGATTGTGTTGTCTTCCTCCCATTCCATGCTTTGATGCTTTTTCTCCCCCAAACAGGAATCTAAGGTTTGATTGCTTTGCTTCCTATGCTTGCTCATATTTCCAGTCAATTACTTGACTTTTGAGCTCTTTGCCATTGTAGAACTCTGCTTCCAGAGAGGAGAGCTTTGTCCCAGATCAGTGGGATTTTTGTAGCTGCCAGAGCTATTAGAAGGGTGCCCTCTCTGCAGCCCCCACAATTTCTGCCTTACTGGCCACATTCCCCAGGACCTCCACCCAACACAGCCATCCAGATCCAAGCAGGTTAAAGCAAGAGCGATTACCCTGTGAATGGTTGCTTGATCCCCCTACAATCTGCAGGTCAGAAGTTCTGGAGGCAACCATGCTGGAGCAGCTGCACAGCCATGTGCCTCTGCTCCTTCTTACCTCAGGGGCAGGGGCCAGACCACACTCTCCCATTCCTTGCCCTCCCCCACACTTCCAACAGAGTTCCACACTGTCTTTGGAGTTTATGGGTTGTGAAGTCTGGAAACTGCCACAGCTGCTGCTGATTCACTTTCCTGAAGTCTGTTCTGACCTCTGCTGGTTGGGGCCACCCTGAGGCCAGAACCACATGGCTCAAGTGAGACTGGGCTCATCTCCCAGCTCAGTGTGATAGACCCTTCCTGTTAGCCTGCTGGGCTGCCTTCAGTGGGAGATTTGATTCTCTCTGTCAATTTGTGGGTTCTGTAGCTCTAAAGTTTGTTTAGAGTCATTTTTTTACATGTATTGAAGCCATTTTGGTTCCACTTCCCATGGAACATCATTGTTTTATAAGAAATGATGAGCAGGATACTTTCAGAAAGACCCAAACTTACATGAACTGATGCAGAATAAAGTGAGCAGAACCAGGAGAATATTTTACATGGTAACAACAATATTGTATGATAATCACCTGTGAATGACTTGGCTATTCTCAGCAATACAATGATCCAAGACAATTCTGAAGGAATTATGATGAAAAAAGCTATCCACTTTGAGAGAAAAAACTGATGGGAGTCTGAATTCAAGTTGAAGCATATTATTTTTTAACATTCTTTTTTGGTGTATTGGGTTTTTTTTGATCTGTGTTTTCTTTCACAATGACTAATATGAACAATACAATTAATATGAAAATATATTTTGCATGATTGCTCATGTATAATCTATATCAAATTACTTGTTCTCCCATGGAGTGGGATTTAAAGGGAGAGAAGGAAGAAGAGAATTTAGAACTTAAAATAAAAGAAAGAACAAATGTTAAAAATTGTTGTCACATGTAATTGGAAAAAATAATAAAATATTATTATTATTCTTTTTTTCTTTTTGGATGGGGAAAGGCAGGGCAATTGGGATTAAGTGACTTGCCCAAGGTCACATGGCTAGTAAGTGTTAAATACCTGAGGCCGAATTTGAACTCAGATCCTCCTGACTCCACGGCTGGTACTCTGTTCACTGTGCCACCTACCCACCCCCAATAAAGTATTATTTTAAAAAAATAATTCTTAGGATTACTCCTAAAACCCTGAGAGTGGTAGCTGGCTTTCTAGGGCATTTGAAAACGAATTGGAGTTGTAGCCCTAAAGAAGGTTTTACATATAAAAATCAGCAAACAATTTGTAAAAAGAGGAAGAGAAAAGGGTCAGAATATAATCAGCTTTTAAATAATTGAGTTGAGTCTGCTTGTTATTCCTCCATCACATGTTTAAATTTGTGTTTTCAACTTATTTTTGCTAAGATCTCATTTGGTTGTCAACCAAAAGTATGCTAGCATTCTAATATTTAATTGCATTTGAAAAGGAAGCCAGAAGACTTTGGGCTTGGCATCGAAAAAGAATGAATTCAATTTGTATTATGTAGATGACTTTTTCAGACCAACCCTGCTATCTTTTAAGGTTAAAATTTTCAAAGACCAAAGAGTTGATATTTCAGCTGCAACAATGACATCTAGGGGTTGATTTCTGTGAATTTAATCTTGGATATGTATCATCTACATTTTGAAAAAGAAACACGTTGATTAAATCCAAATTATCTGCTGAGAAGTTATAAATTCATTTGTACCCTAATGATGTTATAACAGTGGCCATGACATTTTTCCTTTTTGTTTTGTTAGGTCTTGCCTACAATAGAGCTTCTTCTGTCATTTAATGATTCTGCTTTCTTTTTAAAATTGCAAAACAATGAATCTCTCTGTTTGCTTAATACACTCATTTTTTCCTTGACACTTTAACAAATGATTAGGCATTCTTCTCAGTGAATTGTTCTTCTCAGTCATTCTCTCAACCATTATATTTGATGTGTTCTACGAACAGGCTTCACTTAGCAATCCTTCCTTCCTGTTGACTTCAGGGACAAGTACCCTGAACTGAAAAGGTCTATGAGTTCAAGCTCTTGCTCCTTCATGCTTTCTGCTCTTTGTCCACCAAGCGGTTCTGTTATTTGACAGCCAATCTCCCCTCTGTCTCCTGTCTTTATTTGATTATTTTAAACCTGGATTTTGCCCAGCTGTGCTGGTCACTTGGCTTCATTGCTTTTACTGTCAGACTTCCAGGCAGCCTCTGGTTAGTCAGTCAGATAATAGCATTGATTGAATACCCTCTGTTCAGAGTCTTATATTAAGTCTTTTGGGGCAAGAGTAGGATTAAGGGAGATGAGGAAGGGGCAGGGGATTCAAAGGAAATAGAAAATATGAGTTCTGGTCTTGTGGATTGTAGAATCTATTTAGGGAGACTGTCAAAATATGAAGTGAAATATACATTATAACATACATAAAAAAGAATATTATAACTCTTGTATCATTTGGGCTTCATCATCTGATGTAACAAGCTGAGGTACAACTTGACAAGGCCTCTCACAAATTACTTTTTTTTTTCTGTTGCTACCAAAGGTAACTCTGGGAACTTCAATATCTGTTGCAATTTGTTCTTAGGTGTCACGTGTAAATATCAATGTTTGGTACTTTCCCAAAAAGATGTTCTGCTCTAGCACCCAAGCTAACAAGATATGAAAAATAAAATAGGTTTTATGTAATATAGCTACCTCCCCCCAAAAAACCCCGAAAGGTTTTGTTACTCAAGGTACCTGTACCCATAGATAGTGAGTAAACTCATCTACCATTTATGGTGGGCCTACTCCTCTCAAGATTCCTAGGGACCCCTCTTCACTCCTGCTTTATGGTTCTATACTCAGTTAAGGCTCCCCTAATTTGGGAAAGAACTTGGGTTTGCTAGAGAGTCAACTCCTCAAAGCTTCACAGTTTTCACGACTGTACCAGTGTGGGGCAACAGTTAGACTTGTTCCTCCATGTTGGAATTCTTTGCCTTGTTGTTTCTCTGCTCACACTTCCTTTGGTCTTCCCTAGTTCCTTCAGCAGTTCCCTGCCATGCTAATTTCTCACTGCCCTCAGTGATCACGTAGAACCCCAGCCACAAACCCCTTGTCTCCATCACTTCTTCCATACTCTGACCTCATGAGATGATTATGAAAACTTCTGACTAAATCTTTTCAACAAAAAAAGTTAGTTCTTTAGTTCTTATTATTCCTAGATGAGTTAGGATGATGATTTTGTTTACATTTTTCTTGTCTTAAGATTCAGGTGGTGTGTACCCCAAATAGTAAGCATCTCCTATTGATCTTTTTGGGGCAAGCACCTGGGAACTCTTTCAATTCCATTTTCCATCTCTCATTCTCCTCCAGCTGCCTGGAGTAAGATAGGGCTAATTAACCATGGGATCAGAGAAGCTGAGGGAGGGAGTAAGGAAGTAAAGGAGGCAGCTGCTAGGACCATCTTGCCACAATGGCAAAGACATGTTCTCATTCACTTTGGTAATATCTAAGATTCTTTTTTAAAAAAAGGATTATCCTAGGCTATTTGCAAGAGAGTATACAAAGAAGTTTAAAAAGGCCCATAGGACTCCATTATTGTGGAATGTGAATCCTTGGCCCCTGTAAGTAGTGGTGAATGGTTAATGATGGTTAACAGGGAGAATTTTATCTTGGGGTAGAAGGAAGATTATCTTGGGAAAAAACATGGTCCAGGTTGCCATTAAAGAGAATAAACCACAACAAACAAGATTATCTTGGGTTAGACCAGAATTCATAACATCACATGATTCAGAAGTGGAAAAGATCATGTAGTCTGGCCCTTTTGTTCTAAGAGGAGGAAACCAAATCCCAGAGAGCTCAAATGACTTCCTGGAGGACCCATAGGTTCTTACAATTTGAATCCAGGCACTCTTGACTCCAAATCAGGTACTTTTTCCATATACCACACCACATCAGAATATCAAATCCAAAGTATAAGGTGGGACCCAGGAAAGGAGTTCATTCATAGCAGTAATTTCAGAACTGGGAAGCTATCATAGCACCTGTCAGGGTGAATGTGCTTCGGTGAGGAGTGAGAGGCACTAGGGAACTGATGATTTGTTTCATGTGACTTCCCTGCCCTAGGTACCATTCTTATAAGATGGTGGTTGGCTAGCCGAATTCCTGCCCTTATTCTTTTGTGTTGGCAGTGTCATGGGAACAAATTATAATACTGGTGTTGGAGGAAAAAAACATACACTATAGATTTCCTATACTATAGTAAAAGAGAGGTACTACCCAGTGTTAAATATTTATAGGCTATAATCTTACGATATTATCAAAATTTTGAAGATACTTTATGCTTTGATTCTGCATTCCTGTATAGTGTGAGCTACATATAGTAAAACCCTGCTCAGCTACAAGTTCATGGGAACAATGGGTTGTTTGCATAACTAGATCTTCTGGTTAACCTTGAATTTTTATTTTAGCCCTTGCTGTTGAAGATTTTTCTAAAATATGTTAGTTCATGTCTCTTGTTTAATAAGTGAAGTATACTGAATATCATAGATTCTTTGCTTATTGAGGACTTTGTAAGACCTTGAGGTAATCATTCTTATCATCAACTCTTATAGAAAGGCCATGTGGAATAAGAGAAAGAATACTGGATTCAGTGTCAGACAAAATCTGGTTGTAGATCCTGCTTCCATTGCTTTCTATCTATATGGTCATGTACAAATCATTTAATCTGGGTCTCAGTTTCTTCATTTTCAAAATAGAAATATGGTGAATACAGTACCGGCCCTAGAGCCAGGAGGACCTGAGTTCAAATTTGGCCTCAGACACTTAACAATTAACTAGCCATGTGACCTTGGGCAAATCACTTAACCCCAATTGCCCTGCCCTCCCCCCTCCAAAAAGCAATAAACAAATAAATAAATAAACAAAATGGGAATATGGTACCTTTTCTATCTACCTAAGGTTATAGAAGGATCAAATGAGATAATATATGCCTTCACTATATAAATGTGAACTGTTATTGTTGAGGACTGTAAAATGAGTGGGAGATTAGGTGGAATCTGTGATGAATCTGGAAAATACCTAAGGAGTTTGTCTTTCCAATAAACCCCTGTTATCAGCTTGGCTTATTGCTTCTTTCTCTTAAAATTTAAGTGGAGAAAAATTCCAACTAATTGAACATACCCGTTAGTCTAAGTTGTTCCACATATGAATGCTGAGAGAATTTGGATGAAAGGAGCACTTTGGTAATTCCAATTTTGCACTGGTACCTGGAGGCAAAATTCATTGAGTTAACTGAAAAAAAAAAAAAACCAAAACAGGATCCCATAGTTGGAAGAGACTGCATAGTGTCATTTATTCCATCCTAGTGCCTCTGGGAAGAATCCCACCCAAATCACTCCAGAAAGATAGCGAACCATTCTTTTCTTAAAAGTCTGCAGAGACTTGCTTCACTGGTCTCAAGTTTAAAATGTTGTGTTTCTTCAATGTTAAATTTATGAGCTGAGAGATTATCAAATGGGTTTGGAATTTGGAGGGGGAGATTTGTAATTTGTAATCTGCCTTGAGTCTGTTAAATGAGACTCCCAGCTGGGCAGATAAAAGAAAATCAACATGTAAAACCAGTGGAATGAAGGGTCATTGCCTAAATGTCTCCCTCTTTTAGGAGATTTTTTTTTACCCACTTTATTTCTATTTTAGTTTGCATACTCAGGAACCTTACAGGAAGAAGTACAACTGAATAGTTGGTGGTTATATCCTCTGTCAGAGATGGAAAAGTATGAATGTTTTATCTGTGAGAATATATAGATAAGGGATTCAGATAAACCATGCTACCAACAATTTTAAAAAATAAACATTTAGAAAGACTTAGTGTAGGGCAAAACTGATCTCAGTTCTGGAGGGTAGGGGAGAATGATAATAAAATGTAGACATTTCTTGCTTTCAGTGAGGTTATGATCTAGTTGGAGAGATATACATGTTACACATAGAAAAAAATGACTGGAAAATATAGACAATTTAAATCCAAGTCACTATATATTTACTAAAAAACTGCTACATTGCAGTACTTGCCCATCAGGAATTTATAATCTAATAGGGAAATGCAACACATGCAAAAAGAAGTACATATGAGGTAAAATGTAATAAGAGCAAAGGAGAGAGGCAGAAAAAAATAAAGAATTGAGGAGAGAAGACATCATGGTGGAGGGGCCACCAGAACTGGATCTTGAAAGATGAGAAAGATTTTAACAGGTGGAGGTGAGAAGGGAGTGACTTCTAGGCATGGAGGACAGTTTTCATGAATATGGCAATGTGAGAATGTAGATTGAGGATGAGATCAGGGAGCAGCACTATGCCAGTTTAATTGTAATATAGACTGCTAAAAACAGTGTTCAATAAGGCTTAGAAAAGTAGATTATAGTTAAATTGTGGAGGGCCTTGCATACCAGGCTAAAGATTTTTAAATTTATTTTTATAGGTAATAGGGAGCAATTGAAGGCACTCTTAACATTTATTATTATTATTAGCAAAAAAATCACATGCTTATTCCTACGTATTAGGAAAATTATTTTGACAGATGGATTGGAAAGGATGGAGGCAGGAAGCAGGGAAAACAGTTAATAGGCTGTTCTAATAGTTAAGGCAAAAGGTAATGAAGTGCTGGCTCATGGTAGGGTGAGCAGAGAGAAAGGGAAGAATATTGAATATTCTGTGGAGGAAGAATTGTTAGGTCTTGGCCACTGTTTGGTTGTTGGAGGTGAGAGAGAGGAAGAGTCAAAGATGGCTTGAAGATTTGAGTCTGAGTGAATGGGAGGATAATAACATAACACAAAGTTTACAAAGGAACAGTGCTGCATTTAGTAGAAGTAGAGTACTTCAGAGGAAGAGCAGATTTTGGGGTGAGGATGGTCAGTTCAGTCTTAGAGATGTTAAGTTCAAGGTGCTAGAGACAAAGACTTTAACTGAATGGGCAAGTAGAAATGAAAATGTAGAGTTAAAGGGGAGATTTCTGGGCTAGATTTATACAAGGATGTTGGAGACTTCTGCATAGATATGATGATAGAAACCAGAGGGATGGATGAAATTTGCCCAGGGAGTGACTAAAGAGGGGGAGAGAAAGAAGAGAAAAGGGCATTTCAGAGCCTTGAGAGGCATGTGAATTTAGGGGAAAGGAGAAGGAAAATGGATAAACACAGGAGACTGAGAAGGAATGGTCAGATGGGTGGGAGGAGGTTGAAGAGACAATAAGGTCATGGAATCCAAGGGAGGAAACTAACAAGAAGGAAGGGGTGAGCAACAGTGTGAAATGCTGCAGAAAGGTCAGAGAGGGTGAAGAATGAAAAAAGGATGGGATTTGGCAATTAAGCTTGTTGGTAATCTCGAGAGATGGCAGTTTCTGTAGAGTTGTAGGAATGCAAAATAAATAGCAATTAGAAATAACATAGTATCATGTATATTATCTAGGTAGAGGTAATAAGGAATTCTTTTATATAAGTACTGAGAAACACAAAGTGTGAGAGTGATCAGAATAGGCCAAGATTTGTAAGAAAGCCTGAGAGGAGTTGAGTATTGTGTTGGGTCTTGAAGAAAGTGATTGACATGTATTGTCAGAGATTTGGTAGAAAGATCTTTCAGGGAGGAATGAAACCCTTAGCAAAGACTACAGAGAATAGAATAATAAAGTCATGTTGGGCATAGAGAGCACTGAGTCTCCTTTAGCATACTAACATCAGTCTCAGTCCTATGTGATGTGGAATTTTTTGGGATTATATGTGGCTCTTTTGGGGGGCAGTTTAGATAGATTCACTTGGGGGCCAAATACGTACCACTTGCCATTGTATCAGGGTCTGTCTAGTATGCCCAGCCAAATAAGGAAGCATTTTTCTCATTCTTCTCATGTCACCAGAACTGTATTAGAATAGAGTTCACTTTATTCTTCTATTCAGAGTTTTCAAGCTGAAGTCAGGTGCTGTAATGCCATCAGAGAGCCTAAGAGCAAATGGGATTTTAAAGTTGTTAGGGCATTTTGGCATCCAGTTCCCTGAGATGAACAAAGTGTCTTGTCTGGTAATTGCAATTAATGGCCCTGCTATTCAAGCATATCCGTCAATAAATCTCCTCTAATAACTTATTGGGCACAGTAGTTGCCATAGTTATGTCTCTAAATTGAGCACTAGGTAGTTGACTATGACACTGACCTTATTGGGGTCAGAATTGCTTCCTGATTGTATGACTCTATATCCCAAGAATTAAAGTTACTCTCTGAAGTATTGGCCTTGGGCCAATTTAAGGACAAGCTTAGCCTCTCAGCTTAACTACTAGGAGATTTCCTGTAAATCTTTTAAATGTTGAATAAAAACAAGTGATACCTCCGTTGTATTGATACTTGTAACAATTAAGCCTGTCTGGCTCACATTTGTGAATATCTGCAATATAGTCAACAGGTTTTCTTATCAATAACCAGAAGGGTTCCTAATAAGAGCCAAAACCATGGTGTGACCCAGTAGTGCTTATGAACCATGAATATTTCTCGTTACCCTCAGGTGAATACTTCACACACCAATTACATGCATCATGTCCCTTTGTATCAAGGTCAAGTCCTTTTCATTTAACTCTTCATTTGCCTCTTTTCACTAACAATTCTCATTTGCCATGTGACTCCCTTCAGAAGCCTCATCTCTTGATCTTGTCTTTGCCTTTCTGAGCTTCTTTTCTTTCAACAGACCCTTTTCCAAGGCCATTTATTTCAAAATTTCTCTCCCGCCCCCATCCTTTTTCCTTTCCTGCATCATGCCAGATTTATTATCTTCAGAAAACCTTGAAATTTTAGAGTGCCATCCAGAGTTTGCATTTGTAACTCATGATGAGGTGGGGATATTGTTTTATTTATCTTTTTCTGTATGTCAGATGATTGCAGTCTAGTTGCCCAGAAAATGGGAAAAGGGATTCAATGGCAGAAAAAGAAGGTAAAATATACTCTATTGTAACTTTCTTATTCTGTATGTTGTATAAAATCTTCAAGTGAAAATGAAAGCTTTCATGTCTCTTTCTTTTAATTACAAACTAGACCCTACTATTTCTTAAACTGTTAATTTCATTGTGCTCTCTTTTCAAGTTTCCTGTCTTTCTTCATTCTTCAACTCACCCATTTCCTTTCTGGGAGCTTTGAAAGAATTCAATTTAAAGTTTTATTGGTGACTTTTGATTTTTTTTTTTTACATCATAGCCAGAATCGTACCTTGTGATGAAGACAATTAAGCAGAACCAATTAGCCCAGAGATCTCTTCTGACAGCATATAGAACATTCCACATCTGTAGTCTCCTTTTTTCCCTTCTTCCTCACCATATCCCTACTAAGTAGATGGAGTTTTTCATCATCATGGATGACTTTTCTGATGACATTACTTAGCATTTCTGTGTATGTTCTCAGTAGGGTCCTTTCTTTTGGGAAATAGGAGAGCTTTCCATGTATTGGATGCCCAGTTAGGATATCTCTGCAAGACAGTATGGACCTTTTTGTTATTTCTCTGCTATAACCTTTCTACCTTCATTTCCTGAAACATATTCAAAATGATCATTTCTGTTTTTAAAGAAAGGAGTAAATGGAGTTCTTAAAGGGTAAGGAAACTTTTCCAGGGTCATTGCAAATCTGTTGCTGGCCTCAAGGATCATATTATCTTGGAATTAATACAGAATAATGGCAAGCTAGATCCTATCTGAGTTTGGAGGTGGAATAGTGTCTGCCTTTAAAATATTCCCAGTTGGCATTGTAAAACGAAAAAGTTATCTTGTTGATGTTTGAATGTAAATTGAATTATGAAATAAGAAGAAGAGCTCTGGCTTCAGTGTTGTGGTGCTGTCATTGAAAGGAGCAATCAATGTAAGTTGCAAGAGATTTATTTTAGAGAAGGGGTTGGGAAGTAAAAAGACATTAAATCAAAGATACAAAGTGAGCTACCTTATACTCATTTGCCTTTCATTTTTTCCCATTTCTTTATTGTATGGTGAATCGTATTGAGACCCAGTTGACCCTAGCTTCAGAATGCTAAAGACCATATACAGGCTTGCCACACATCTCCCAGACTCAGTTTATCATCCCTACTATATTCTTTTTGTACCCTGGCTAGTGCTTTCAGATATACAGCTGTATCCTTCCTCATTGTAATGATTCTTAGCTTCAAGAAGTTTTATACAAAGACAGATAAATAAGTATGTATCTCTTTGTCAGTTGATCTGAGGATTTTACTTCCTTAGAGTGAGAACCTAGAGCACTGCTCACTAGTGTTTCATATCAGCTATTAAAATGAGAATTATTGATCATTTTATTTTATTTTATTTTTTTGGCAGTTCGGGACATAGCTAAGTTTCCCAGTTAAGGACAGGTGTGGTTTTAGCCATCATGTAGCTTTCTTACACAATTTGTATAGCCATGGGGTGCATGGGGAGAAGAAATGGTGTGTAACTGATTAGAGCTGGCCTTGGAGTCAGGAAGACCTGGTTTCAAGTCCTGTCTCTGATACATATGAGCTCTGGGAGCCTGTGCAAGTCATACAGCCTTTCACTTCCTCCAGACGACACTCTAGGATTGTAAATTGAAGAGCAGGTACAAATTGTTAAAAGGAACTTCCTTACTGGCAACTCCCTATGTCAATGAAATCAGAAGTCTAATATATTTTCTTTTAGAAGTACACGCAGTGTGTACAATTGTCAGTTATAGCTGACTTTTCATTTTTTAATGGCCTGGAATAAGTTGGTATAGAGCAGTGGTGTCAAACTAAAATGGAAACGGAGGCCACTAATCCATACATAAGGATGCCTGTGGGTCACCTGTGGACTAAGTTTTAAAATGTAATGTTATCTGTGCTTTATCATATTTTTATTTATATTGTTTTCTCAATTACATGTTAATCCAGTTCAGAGTTGCTAGGGAGTATTGTGGGCCACATGAGTGTTTGACACTTCTGGCACAGATAGCACTATGGACAATTGGCAGCATAGAAGGAATAGGTTAAGATTTTTGCTTCATCAAAAAAAAGGAACTTTAATTTCCTTTGATAGCACATACCCCAGACAGTCTGGTGTATGTGGCATGGGCAATGCTGATTTTCTCATGCATTATGAATTATTGTGATCTTGTTAAAACTCAAAAACTTTTCCATCTACACTTAAAATTAGTCCTTAAATAAAAAAAATATTGTCTTACTAATTAATTACTCATCAAACTTTTATTTCAAATACTGCAAAAGTGAGACAGTTTTGGCCCTCAAGGGGTTTCTATCCCAATAAGCACAGATAACACATACAGGGGAGTAGTAGCCAAAGAAGAGTGTTTTTTGGGGGGGGGGGTGAAGTCACAGGGAAACTGATTGCTAATGATCTTTATGATGCCAATGGAAACATTGATTTGATTACTGTTCCAGAGCTAGGGGTGACTTGAGGAGGGGGAGAATGGGATATGAAGCATAGCTGAGGTGGTGAGGTACAGTGAGTTATGTGACAACATTCACCAAATCAGAAGGGTTTGGGAAGTGACAAGCCTCAACCATCCCTGAAAGGTTTAAGTGCTCCAGGTCTGGTTTCTGGTCAGAGTATAGCCTTAGGGCAGGTGGCAAGATGCATTCACAGGTCCTGTATAGAGAATCAGTCATTTTTGTTGTAGTACAGATTCACATAACAAACAAGCAAAAACTCAGGGAGACAGCTTCAAAGTTCTACTCTGATGTCACATTATACCTTCAGTGAAGTTGCTTGGGCTTCTCAAATGCTGTCACAGCAAGGAACAAGCTCTAGGACAGTGGTTCTCAACCTTCCTAATGCCTCAGCCCTTTAATACTCGTATGTGGTCATATCTGCATGTGGGTGGACCCGCCTGGAGATGGATAGAAGAGTGGTGTCTTGGTTCCTAAGACCATTGGACATATGTGTTTTCCGATGGTCTTAGGTGACCCCTGTGAAAGGGTCCTTCAATTCCCAAAGGGGTTGTGACCCACAGGTTGAGAACCACTGCAGGCAAGTCCTATCAGGGTGGAAAAGGTTTGAGTATGGTGACAGTGTGTCTGTTGACGAAGAACCAGCTTATGTAAGTTTAGACAGGCTCATCATCAGATGATTGGTCACTAGAAAGTAATTTTTCCTTCCCATTAATTCATGATAACTGTCTACTGAGATGTAAATGGGCTACCCTCTCAATCAGGGAAAGTGGGGCCAACACCAAAGAAATCACTGATCTCATGGTATGAATGTATGTAACTTCATAGGACTGGACTTGGATAATTGCAGAACAGAGTGATACTTGGACTAGGAATCAGGCTGAAGAAAAATAACTGTCTTCCAGTGGGAGCTGTCAGAAAGAAGAATGCATTTTGAACAGTGTGGAGGAAAGCGGAGTGAGACCCAAGACTAGAGGAGAGGAAGAAAATTTTGGTTACAAGCAAAGATTAGAAAGGATAGAGTAGTATAGAGTTGAATAAAGGCATCAAGATTGAGAAGGGAGGAGAGCATAGCTAGAGCAGGGGATGCTGGTCTATGAAAGTACTAAGGTATAGAGAGGTTGCAGCTCATGGTGAGTATAAAGAATAGTTTTAGCGATAGTAAGGTATAAGATGAGATGGAATAATGCAATATTATATTCAGATAAAAGAACTACTGGGGTCTTGAACTCCACAGGTGTTCCATTTGCAGGTAATGTAAAGATCAAGGGTGTATGATTATCCCTGTGTATAGCTTAGGTGGAGTATAGGAATAAGTCATTGGAATTGAGAAACCAGAAAGTTAGGGTATTTGAGAGAATATTAACATGTATGTTGGTCTGATGCTGGTCCCCTAATATGAGGGCAGGAGTTGAGGTGGGGAAGGAAACTGATTCACTCATTGAAAAGGTAGGGGAAATAGTTTGGAGGGTGGTGCTGGTGTTGGTTAATTAATAATGATTACCAGGATTTGAGTAGGGTGATAGATTTGGATGGAATAAAACTGGAATAATGTATTCCAAGCTTTTGGATCTTTTAAAATAGAAGATGCTAGGTCTTATGTGATTCTGATTGAGATTCCTTGGTACTTGAACTTTTTCTCTATGGTTGTTTGTAGCATTTTAAAAACCTGGAAACTGGATTTTGACTATGACATTCTTGGGAGTTTTAATTTTTGGGTTTCTTTCAGTAGATGATGGGTGGATTCTTTCTTTTTTTTTTACTTTGCTCTTCGATTCTAATAGTTTTGGTCAGTTTTCATTCATGATTTCCCATATTGTAATATTTTTTTTTATTGTTGAGGTTTTCAGCTAGTCTCATGACACTTAGATTATATATCTGTGACTTGTTTTCCAGATCAGTTGTTTTTGACAAGAGAGACCTTATATTTTCTTCTATTTTTCATTCTTTTTAGTTTATTCTAGTATTTCTTGTTGTCTCATGAAATCATTTATATCTGTCTGGTTTGATCTAATCTTTAATTTCTTGTTACTTGAATAAGATTTTACACCTTTGCTCTTTATTCTTCTTCCAACTTTTTCCTC
Source organism: Pseudochirops corinnae (assembly GCA_028646515.1). Taxonomy (NCBI): domain Eukaryota; kingdom Metazoa; phylum Chordata; class Mammalia; order Diprotodontia; family Pseudocheiridae; genus Pseudochirops; species Pseudochirops corinnae. The sequence continues at coordinate 235,472,387 of CM053585.1, read as the reverse complement.
TTTAGATTTCATTTCCTTTTCCATTCTTTCCTTCAGAGTTCTCATTTAATTTATGATATAATTTTAAACAATCACTGCATTTCTTCTAAGAAAAATTTGTGACAAATCTGTGATTTTCCTTAAAGCTTTTGTTGCAGATGATTTGGAATTATTCTCTTCTTCTGGGTTTGTGTCTTGGGGTATCTCTGCCTCAATAATATTTCTTTATCATTAGTATATTGTTTTGCTTTCTTATTTTTAAGAACTTTACTTCCTGAAATGGGATTTTGTGTCAGTACTTTGTGCACTTCTAGAAGGAATGGAGGGGGTCTTGTGTAGTCTGGTTATGTATTATCTGGGATCTGGGCAATGAACTCTATATTCTTCAAGGATCTCAGGAGTGGCTCCTGTCATGCTTTTTGAGCTAAGGCAGTTTGAATGGGGGTGGTCTAATCCAAGGAAATAAAATGCTGATTGTTGCCCTCCAAATCTGAGTCCCACAAGCTCTTCAGCCATGGTTCCATGTCAGTGCATCATGATTGCAGGCTTCAGGAATTCCTGGTTAGTCCCTGGACTAAGCTCCTATCTTCCTTCCCTTGAGCATATAGTGTCTGGCTCCAGGTTTTCCTGAACTTGTCCCTAATCCCTGAACTATAAGATTTTCTAAGTAGTACACTCCTGGACTGGGATTTAGTAATTGGGCATATTTCTTAGGGAGTAATGGCTTGTGGATTTCTGGGTTTTTTTTCTTTTTCAGATCTGGGCTTACTGTAGTTTCTACTTAGATTTTTTGATCATAACTTGGTCTCTTATATTCTAAGAGAATTTGGCTATTCTGATTCCAGAATAACTATCATCTTCAGGAGAAACCTGAATAGAGTTAGCCTGTGTTTCTACCACTGGACCTGGGATGGGAAGGGAGGAAATCTTAGAGAGAATACAATTAGTGCTGGAATGGATGGCCATTGTATGGCATTGTCATCTGTGGAGATTCAGGTCTCAGTAACTTTCAGAAGATGGAATGAGCAAAAAAGGAAGAGATCTAAAATGAAATGTTTATTAAAGAGCAGGAGGTCTTGCTCAGGCACAGTAGAAGGGGCTGGCAGGTCAGGAGGGGGACATTAGGGCAGTAGGGTTGAAGTGGATGGGAAATAAGGTACAGATAGGTTGGGGAAAAAGAATTGTTCTTCAGCAGCAGGGGTTCAGGATAACTGGAAAGATGAGAGTAGGAGTGAATGGGAATATGTTAACCTCTGGGAAATGAGTCCAGTAAGAATATCAGTAAATGAAAAGAAGTCCTCTGATGAAGGCAGGTGATAAGAAGGTTCTAGGTTTTTGGGAACTCTTGACAAAGCCCTCAATTTCCTGGAAGCCAGTGGTGTTGCTGTGTCCTGGATTTATCTCTCCTTCTTGGATTCCCTTTTTCCTCTCCCCCTCCCTCTTCTTTCCTCCTTTCCCCCTTTCTTCCCTTCCTCTTTCATTTTCCCCTTCCTCTCTTTCTTCTTATGCTATTGGAAAGGCAATGTTCTTTCCCTTGAATTTACAATCAAGGGGCAGTTTTGATGAAGAAATCATCAAAGCTAGGTTGAGTAGAGTCTGTGTAGTTAAAGGAAAGCAACTGAGAAAGTCATAAGGAGAGGAGGGAAGCAACTCAGTCCTAAGATGCATAGCATTAAGCAGCTTTGTGCTTCATTGCTTGGAGGAAAAGAAAGAAAGAAGGAAGGAAGGGTCACTAATAGCAAATTATGCTTTGCAGTTATGCTAGGTCTGTACCAGTGCCTCTCTAGTTTGGTGCTTTTTGTTTAAAATTCCCTTCTTAGGTTCTCATGTAAAGATGCCCTTTCTCTCAAACCTGGTGCATGCAAAGACATGCCAACTCAACTCCAGTGTGTTTTCACTGAAAATTCTGTGTAATATTCATTGAGTTGGCTGCAAATAAAAATTAAGATTTACTGTTATGTGACCACAATGTGCTATTTTCATCCATAAAGCCCCAAGTTACTTAAACTTGCTTTGGTATATTAGATACATTGAAATGAACCATCTCATTTTCAGTAAGTGACCTTGAGGTGGCAGCAGCATTACATTCAATTCTGTGATGCACCAAGTCCATTAAAAAGAGAAAGTAAAAATTGCAATAAATCAAAATAATACTGATTGTTATAATTTTATTACCAGAGCATTAAGTCAATAAAACTTATCTGAAATGTCATTTGCATTGTATACAATTTTTACTAGTTATCCAGTATGTTTTAAAAGCATGTTTAAAGCAACCAAATGAAGAAATCAGTGATAAATTGTTCAAAAGCTGGGACTTGTCTCATGCTGTAGTAAAATGAAATTCTATTTTGATCTGTTGTATTGTAAAGGATCCTTTCTGCAATCTTCTGATTGCACAATAATGCCTTATGTCTTCCTAACTGTATTTAATGCCCTAATGTCTGATTAAATATTTTCCTGCAAGTTGTCAGGCCCTTTTTCATTCAAGATTTTATATAGGAAGGTCATCTAATTATATGACATCCTTTCAGGGAAGGAGAATGTGTTTGTTTCTTTTAATAATGAGGAATAATGAAACTTATTTATGAAGGAAGTCAGAGAAATTTATTGAAGAATCACTATAAGAGAAACATGAAAATTAAAAACACACACACACACACACACGTAATACATACCCCAAAACCAAACCCTAACCCCCTCCTAATAGTATTTTCACTACTAGGAAACTTCTAAATAATGAAATTGGTGTATGAAAAGCAGGATATTGGATTATGTAATATTGCTTATGTCAGGTACAATACATGTTTCCTATGAAGTTTCTTTCTTGTCAATTACTATTAGATTGTGATATTGTTGTATAATACTTAAGATATAAGAAACTGTAAAAGTGTTTAGATCCATATTTTGCCAAACTTTTTTCATTGTATTTTTAGGAGGTTACTTGCTGACATATAATTTAGATGCGTTAGGAATCTGTTGCTGATTTTTTCCCCTTTCATTATGCTAACTGTATATAGCATTATTTGGCATCATTGCCATATTTGGGTGGCAACAAGGTCACATAGTGGATAGAGTGCGGGGCCTAGAGTCATGAAGACTAATATTTATAAGTTCAAATCTGGCTTCAGACACTTAGTAGCCATATGAGCTTGGGTAAGTTTCTTAACCCTAGTTTCCTCAGTTTCTTCTTCTGTAAATGGAGCTGGAGAAGGGAATGTCAAACCACTCCAGTATCTTTGCCAAGAAAACCCCAAATGGGGTCATGAAAAGTTAGATATGACTGAAACAATTGAACAACAAGACCACTTTCGGACCTCAAACTAAAAGGTTTCTCTTGAAACCTTTTTGTTTGGAAAAAAAAGTTAAATGTATTTATTTAGAATTATTTTATTGTTCCCTTTTGTTTTTTTACAACATGATCAATATACTGCCCTCACTTTGAACCCTCCCACATAACCAAAAAAAAATATTTAGGCAAAAGTGACAGTGATTGGGTTTGCAGGCGCATGTGCCAATCTACATCTTTTATGCCATGTCTTTATACCAAGAGGAAGGAATGGTGTTTCATTATTGACCCTTTGGAATCAAAATTAATCACTGCATTTAGTCAGAATTCTGGTGCCTTTTAGAATTGTTTCATTTATAATGAAAGAGGCAGCTAGATGATAGAGTGGATGTATTATGTTTGTCCTTCATTCTTGAAGAGGACAACGACATCAGGGAGATGATGACAAGACTTGCAGTTAACTTTTTTTTGAGTGAACGTGGGCTGTGCAAGGTCACTAGTCTCATTTTCTCATCCAGAACTATCTGGGTCCGGTGGCCAAATAATCTGTTCATAAGGACAACTGAAGATAGCTCAGGATGAGATGAGAGACCCTGGCACTTTTAGGTTAAGGTCTTTTCAGGTTGTCACTTTGACTGAGGTAATGCCCATTCGGTGAATAGGCCCCTTTAAGAAGTGAGTCAAGGGATTACCCCTTTAATAATAATAAAAATAAAGACCCTCAGGGTTACTGGTCAAAAGATAAATAGTTACTATTTACATTCACTCTGAGCCAGGAGGGCCCAAAAATTAGCCATTAAGCTATTTGAACCTGAAAAGACCTTAGCCTAAAAGGGCCAGGGGTCTCTCCCATTGCATCCTGGATCATATCTAGTCATCTTGATGAATGTCTGGCCACTGGACCCAGATGGCTCTGGAGGAGAAAGTGAGGCTGGTGACCTTGCATAGCCACCCCCCCCCCCAAATCAAAGTCAACCACAAGTCATGTTATCATTTCCCTGATGTCATGGTCCTCTTCCAGAATGAAAGACAAACACAACCTGTCAGGAGCCTGAGCTGCCTGAATGGGGACTCAGTCAGTTGGGTAACTCAGTCCTCTCTCTCCCTCTCCCTCTCCCCTCCAAAGGAAGGTAAATTTTGATGGCCGAAAGCTGCCTGGTTAATTTGGAGTTTACTGGCTAGATTTCTTTCTCAAAGACCAAACCACAAACTGTTCTAGAGCTCATAGATTGATAAAATGGATAGAGTGTTTGGAGTTAGGAAGACCTGAGTTCAAATCCAATCTCAGATACTTTCTAGCTGTATGACCCTGGGTAAGTCACTTAATCTCTGTCTGGCTCAGTTTCCTAAGTTGTAAAATGGGGATAATAATCCCCCCCCCCCCAAAGGGTTCTTATGAGGGTAAAATGAGATCCATGTTTGTAAAGCACTTTGCAAACTTTAAAGTCATATATAAATGCTAGCTAGTATTTATTATTGTTCTTATGGTTCCTCTTTCTTCACTCCATATCACTTCATACAAATCTTCTATTTTTCTAAATTCTTCATATGGGTGATTTCTTACTGTATAATATATTCCATTATAATCATATATCGTAATTTGATAAACCATTCTCCAACCAATGGGCATTTGCTTTACTTCCAGTTTTTTGCTACTACCAAAAATACTGCTCTGAATATTTATGTGTAAGAGTGTGTATAGAAATAGACATATATGTAAATAATTGATTGTAGATACATATATATACCATATATGTGTATATATATGTATTTATATATATATATATAATGCATATTTATTTACATATAGGATCTTTCAGTTATTGGCTTCCTTTCTTATGTAATCCCAAATTGTTTTCCAGAGAAGTTGGACCAATTCCCAGCTACATCAACAGAGTGGAAGGCAAAAGGGTTTGTTTTTGATAAATCCATTCTTAGAAAATGCTAACTAATTTTTAAAAACTTACATGTAAAGAAAAAAAGTGACAAATTACACAGTATAGTGTAGTGAAAGAGTACTATTGGATTGGGAGTCAAGAGGCATGTTTTATGGTCTCAGGTCTTAGACCTGGGATCTGATCTAGTTTAATGATGTGGCCTTGGTTGGAGTATCACTTCATCTTTCTCGGCTTCAGTTGCCCCCTCCATAAAAGAAGTAAGTTGAATTAGATTATATGTTTCAACACTTCTGTGATTTTTCTTCTTTTTTCATGCAACAACTTTTGTCCAAAGATCTGAAAGTCTGTAATAAACTCATTCATCTTCCTCTCTGTCTACTTTATAAGTGTTGAACATTTTTATTCGCATTTTAGACAGAGGAACCAGGACCCAGTGGTAAATGGTGAACCCTGGATTTTTATTTTCCATCAAAAGTCACATTTCAAACTCATTTAATGTTGAAGTAGATGATCTCTAAGGTCCCTTTCAGTTTTAAAATTTCTATGATCCTGCAATTTCCTGACTGGAGAAACTTAATGGCAAGTGAAATACTTGAAGTGATAGAGGGTTATCAAAAATCCTGTTGCAAGAATATGAGTAGTCTGTGAGGAGAACACACTACTTGCATTGATTGCTACACTTAGAAATAATCTTTGCTGGTCATTCTTTCTTAGGTTTATGTTTTTCTTGAAGCCAACTGATTTGGAGTTTAAAGGGATAGTTAGATATGGATTATTTAGGGACTATATTTGCTGGTAGATAAACTGAACCGTAAGCAACCCATCACTGTAAAGTCACAAGTAGGATTATTGAATAAAGTGTACAATATTAATAATAATGCCTCATTTCTATAGTACTTTATGTTCTGCAACTCACATTACATATTAATTACATCAGCTGGTCCTCACAACCACTCTGTGAAGTAGGTTTATTGTTATGATCATTGTTCAGGGTAAGCATGCTGCCTCTGGAGTGAGGAAGACTCAGGTTTAAATCCTGCCTCTTATGCTAATACCTGTGTGACCTCTGGGCCTTAGTTGCTTCTTCTATAATATGATAGATGGCTTCTAAGGTCCCTTCTAGATGTATTATCCTATTTTACCAATGAGGAAACTGAAGTTCAGAGAGGACAAGTAGGAGGATAAGACCCACATAGCTAGTTAAGTGTCTGAGGCAGGATTTGAATCCACGTTGTCTTTGCTCCAAGGGCCTCTGAGTGGCGCCATAGTGCATACTGTGCTGGGCCTGGAGTGAGGAAGACTCATCTTCCTGAGTACAAATCTGGCTGCAGACACTAAATAGCCATGTGACCCTAGACATGTCAATTAACCCTGTTTGCCTCAGCACCTCATCTGTAAAATGAATTGGAGAAGGAAATGGCAAACCATTCTAGTATCTTTGTCAAGAAAACCCTAAATGCGGTCACTGAGAGTCAGAGACAACTGAAAAATGGCTGAACAACAACTTCCTTATTCCGAGTCCAGCATTATCAACTATACTGTGCTGCCTCTCTTAACATATTTTACTCATTCGAAAAAGGATATCTATTTAATTTTGATTTCCATCTATGGCTGTGAATCCTGATTGGTTTCACTACAGAAAACTCAATTAACACATTCTAACGAGTATAGTGTTAATAATCACTGATTATAGCATCATTTATTTGTGTTTTCTAGAAGCTATTTGACTTTTGGCTGCATTTTTGTTGCCTTGTGGTATGTGATGATTTGTATGGATTTCATAACTCTGCAAATCTTGCAGTAACATGTAGTGCTGTGGCTGTATTGAACGGCAAGGATATCTCTTATTTGTTTGTCAATTTTAATAAAGCAATGTACTGCCTGATAAAGTTTATTTTATATGCTCAAGGAACCATCTCAGGAAACATATCACCGAACAAAGGATAATTCCCGAATGGGCTTGTTAGTATTGGATTCTTTGGGAGAGAGGAATAGGGGAAATCTTGTATCCTTTACACTGATTGTGTTACCTGAAACATTAATACAACAGTTACAAAATATGGAGAACAATTTAGGGCTCTCCAGGGTTAGATTTTCTAGTTTATCTGTGCATATGAGTGTAAAATAAATGAGTTCTGCACATTGAGGTTTGGCATAAGGGTCCATATTGCCTGGAGAGTCGTCTTGACCTTGATAGGGAGCTGCAATTCCATTGAAATCAATTGCCAATACAAGTTGAATGAAGTTCTTATGACTGCCTAGTGTGCACTTCCCAGGCTTTCTGACAGTCTTGTGTAGCTCATAGTTCTCTTTCAGTCCTTTAGTAGTTGAAAGGGACCTGTACCCTGCAGCTTTTCAGAAAATCAACTGAGAATTTGGCTTCTGTGTACTTTGAAAATGTTCTCCACACACACATTCCTTCTTGACTCCATCTCTCAGCTAAGCGTTGTTCTCTTTTTTCATTACAAATCAAAAACATTTGGTATGTTATTATTGCAACCAAAACCTTTTATTATTGTCATTAAAGTTTCATACATTGATGGAGCATGGCTTTTATTGTCCCACTTCAGCGGCCCAATAGTTCTGATTAGCTCAGTGGAGTTCTTATTAAAGTAGAAGTTGTAGCTGAAACTCAGAAATCAGGCTTCAACTTTGAGAGAGCTCATGATCAGCAGGTTTGCTTTTCTTTGACTTTGTGGGAAGAAGATTTGGAGGCTGAAATTTAGTCATTTTACCTATCAGAAATCACATTGTGACATGGGGCTGAGCATTTCTTGGTATGAGTGCACACCCATTGCAGTCTACTTCTTTCTCCCAACTCCCCCAGCTCCTGCCCCACTTCCAGTTTTTGGAAAAGGATGAAATAAATGTGGTTAGGATAACAACAGACTTTGAAAGTAAATATCTTAAAAGACAGTAATGGCACCAATGTAAGTTCAGCAAGTATACTCTGAGTTCCCAGTAATGCTCCCCTTCTCTTTCTGCCTGGAGTTTATTTTTTTTTTAATTATTGCTTACTTTTAATGTTCATTTTAAAAAATTGTGAGTTCCAAGTTCTTTCCCTCACTCCCACTGCTTCTCCACCCATTGAGAAGGCAAGAAATGTGATATCAATTATACTTGTGAAATCATGCAAAACATATTTCCATGTTAACCATGTTGGAGAGAGACAGAGAGACAGAGAGAGAGAGAGAGAGGGAGAGAGACAGAGACAGAGAGAGAGAGACAGAGACAGAGAGAGAGAGACAGAAAGAGACAGAGACAGACACAGGCAGACAGAGAGAGAGAGAGAGAGAGAGAGAGAGAGAGAGAGAAAATGAGAGAAAGTGAAAAAATTATGCTTCAACCTGCACTCAGACTCTATCAGTTCTTTCTCTGGAAGTATATAGCATTTTTCATCATAAGTCCTTCAGAAATGTCTTGGATCATTGTATTAAGTTCACAGTTGATCATCATACAATATTACTGTTACAGTATACAAAATTCACTTGGTTCTGCTCATTTCACTTTGCACTAGTTCATATAAGTCATAAGGTGTTTCTGAGAGCATCGTGCTTGTAATTTCGTATAGCACAATAGTATTCCATCACAATCATATACCACAATTTGTTCAGCCATTTCCCAATAGATGGGCATTCCTTCAATTTCCAATTCATTACCACCATAAAAAGAGCTGCTATAAGTGTTTTTGTGCATATAGGTTCTTTTCCTTTTTCTTTGATCTCTTTGGGATATAGACCTAGCAGTGATATTGCTGGGTCAAAGGGTTATGGACAGTTGTATATCCCTTTGGGCATAGTTCCAAAATTGTTCTCCAGAATGGTTAGAGTAAATCACAGCTCCACCAACAGTGCATTAGTGTCCCAATTTTTCTACATCCCCTCTAGCGTTTGCCATTTTCCTTTTCTGTCCTATTAACCAATCTGATCACTATGAGATGGTACCTCAGAGTTGTTTTAATTTGCATTTGTCTAATCAATAGAGATTTAGAGCATTTTTTTTTATAGCTTTAGATAACTTTAATTTCTCCTTCTGAAAACTGCCTGTTCATATCCTTTGATCATTTATCAATTTGGGAATGATTTTTCTAAATTTGACTGAGTTCTCTATATATTTGAAAAATAAAGCCTTTATCAGTGAAACTTGATTTAAAATCCCCCGCCACCAATTTCTTGCTTTCCTTCTAATCTTGGCTGCCTAGGTTTTGTTCAAGGTAAACTCTTTTAATTATTTAATATAATAAAAATATCCACTTTATTTCTTCTATCTCTTGTTTAGTCATAAATTCTTCCCTTATTGATAGCTCTATCAGGTAAAATATCCCATGCTCCCCTAATTTGCTTATGATATTACCCTTTATGTCTAAATCATGTACCCATTTTGACCTTATTTTGGTATACAGCGTGAGGTGTTGGTCTTTACCTAGTTTCTGCCAAACTGCTTTCCAGTTTTTCCAATACTTTTTGTCAAATTGTGAGTTCTTGTTCCAAAAGCTTGGATCTTTGTGTTTACCAAACAATGTATTACTATGGTAATTTACTGCTGTGTATTATGTACCTGATCTGTTCCACTGATTTCCCACTCTATTTCTTAGCCAGTACCAGATAGTTGATGATCCACCCTTTGTAAAACAGTTTGAGATCTGGTACTACTAGGCCACCTTCCTTCACATTCTTTTCATTGCTTCCCTTGATATTCTTTTGTTCTTCCAGATGAATTTTGTTATTATTTTTTCTAGCTCCATGAAATAATTTTTTGGTAGTTTGATTAATATGGCATTGAATAAGTATATTAATTTAGGTAGAATTGTGATTTTTATTATATTGACTTGGCCTACCCACAAACAATATTTTTCCACTTATTCAGATCTGACTTTATTTGTGTGAAAAGTGTTTTGTGATTGTGTTCATATAGATTCTGGGTTTGTCTTGGCAGGTAGACCCCTAAGCATATTATATTGTTTACAGTTATTTTAAATGTAATTTCTCTTTCTTGCTAGACTTTGTTGATAATGTATAGAAATTCTGATGATTATATATATAGGTTTATTTTATATCCTGCAACTTTGTTGAAGTTGTAAATTGTATTAACAAGTTTTTTAGTTAATTCTCTAGGATTCCCTAAGTCTACCATCATAACATGTGCAAAGAATGATTGTTTTGCTTCTTCATTGCCCATTATAATTCCTTCAATTTTTTTTTCTTGTCTTAATGCTATAGCTAACATTTCTAGTACAATATTGAATAATAGTGGTGGTGATAATGGGCATCCTTGCTTTATTCCTGATCTTATTGGGAAGGCTTCCAGCTTATCCCCATTACAGATAATGTTTGTTGATGACTTTAGATAAATGCTACCTATCATTTTGAGGAAAACTCCATTTATTCCTATGCTTTCCAGGGTTTTTAATAGGAATGAGTGTTGTGTTTTGTTAAAAAGCTTTTTCTGTATCTGTTGAGATAATCACATGTTTTTTTCTGTTTTTTGTTTTTCCTTTTTTTCTTTTTGGAGGGGGGAAGGCAGGGCAATTGGAGTTAAGTGACTTGCCCAAGGTCACACAGCTAATAAGTGTTAAGTGTCTGAGGTAGGATTTGAATTCAGGTCCTCCTGACTCCAGGGTTGCTGCTCTATTCACTGTGTCACCTAGGTGCCCTGATTTTTGTTGGTTTTGTTATTGATGTGGTCAGTTATGCTGAAATTTTAAAAATATTGAACCAGCCCTACATTCCCAATATAAATCCCATCTGGTCATAGTGTATGATCTTTGTGATATATTTCTGTAATCTCTTTGCTAGTATTCTACTTAAAATTTTTGCATCAATATTCATTAGGGAAATTGGTCTATAATTTTCTTTCTCTGTTTTTTCTCTCCCTGGTTTAGATATCAAAACCATATGTTATTACCAAAGGAATTTGATAGGACTCCTTCTTTGCCCATTTTTCCAAATAGTTTATATAGTATTCAAATTATTTGTTCTATACCTGTTTGGTATAATTCATTTGTGAATCCATCTGGTCCTGGTGATTTTTTCTTAGGGAGTTCCTTGATGACTTGTTCAAAGTCTTTTTCTAAGATAGGGTTATTTGAGTATTCTCTTTCTTCTGTGATTCTGGGCAATTTTTTTGGGTAAATATTCATCAATTTCACTTAGATTGTTAAATTTATTGGCATATGATAGGGCAAAATAGCTCCTTATAATTGTTTTAGTTTCATCATCATTGATAATGAATCTTTATTTTTGATACTGGCAATTCAATTTTCTTCTTTTTAAAAGATCAAATTAACCTTTGGGGCAGCTAGGTGGCATAGTGAGTAGAGCACTGGCCCTAGAGTCAGGAGGACCTGAGTTCAAATCTGGCCTCAGACACTTGACACACTTACTAGCCATGTGACTTTGGGCAAGTCACTTAACTCCAATTGCCCTCTAAAAAAAATTAAATTAATCAATGGATTATCTGTTAATTTTTTCCCCCGCGATAAAACCAGTTCCTAGTTTTATTTACTACTTCAATGGTTTTTTTAACTTTAAATTTTATTAATCTCTCCTTTACATTTCAGGATTTCAAACTTGGTTTTTAATTGGAGATTTTTTATTTTGTCCTTTTTTAGTTTTTTAAATTGCATGACCAATTCATTGATTTGCCCTTTCTCTCTTTTATTGATGTGTTTAGAGATAATAAAGTTTTCTCTAAGTCCTGCTTTAGCTGAATCCCACACATTTTGGTATGTTGTCTCATCATCATTCTCTTAAATTAAATCATTGATTGTTTTTATGATTTGTTCTTTGGTCCACCCATTCTTTAGGATCGGATTATTTAATTTCCAATTAATTTTCAATCTATACTTCTAAGACCCTTTGTTGCATGTATTTTTATTGCATTATGGTCTGAAAGAGGAGCATTTAATATTGCTGCTTTTCTACATTTGTATGTAAAGTTTTTATGCTCTAATACATGGTCAGTTTTTGTGAAGGTGTCATGTACAGCTGAGAAAAAGGTATACTCCTTTTTATTCACATTCAATTTTCTCCAAAGATCAATTTTTTTCTAACTTCTCTCAAATTCTATTCATCTCCTTAACTCCTTTCTTTTTTATTTCATGGTTAGATTTATCTAGTTCTGAGAAGAATTGAGGGCCCATACTAGCGTAGTTTTATTGTCTGCTTCCTCCTGTAACTCATTTAACTTTCCCTTTAAGAATCTGGATGCTATACCATTTGGTGCATATATGTTTAGTATTGATTTACTTCAGTGTCCATGATGTCTTTTAGCAAAATGGGGTTTCTCTGCTTATTTCTTTTAATTGAGTCTATTTTTCCATTTTACTTTGAGATCATGATTGCTGTCCCTGGGGTTTTGTTTGTTTGTTTGTTTTACTTTGGCTGAACCATAATAGATTCTGCTCCAGTCCCTTATTTTTATTCTATGAGTGTGTCTGTTTGTGTGTTTCTTATAAACAATGTATTGTTGGATTCTAGTTTCTAATCTATTTAGTTATCTACTTCCATTTTATGAATGAATTCATTGCATTAACATTCATAGTTATGATGACTGTACATTTCCCTCCATTCTAATTTTTTTTCCTGCCTATTTTTCTGTCTCTTTTTGGTTATCCTGTTTTGACATTGGTGTCTTCTGAGTTTTTTCTTGATTTTCCCTGTCAACATAGTAGCTGTTGATGGTCAAATTCTTTTTTTGTTGTTTTCTAATTTTTCGAGCCTATTTCTTGTCTTCTAAGTTTATGTAAAATTTGGGCTCTTCTCCAGGGGTGGAAGGGAAACTGTCTCAAGCTTCAGGTTTTACTTGCTGCTATTTTCCAAGCTAGTTCTGGGGGTCTGGAAGATTTTGGTGCTTCCAAGGTGGTATGATCCAGGAAGGGGTGAAGTCACTGCTCTCCTGGCCTGTGCTCTGGTCTTTACCCAGGAAGAGACCCTGCTTCCCTGCAACCACAAGTATTAGTGCTCCACTTGGCCCTGGGATTGTAACTAGGTCCCTGCTCCACTACAGCCACAAGTGCTAATGCCCCTTTCTGCCTTGGAACTGAGACCAGGTCCCTGGCTCCCTCATGAGAGATCAGAAGTGCTCCTCTTGGCCCTGGAACTGTGACCAGGGCCCCTGCTTTCCCTTGGCTACTAGTGCTAGTATTCCTCCAAAACTGTGACTCAGAAGTACATGTAGGCAATTGTAGCAGCAACCACACTGCCATAGCAGGATGACTTTTAACACAGGTTCCTAGATCTATTTTACTGGGAAAGATGGCTATTTAAGGGGTCATCAGTCTTTTTTTAAATTACATTCATTAGTTGAGGGGGAAAGTCAGCATCCTGAACTTCAGAGAATATACAAACAGAGAAATAAAGACCAACAGTCTGGGTTTCTAACTGTCTGAGAAGTTAGCACAGATCAACAGACAGATCCAACTGTCTGACTAAGGTAATACATACATAGTTACCAGAGAGAGAAGCACCAACATCTGGGTTTTTCAAAGCCGGAGAGGGGCTCCTTAACAGCTACCTAGAGTCTCATCTGGTCAGATCACAAGAACACTCTTCCAATGAGTAAGCTCCAAAGCCACATGTAACCTCAGAGTATATATACTCTTTCTTAGCGCCAGAGGGCATCACAACCTTCTTGACTCAGTGCCTAATTAGAAATTAACAAAAAGTGTGAAAGCCTTCCTACAAGCAAGCCTCTCCTAAACAAGTTTCCCTTGTGAGGCCTATAAATGGGTGAGGAAGATCTTAAATTCCATTAACATTATAGCAAAGCAACAAGGTCCTGCACTCAGTGCCAGCAGAGTCTCCTGTGATCTCTTTCTGATTAGTTGATCCTCTGACTGTCTCTGAGCTGAGAGAACCCAAATGTGCTGCTGTTGCTACTTCAGCTGCCTCCAAAGCCTGCTCTGGGCAGCTAGGTGGTGTAATGAATAGAGTGGTGGGCCTGGAGTCAGGAAGACTCACCTTCCTGAGTTCAAATCCAGCCTCAGACACTTACGAGCTGTGTAACCCTGGACAAGTCACTTAACCCTGTTTGCCTCAGTTCTTCATCTGTATAATGAGTTGCAGAAGGAAATAGCAAACTGCTCCAGTATCTTTGCCAAGAAAACCTCAAATGGGGTCATAAAAAGTCAACTATGATTGGAGAACAATACAGCGACTAAGGCCTGCTGCTTGTGTTGCCATGGTGTACATTGCACTACTGGTGAACCCCCACCTGGTGTCACAGACCTCTTCTGCTGACCTCTTAAGTTGTCTTGGACGAGAAAGATATCTCGCTCTGATCTTTTGTTGGCTCTGCCACCCCAGAATTTGATTTGAATTATTATTTTAAAGTTGCTTAGAGGGGAATGTTGGAAGAGTTCAGCTGAGTCTCTGACTTTACTCTGCCGTCTTGGCTCCATCTCTTTGCCTGAAGTCTTAAAGCTCATTTTGGCCAAAAAGGAGAAGACCACCAACTGCTAGGCTCTGTTGGGAATAAAACTCTTTTTTTTGCTCCTAAGAAAGAAAAATTGTGTTTGGATTGAACGGCACATGCTGATTTCACAGTGCCCTCAGGTATGATACAACTTTGCCCTTAGCTACTTCAACCTGAGTCAATTGTCTGTCTTAGTGTTTCTAGTTTTGGGGAGTATTCCTAGATTTATTTTATTTTATTTGCTTTTCTAATCCTATGAGTAATTAAGCTTGATAAGAACTCCCATCTCATGCCAAATTTCTAGTGTATTCTGTACATTGAAATTGAAATTCCCCATGTTATACCAAGCTCAGAAAGGTAGAAATGGCCAGCACTACTCCCAGCTGAGAGTAGTGAGCTAAGAAAGGATAAAAAATGAACAAAGCTTTTCTTTCTAAGGAGTAGTACAGAAAAGATTAAAAAAAGGCCTATTATCAAGATCATTTTAGCTCGATAAGTACAAGACAGTAACCTGACTGAACTCATTTCCTTTTTTTTTCTCTTTTGAAGAAAAAAAAATATTCAAAGTACAGTGAAGGACTTGAGTTGCCTATGCTGAATATTAACTCATAGGATTAACAGACTGCAGTGTTTAATGTAAAACCAATCACTAAGCTGGCACCAAGGCGCAATGCAAAACCCGACTTATTGGAAAGTATGTCTTATTCGGAGAGTCTTTTATTGCAGCAAGCTAATGCACTTGGCTATAATCATCTGATTTCTTCACAGAGGTGTTATTCATTTCCAGGCAACCAATCAGTTTCTATGAATCTGTGTGGAGTTTCACATCACCAAGATCTTGCTTTCCTTGAGTATCACCCTCCTCTACCTTATCCCATCCAGACAGCTTGTTTCTTCTTAGTCATCAGTCCAATCTCTAATGACCAATATGCCACTTCTTCAGGGAATCTTCATGATCATTTTCAATAAACACTGCATCATTCTACTGATTAGTAGCATTTAGGTTCCAGTGGAATTGGTTAAAATTCTGGTTCCCCTTCCTCTCTCTGCCAAATCTAGGAGGAGTTGTATGGCACAGTGGGAAGAATACTAGTTTCAAATCGTAGCTCTGCTTCTAGACTCACCTGTGTCACCTATGTGACATTGGGTGTATCACTTCACCTCTCTGGGCTCCTCTATCTGTGAAATGAAGCAGTCAAACGAATGGTCTCTAAGGTCCCTTCCAGCTCTACATGTATGCTCCTGTGATCCTTTGCAGAGAAGGCCTTCTTGCTCTTTGTAATGAGAAAATAAATAAATATCAAGGGTAGAAATCCCTTCCTTTTGTGGGGCTCCCATTTATTATTTTATGCAAGGTTTCTTAACCTTGTTTTGTGTGTCATGGACTCCATTGGCAGTCTGGTGAAGTCTATGAACCTCTTCTCAGAATAAAGTTTTTTAATGCATAAAGTAAAATCCATAGGATTACAAAGGAAACCAATCATATTGAAATAAAGATGTAATTTTTTTTGTCATCCAAGTTCACAGACCCCTGAGATCTATCCATGGACTCCTTGTACTCTAGGTTAAGATCTCCTCTTCCAATGTGTGTTTTATTTTTTAATTAATTTTCTAATCAACCAAAATCTACCTTCTCTATAAAACACTTGTTGACAAATATATTTATGTCTCAATCTGTATCACCTTTCTAGCATGTATTTTAAATTAGTTTTCTAAACTGGTGAGAAAAATCATTCTACCTAAGTAAAAATTAAAAATTGCAATTTTGGATGTAAGTAGCCATTTCATTTCTAGGTCAGCTCTTAGGTTCCTTTATATCTCTTCCCAGAATGGTGCTCTTTGTTGATACTCTCTGAAGAAGGATTTTTTTAACACATTCTGATATCATGGCTTATTAAAGAGACTCTGGAAACAGGAACTGAATGGTCTGTTAGAGTCAGAGGGCTGCCATAAGAAGGAAAATAGTATGATCATTAGAATATTAAATTACATCAAGACCTTTTTCTTCTCCCAATGTGCTTTTATTGAATTTTTGTTGTGAGCACTAATGTAGAGTCATTCCACATTTTACATTCCATTAGGACCTTGGCAAAAGACAGAAGTGTCCCTGAACAGTATAATGGTAGATTTTGTGTGTGCATGTGTGTTGTTGTATAGAGCTTGCATTTGTGTTGACACTGAGTTACTGTCTGGGCAGTTGGATTGTAAGTAAAGACTGCCTCTGACAGACTTCGACTAATCAGTCATCCAAAAACACAGCGCAAACACTCACTGTGAGCACTCTACTAAGAGTAATGGTGAGGAAGGGAAGACAGTCCTTGGCCTCAAAGAACTGACATTCCAAAAAAGTGAAACATAACAAATCTCTCTCTCTCTCTCTCTCTTTCTCTCTCTGTCATAGGGAAAGAGTGGAAGAAACCTTATATATAAACATACAAACGATTAAACTCAGAAAGCATTTTGAAGACAAACAAGTTCAAATGGACCTATTGCAAAAGACACATGAATGTCAAGGGATCCCAAAGTATCTATAGCTGTGGTGGTGATATTAGCCATAGTTTAATCTCTGCTATTGTCTGTCCAAGAACTAGAATGATGCTAAGCATAACAGGTATACTTTAATTTTAGGAATAGGCACACAGATATACCCATATTACTGTGCCCTGCTAAATATCATATAGCCATATTATTGTGCTCTGTTGCCTCTAGAACAAAATATAAGTCCTTGACCTGGAAATCAAAGATTTTTACCATCTGACTTCAGTTCACTTTTCCAGGTTTATTTCACATTACTCCCTTTTGTGTGCTCTCTGTTTTAACCAAACTGGCCTATTATTTGTTCTTTGAACTTGACTTTCCATTCTTCGCCTTGGTGCTTAGAACAGACGACTTCTTTCTCACACCAACCTCTTAGAATTCCTTGTTTCCTTGAAGGCTCAATTCTGGCGACGTCTCTGGTGCTAAAACTTTCTAGATCCCTCTAGTTCTTAGTATTATCTCCCTCCCCAAACAATCTCACATTTATTTTTCTATGTACCTGTTGTGTGTGTGTATACATATATACATATATGCATACACAGATACATACGCAGCATACATATACATACATACATACATACACACATAAGCACACACATAGTGCCTAACACCATTCCTGGCACATAGTAGGAGCTTCATAGATAGTTATTGGTTAAATGATTCCCTCCACCCTCCAACTCCCCCCCCCCCCCAAGCCCTTGCTTTCCCAGTAGAATTTGAGGGCAGGAAATGTTTCATTTTTGTCTTTGAATACAAGCTCCTTGCACAATGCCTTGAACATGGTTGTTACTTAATATGAGTTTTTTGAATTGGATTGAATTCCAGCTAAGTTGGCAATGAATTTCTATAAAGTAAATTCCACTTTCTCATTGACTTCCATTAAAAAAACCAAAGATATGTTCACAAAAATATAATCCTATAATAGACTGAGTTGAAAACTTGTGGTGAAAAGTGGGTTATGATGATGATTTGATCCATGGCATGCCGAGTATTGCAGTACTTGGAATATTTTTGAAGCACTTTCAAAAATGTTCAACATTCTACAGTAAACTAAGTTACTAAGTGCCTAATTGTGTAGGCACTGTACTAGGTGCTGAGTGAGGGATGCTACAAAATTTAGATAAGAAAATCTGTGCCTTAAAAAGTGTACAGTTTAATAGGAGGATAGAGATAGGCATCAGGTTTGTTATTTATGTGGTTTAGGGAGTTGGCAGGTGAAGAAATTCCTTCTACCAGTGTAGGTCAGCATGATCTTTGCAACTTAGAGTGTTAGAGATAAGATCTTAAGTTTTAATTTTTCTCACTCTCCTCCCTTTCTCCCCTCCCCAAGATGGTGTGCAATTTGATATAGGCCATATATCTACAATCATATTAAATATATTTCCACGTTAGTCATGTTGTAGAGAAGAATTAGAACCAAAGGGAACAATTATGAGAAAGAAGAAACAAAAAAAAATGAGAGAAAATAATGTGCTTTGATCTGCATTCAGACTCCATAGTTCTTTCTCTGGATGTGGACAGCATTTTCTATCATGAGTCTTTTGGAATTGTCTTGGATCCTTGCATTGCTGAGAAGAGTTAAGTCTATAAAAGCCAGTCATCACACAATGTTACTGTTGCTGTGTACAATGTTCTTCTGGTTCTTCTCACTTCTATCAGCATCAGTTCATGTAAGTCTTTCCAGGTTTTTCTGAAGTCTACCTGTTCATCATTTCTTATGGAACAATAGTATTCCATTATGTGAATTGCTGTTCTAAAGGCAATATTTACTAGGTCGATTGAAACCATAAAATCTGGATTAATGAAGGAGCTAGAGTTAGTTAAACTCAGCTCAAGGAAAGATTTCCCAGGCATGTAAATGAAAAGGCTTTATTCTGGGAATTCTTGCTATATTATTCTTGAACCAAGTTAATGTGGGGATGATTTCCAGACTAATGGAGCTCCTTAAACTTAAAATCAATCAATCAATAAACATTTAGTAAGCATCTATGATGTGCTAGGCACTGTGCTAAATGCTGAGGATACAAAAAAGAGGCAAAAGATAGTCCCTTCCCCCAAAAAGCCACAGTCTAATGGGAGGGTTGGGGGACTCAAATAAACATATACAAACAAGCCATAAACAGAGCAATTAAAAGAAAGAAGGCACTAGAATTAAAAGGGGTTGATATCTTGTAAAGGGTGAGATTTTAGTTGGGACTTAAGGGAAGCCAGGAAAGTCAGCAGGTATATTTTCCACCATGGTCTGCAACTACATAAGACGGTTTAGTGTGGTGAAAACACTCTAGATTTAGAGTGAGAGGTCCTGGAAGTAAAGCATGGCTGGTGCTACTTACCAACTGTGTGACCTTAGAAAAAGCATTTTGCCTCAGTTTAGTTATCAATAAAATGAGTAGAATAATATTTGTCCTGCCTGACTCATAGGAGTGTTGTGAAGAAAATGCTTCATAATCCTAAAACATCATGTAATACTAGCTTTTATAGTAGCATGGGAGTGTCTTTTATTTTATCTTTTTTTAAATTTTATTGAAACTTTTGTTTTATACACTGAAGTCATTCCCCAATACACAACTACCCCCATAGGACTCTCCCTTGAACAAAAAAAATAGGTAAGCAAAGCTGTCTGACATCATGTATGCAACATTCTGAACCCATAGTCAATCACCTCTCTACTGAAAAGAGGAAACCGTTTCATCAGTTGTCCTCTGGGATCAAGATTGGTTGTCACATTTAATCTCAGTTCAGCTGCATTTTAGAATTGTTTTATTTACATTATTTTAGTCACTGTGAATATTGGTCTTCTAGTTCTGCTCTCTTTGCTTTGCATTAGTTCATATAAATCTTCCCATGTTTTTCTGAATTCCTCATATGCACTGTTTTTTACAGTATGTTCATATACCATACCATATCACTCTCCAATTGATAATCACCAACTTTGTTTCCATTTTTTTTTGCAACTACTAAAAGTACTGTTATGAATATCTTGAAATGTGTAAGTCCCTTCTTTCTGTGTTTGACCTTGCTGCTGAGTTGTAGGATCTGCTGGGTCAAAGGGTATGAAAAATCTCATTACTCTTCTAATGTAATTCAGAATTGATTTGGCTAGTTCATAGCTCCATCAATAGTGTATTAGTGTGTCTTCCCACAGCCCCACCAACATTGACTATTTTCATCTTTTATCATCCTTTACACTTTGAGGAAGGATCCCCTAGCAATGAACCAAGCTTAAAATCACATTACTTGATATACATAGGACAGGTGGTAGCAGATACTGCCAACAGTAGTCCCTTTATACTAGACTAAGAAGGTAGTAAGAGCACTCTTCTGCCACTTACAAACTATTTGACCTTGGGCAAGTCATATTACTTCTGTAGGCATCAGTTTCCTCATTTATAAAATTAGAATTTTGGACTAGCCCTTAATCTATGCTCCTCTGATCTGGAGGTAGAACCTTAGAGATTTGGTTTGAAGTTCTCTTTTTATTACTGGTTTGAAACATTTTCATGAGGTTTTTGGTAGTTCTTATTTAAAAAAATTATTCTTGTCCTTTGACAGCTTTTCTAAATGATTATAGCTTATTCATCATTCATCTCTGCTGGTAAATCAAGCCAGGCTTAGCTCCTCTCCGAGAAGTGACTATTTTCTCCAAGACCTGTGAAGAAGTTGCTCAGCATTCCTCCTTTCCTTCCAGGGTGGCCATGCTGATGATGTAGATCCAAGCTCCTCCAGCTGCTCTGACGGGTGCTACTATTGCCCTGCCATGATTGTAGATGACGGACCTTTCAAGCTAACAAAGTCACCTATCCAAGGAAAGAAAAAAACACAAAAAGTAAAATGTAGCCATGAACTCCCTGTAAAAGCTTACCTGGCTAAGTTCTCTAGCACTGCTATCACCATTTCACTGGGATAGACAGGTACATCATCCTTCCATATGCCTTGCTGCAGTCATAATTTGTTATCTGGTGAACTACAGCAAAGAGAGAGCCCAGCTACAAGCTTTCTTCTGCTTCACCAGCCAGTTTGGGAGCTCATTGACACTTCCCACTGCAATGACTTAGAAGTAGGCTATCTCCAAACCCAAGATTCCATATTTGATTGGAACCAGTCAAGGAATATTTGAGCATGCTCCAAAGGAATTACCCCATAGACTGTTAGTAATACTAGGTGACCAAATGTTCCATGAAATGATGTTTTTTGTTGACTTTGGGCATATTATACAATTAACTTCATTAACTCCTTTATTTGTCTCTACAAGGAGACATGGTATGCCATATTTCCTTTTAATTATAACCTCCTTCTTCTGGTTTCATGTTAAGACTGATACAATAATATTTCTTCAGTAGGATGTCCACTCTTTGGTCACTGGACAAGAATCTCATATTTAGAGTACTAATAGATAAAATGATGTTTATAGACACTCTTAAATCTGTGTGAATTTTAGCACTCTGTGTTTTTTCTGCCATCATTGCCCCTAAGATGCATAAGGGGGGATGTATAGGACTATATTTTAATTTGTTTCATGGGTTGCCATGGTCCAAGAATTCATCACCAAGTGGTCACCCTAGTTGTGATGAACCATATCAAAAGAATCTAAGCAGGTCCCCAGAAAGCAGATACAGTCTAGCCGAGACTATAATCAAAACCTATGGTATAACCTATGCCTTATGTCAATGTAGCCTCAACACCATACTATAGTGAGATATTGATGTGGAACTTTGTGGAGGATAACTTGTATGTCAGGCTCCCCCCATCCTCAGAAATATTTGACACAAAATTTTCCTCCAACTCTATGGTTTCACTTCTAATTCTAGTTACACTCAACATGAGTTCATAAAAAACTTTAAATTCTGTTGTTGTTATTCAGTTATTTCAGTCATATCCAACTCTTCATGACCCCCACTGGGGTTTTCTTTGCAAAGATACTGGAGTGGTTTACCATTTCCTTCTCCAGTTCATTTTGCAGATGAGGAAACTGTGGCAAATAGGGTTAAATTAATTTCCCAGGGTCATACAGGTAACAAGTGTTTCTGGCCAGATTTGAGCTCATGAAGATGAGTCTTCCTGACTCCAGAACTGGTACTCTGTCCATTGCATTATCAATATATTCTATGGAATAACATTTTTCCATTTTGTCTTTTGTGATATCATGTATCCCTTATTTGATTATGAATTCTCAATCAGAGATCTAGAAGACATTGCCTTCCATGCTCCTTTATTAATTTTTATATGACCTTTTTTGTTCAGGTGATACAGATATCTATATATAAAGCATATGTTGTAAGATACTGGTCTAAGCTTATTTTCTGCCAGACTGCTTTCTAGTCTTCCCAGCTCTTCTTTTTGAATAAGAAGTCATTTCCTCAGTAGTTTTGTTTCTGGGTTTATTAAGAATAGTATTATGTTCAGAAAGTGTTTTTATTGAAAAGATGGCTATGAATGACTAGTACTTTTATATGAACTTCTCCTTGGATCAGCCTGTCTTGAAGTCCCAAATCTTAAACGCACCCAGCTGCCAAAGCTGCTTCCCTTAGCTAATATCTTCACAGTACCCTTCCTCTTAGTTTGTTAGCTTTCTTTTTGCTGAAACATTTCAAGAGAGAGACTGAACCAAGCAATAATAATATCTTGCAGTTTTTATTATTTTTAAAAATAGGTTTCACATTATATTGCTTGTTGGTATGCCATAAAAGTCATTTTAGGAAAAGCCATCTGCTATTTTGTTTCCAAATATCAGAGGCAGAGCTATGTCCAATTTTAATGTTATAGTGTTGGACTATGTGCTGTGTTAATTTGTCCTACGGTAACAATGAATTAAAAAAGATGCTGAAGAAGGGGCATCTAAAGGGAATCTGTCTCCCCCAGATAGCAATAAGGATTCCAGGAGACAGCTTTTGTTGAATTATCCATATCTTTCCTTAGCCATATATGTGCAACCCACCAGCTCCATAGCACAGTCACAAATAGAGAAACATTGTGAAAAGGTAAAATGAGTGTTTCTCAATAGCCTATCAGGAGCAGCAGTATTTTTAAGGCTCAGTAGAAGAAAGATGGGGCCACTTTCCTCAATGGAAAACTCTTGGTGTAGCATGAAGCTGGTTCTTTTTTTTTTTTTTTTGAAACTGAGTGTGGGATCCTTTATTTATTCTTGAGAGGGCAGGAGTATAGTTGTTTACTTTACTGTCAGAGGACACCTACAGTTATGCTCATAGAGAAATTCTTAATACCTCCAGGGAGCTGGAAACCATCAGACCTTTAGCATGATAAAGATTTTATCCAGGCCAACCTTGTTCCTTGGAGACACAGGTTCAAGGTTTTTATGAACTAACTGCTCTAAAGAAGAGGTGGATATTGCTCTAGAGGGTAAGCCTGAGTTGGAGATAAATTAGAGAAAACCTAGGGATGGGGAAGGCTTGATGATAATAAAGAGACCATTCTAATGATCTGACAATTTAATCTATGAAACTCTTGGATTTGTCATTTGTGTGGAAAATTCAGGATGCTCTTCCTGTCAGGATATACATTTGGTGCAAATGTCCAGAAAACACCATTTTCCCCTAATTGCGTTGTGGGAAGTTAGTGAGTTGTCCTTTGCCTATTTTTTCCCTTTCATTTTTAATAGTTCCCAGGCAAGTGGAGCATTTAAGGAAGTGTCCCTTCTGCTGCACAATTTCAAAATTTCCCAGGACTAAATAGCTGCACTTGGTGGAAGTCTTAATTGTGTCCATAGAAGTACTGTAGTATGATGAAGAGAATGCTTGACCAAGAATCAGGGAGACTTGGATTCCAAGTCTGCCTCTCACACTTACTAGCAGTATGACTGCAGACAACTTCCTGGAGTCCCAGTTTCCTCATCTAAAAAATAGTCATGATAATACCAGTGCCTGGGGCAGGTAACGGGCACAGAGGACAGAGCATTGGGTCTGGAGTCAGGAAGACTCATCTTCCTGAGTTCAAATTTGACCTCAGACACTTACTATATGTGGGACCTTGGGTAAGTCACTTAGCCTTGTTTGCCTTTGTTTCCTCATCCGTAAAATGAGCTGGAAAAGGAAATGGCAAACCAGTCCAGTATCTTCGCTGAGAAAACTACAACTAGGTTCATGAAGATTTGGATACAACTGAAAAACAACTGACCAAAATGCCTGTACCTATCTCACAGAGTCATTCTGAAGTTCAGATGAAATAATGTATATAAGGTGCCTTACCAACCTTGAAATACTCTGCCCCTGTGGGCAATGGAACTCTTGGAAGGTAGTGAGTGTGAAGCAGTCACACACTGAGGTGTGCAGTAACTTTGGGGGGTGATAGAGAAAAGGAGTTGAATTTATTATGAAAATTAGTATCAATAGCATTTACTGGGGTGTGTGTGTGTGTGTGTGTGTGTGTGTGTGTGTACGTGCGTGCACCCCTGCATGTATGCTTATGTACCTATGGATACGTTGGAAGACTAGCATAAAGCATGTTGACAGTGTTCAAAAGCAAACAAAGAAATTCTGTTGCCACAGCTATTGATCTCCCTGAGCGTGTGCACCACTGAAATGTAGAGGAGGGAATGGCTACCAGAATAAAGGCAGGCATTCTGCTCTCCCAGTATCACACTCTGTGACAGACTGTTAAGGCAATACTTATGGTCCCAATCACACATTTCTCTTCTAGGAATCAGATTGAGGGGATGCAGAGGCCCAAATCAACTACTGCGGTATGGCTGGCAATCTCAGAGAGATGACGACCTGCCAAATTCCTGACACACAGGCGGATGTGTAAGCGCTTGTAGTAACTTACCCAAAAAGCTGTTTTCCCTTGAAAATTATTTTAAATTTCCTTGTAGAAAAGTAAGACAATTAAACATATACATACATATTCATATAAGTATATGTATATACATTATACACACACATAAAGACATGTATATGTGTACACATGTATATCTATATACGTGTATATATACATGAAATATACATATGCGTACATATAAGCATATACACACACATTATTCTTTTAGTCTTCAAAAGTCACTCAGGTAAGAAATAGCATTGAGTCATTTAGTAGTGGTAATCAGTTGCTCTTAGCTGCTGGGTTTGGCTAGTGTGTTAGGATCATGGTACTATGGATCTCTTGGAGTATAAGCTGAAGCAGGGACAAATAGACCTCATTGGTTGCCTTTAAGTTGCTGGGAAATGAATGGCTTGAATGGAAGGGAAAGGTGGACATAGCACCCTTAATTTAGCCATTGAATTCCCCAGGAAAACAATAATGACAGTAGCAATAATCAGGACGAAAAAGGCCTTGTCTGATATTTGTTACTTAAAACAGTAGCATGAAACTTTCATCATCTTGTAATCTATAACTGAAATGAAGGCTGATAGCTTATGTCTCTTAAACAAATCTGCAGAGGCACTTACAACAAGGAATTAGTCATGTCTTGGGAATGGGCTTCCTAGAAATCTTCACTATCTGTGGGGAGTTTATTAAACACATGAACTGCATAATATTTCTCTGCACAGTGGCCATTTGATTACCAGGTTTCTACTTTCCTAAATTCTCCTCAACATAATATTTCTTTTAAAGCTACAACATGCAGTGATTCAGATGGAATCCCACAGGGAGAGGTACAATTAAGAATCTTATGCAATAACACATTCCTTTGTCCTTACAATTAGCATATGTATGGGCATCTGCAGTGGAAAAAAAGTGCTGATGCAAGTACTCTGAGTTTACTTTTTATTTTTGCTGCACTGTATTTGATATATTTGAGTTATACTTATATACCTCAGCATTATGATAACACCCAGCACTGACTCCTGGGATAATGACACTTTTTAAAGAAAGTAATCTTCTCTGGAGGACATCCTGCAAATGTCCTATACTTATAAATTCTGACCTCTCTGGCTATATCTACTCAACTTCAAAACACACAGTCAATTCAGTTAGAAAGTCCATTTAACCAGTTGACACACCCAGATGACTTAATCTTGGAGTTGACTGGGTATTTAGGTATCTTCTTGCTGTTGACATTCACAACATCCCATTTCCAGCCTTTAAGTCTTTTCACAGGTTGCCCCTCACACCAGCAATAATCTCTCTTCTCATTTTCACCTCTTGGTCTTTCCTGATTCAGCCCACTCACCCATTTGTTCGTGGTCTCTCTTCCCAGGATTATTTTCCATCTTCTTTGTGTACAATACATTTTCATTTATTTATATGTGTGTATGTTGCCCCTCCCACCATTAGATTATGACAATTTTCTTCTTATTTTTCTTTTATCCCTAGCACCTAGCAAAATGCCTTGCTTAAAATAGTTGTTTAATACATGCTTAATGAAATGGATTGAATTGAATTAAGCAATTTGTTGCCCTTTGAAAGTATAAACCCTGCCCAGGGACATGGGTAAGTTTAAAGCAGTGGATGGAAAGAAGAATTTACATATGGATAGACAACTTCGATTAAAAGGGTGCTACAACTTGGAGCTCTCCTGAAAGCCATAAGGTCCGTACTTGCAAATGGAAGCTGTAGCAGTGGCTCTAGTAGAATCAGAATGTGAAGAAAGGTAAATGGTTGGTGTAGGACAAAGCTGTCTGGACCTATTTTCAAGGCTCCACTTTTGTTGATCTCAATGATTTTCTGCCTTGTGCAGTTGCACAGGTTGAATTTTCTTTATGTAGACACAAAGTCCTATTTGCAAGCCTCATCAAGACAGGAAGGTGATCCTGGGTTCTTGAATGCTATGCCAATGAAGCATAAGCTCAGGCAGATTTGATCAGGGTGGAAAGGTTTCAACAACAGACTATGTCTGCTTTCTTAAGACTAGACTAATTAGGTACTGCTTATTATAAGTAAGCTGACCATTTTGTGATGAATTAATGGGCCAAGGCAACCAAAGAAACAAATAAAAATACAAAATCACCATCAGTCCTATGCAGCCCCCTTTACTTCTGCAAGGAGGGTAGCAGAGTGGCTGAAAAGGGACAGAGGATGCCTTAAGAATCATATGATTTTAAGATTTTCTATAAACATTCTTAGCTGTTGGTGAGATCCTTGTTTAATGTATTATCCTTGTCTAGTGACCAATAATGAATACTACTGGAGGAACTGAATTATGTCAATTTTGACATACTTCTTATAAATGAAACCAAAAGACAGAAGGGAGTTGAAGGAAAGTTGTAGATAAGTGAAATGATGGCCCATGGGCTCTTTCTAGAGAGAGAAATAAAGAAGTTGGTGGAATTAGTTTTGATCATGTGCCCAAAGACAATAAGAAAAATCACTTCATCTACCATTATAGTGCTCATAAGTGTTTTAAAAAAGACTACCATGAAAACAAGTATGGCTTATGAACTAATATCTGTTACAGAGGATGAAGATGGAAAAAAAATCTACAAAAAAATCAACAAGTCTCTCCCTCCAAATTAAATTAACATCTGTTTTGATGTTTGGAGACTCCAATGTAAAGGTGAGGATAAATGAGGGTGACAAAAATAAGTTGGAAAAATGTGGTTCAGGAATAACCAATGATAAAGGCCAAAGACTCTACAGAAGCCTTATACCTATTCATCATGAATACTTTAAGAAAGGGATTGGAAGGTGCTGCACATGGTGATCATCAAATTTCATTACAAAAAAACTGAAAATGATTATATTTTAATGGATCATGAGCAACTTGTTATTGATGTGGAAGTCAGTTCTGAATCAGGTAAGTATGGGAAGCTATGATTTGTTATAGCAAAGATTATAATTAAAGCAAAGTGAGGAGAAACAAAATGAAGAAAATATTTGGTATACCATTAAAACAACTCCATTCTGACCAATTTAACCAAGTTATTGATGATGGAAAATATGTATGGAATAAAGACATAGGAAGTTTATTATATAGACATAATAGTGAATATTCATAATGAGACCAAAAGAGCATGAAAAAAATCATCATCAGAAAACATTTGACTTACTTGCTAAGCAAGAGAATGTCATGCCTAAGAGCAGAAAAGATTTAGAATACAAAATAATTTGTAAAATTCTTATGGAGGATGATGGAATGTTATGGGTAGTATCACTTCATAAAACAGAGAGAAGCCATAGAGAATATAATCAGTTTAAAGAAATCTTGGTGAGACAACTAACCAAGCAAGCTCATCCTAAAGCCATTTGAGGCCTTAAGGAAGGACAATAAATAGGTGAAAGATGGTAAAGATTTGCAAAGATGCTTAGAATAAACTTTTCCATTATCAAGGGCAATAAAACTATGATACTTGAAATCTACACCACAGTTTCAGATTAACATTAAGAAGAGAAAGAAGTGGCACTAAAGAAAACAAAAATGGGAAAAGCAGCTGGATTAAACTCTGCGTATGTGTTAGATGTATATGTGTACATCTGTGTATACATACATACATACATATATACATACATACACACACATATAAGGGATGTAGGCTGTGTCTCAGGGAGGACTGGTACCTCTGGTATGAGGGATGCTGAGCCCTTTTCAGGGCTTCTTTCCACCTTTGGTGTTCACTTGTTCCACCCAACTTTCACCTGTGGCTCCAAGAAACTGTAGCATGCGTAGTGGCCACACACCAGTAAACCATTTCAGCAGACAGGCTAAAACAGGTCAAGAGTAATCAAGGGGTCTTAAACCCATTGGTGAGTTAGGTGGGGTGTCTATCCCAAGCATGTGAAAACTTCCCGTGGTGGAATGGGTGAATGAGAACAATTTGTTCCAATGGCCATGAAGGCAGCTGAAGCAGACTATGTGGAGCACTTAGAGCTAGGTTAGACATTGAAGATGCCAAGGTGCATCTTGAGCCATCACCAGTTGTCTTGATTCTGTCTTGCCACATATATATAATATTTGTGCAGAAAGTAACAATTGTAAGTGTTGAAGGATTACTTCATAAACTGTTTGAATGGAGGGGAAGATACCAAAGTTGTGGGAAAGAACTTGGACCTTAATAATATTTTTAAAAGATTACCAAGAGAACGTATAGTTCCATTTTATGTGCCTGCTTTCCCAGCTATATATAATTTTTATGAGAATATGCTACATACATATCGAGGGCATCCTTGAAATGATGTTAGCAGGGGCCAAGCATGATTTCATAAATAATATTCCACAGTAGACTATATATATCTTTTATCATCCACAATTGACTGGAAGGTATAGAGAATATGAGTTTATACTGGGCTTATTATTTGTGGAATTTTTTTTAAAGCATTTGATACAATTAGAGCAAAATGCCACTTTGAATGCTCTATTTCAACTACATCTCTCCCATACATATATCACAATTA
Organism: Pseudochirops corinnae; assembly: GCA_028646515.1. Classification (NCBI taxonomy): domain Eukaryota; kingdom Metazoa; phylum Chordata; class Mammalia; order Diprotodontia; family Pseudocheiridae; genus Pseudochirops; species Pseudochirops corinnae. Next base: position 235,442,990 of record CM053585.1, on the reverse strand, counting down.
TTCCATATTCCTTAGAAGATAGAACTAGAGGGATAACCTTGTTTGACCATTGTTATCAGGTGAGGCATAAAAGAGGAAGATGTATGCTCATCAAAGGTGTTTGCCACTCTTATGGAGCAGATCCAACAAAATCCAACTTCAAGAATAATTCCCTGTGGATGATGTGGTCTTCTAGAGCTCTTGGTTGTAGATGACATTGTACTGGTTCTATAAAATTTCAGAAACTTTTGGAAGAAATCCATAACCACTCAAAAGAGTTTGGACTAACCATTGATTCAGGAGAAACTGGGTGGATAAAGAATGCTTATAATTCAGATTACAACATACAGTTGTATGAGCAACCTTTAGAGCTCATCCATAAGTATATTCATCTTGGGCAGACAGTGCAAATGGGTGACTTGGGTCTAGCATTAAATAGGAGGAAGAAAATGGGCTGGATTTTAAAGCACCTTTAATCACTCTATATTTCTTCCAGAAACAAAACCCCATCTTTTTAATATCAATATTTTGCCAGTGTTATTGTATGACAGTGAGTCATGGAACTGAAGTCTCTGAAGACTTAAAAATCAGTTTCACTCAGACAGCAATGGAGGTATTCATCATGGGTGCAAGTGGGTTGCAACATAAAGCACTACAAAGAAGTCCTAAAGGAAAGGATATTATCGAAGAAATGTATGATTGAAAATGAAGATGGGCTGGCCATATGGGGAGAGAGAGTGATAACCAGGTTAGTCCATGTGCTCTACTTACATTTTTCCAATGTCAGGGAAAATCAAAGAAGGTAGAGGTAGCATGTTGGAGCTCGGGGGGGGGGGGGGGGTTAGATGAAACCAAAGGAGGGTTTGCATAGGATGTTGAGTTGCATAGGATGGACAGATATGGATGTGTGGTAATCACTGGAAGATTAATGGAAGATTAATAAATGAGATCATAGATTCATTTGAGTATCTGAGTATTTGAGACACAGTCCCTATATAATTTTCTTCTAGGAGAATCTGATTGCCTCTTGGCTTTAACAGTAGTTTTGTTGAGGGTAAAAAAAAAATACAAATCCTCCTTCCATTTCCTACAAACCCAAGAAATTTATCTTTTATTTATCATAGTGTGTAAGAGGGTGTGCTGTGTGCTGTGTTTTTATCTATGTATATTATGTGTGCCCACATGGATCTGTCTGGCTGTGGCTTGTAAGGCAGACAAGAATAGATTTTTCTAACATTTCATTCCCCCACCTTTCTCCTGTCAAGAGGAAGTTGGGATCAGAGCTTGGCCACTATACTTTCCTCATATAGAGGGAATACCAGGCTAGAAATGTAGATAGATAGACAGACAGACAGACAGATAGTAGATAGATAGATAGATAGATAGATAGATAGATAGATAGATAGATAGATAGTTTCCTTAAATATTGTTTATCTAGGGGAAGTAATTTTTAGATTTGAGCTATACTTCTGATTGCTGTCTTTTAATGGGAAAGGAAGGTCCCAAAATATATATCTAAGACTTGATTCCCTTCCCACCCAATGCTTGCTCTACAATGAACAAAATAGCAAAGAAATCTACTTATTCAAACACTTAACAAATAGAAATGAGAGAAAAAAATGAGAGAAAATACATGTCTATACACATATAGACATGCATATTTATAGACATGTATATATGTATATACACACATATATACACATGCACATACACACATACACATATATGAGAATATATACCAGACAACATGGAGTGAATGAACTCTCTCTCTGGGAACAAGATAACTGAATTCAACCAAGAGAATCTCAGAATTCACCCAAGGGAAAATAGTCTGCTGTTCCTAATGTAGCAATAAGGACATGATAGAGATTGCCACCTTCTCTGCTAGTTTCTTTTCAGGCTTTCTCCCCCTTCAGTGACCTGAGAGAGGTTGGAATGGCACATCTCCTCTTTCAAAGCTGGAAGCCCAGAAAGCCAGGATCTCTCTTTTCTCTAGTTCTCACCCACTCTATCCTTATGCAGATGCAGTGCATCGATCTCTGTCAGGGGGGTGAGAATTCTGTATAATTGACCTTTTGAGCCAAGGGTTACATTCCTATGTATATGTACAGGGTACCCGAAGAATCTTGGTGCAATTTTAAGCTATTAAAACTTAAAACTACACCAAGACTTTTGGGACATGCTGTATGCATAAACATGCACACAAAAGTATGCACATATTTGTTCATATTTAGATGTACATGCTGCCTTCTAGATGGAATATAAACTCCTTAGTGATAGAGACTGTTTCATTTTTGTATTTGTATCATCAGCACCTAGCACAGTGCCTGGCATTAGCAAGTTCCTAAAAATGCTGATGAATTTATCCGTTTGAGTATTTGAGATATAGCCTTAAATCTCCTTATAATTCTCATTACACAGCAATCTCACCATCTTACAAGTTTCAAAGATGCAAAAGAGAATGATGGACTCTCAAAGCTGGAAAGGATTTGGTTCAGCCTCCACAGCCAATGAGGGATTCCACTCTCTCCGTGCCCTCAGCATCCATGACATGTACTCATATAGCTTTTGATTGTAGCTTAATTTTAGAAAATTGTGAATCTATGAATGGGAAGCTTTGGACCCTGGGTTGAATCTTTTGCATCTCACCTCATTCTGGGTTTCCTACTCTGACTTCTCAGAACAAGCAGTTGTGATATTTATCCCAGGAAGAGAGAAAGGTAGATGTGGAGCTTATGGGAAAAAAGTTATTGCAATGATGGTGTGACCCTTTTGTAAAAGCCAACAGCTCTGGGTTTATTTTATCCTTGTGTTCTGGAAGTTCATGGCAGAGAAAAATGGGAGCAAAGCCTTTCTTCCCAAGCCAGTGAACTGTTTGGTTCCTCTCCTTAACCATCCTCTTCCTAAGAGTAGGAGACCCTAAAAGAAAAACAAATACCTATGAGATCCCATCAGGTTTCAGGTCACATTTTGAAAGAGATTGAACATAAGAGTTCCAGAAAGTAATGCTCCATGCTTGCTAAACCAAAAAGGAATAATAACAATAAACAGAGCGCCTTGAGCTCTTTGGAGGAAAGGAATAATATAAATCTAACAAACAAATGAAACACAAATAAAATCCTAATGAAGATTATGCATTTTGACCACACATTCCTCTTTTAAAGAGCCAATAGAATAGAAAACATGTTTATATGTGGAATAGAAAAACCTCTGGAATTCAGCCCTGATGCACTTATCAAATAATGTCAAGCATAGGTTAGAAATGGAAGCCACAGAGAAAAGAAAGTCTATTTATTTACTTTTGGGTTGGTTAGGGTTATTGTTTTGAATCTGGGTTGCATGCTATCCTATAGATGCAACCTTCTGAAGTAGAGATAGTGCATATCATAGGCAGTTAGGTGGCACAGGATAGTGTGCTAGGCTTAAAGCCAGGAACACTCGAGTTCAATCTGGCCTCAGACATTAGCTGTGAAACTTAGGGAAGTTTTCAACAATTTCCTTATCTGCAAAATGGGGATAATATAAGCCCTTACCTCACAGGGCTGTTCTAAGGATCAAGTGAGATAACAATCTCATACTGCCTGGCACACAGTAAGCACTATATAAATGTTAGCTATTATTGGCATTATTATTTTATAGTGTATAGCCAAATAAAACTAGGGAGGCAATTTCCTCCACCTTTCTTGAATCAGGAAACCAAAGATCCTAGTTTGTTAGCAATTCGTTGCCAGGGGAGGATCACTGTTTGTGGCATAGAATCCTCTAGAAAAGATGGGAAGAAAGAGATTTAATTTGTAAAATCTGACAATAAAATATATTCAGCAGGCATTTATTAAGTGCCTACTATATACAAGGAAGTATATTATGTATATGGTTTAATTTTTTTCACAACCCTACAGTGTAATACAATTAGTATTACCCCTCCCCCTTTTTAGAGATAAGGAAACTGAGGCTAAAAAAGAAGTGACTTGACCAAGATGACGCAGCTGGTAAGTGGAAGAGCCATGACACAAACCCATTTTTTGTCTAAAAGCCAATACTTTTCTCACTGTATCTCAATTCAGTTTAGTGAAACTAAATTCATTCAATTCAATTTTGTTAATCCAATTCAACTAACAAAAGGCTATTTGCCTTACACATGGATAAAGTAGGTTTTAGCACTGAAAGTATCATCTAGTCCAATGCATTCATTTTACTCACAAAGACAACGCACATTTCTGTATGCTTTATGGTTTATAAAGTTTTGTTGTTTTGTTTTTTTTTTAACAAAAACCCTATGAGCTAGGGAGTGCAAGTCACACTATTCCCATTTTACAGACAAGGACACTTGGCCTAGAGACAGAAAACAACTTACACAAGGTCATAAAGCTGGCCTTGGCAGGACGCAGCATTTGCTTCTTTGTGTGGCACTGGCTCAGGAAGATTTCATAACACTCAACTTGGCATCTTTACTTGCTTCCTGATTCAAGAAAGGTGAATTAAGGATTCAGGAAAAAAAAAACCCAACAACACAGAGGACTGGAGACAGGCCCTATGAAGGAAGATGAAAAGTACTGGAGTCATTTCATGAGGTGATTTGAATTATTTTTCTGATATATGAAGGTTTGTTTTGAGGGGTAAACTGACCAATTAAATTCTCATAGATTAAAGATCATAGAATTTACAAGCAGAAGGAAACTGGGAGATCACAAGATTATAGGAATTGGAAGGGATTGTAAAGACCATCTAGCCTAACCCCGTCATTTTACAAATGAGTAAAATAAGGATAACAGAGGGGAAATGCTTGTGTAAGGTAAGTTCATCCAAGCAATCACAAAGCAGGGACCTGAAGTCAGATTCTCTGACTCCACAGCCTATGCATGTACATCTAGAAGAGGCTCCAACTGCCCCTTATTTATTTTCTAAAATAAAAAAATTAATTTTTCCCTTCATAACATGTTAAAACAATTTTTAACGTTTGTTTTTAAAAATTTTGAGTTCCAAGTTCTCTCCCTCCTTTCCTTCGCTTACCCCTCCTTGAAAAGGCAAGCAATTTAATATAGATTATACATGTGCAGTCATGCAAAACACACTTCCATTTTAGCCATGTTAAAAAGGAAACACAGACCAAAAAAAACTAAGAAAAATAAAGTAAAAGAAAATATATTTCCATCTGCATTCAGACTCCATCAGTTCTTTCTCTGGAAGTGGATAGAAGTTTTTATCCTAAGTCCTTTGTAATTTTCTTGGATCACTGCATTGCTGAGAATAGCTGAATTGTTCACAGTTGATCATCATACAGTATTATTGGTACCGTGTACAAAGTTTTCCTGGTTCCACTCAGTTCATTTTGTATTACTTCATATAAGTCTTCCCAGGTTTTTCTGAAACCATCCTGCTTGTCATATATAGCACAATAGTGTTCCATCACAATCATATACCACAACCTGTCCAGTCATTCCCCAATTGATGGATATCCCCTCAGTTTCCAATTCTTTGCCACCGCTGAAAGACCTGCTATAAATATTTTTGTGCATATAGATTCTTTTCCTTTTCCTTTGATCTCTTTGGAATACAGACCTAGTAGTGGTATTGCTCGGTCAAAGGATAAGCACACCTGTATAGCCCTTTGGGCATAGTTCCAAACTTGCTCTCCAGAGTGGTTGGAGTAATTCACAACTCCACCAACAGTGCACCAGTGGTCCCAATTTTTCCACATCCTCTCCAACACTTATTATTATTTTCCTTTTCTGATATATTAACCAATCTGATAGTTAGGAGGTTGTTGTTTTAATTTTCATTTGTCTAATCATTAGTGATTTAAGTGTTTTTCATGTGACTCTGGATAGCTTTGATTTTTTTTCCTGAAAACTCCCTGTTCATATCCTTTCACCATTTATCAATTAGGGAATAATTAATATTCTTATAAATTTGACTCAGTTCTTTATGTATTTGAGAAGTGAGGCCTTTATCAAAGAAATTTATTATAAAATTTCCACTCCTCCCCCCCCTCCCAGCTTTCTTCTTTTCTTTTAATCTTGGCTGCATTGGGTTTTTTTTTTGCAAAATTTTTTAAATTTAATGTAATCAAAATTATCCATTTTATGTTTAATAATGCTCTCTACCTGTGTGTAGTCATAAATTCTTCCATTATTCACGGATCTGAGAGGTAAGATATTCTATACTCCCCTAACTTGTTTATGATATCAACTTTTTTGTCTAAACCATGCATCCATTTTGACCTTATCTTGGTATATAGTGTGAGGTGATGGTCTATAACTAGTTTCTGCTAAACTGCTTTCTAGTCTTCCAAGCAATTTTTGTCAAATGGTGAGTTCTTGTCACAAAAGCTTAAATCATTGTGTTTACTAAACAGTAGATCACTATCACTATACCTAATCTTTTCCACAGATTCACCACTCTATTTCTTAGCCGGTACCAGATTGTTTTCATGATTACCACTTTATAATACAGTTTGAGATCTAGGGCTGTTAGGCCACTTCCCTTCACATTCTTATTCATTGATTCCCTTGATATTCTTGAACATTTTTTCTTCCAGATGAATTTTGTTATTATTCTTTTTCTAGCTCTATATAATAATTTTTTGATAGTCTGATTGGTATGGCACTGAATAAGTAAATAAATTTCAGTAGAATTATCATTTTTATTATATTGGCTTAGCCTACCCATGAGCAATTAATATTTCTCCAATTGTTTAGCTTTGACTTTGTGTGGAAAATGTTGTATAATTGTGTTCATATAGTTCCTGATTTTCTTGGCAGTTAGATTCCCAAGTATTTTATATTCTCTGAAGCTATTTTAAATGGAGTTTCTCTATCTCTTCCTTCTAGACTTTGTTGGTAATACATTGAAATACTGATGATTTATGTGGATTTATTTTATATCCTACAACTTTGGTGAGATTATTAATTATGAAAATTAGGGTTTTTTTTAGTAGATTCTCTAGGATTCTCTAACTATATTATCATATTTTCTGCAAAATGATAGTTTTGTTTCCTCGTTGCTTACTTGAATTCATTTTTCTTGTTTAATCACTACAGCTAGCATTTCTAGTATAATATTGGACAACAGTGGTGATAATAAGTATCCTTGCTTCATCCCTGATCTTTTTGGGAAGACTTCTAGCTTATCCCCATTACAGATAATCCTGGCTGATCATTTTAAATAGATACTACTTATCGTTTTAAGGAAAAATTCATTATTCCTATACTTTCTAGTATTTTAAATGAGAATGGGCGGTATATTTTGCCAAAAGACTTTTCTGCATCTATTCAGGTGATCATACAATTTTTGTTGGTTTTGTTATCAATATGGTCAGTTATGATGATAGTTTTCCTAATACTGAGCCAGCCCAAATTCTTGATATAAATCTCACCTGATCATAATTTGTGATCTTCATGATATATTTATGTAATTTCCTTGATGGGATATTATTGAATTTTTTTGCAGAAATATTCATTGGGGAAACTAGCCTATAGTTTTCTTTCTCTCTTTCTATTCTCCCTGCTTTAGGTATCAAAATCATATTTGTGCCATAAAAAGAATTTGGTAGGACTCCTTCTTTGCGTATTTTCCCAAATAGTTTATATAGTATGGGAATTAATTGTTCTTTACATGTTTGGTATAATTCATTTGTCAATCCATCTGGTCCTGGGTATTTTTTCTTAGGGAGCTCAGTGGTGGCTTGTTCAATTTCTTTTTCTAAGATAAGGTTATTTAAGTATTCTCTTTCCTCCTGTTCATCTATGCAGTCTATGTTTTTGTAAATTTTCATCTATTTTACATAGGTTGTTAGATATTATTGGCATATAATTGGACAAAATAGCTCCTAATGATTGCTTTAATTTCTTCCTCATTGGTGGTGAATTCACTCTTTTCATTTTTGAAACTGGTAATTTGGTTTTCTTCTTTTAAAAAAAGTAAGATTAACGAATTAGCTGTTTTGTTGTTGTTTCAGATAAAACCAGCTCCTAGTTTCAATGGTTTTATTTTTTACTTCAATTTTTATTAATCTCTCATTTGATTTTCAGCATTTTGAATTTGGTGTTTAATTGGGGATTTTTAATTTGTTCTTTTTCTCATTTTTTGTAGTTGCATGCCTAATTCATTGATCTTTTCTTTCTCTTTTTTGTTGATATAAGCATTTAGAGATAAATTTTCTCTTAAGTACTGCTTTTGCTGCATCCCATAAATTTTGGTGTGTTGTATCATTGTTATCATTCTCTGTTCCCTTTTTTAGATGATGAAAATGAGTCCTTTTGTGTCCCTGGAAGACCCAGTGAGAAGAAGTCTGCTTAAATTAAGCAGGACAGATCTTGGGATCTTGGGAGAAAAAACTCCTTTACTGATGGGATAATAAAATCTGAAAATGGGCAATCAAGTGACACAGCAACTGTAGGGCCCTGGATAGCTCTCAGCAGAGAAGTACTGTAGGAATTGTCTCTCTTGGATGATTTAGACACTCACCTGAAGGCAGAGGACTGGATTCAATGATGTCTTGGGATTCACCGTAGCTCTAGGATTACATGATTCTACTGCAATATGTGCACTTAAAAACCAAAGAAAGTGATTAATGATTTCTTTTATCTCTTAGTTTTAAGTATTTTTACTTGCAGTTGATCAAAGTAACTTTTCTGGGTCATCATAGGGGTACTCTCAGCACCCAGCCTGAATCTTCTTAATAATGGTCTGATGAAATATGTGGGAAGAGGGGTGATTAGTTTCCCTGTTAGAAGATGCAAAAAGAAAATCAGAAAACATTAATTTTTCTCCCTCATGGAGTGGTATCCTATCTTTGAATAAAATGGGGAGATCACAGGAAGGCTTTAGAGCCCAAAAGGCATTTGGTACTGACAGGTTCATTTAATTTCATCCTGATTTGGAGATGATTCTTACAGTTAAATTGTTTAATGGATTCACAATCTCTTCAGTGTGGGTACTCTCCCCACAAGTATAGGCCACAAGTCTTCTCTATCCACTTCTCCAGTGAAATTCTAATCCATATCCTTTCATAAATCATTCATTGTGCATCCCTTCAAAACACTAGGAGTTTTACTCTAGTTCTTGTAATATTTTGTAGATTTGAAAAAAGACTACCAAGAAAATATCAGCAACTGTCCACCTATACTTTCTCATAAAATATAAGAATGGTCTATTTATGCATTGAGGGCTAGCTAGGTGGCACTGTGAATAGAGTGCCAGGTCTGGAGTCAAGAAGACTCAATTTCCTGAGTTCAAATCTGGCTTCAGACACAGTAGCTATGTGACCCTGGACAAGTCACTAACCCTGTTTGCCTCAATTGCTCATCTGTAAAATGAGCTGGAGAAGGAAATGGCAAACCCCTCTAGTATCTTTGCCAAGAAAACCCCAAAATGGGGTCATGAAAAGTTGGATATGATTGAACAACAACAAACATAAGAAAACAAAAACAAAAACAAGAACAAAACTCTCTTCTTGGAATCAGTAAATTTTAATTCAATGGACATTTCTCTGTCATCACACTTGTTTTTCCCTACTCTATGCACTTATTGTGTTGTGATTTCTATTCTAATAATTACTATTCCTGTCTTTTCTCTCCTACTATATTGTAAGGTCCTGGAGGGCAGGACCTTTATTTTTGTAACTCCCCCCACCCCCACCTCAGGGCTGAGCACAATGTACTGCATATATCACCTGCCCAGGTAATACTAAAGTCTGCCCTCTCCTTCCACGATCCTATGAACTAGAAAAAAATATTCTTTAATTCCATAAGAGTATTTCCTACTGTTCAGTAATGTTCTGTTTGGCACTTAATGAATTTTGTTGAATTGAATTAAGGCCCACAGGCATTCATTCATTCATTTGTTCATTCAATAATCATTTATTAACTATGTACTCAGCACCAGGAGAAGTTGCAAGATGTATGATGCTGTCCTTGTCCTCAAACAGGGCGTGCAATACCCTCTTCTGGGGTGGTATCTGTGCCTCTGACCTCACCCCATTCCAGCTAGTGAACCTTGAACCTTCATACTGCCTTGATTCTTCTTTATTGTTTTCTAGGCTATGTGATCCCAGATCCCTAGTTCTGCCCTGGTTCGACTCCCTCTCCTGATGCCCATATTTCTTCATGTTCTAACCTCATATCCTGCCCTGCAACTTCGCTTTGTTCCCTTTGCTTGATAAACCAGATTTGGGGTTCTTCACCCTGCACTGTCTTCTGATTAATTTAACCCCATTACAGCATGTTAGCAGTAACCGACTAAGCCTGTTCCCTGACACCAAAGGGCATATACACAAAAGCCTGAGTTGATCAGGCACGTGGGAACACAGTCTCTGTTTTAACAGGGTCTGGCTGGCATGGACTCAGCAGGAGTTTGGGGGTTGGCAGTAGAAGATCTGAGGCGAATGCTTTAATACCCAGTCTAAACTCTAAATAAGGCAACGGGGAGGAGAACTGTTTGGGCTAAGTTACTGTGTATATCCTCCCATTTTGAAAGATTCAATTTTCTTAATTCTCCCCTAGGTCCCTGAGCTGAGTAAGTGGCTGATTAGTTATAGAATAGTCATGCGCGATTTGTATTTATGGCACTGATGACTAAATGCAGGTAAAGAGCCTGGATGGGAAGATTAAGTGCTCCAAGAGTGCTGTATCTTAAGATGACTATTAGTACCAAGGCTGGGGACCTTCGAATGCGAACACGTCGCAAATAGTGCCATCACAGGTGGAGCCTTTTAAAAAGCATCAACTTGATTAAGGAAGACATAAATTAACTTAAGGAAGTAGCACTTACAGTGACAGACCGTCGTCAGAATTCTTTCCCGTTTGGTTTCCATTTAAGTCGGCACATATGGCGAGGGGTTGTTTAAGGGTTTCAGACGTATACATTTCTCTCTCCAAGCAGGAATATGAATGTCTCAATTTAAGTGAACTCAGTGGGTGGTGCAATTCCTTTACCCCATGCTTCTCCTGAACAACGGAAGGAGACGTAGAGAGCTATGTAAAGGTTACTGAGCTGCAAAGGGAACGGTTTGTTTCAATTTAATGTATTTCATCCCTGGGACTTTCGGTCCTTCAAAATTGTCATGTTTGTGGCATAAACAGTAATGAATTGGCTCCAAGACCTGACCTGTGGAATCAGTGATTCATGGAAGAGCTTTGCCTAGCCCTCTGGATTCCCAGTGTGAATCAGGAAACAATTAAAAGAGACCCTAAGACTAGATAGAACTTTGAGAGGTTTTTTTAGTCCATTCCTCTGCCTGTGGTCAGATTTGTATTCCAATAATCAATCAAACAAGCAAAAAGATGGTACAGATTATGGAAGACTCTAGTCTATAATCTATACAGCAAGAATACCTGATCTAGCACAGTTCTCCAGTGCTTGGCACTGGACTCTGAATTTAGTTGGTATTTAGCACTAGAAGGACCAGATGTCAATTGACACAAAAATTTTATTATAATTTTACTTTGAAATAAAAATTTTCATTTTTTTTTCTATTTCCTTTGCCTTACAGATTAAAAAAAATGCACGGTGTCAATTTATACAGTTTGATCCTTTGAGATATTCTTAAATTCTCTTCCTTCTTAATAAATGTTGAATGAATGACACAAGCCCTATGATTGCACCTTAAGATTAATCTCTTTTATTCCTCCCTCTGCTCCTTCCATGGAACAAAGGAATATCCGTCCTTATTCTCTTATTCAGTATCCAGTGTTCTCAATTATATCATTCTCCCTAGACTTTAGGATTATAGGTCTCAGAACTGGAAGGGAACTTAGAGATAATCTAACTTATTACAAAAATACCTCACTTGATTGTACTTCACAGATATTGTGTTTTTGTTTTGTTTTGTTTTCTTCAAATTGAAGGTTTGTGGCAACCCTGTGTGCAGCAAGTCTGTCAGCTCCTTTCTTCCAACAACATGTGCCCAAATTGTGTCTTTGTCAGATTTTGGCAATTCTCACAATATTTCACACTTTTTCATTATTATTATATCTTATGTTAATCTGTGAGCAATGATCTTTGATGCTATTGTTGTAGTTGTTTTGGGGTGCCATGAACCACGCCCATATAAAAACAGTAAACTTAATAAATGTTGTATGTGTTCTGACTGCTCCACCTATGGGCACTTCTTGTCTCCTCCCCTCTCCTCTAGCCTCCCTATTCCCTGAGACACGACTATCTTGAAATTAGGCAATTAATAAACCTATGATGATGGCCCCTAACTGTTCAAGTGAAAGGAAGGATCAATTTGTATAATACACTTCCTTGTTGTCTTATTTTAAGAAGTTGCCATAGCTACCCCAACCTTCAACAACCACCACCCAGATCAGTTAGCAGCCATCTACATCTAGGCAAGACACTTCACCAGCAAAAAGATTATGACTTGCTGAAGGCTCAGATGATGGTTAGCCTTTTTTTAAAAAGAATAAATATTTTAAAATTAGGGTATGCTCACAGTTTTTTTTTAAAACATAATATTATTGCACACTTAATATACTACAGTATAGTGTAAACATAATTTTCATATGCACTGGGAAACCAACAAATTCATGTGATTCACTTTATTGTGATATGAACTTTATTGTGGTGGTTTAGAATTGAACTTGCAATATCTACAAGGCATGCTTTGTTTTATTGATGAAGAAACCGAGGCCAGAGAAATTAAGTGATTTATAAGATTATAAAGGTGCAGAACCAGGACATGATCAGGTTCCTTCAGAACAAATCTAGTGTCATTTCCATTTCACCATAGTTACAGATCTTTATAAAAGGTTTTTTTTTTTTTTTTAATTTCTGCCCTTCCTAAATGCCAGCCATGTCCAGCAGGTCAGCTGGGAAATGCACATGGCATTGGAAATGAGATTCACAGAAGGAGACAAAACCACTTGAGGAAATTTGGTATTATTTGGTCTACATGTTGCTTCCCTGAGCTGGCTGGACCATTTCAAATTTTAGGTTGTAGATGCAGGTGTTTAATAAACACAAGATCATGTACCACAAAGTTTCTGAGAAAGCCGGCTCGAAGCAGGGAATCTGACGCTTGGGTCTATGCTTTATAACTTCCAGGAAGGCCTTTTACATACAACTCCTTAGAGCACTATTCAGTGTAGAGTGGGATCCAGTATAAGGTGGGCACATCTTGGAATCCACGTGGTATAGTTTATAATTGAAGAGTTGTAATGTAATAGAAGCACAGATTGGTTTGGAGTCAGAGAACCTAGATTCAAATGTTGAATCTTTTGCTTAATATCTGTATTCCACTGGATATGTTGTTTTGTCTCTCTGGGCCTCAGTTTACTTATCTGCAAAATGGGGAAACAAAAAAGACTCGTTATTTTCAAAGTTTTTTTTTTTTTCTAATTTTAAGTCTTATGACCAAAGAAACTCCACATAAAGCACCCTCTTCGATGAGTGTGGTTCTACTGGATGAACCCATTTTCTTCTTTATCTCTGATTTAAGTATCAGTTTTCTCATCTATAAAATGGGGACAATGATACTATTCTCTGCCTTACAGTGTTATTGTATCAATTCAGATAAGATACTGATAAAATACCTTCTAACCTATGAAACTACACAAATGTTGGCTATTAACCAAGCTCTGACTTTTCTTCAAGGTCCAGTTCATGTTTTACTTTGTCTATGAAGGCTTCACTTTCTGTGAAATCCAATGGTTCAGAGTCTCTCAGCCTGTAGTTAACCTCAGAAGATTCAAGATGAATCAAAGGAAAATGACTTTTTAAAAATAAAAAAGCTTTTGTAAGGGGATATAGTATATCTCTCCACTCCCCCACACCTGGGGTGCCATCTCCTCTGTCCCACCTAAGTTCTTGGGGCGATTAAGCTTAAATTTAGAGCAGTTTCTGCATAGCATATGTCCGTCAAGTTCACTTCCAGTTGTGGCACAGCTGAAAGAATGAGTGAGCATCTTTGCTGCTTTTAGGCTGGGCCAAGAAGATCACTTGGGACCTTGCTCCTCACAGTCTGGCTTGCAGCAAACCCTGGCATTGACCCCAGATACTGTCCTTCTAGTAGCTCATTCTCCTGACCTTTGAAAGTTCACAAATTTGTAGCCATCTCTAAAATCCCTTACCTCAAACCTGGAAAGACTAGAAATAACAGAGAAAGAAGCAATAGGATGTTATGTGCTCTCGTTTTCATGACAGCTTGGGGTAAGAGGCCAGAGGCCTCTTCCCTGCCCAGAGGCCCAGAGCAGTGCCTCCTCCTTATTGTACCCAGTCAGACCAGAAAAAAAAGATAAGAAAAATGACTTTCACTGCCTTATTTCCCCCCAGGAATAGACCTAGGTTAGAGATGAGGAAGGTTTTGTTTGGGCATGGCATTTCTGTGCCAGTGGGTAGACTCTTGGTGCTTACAAGAGTGACATGTCAGGATTAATACCATTGTTTTGGCATGCGTAACCATTAATGCTACTTATTTGGAGGTCACAAAATTACCACCCTGTGAGCTGTTGTGTTTCTGTACTTTCCTGGAGTGAATACTTAGTAGTAAGTTTAGGAAGAGAGTCTTATAAATCTCAAGGAGTAACAAATCAGAGGCCTTTGGGGCAGTCAAAGATCTTTACAAGATCCCAAGGGAAGGAAAACCAGCCACAAACTAGTATATGACCTCATTTGCCCTTGAAAAAATATGAATCTCAGCTAACTTTTCCCTTCTTCCCAAACATGCAGTAAAATGTTTACTTCAGTATAGACTTTTAAATGCACCACTGATGCATTCACTCCCCAAGTATATCAGCAGATTTAAAAGGTCCATAAAATGCCCTGCATACTGCCACAGTAAACTTCTGTTCAATTGTTCTTCTGTGAGATTAGTAGTTCATGAACCATCTTTTTGGAGTTTGATCACTGATTTGTCCAAGAGCCAATTAGCGGCACCCTGGTAAATGATGAAGTTTATTTATTGCTAGAGCTGGTGAGTCAACCTAGCACATTAAGCCTCCAATGCCTCATATTTCACGTACTGTATTCCTCTGTGGAACATGAAATGTAGTTCTTTCTCTCTCTCCACACCTCTTGTCTCAAACTCATCAGTCAGTCAGCAACTCTGGATTGATCTCCCATAGAGAGCCCAGTTATCTTCAAGAAGCACAGAGGAAAGGAACCAAGATCTCAAGGTACTTACAGTCTAATACATCAGCAAGAGTGATATAGATAGTAAAATCCTTTAATAATGTGTTTTCTGTGGGACATGAATAGCAGTGATTTTCTATCAGGTTTTTTCTTTATGAAGTTATGATTTTGAGGATATTATTTAACTTGTTGCACCTCTGAATCCATGAAATAGCATACTATTTTCTACTCTTAGAGAGACAGCAAAGTTTCGTCTAGGTGAAACACTCTGTTGTTGTTGCTTGTCAGTTGTGTCTGACTCTTCATGAACCCATGGACCATAGCACACCAACACTGGCCATGGTGTTTTCTTGGTAAAGATACTGGCATGGTCCTGCCATTTCTTTCTCCAGTGGATTAAAGTAAACAGAAATTAAGTGACTTGCTCAGAGTTACAAAGTTAGTGAGTGTTTGAGGCCTGATTTGAACTCAAGTCTTCCTGACTCCAGGCCCAACACTCAATCCACCAAGCCACCTAGTTACCTGGTATAACCCCTAATTGTGGTTATACTTCAAGGCTCTGTCATGGGCTTTCTTCTTCTTATTATCTATACTTTCTTTTAGTAATCTCATCAACTCCTTTGGGATCAATCATTTCCTATATGCAAATGACACCCAGATCTATAATTCTAGCCCTCCTCTGTTGCCTTGATTCTAGTTGTATATTACCAACTATCTACTAGATATTTTCAATTAATGGGATATCTTAAAGACATCTTAACTAATATTTAAATGAAACATATCTAAAGTAGAACCAATGATCTCTTCTTCAAAATGCTCCCCTCTTCCTAAATTCCTTTTTTTTTTTTGTTGAGGGCACCATCAGTCAACTAGGCTTGCTCCCTTGGAGTTATCTTTGACTCCTTATTCTCTCCTTCATTATCAGTAGTTAATAATAATAGTTAATAAGTTGCTAAGTCTTATTGATTTTACCTTCACAATATGTTGTACATCCATACCCTTCTTTCTATCTACAGTGCTGTCACTCTAATTCCACCCTTCATTATGTTTTTCTAGACTGAGGCAATAATGTCTTAATTGGTCTCCCTGCCATAAGTCTCTCTCCTCTTCAATCCACTTTCCACAAAGCTGTCAAAGGGATGTTTCTAAAGCAACTGTCTGACTATGTTATTCCCAACTCAGTAAACTCCAGTGGCTCCCTATTACCTCAAAAATCAAATATAAATCTCTCTGATCAGTCTTTGAAGTCTGACTATGTAGGAGCTGGTAAGTCAAGCTAGCACATTTCAAGAGGCCTTCTCTGTTGCCTCCACCTACTTTCTCCCTTCCTTCCCCCCATAAAATTGCCCTGTAAAGATAAGTATCTTGTTTTTTTGTATATTTGTATGTGTAAATATAATAAGGTCATCCCTGATGGAATGTGTGTTCCTGGAGGGTAGACTGTTTCATTTTTGTCTTTGCATCTGTAGTACCTGGTGCAGTTTATGGTATACAGTAGATGTTTAATAACTGCTTGTTGATTGATTGACCAATAATACACTTAGAAAACAAGGGTTTTGTTGCTGGCAAGATACCTAATAAAGGAGTATGAGATGAGGGTAGAGAAGCAACAGCTTTGTTTTATGAACTTAGCTTTTGTCTTGCTCAACTACATTACAATGCTTGGTACCTATAACAATCACTATTGTGATTGGTGCCTATAACAATTCCTATTGGCTTTTTAGACAAAGGTCACGAAACAAATTTCAGGAGTACAGGCTTTCCCTAAGTGGTTAAGCAGTAATTACTAGGTATTTCTAACCACAAGTCAGACATGGACTTCAAATCACTACGGATTTCAAATTAACACCAGGCACAGGTGATCAAAAGAATAGAATTAATCTTAATGTGGAGGTACTCTGGATGGCTTTTGTTGGTTTCCCCTAGCCTCAGCTATGGACTAAAGAATTGTCATACTGCCTTGACCAAGGATAGACTTTCTAGTTGCTATATCTGTAATGTTAATGGGAGTTGAAGATCTTCCCCTCCCATTAATAGGCCTCACGTGGAGCCCAACAAGAGAAGCTTGACTAGGGGAGGCTTGTTTTTCAGGAAGGGCCACACCTTTTGTTACTTCGTAATTAGGTAGTGGGTCATGAGGGTTGTGATACTCTCTGACTCCGAAGGAGTTTATATATACTCTGAGGTTAGCATTTTGCTTTGGGGCTTACTTATGGGAAGAGTGTTTGAGTAATGTAGCCAGATGAGACTCTGGATAGCTGTTAAGGAGGGCCCCCCCCCCCCCAGCTTTGAAAACTCAGATGTGGGTGCTTCTCTCTCTGGTAACTATGTATGTATGTAATGGTCAGACAGTTGGATCTGTCTGTTGATCTGTGACGTATGTATTATTTGGTCAGACAGAAACTCTGTCTGTTGGTCTTTATGCTAATATTTCTGCTTATAATTTCTGTTTGTATTTTCTCTGAAGTTCAGGATGCTGACTTTTCCCCCTGAGCTAAGTAAATCATATATATGTTTGATTAAAGTAAGATTGTTGACCCCTTTTGAGTTGCTTTCCTTTAGAAAAGAACCTGTGTTAGCAGCCCTCCTGTATGCTGGTGTTATTGGTCTCACACCCCCCACAGCAGCTACAAGTAGCATTGTTGTTACAACACCTTGGTACACGGGAGCTGAAAGTTCAGCTGATGGTGCTGAAGAACTGAGGAGAAAAAGATAATGGCAGAAAGAAGCTTGGTGACCATGTGGTCAACTGAAATGAGTAGCAGAAATGATGAACCTAACTGAGAACAGCAGAAGGCAGAATGATGACATCATCAAAGTTCATGACCCTTTTAGGGTCAGAAGTGTGATTTGCTATGGCAGTGTGTCTTTCCCACAAGTATCTGTTTTTTAAGTACTCTCCATATATTCCCATATGATTAGCATGTACTCCTTCATACATATCCCTTGACTACATATATTTCCTATAAACATGATCTCCATGCATGTTTTTTGGTCATATGTTTTTACTGCTACTCCTATTAGTGGTAGAGTAACCTGCTAGAGTGACCTTCATGGTGCATGGGGTCTCATTTCTTGTTGCTATATTTGCTGTGCTGTTTAAGCGTCTTTAGTTCATGGGCCCACTGGATGACATGTAGAGTCCCATGTAAAAGCATTGGGAGATTTTGAACTCTGGTTTTGAAGAGAGTCCCTTGAACCTGGGGTAGCATTTTGTGGGGCCCAAATATGAGAAAAGCTTATGTAGGTGCTACATATTACATTTCCCCCTTTTTGGTTTATCTTGTTTTTCTTTATTTAAAAAAAATCACTTATTTTTACAAGCATTTACTATTGCTCCCACTCACTGACCTCCCTCCGACTGAACAATAAAAAAAGCCCTGAAAAACAAAATTCTCATAACAAATATGTCTAGCCCAGCAAAACAAATCCCCACATTGGCTATATCCAAAAATGTATGTCTCATTCTGCATTTTGAGTCCATCACTTTTCTGGCAGGAGGTGGGTGGCATGATTCATATCTTCAGTCCACTGGACTTGTTTATCATTGCATTAATCAGAGTTCTAAAGTCTTTCAGTTGTTTTTTCTGTGTAATGTTGTCAGTGTATAAATTGTTCTAGTTCTGTTCAAATTTACTTTGTTTTAGTTCATAGAAATATTCCTAGCATCCTCTGAAACCATCTATTTCATTATATCCCTTTTATAGAATTGCAAAGGTAATTAGAGGCAGTATGACATAGTGGAAAGAATTCTGGGCTTAGAGTCAAGAAGCTCTCTGTTCAAATTCTGCCTTTAATACCAACCTGCCTATGTGACACTGGGGGAATTACCTATGTAAAACTCCATGTGCCTTATGTAATTCCCTGTGGCTTATCAAATAAATCCTAGTCGGAGGGAAATGATGGAGGAGATGAATAAAGACTCTTTTAGAGAGATGGTTAAAACAGGATAGAGCAGGTGTGATCAGGTGGTGCACTAGCTAGTGCTAGGCCTGAAGTCAGCAAGTTGTTGATTCATTTTTAGTCACATCTCACTCTTCATAACCCCATTTGAGTCAGCCCAATGTTCTCATTGGTCAAATCTGTATCTTTACTGTCACCTAACATGTTAGTGATAGTTTTATGTCATCTCCAAATTTGATAACTACTACATCTACACCTTAATCCAAGTCATTAACATAAGTAGGGCCAAGCATAGACCCAAGGGTACCAATAAGAATAGCTGAGATTTTTATAGTAGCTTATAGATGTCCTCTCATTAGAGTCTTACAACTACCCTATAAGAGAGGCACTATAGTTTTACAGAAGAGGAAACTGAGCCTTGGCCAGTGAAAAGACTTGTTTATGGTCACATAGCTAAGTAAGTAAATAAATATCAGAGGGGAGTTTTTGAAATCAGGTTTTTGTGACTCTGAGTTAAGCACTTAATTGCACTCCATGATGTCTCAACCTAATGAAGGGACATAGAATTATTAATGATGACTTTTGGGAACCAGTCATTCAAGCAGTCCCATATTCACCTAATTATATTACCATCTAGTCGACATTCCTCCATTTCCCCCTCCCCCAACAAATGTTGGCTAAAATCTAAGTAAACTAGACTTAAACATCCCCAACCTACCTACCATTCTAGGTACCTTGTCAAAAAAAGAAATAGGACTAGTTGGCACAGTTCCTTCTTGCTGAAACTGTATGGGGTCTTTATGATTGATGTTTCCTTTTCTAGATGTTTATTAACCATCCTTTTAGTAATATGTTTTAGGTTTTACCATGAATTGAAATCAAGCTCACCTGGCCCATAGTTTCCTGATTCTATTCTCTCCCCCTTTTTGAAAATCAGGGCATTTGCCTTTCTCCCATCCTATAACATCTCTGTCATCTTCTATGTTCTTTTGAAAGATCATATTTAGTGTTTCAGCCATCACATATGCATGTTCTTTAAGTTCTCTAGGATGTCATTCATGTGGGTCTGGTGATTGAAACTTATTGGGGACAGCTTATTTTGGGGGTCAACTCCCTATTAACTACTTTTGTTCTGTCCTTTCCAGGACATTAAACAGGAGTTTCTGGCCATTAAAACAGGAGTTCTCATCATCATTCCATCCACTTAGGCAATGATCCTATTCCTTGTCTGATCCTCCTCTCTTCTGCCACATAACAAAAACCAAAAAAAAGCACCTTTTTTGGTTGTCCTTAATTTTTTTTTTTTACCAATGTAATGTTACTCTGAACACTGTTGTATTCTGTCACTATTATCTGCTCTTGTTTTCATCTTCACAATATATAATATAAATATATGTGATATTTATATATTATGAATATGTATATGTATATATTTTATCTAAGTTGTTTGATGGGTTCCCTTGCATCTACATTGGTCTCTTCATCAGAATTGTTTTTGTTTTCAGAATTTCACTCTTAAGAACATAGCATCCTTCTTGGACTCATTTGCCTAGTCCATAGGATTTTTCTATTCTTTTCCTCAACCCTTTAGTATATCCCAAAATATAGTGCCTTTCTATCACAAATAGAGATCCACATTCTCCTTTTCTCTATGACAAATTTGAAGGCAGAATGTTCACTTCCCCCCAAAGTTATTTCCATTTTCACTCCAGCAACCTGTTATGCCTTCATAATAAAAATCAGATGAAAAATAAGATTTCCTTTTGTTGGTTCTCTGATTTTTTGAAGGATGAAATTGTCATAATAAAAGTCAAGAAGTTACAAGCTGTTTTGCTTTTGGTAGAGAGTAAGTTCTGGTAGATGTTGGGAAAATTGACAATTCTCATTGCTACTATAATATTGTGCTGCACCAAGTTCGTGATATGTCCCCCAAATTCCTTATCTATTTTCTTTTGACAATATTGCTTTTGTTTCTGTCTCTTTGGATTTTTCCCTTCATGGTCTCTTCCATGCTTCCTTCTTCATGTTTCTAGATTCCCCCACTAAGTATAACTTCAGAATTATAATACAGTAAGGTTCCACTTATTTCTTCTGACCACATTACTCCATTTACCTATATCCTACCCTTAATTTTGAATACACTTAGCTATTCTGGAGTCTTATTCCAGTTATGGGTCTCATCCCATTGAGTCTCAGAGAGAAATATGAAGTAAAACTTGTCTCATGTTAGGATAATTAATTTGCCTTGTTCACCATCCATCCTTGCATTGCATATAGACTTTTGAGGCCATGTGTTTATTGCTGCCTTGGATTATTCCTCCTACAGTTTCTGGGGATCTCTACTGCTATTTTTCTAATGTCGTAGGTATGGTGTTGGTAACTAGCTTGGTGGCTCTACCTAAGCATTTTCACCACTTCCTTTTTTTCAGTTGAAAACTCTTTTAATTAGTTTTTTTAGACATCAGGCTACTGTATCTTCCCAGCTCTTGTTAGTGGCACTCCATCCCCGGCCAAAAGCCCATCATTCCTATATTGTAAGCTGTGATCCAGGAATCCAAATCCACTCCCTAGACACCATCTTCTTAACCCAGCTGTTCCTTTCCCCAATCTGCCTTTCTTTTCTGAAATCCTTGCCTTTGAGTGGCAGCAGTGATGAAAACAATGCCTGGGTCCCTAAGGCCTTAATTTCTGTAATCTTTAGCAATGCTTTGTAGATTCCATTTGGCAGTAGCTTTTATGCCTACGTGAATCACCAAAGGTGCGTAATTCTCATCTGGTTTGGTAAGTCTGGAAGATTCTCCATCTTATCCTGGAGATGTGCTTTAAATCTCTCTCCTGTTATCAGGGCCACAAAGAATTGTCTCAGTACTCCTCAGCAAGGATTCACCAATAACCAGTTTTACTTTACTTTTTCTCAGACCCATTCTAGGTCCTCCATCATCCCAAGAAAAGCCTCATATAGGTTTATTAGCTCTCATGATTCAGTGGGTCTTCTTCCCCTCCTCTGTGTCTTATACTTTTATCCTCTACCCTTCTGAAATGTCAGATCCCTTCTACTCTTCAGATGATTTTTAATTCTTTGTTTTTCCATAGAAGTCCTTTTCCCCCCTCTTATTTATAAGGAACAGTTTCATTTTTTATGAGAGTGCAGAGGCATTCCTTAAAGCCCTTTACCTTCTTCTCTCTGAGGGAGACCAGCCTAGACTCTGAGAATAGATGACAGCTTTTTTACATATGGCAGAAATACAAACATCCCACACCTTATCCGGGTCACTACAAATTTCTCCTGTTCTCACTAGAAGTGAGAGTCTTAGCGCTGCTCCCCTCCCTTTTTTGTTTTTGCTATTTGCTCCCTTAGAGAACTACTGTGATAAACTGCTAGTGGGAGTCTTCAATTCTGGAATTGTCACTCCATTTCTCCTTGATTTGCACCCCTAACTTCCCTTCCCATGTCTTACTAATGTTTGACCTTGTTTTACCAACTTGCCTTGTGTACTTACATTCCCCTCCTCTTTTCCCTGCTGCTCTTCTTCTTCTTCTTCCTCCTCCTCTTTTTTCTTCCTCTTGTTCCTCCTCCTTCCCTTCCTCTTTCTCCTTTCCATTCTCTTCCTCCTTCTCTCCTTTTCCTCTCTTTCTCCTTGTCTATCTCTTCAGATCCTTCTATTTAAGGTAGCACAATGGATAGATAGCATGCTGAGCCTGGAGTCAGGAGGACTTAAGTTTCAATTGAGCCTCAGACACTTACTTGCTGTGTGACCCTTGACGAGTCACTTAATCTCTGCTTGCTTCAATTTCCTAATCTGTAAAATGGGAATAATAGTAGCACCTGCCTCTCAAGGTTGTTGTGAGGATCAAATGAGATAATTGTAAAGTGCGTAGCACAGTGCCTGTCACAAAGTAAGCACTGTATAAATGTTAATTATTATTAAGCCTTTTCTTTGTCCTTGAATCTTTCTTTCAGATGTAGTCTTTCACACTTTTAGTTTCAGTCTTTCTCTTTAAACTTCTCATATCCTCCCAAATTTAACCTCCCCAGATTCAATCTCTGCCCTTAATTCATTCAACAGGCATGTATTAAGCACCTCCTATGAACAAGCATTATGTTTGGTGCTATGTGATACAAAGAGAAAACCAAAATTATCCCTTTCCTCAAGAAGCTTTCATCTTCCTGGTGAAAAACATGTACACAGAAAATATGTACCAAGTATCTGGGACAGGACCCCTGCAATAATGGGATGAGGTCGGATAGAGGGGGACAAGAGAAAAGGCTTCCTGCAGGAAGATAAGCATGAGTTGAGCTTTAAAGACAAGTAGGAATTCTATGGGACTGAGATAAGGAAAGAGTGAGTGCATTCCAGGCTGGTGTGAAAGACCAAAAAGCCAGGATTACTGAGGATAGAATATCATTGACATGGAATATTAACAAGTCAATCAGTTTGGCTGAAAGGTGAATTCTTCTGTGTCAAGGTGAGTAATGTAGGGGGAAAAAAACCTGAGAAAGTAGAATAGAGCCAGATTGTGAGGGTCTTTAAAAGCCAAAGAGAGGAGTCTGTATCTTCTCATAAATGCAGATATGGCCAGACTTGTGGTTTAGGAATATCAATTTGGCATCTGTGTGGAGAATGAATTGAACAGGGGAGAGACTTGAGGGCTAGGGAAACTAATTAGGAGACTCTTTCAATAGTTCGAGAGAGAGATAATAATAATAGCCAGCATTGCTATAGCATTTTAAGGTTTGCAAAGCACTTTGCATGTATCATTTCATTTTATACTTTTCAACAGTGGTTCTCAAAGTGTGGTCGAGGACCCCTGGTAGCTTTAGGAAACATTTTAAGGAGGGAGTAGAATGGAACAAGCATTTATTAACCTATTATGTGCCCCACACTGTTTTTTATAAATATTATCTCATTTGATCACCCCAACAAGTCCAGGAAGTAGGTGCTGTTACTATTCCCATTTTACAGTTGAAGAAACTGAAGCAGACAGAGCTTAAGTTACTTGCTCAAGGTCACAGAGCTAGGAAGTATCTAAGGTCGTATTTGAACTCAGGTCTTCCTGACTTCAGGCCCAGTGCTCTTGCCATTACACTGCCTCAATACTGCCATCTAAGAGGTCTTATGAGGTCAAAACTTTTTTTTCGTAATGATACTAGGATGTTTTAATTTCTAACACTGTGAATACCAGTAGATATAACCCACAGAAACAAAATGGTGGTCCTCAATAATTTTTAAGAGTGTAAAGAGCTCCTGGCACAAAAAAAATGAGAATCACTACTTTACAATAATTATAAAGTAGGTATTATTATTTTCATATCTTACAGATGAAGAAACTGAGGTTAAGTTTTTTTTTTTCCTATCACTTAAAAAATGTGGCATAGACACAGTGGTTTAGGATTAACAATTAAATTTTCAGCAGGTATGGTCTTACTTTCAGTTAGAAAGTATCTTTTCTGCTCTGTATGTCACTTCTCAAAATCAGTCTCTCTACACCCCCAGCTATTTGCTGTTACCTGGGACTTTTTCTTTTTTTCCCAATAGAGAACAAACATGAACAAAAGGCAACCCTTGTATCTACAATGAGGAATGAGGCTTAGAATACAATAGAACCCATTGGCTTGAATTCCTATGAAGCTAACATGGAAAGATCATGATAATTGGTAATAAGGAAATCGGAGTTTCATTCCACCTTTGTCAATATGTAGCTATGTGATCTTGGGCCTCAATTACCTTCATAAGGGAAGAAGGAGGTTGGACTAGATCTTCTCTAAAGTCCCTCAAAACTCTGACATGCTGTTTGCCTGATTTCACATCCTTTCCTGGTAGCAGATTTTGATAGTGGAGAGAAAAGAAACAGCACCCTATGGCTGTAGGAGAAAGGATGGAAGACAAAATGGAGGATAGGATTCTGAAGACTTGCCTTCACCCATCTTTATCATTTTGCTGTCTACAGCTCAGTTCTGATGTGAAGACTCACACTGTCAAGGAAAAGGACTCAAACTGACACTCTATCTTAGGTATTATTTGTTTTTCCCAGGTCTTGGGCCCTAAGGATCTGATTTGGCTTTGTTGTGAGAGCTTTTTCACCTTGGGTTCCTGGAGAGCCTTAGAGAGAATCTCACCCACTGGCTGGATCTTCTGCCTGGGGAGGGTCAAATAATTTTAGTAGCCAAACTAAACAGAAAAAAAGATTTATTAGTACGTTAAGGAAGATAGCTTGGGTTAGTAGCAGCTCTATCTTCTTAGGGTACAGGTTTTTTTTTTTTTTTAAACCTTTTTAGGCTTGCTTAGAGTACACAGCTAATCAGAGGCATCCCACAGCAGAAAGGAAATGGTGAGAGACAAGGGACTATTTCCAGTGAAACAAGGAGGTTAGTATTAGACCATTAAGGAATTGCTAAGGGTATTAAATTGAAGGCAGGCTTTATTGCTTCCTGGTTCCAGTCCTAGCTAGAGCTAAACAAATGGTAATCTCGATTTTTGGTTATCACCAAGTAATCAACAGGTGTCCTTATCAAGCCATATCTAACAGGCCTCTCTCTCTCTCTCTCTCTCTCTCTCTCTCTCTTTCTCTCTCTCTCTCTCTTCCTCCTATAGGAAAAGGAGGGGGAGGAGTTATTGAATCTTTCTTTCTAGACTATGCCTTTCTTCTCCCACTGCCCAGGGTTTGCCTGAGGCTCCCAAATTCTAGTGACTTGAATCAGACTATGACAGTGGCTTGCTGGACTTTAGCCTAAAGGTAAATTATTCCAGTTCATATCTGTATCTCTGTCTTTGCAAAATTAGAAACTTAGAAATAAAGGTGTATTTTTAAAATCACCATTATAATCTCTTCTCTCACAAACAGTTCTGGAGTTCTCACTTAGAAAGAAAAAAACCCTAAAATTTTGGAAAGGGTTCTTTCTCCAAACTAGTTAAATTATTTTTATTTCCAGGTAGCCACTTGCATCCCCACTTTGTACTTTACTGGCATGGAATGAATATATAGACTTGCAATGCAAAACATTCATAATCAATCATAGATTTTTTTATAAAACAAAATTAGGAAATAGCAACAGTTTAAAGAAACCGTGAAAAAAAAATCACACAGAAGAACTTTTTAGTGAACAAGCATGGGGAAGGGGAATTGAGAAGAGTAAAACCTTTCACAGTTGTTTTTTCCCCCCTTTAGTTTTTAAAAGGGAGCTTGGAACCAGAAACATCTTTATTTCATTCATCAGAGAACATGTCCTAAAGCCAGCGTGTTACACTTAGTCCCCAGTCCTGGAGTTTATATAGCAAGATGTTGGCAGGAACCTGATTGCCATAGCACCCTAACTGCTTCTCTTGCTGCAAGACATGTCCTTTTCTCTGATGTACTGTCTCTCTCCTGCAGACAGTCGAGACCTTCCAGTTCAAAACTCATGCTAGTCTCAGTCTTCCTGAGCTGGCAAGGGAGCTCTGTCACTCATGTCTACAAATCCTTGGATTCAAATCCCTTTCTTTGCCCATTGGGAAATCAGTTAAAATATGACCAAATAAAATTCAGTCTGAGCATTTTTGAATAACAATTTGTTGATATGTTTCTGTCAGTTACATTTTAAAATTATAGAACTTTAGACCTACAAAGTATCTTGTAGATCATCTAACCCTAATCCTCTTCTTTCACATTTGGAGAAAATGAGACCAAAAGAGAGGAAGAGACTAGCTAACTCTTAGCAAAATCAGGACTACTGAGCCAAACTCAGACAGCCATGGCTGTGGCATTTTCAGGATCTTTTCTGAAACTATTTTGCAAGGTTTGAGATAAAGTCTAAACCCATTATGTAAACATTTTAGACCTTCTACAATCTGACCCTACTCTACCTCTCTGACCTTATGTTCTCTTCCTCTCCAACCTTAGCTTTCTGCTCTAGGGAAGCTAGTTTCCTCTTTGGAAATAGTTTCCTCTTCACTTCACTCATATTGTTCCCCCCAGTAACATGATTTTCTTATCTTTTCAAATCCTAACTATACTCCAAACTACCACCTTCTTTCCAAAGCTTCTCTTATAACTATAATTATACATGTATATATAATGTATACACACATACATATTCATACACACATATGTATTGCCCTCAATATACTCAATAAAATATTTTGTATATATTCTTTTGCACTGTTTGTTTCCTGTGGGTAAGTCTTATCTGGTCAACTAGGCTACAGAATCATTAAGGTTAGGAACAACAATCTTTATGTCCCGGTTAGAGCTATATAGGATATGAACCTAGAAGGAGCTTTAGAAAAGCATCTTGTTTAGCTCCTTCATTTTATAGCTGGGGAAACTGAGACCAGAGAGTTTTAAATGATTTGCTTAAAGTCACACAGGTAGGGGCAGAACTAGGATTTGAACCTGCTCCCTCTGACTCTGTATTTGCTGCCTTTGTAAAAGTGGCTTGACTTACTTAGGGACAAAAGATGTTAAACAGAAGATTTGGGGTTCACACCAAGGTTGTTGGCTCCAAATCCAGAGTTCTTTTCCTTATGCCATGCATGCTTAGCCTCATGTCTGGCACACAGTAGGTGCTTAACAAATGTTTGAAATAAATGTTGAATTCTGACATGTATTTGGTAGTAAGCCTAAAAATAAAAGGCATCTTTTCAAAAGATAAAGCTACATGTTTTGTGTTGCAGCAGCATTTTCATATGAGATGATTGAATCAGTTGTTGTGGCTGCCACATTAATCCACCAACAACTCGGGTCTAGTGACTGAACACGAACTCAGAAAGCCACAGCTGTGGCATTTGCCATCGAGCAACTTTTCTGAAGCAATAGATGCTGCAAAGTTTGAGACAAAATCTTAACCCAGTATCTTGACATCCTAGGCCTTCCATGGAAGAAACTCCAGGTACTCATAGTGTTTGGCTTGAAGCAAAGATCCCTGTACAAATGCAAGATGTAAAGAATTGACTGTAAAAAATGAATCTGTCAAAAAAAATTTCAGGTAGAAAAAGGTTTGGCCACTTTAAGAATAGTCTGTTTTTGCAACCATTTCTGTCAGCAGATACAAATTGTAAAATGTTAAAAACTGCAGAAGCTACAGAGGTGAGTTAATTAGTAATCTTTGGTGATTATATGCAAAGAGCTTTCACACCAGCCGTCATCTCCTAGGAAGGGTAAGGGGGTGACTGATAGCTAGTTGCTGAGCAGAGCTAAGTGAAACACTGCTTGGTGAACTGTTCTTTGGGAATCATTTATTTGTGCTTTCATTCAATGAATGGTTATTAAGCACCTACTGTTTGCTAGGTTCTAGGTTCTGAGGGATATATGAAGGGTAGATGACAAGGTCTTTGCATTCATTAAATTTATTGCCTAGTCTTTTTGCTCTGACCCCAAAGGGAAGAGAAACAAAAAAACCTGAGTTCTCTGGGAAAGCCTGGATGGAGAGAGAAAGAAGCACTCTAAGAATCTTTAACTTCTCTGGGCCTCAGTTTCTTCAACTACAAAATGAAGACGTTTGATTTTTTTTTTTTTTTTTTTTTACCTCTGTGGTCACTACCAGTTCTAAATCTATGATTCTTCATGTCTTCTTTTAGGTTGTGAGTAGAGAGGAAAGAGCTATGAAGCTTCCAAGTCCAAAGGAGCCCAAACTACTGCAGAGGGTTAATTAGGGGCACCTGATCATTTGAATGAGTTTTTTTAGGTACCTGCCTCTTTGGTGGAGATTTTGCTTGTATCTTTCTATGCTGAGTGCTTCCCCATCCCATTACCTTGTTTTTACTTTCATATATTCTGTACGAGCTTATATGTAAACATAATATTTCTCCCCATGGAATGCAAGTTCCTTGAAGAAGGCTATTTTGTTATTGTTGTTTAATCTCCAACAACTAGTATAGTAGGTGCTTAAGAAATTCTTATTGATTGAGAACATTTCCATTGTCAACCAACCATCTTGAGGGAATTGTGGGACACTTTTTGGAACATGCCTCATTTGCTCCTCATTGAAGATGAATAATTCAATATTAGTGATTCTAGATGAATTGATTGTCTGTGGTGCATTTGGTGTTGAACTTTTGTGTTGGGCCTGAAAAAGGGAATTTTTATTTCAGAGTGGCCCTTTCTGGAGAGGAAATCCTAAGAAAGGGGAGCATAGAGATTTCCAACAAGCTAAGGTGAAGGTTGCTTTTCAATACCTGAAATCTCCTCAGGAAAGTGAAAGTTAAGTAATACAGTAATTTATCATAATTGAAATTCAGCCAAGACAGCACTTAAACTAGTCTTGTTTATTTTTCATCTTGCAACCAGTGTTTCTCAGTTTATCCATTTCTTATATTGTGTGTGGAATAGAGTGAATAAATATATATTCTTATTTTAATGAAGTTTTATTTTTATGGGGAAAATATCTCTACTGACTGAATTGTGGTCTCTGTTACTTTCCTCAGCTAACACCCTTGCAGAAAGATTTATCACCTTGTCTGTGTAGTTACCCAAGGCGACATCATATTCTTAGTGGCAGCTCCTGGAATTGCAGGCATATTACCCAGAAAGAAAAACCTGGTCCTTTGGGAGTAGGACTAGGTGTTTGCAGATCCAAACAATATTAATGACAATACATGTCATATGAACCTATTCACCTTAGCTGTCTTACAGGAAATTTTCATTCCAAGATATCAGCACAAGTTACTAGCTAAAATCTGACATCTCCAGGAAGTTTTTCCTTATCCCCTTTAATTCTGGTACCTTCCTTTAATCAATTATTTCCAATTTATCCTACATAAAGTTTGCTTTTACATAGTTGTTTTCATGTTGTCTTTCCCATTAAACTGTGAGCTCCTTAATAACAGGACTGATTGTCTTTTGATTTTTTGTATCCTCAGTGCCTGAAACATTGTAAGCACTTAATAAATCCTGTTGTTGCTGATAAGGGGGGGGGGGGTAAATAAAATATAGTCTGAGGGTCTCTTATTGATACAGCCCCCCAGCTCTGTTCCCTTGTCCTTTGAGCTTTCTTTATCTGGAGAGAGATTTTTCCCAAATTCATAGTTATTGGGTTCATTCCCTTCCTCCACACGAGGAACTAAGAGATTATGTAGTCCCATTTCCTCATTTTAGAAATGTTGTCTGAGGTCACATAGCTTAAAGTAGTAGAATCCAGGTCTCTCAAACCCAGGTCCCCTGACTCCAAATCCAATGCTCTCTTTGGATCGTGCCATGACTCTTTCCACATGGGAGCTTTTCTTCATGTGAGTTTCTGGCCATCTCTGGGTAGTATGCCATGACTGAGGGCAGTAGAATCTCTAGGTCAAGAAATACCTTCAGTCTTTTAAACTATTTTCCCCCCACTGACTCCCAGAGTCCTATGGAAAAGCTGCTCTGAAAGATGAAGCTATCCTGGTGGTCCCCTTCAAACACCTGGAAAATCTACTTGCTTATTAACAATGATGGTGGTATCAACAATAGGAATCAGAAAACCTAGGATTTTCTAAACTTCTCAGCAATCTCCCTTTAAAAGCACCTGATCTTTCTTGGAAAAAGATGTTCCCGGCATTGTGGCTCAGGAGGCTGAATTAAAGACCGCCTGTCTTAGAAAGTAACAAGGAGGCTCTTTTCACTAGCAACATTGAGGCTATTTAAACTTACTAAACTTTTTTCCTGTTTGTGTGGGAGGGCTTGGAATTCTTTCCTCTTTTGTTAAGGCAGCAGATTGGAACAGGTTGTAACATTTTCCAGAGCCTGTGCTACTGGTGTTTCTTTCAAAGAACATTCTGCCAATCGGTGTTTTGATTTCATTTCTCGTTGGTTTATGTATTTCTTGTAACTCAGCCAAATTTCAGTAAAGGAGGGAGGGAAAGACAGAGGGAGGGAAGAGAGAGAGAGAGCGAGAGAGAATGTTGTAATTTAATAAAGGTGGGATTTTTTTTTTTTAAGTACAGAGAGAAGATTTCACAGCTTCAGGTGAAGTATGGGTATTCCTTGCACCTATCCATTCAATTTGACAGTCATTTGTTTAGTTCCTACTATGTGCCAAGAACCCTACTAGGAACAGACAAAAATGAAACAGTTCTTGTCCTCAAGGACCTTATATTCTATTGGGTTGAAACAACATGAACTCAGATACATAAGTAGGTAAATAAATAACATATATGTACATATATACATTATAATATATATTATAAATGTATAATATACACTAATACATGTACTTGTGTATTGTTGTAGGAGTTTTCCATCCTGAGTTCCTTCAGAGTCCAAGGAGAATCTTACCTATTATTAGATCTGTGAGACTGGGAGTCAAAAAGTGAATAGGAAAGAAATTTCTTACTGTGCTAATAAGTAAGACTACTCAGGCTAGTTGTAACTTGGATTTCTTAGTGTACTGATTGGGTTTTTACAGATTTTTATTCTGAGTACACACAGTCAATCAGTGGCATTCCCAGGGCAGAAAAGAAAGTGGGAAAGTATGCAAGCATTGGGATGACAGGAGTTGTTAAAGGTGCATTTCTTGTGGGAAATGAATTTCTCTGAGAATAGTCTGGTCAAAATTCTCTGTATTGGTAGGAAATCTCTAAGATAATGGAGACCCCTTTAGGAATAGGAACATTCTCATTCCTCCTATTGTTGCCAGTAGGGACAGAAGTAAAGTATAAACCCCATCACTCTGTTTCCTTGATCTCAGGGTTACTTTTTATCTGGGAAAGATAGGTTTCCCCCAAATTCACAAAACTCAGGTTCATCTACCTCCTGTAACACGCATATATTATACTTCTAGAGAGACTGAGGTTTTTCATACCAGAGAAAAAGTAAACATATAAGGGGGGGCTTTTATGAATTATTGTTTTGAATGAATGTGAACCCATAGCGTATTTTGAGATCACAAGTGCTGGTGTGGGTGTGTGTGTGTGTGTGTGTGTGTGTGTGTGTGTAAGTCTGGTGCTGCCCTAACAAAAGAAATAGGAAATAATGGGAGAAGGATGATGAGGAAGAACTCAAGCTTGCAATTGTTTCCAAGATTGTCAGAAAACAAACAAATGAATAGGCAAACAAATTTAAAAAAAAAAATCATTGAATGAATAAAAGAATCATCTGGCAGTCAACATTTTGGTATTAGTCTCTGAGCTCAGCTGGTTCTCGGGGACAGATTTCTACTCCCTCACTGGGTTTGATAGAACCTGCCAGAGTTTGTCAGTAAACATTTATTAAGCACCTAGTATTTGCCAATTACACTACTAAGCACAGGAGACACAAAGAAAGGCAAAAGATGGTGCCTTCTCTCAAGAAGCTCACAGTCTTGCGCTTTACCATAACCAATGTAAACCAAGGGTTGATTTTGAATAAAGATGAATCATTGGAGGAGGCAGGATGTTTGGAAAGGTGCAATTTTATTAGATATCTAAAATACATACAGGTTTTTTTTTTTTCAATTTTAAAGCAGAGGTTCTTAACCTGGGATCCGCAGAAGGGTCTGTGAATAGACTTTAGGGGACCCATGAACTTGAGTGGGAAAATTACATCTTTTTTTTTTCAATGTAATTGGTTTCCTTTGTAATCTTATGTATTTTATTTAATTTATTTAGAAATATTATTCTGAAAAGGGCTCTATAGGCATCCCGAGACTGCCAAAGGGGTCCACAACACAAAAATATCAAAACCCTGGTAGAGGATGCTTCATTCAATTTCTCATCCCATTACTTAAGGTTGCTTTCTTTTTAAAATAAACTTAAAAAAAGAAAAAGTTTGCCTAAACGCTAAGCTTCTGCAAGCCCAAGTTCCAGTCCATTGGAAAGTGTTAGGGCTGATGTAAGGAGGGTTGTAATTGAGTGTTGACACAGATGCAGTTGTGAAGTCCTGAAGAGACTTGCCGAAATAGTTGGAATGCTAAACCCCTGAAAAGACCTAAATATCTCCCAGGGTTATTCCTGGTACTTGGGATGTTGGGGGTTCACTTGTTTTTTCCTCTGTTAATTATTTCCTATTTATTTTGTTTTGCATATATTTGTTTCTCCCATTAGACTGTAAGTTCCTTGAGGGCAGGGACTATCTCTTGCCTTTTTTCGTATTAGTAATTATTAGCATGGTGCCTGGCACTTAGGAAATGTCTGTTGAATTGAATTGGATTTGTTTATAATGTCACTAGATGGATATTAGATTATTGGAGATCAGAGCAAAGAGAAAGGAGAAGAGAGGCAAGCTGGAATCAGGATATTTGGAGGAGGAAGAGGGTTCTTCCCAGTTCCTACATTGCTGCACTGTGCAACCCCATGGGTAAGTCATTGAAGTCATCTAGCCCTACCCTCCAGGCCAAGATGGGAAAACATGAATGATTATTTTTGGCTGTTAAACCCACGAATACAAAAGGCAACCTGAACTTCTGGGGAGTTGACCAGACTAAGGATTTGAAGACCTGGTCTCTTATCCTTTGTTGTTTAACTTGGTGACCTAAGCCTCAATTCTGCCTTGACCAGCTAGGCAGGTCATTCAATCAACCAATCAACAAGCATTTATTAAACATCTGCTGTGTGCCAGGTACTTTTTTTTTTTAGAGACTGGGGATACAAAGGCAAAAATGAAACAGCTCTCGCCCTCAGTGGGCTTACGTTCTATCAGGAGAGAAGTCCTTTCATCTCTCTAAGCCTTTGTTTTCTCATCTATAAAATGGGGATAATTATTCTTACACTATTTCACAAGGATGCTGTGAAGAAAACCACTTTATAAGCCATGAAATGCTACATACATGAGATTAGGTTTTTCCTTCTGTAAAAATGGGGATAATCGTGTTCCTTACCTCTTAGGATGAATATTTAAAAGGTCCCTGATTTTATTGATTCACTTGGTTCTGTCACCAAGGTAGATCACAGCTCCTCTCTCCCACAGTGCATGGTTTTTATAAGTTGCTGGGGCTGAAACAATTTTTCATTTGGTGGGCCCACTCCTAGAGATGAGCTTGGGTATCTGTCTCTGAATTTAGCCAGTCTGGTTTTGGGGGTAGCAGACACACAATACACCCTGTGACTCATACATGAAATCTTCCCAGCTTAGTAGGGCCTGCCAGAGCTTGTGTTTGTCCTCCTGGAATAGGCTGGCTTGGAGGTTTGGAGAAGACTTGGAGACACCGGGGGTACAAGGGCATCCTGAGGATGAAATGAAAGACTGAATGTGGAAGTGATTAGAAAGACAGCCTTTTCAGAAATCCAAGAAGCTGCTATTATTTTTTATCCTTTATCTAAATAAGTCCATGCTTCCATTTGTGAAATGCTCTGGGAATAGAAAGAGAAATAAAAGCAGCATCTGCCTGCAACCTTGGGTTAGAAAGATTCTCTTATTGCTGTTGCCTCTCCCAGAACAGAGCATGATGTGATCAGGTCACTGCATGTAAAATGCTTTAAGAATGTGATCTGTACTTCATCATTTTAAAATTCAAACATTCTTGAACCTTTTTTCCCCCACCCTGTTCATATTTATCTTCTGGGTCCTGCCTTCATTGGACACCACATTTGTATTGATAAATTGTAGGTAGTAGGAGATGTATTGATGGGATGGAGACAGTTCAGAATGTAGAGTGTTTTGGCTTTGCATCTCATTACACCTAGCTAGCTTTTTGCCTCTTGAAAGCTGTCGATTTGTGCATTATTGCTATTCAGGCTGATAAATGACAGTAATTGTTCTTAAGTTGAAGAGCTGGTTTAATATGCCGCCTGGCTTGGGAATTTCCTGAGCACCAGGGTTAAACTCAGCTCCACTGGTGCTAGCAAAATGGCCCTTTTTTTTTTTTCATCTCAGACTATATAGTTAATTGAATTACTTGCTATTCATGCAGTTTGTAGCCTTGATTCTAAAGATACCATGAAAGGTAGGGAAACCGAGCAATTTCCAAAGGCGGTCTGGGTCACCGTGGGCCCTGCTTCAAGGACATTGTCCCTCTTCCCCAAAGAGGACAAGCAGAAATGAAATTCACATTCTTCAACTAAATTTGCTTTTGTATACCCTACTGGTAATTGGTTATTTTTGTCCAGTGTTCCTGGAGCCATCCCGATGTAGCAGAGCCAGTTCTAAGGATCAGCAGGATTTCTACTGCTAATACTGTTTTTCCCCTTTTCTTTGATGTGAATTTTTTTTGAAAAATCTCATAAACTTTGGAGGTCAGATTATTTGGATTTCTTTCTTCTTCTCATTGGCTTTTTATTCTGTGATTTGAATAATTGTAGCAGTTCATATTTACATATTGCTTTAAGGCTTTACGAAGTGCCTTTTCTTGAATTGTCTACTAGTACGCAAGGTAGGTTTTATTAGCCCCATTTTACAGATGAGGAAACTGAGGATCATAGAGGTTAAGTGATTTGCCCAAGGTCACACAGCTAGTATGTGGCAAGTTGTCATTTGAACTCAGGTCAGTCTAGGTCGGAATCCATCCTGCTTTCCATTTTAACACTGCTGTCTCTGATTTGCTTGTGGCAAAAACACCAGCCTCAGTTTCTGAATTAAAGATACCTGATTCAACTTTCTTTTCCCTTCCTCTTTATATTGATGCCTTAATCCTCTTTAACACAATAGTTGTTTGGTTTTTTTTGCCATCTAAATTTTGACCAAAGAGACTAACAATGAATCTGTCTATATGGCAGCACCCTAAAATTTGGGTGAAGTAATTCACTTTCATATACAAGGAGGGGTGGAGAAGAGATCATCTGTCAAAATATTTATTTTGAAGTAATCTGTGAGGGAAGATTTTGAAAAAAAATTTAATTATCTATTAATCAAGAGAATCCCATTTTTTAATGCCCGTTGGTTGTTTGTCAAAGATCCAGGACTTGGCCCTGAACACTTGAGACAGGATGTATTAAAGATAAGATAGTTTCCCCCTCCATCACCCCCAGCTCTTTCTTTCCCATAAGGTTAACTTATTTTTTTCTAATCTTTTACACACATTTCCTCTTTAGTGACATTTAAGAGTTAGCAGTTCAAGGTTGGGAGAGGAAACAGTATTTGGGGGCCAAATAGTTGATGTTCAGTAGCTTTAATGGAAATATTTGCTTTCTTTACACTGGTCTTAAGAAAAGTTTGGAATTTTTTTTTCAAGTTTGAGCTGTCATCCCAATTGCCCTTTCTCTGATCTCTGATCTCAAACCTGTCCGTTGAAGCAAGATCTGAAAGATGGGATTGCCGTACCATAACAGCTGGCGTCTTGAAAGACATCCCATTTAGACATATTAATCATTTCCTATGATAGAAGCACATAAAATCCATCTTTTGCTACCCGACAAGATATGAGATAATGAAAGAAGATTGCTTAAAATGTAAATCATTTGGGTCTGTTGGTAACACTGTTTAGAATTAAATTCATGTGTAATAGAACTTCCGATCAGAAATGAACAATTTCCCAGACAAAACCATCGTAAATTCCATAATTTCGTATGGATGCTTCCAGCACTAATGGTATCTGTGCAGTTTAGTTGATAGAGCTCGGGACAGAGAAGGATCATTTTTTCTAGTCCTATAACTAGCAAGAAAGGAGGCAAATCATTCACCCCAGACCATTCTGTCCTGCAATGGAATACTCATCACATCCTCCTTGGGGCTACAGAGGGATCACTATCCATTGGCATCCCTCCCAGTCTTTCCACTGGAATCTCATTAGAAGTTAGGCAGTTCTTTAGGGTCCCCACACAGTTATATCCTTCTTTGGGTTCTGAAAGGGGTTTTCATATGTGTAGAAGAATGTTAGCATTTTAACCCTGGTCAATATTCTGCATGGAGACCAGGATAAGCATTGTCATTTTAATCTTGGCTTCAGGGATGTGGTGATAGTGCCCCAAAGTCACTAGATTAGATGCCAGCATACCTGGGTCCTAGTGTTTGTTCTGTAAATAGCTAGCCATATAATCATTTCATTCCATCTCTATGAGCCTCTCTTTCCTTATTTGTAAAATGAAGGAATGAATTAGATGGACCCTTTCTAGCTCTACCATTCCATGGATTTAGTCACAGCCTTCACCCAGTCATTGGATTGTGTGGAAGGAATATTTTTCTTATTTTGGCCACTCTCCAAAGAGGTAGAACAGTGCTTTGCACACAATGGACATCTAATAAATGTTGCTCATTGACACACTGTTATTGATTGGTTGGAGAAACAGCCTTAAAAAGTACAAAATTTTTTTCCTGTCTTTGTAAAGCTATGAAGGCTAAATGAGCCTTTTCTTTCAAGGACCACATTTCCTTGCGGAAAATCTGGCCCATGAGCTAAACAATGTGTTAGAAATTCCAAGTCCTTCAAGGAATGAAGCCAACTTTCTTCCCACTGACAGTGTCATGGGGAGCAGATCACCTAATAGGTCAGTAACTTGGTTTCTTTCTTTAGAAGATAGAAGTTGCCATGTAGTCATGTCCCATGGCAGTTGTGATGCATAAAGTACTAATCTGTTATAAGCTAACCGTGATTGAAAATTAATAGCAACCAACTTCCGTGAAATTCTAGAAGACTAAACATGGGGTTTGATCTCGTTGATGTGTCTTATTAAGTAGCAGGGAATAGACTGAAAAGACTGAACAAATAGAAGAAAGAACACTGGACTTGGAGTCAGAAGAAATAGATTTGAGATCTTCCAGCTCTGTTACTTACTAGCTGTGTGGCCTTGGGCAAGGCATCTTCCCTGGGTTCTCAGTTTCCTACTCTGTAACATGAGGTGCCTGACTTTGATGACCTCCATGGTGTCTTCTGGCTTTCATATTCTATTGTTATCCTGTACAGGTGGGTGCTCAGTAAAGATCCTTTGATGATACTGATGCTTGTAGGCCTGGAAGTTCTCAACAGAGAAGTGTACTAGGGAGCCTGTGATGTTGCTTCACGTACATTTCCTGTTCTGCCATAGGAGAGGCTCAGAGATCTGATAGGTCATTTCCCTTCTAAATATCTGCAGTTACTTCATAGACCTGGGAAGGCACTCCCTTCCCCCGGAGCCTCTGGGGGTGGGGGGAAGAGAAAGGCTCATATTTGGAGC
Source organism: Pseudochirops corinnae (assembly GCA_028646515.1). Classification (NCBI taxonomy): domain Eukaryota; kingdom Metazoa; phylum Chordata; class Mammalia; order Diprotodontia; family Pseudocheiridae; genus Pseudochirops; species Pseudochirops corinnae. Next base: position 235,405,089 of record CM053585.1, on the reverse strand, counting down.
ATGTGCGTGAGTTGCTCTGAGCTTTTGCAGAAGGCTGACTCTTTGGACGAGCTGGAGGGAACCGTAACACCAGCTGTCGGCATAGCCAACTGTTTCGTTTCATGAGAAGACCACAGATCGGAGTTAAAAATACCAGACTTCAGCTGAAGAGGGCTAAAGGAACAAAAAGATAATCTCTTAACAAACAACGGGTACAACAATGGATTTAATAAACCCTAAGCAATTTAGGAGTCTCATTAAAAAAAACAAAAAACACTGACTCAATGAAATATTATATGACTCTTTGGCTATTTGTGATTAATTTGCTAACCCAGAGGATGTCATGGCCAGTGCCCTCCCTATTATAATATTAACCAATGCCCATTTAGTTGGAGGTCAGAAACATGCAGCTTTTTTTTTTTTTTAACATGTCATTCCTCTTGCTGCTCTGTGATGTGAGATTTGGTAAATTGTTTAGGGCTTGTGCAAATCCACCTTTCTTTTAACTGCTCAGACTATCTTAGCTGTACTGGAATGAATAGCATGCTAATGGAATTCGGGCCCCCTCTGTAGAAGGCAGATGCATCTTGCCGCCCCAGCATCTCCGGGATTCAGGCATAGCCAAGTGGTTAAAGTGTTTAGCATGCAGCTCGGTTCTGAGTGGACTTGGAAGCATTTAGATATTCCACTTTACTATTATATACTTTTTTTAAGTCTATACAGCTTCAAATGAAATGCAAAACAGCAGCTGTAGGTAGCAGCAGCCCCTTTCCCTGTCACGGTGGGGGGAGGGAACGTGCCTAAAATGCATAATGAAAAGGAAAACTTTCTACACTCAGAGGGAAATTGAAAAAAAAAAAAGTTTCGCTTCTCTAGCTCTGTGAGAGAAAGTGAAGCTTAGCGTTGGTTTGATGGGGGAATGGCATAGATGGGAGAGATTTCATTCCTGTCTTAGCTTTAGGAGTGCTAAGGAGGCCAGCCTTTCACCCTCTCCCGTTTCTTCTTGACCAGGTAGAATGCAAGCTCCTTGAGAGCAGAGCTACTTCGTTATTGGCTTGTCTCTCCAACCCTGTGTATAGTAGGTGCTTAATAAGTTACTGAATTGAACTGCAGTGAGTCAGATTTAATTGTCTCCCTCTGTTATCCCATAGACTTCTCTTAATCCGAAAAAGGCACTCGGCTCTTTGGCTCTGAGTGATCATTTTATTTACTGCTCAAGACACAGTGATGTCAAATCTGTTTGTTCTCAGATGCTTTATTAGCTATTTGACATCAGTCAAATCACTTAAACCTCTGTTTGCCTTGGTTTCCCTAACTGTGAAATGGTGATAATACTAGCACTTCCCTGTTGGGAGAATCAAATGAGAGAATATTTGTAAAAAGCACTTAGCTCTGGGCCCAGTGCATATGAGGTGCTATATAAATGTTTTTTCCTTTTCCTGTCTCCCACCTACCTGTCAGGGTTGTCAGAGGATCAAACGATGCAGTACATGAAATCCTTTTCTGAACTTGGAGTCAAGTGAATTGACCCAGAGTGGTGATCCTGCTGCTGATGGTGGGTCTCCATGTCCCACATCTGGGAGGCAATTGGTCCTGGGGTAGCGATGGGCTTTCCTTCCGGATAGGATAATGTCTCAAGTAGAAACTGCTAAAGAAGAGGTTTCTGGTGGCATTGGGAAGGAAGGGAGAAGAGAACAGGAACCCGGCCTAATGCAATTCACAAATTTCCTGTACCTTTTTGAAGATAATAGCAATAATAATAAGAACTAGCATTTATATAGAACACTTCAAATTTCGGTGGAAAGTAGGGAAGGGGAAAAGCATTTCTTTAATACTTATTATGTGACAGGTATGGTGTGTATTTTTTATTTATTTTTACAAATACTGTTGCACTGGATCCTCACAACAACCCTGTGAAAGAGATGCTATTATTACCCTCATTTTATAATTAGGGAAACTGAGGCATATAGTTCTTTTTTTTTAAAGCAACTTATTGGGGTCACACAGCTAGTAAGTGTCTGAGTCAGGATTTGCACTCAAGTCTTCCTCTTCTGCTGGGTCACCTACCTATTTTCAAGAATAGGTATTTTCATTAATAGTACATATTTCCTCCATTGAAACAGATGAAAACACCTCTATAATGCAACAGAGAGTCTTGGAGAGTTTCTGGGGCTGAACAGATTATCATCATCCTGTGGACAACCCAGTGCTGAAACCTCTATGAACTTCATTAGGCCGGTCCTTAGACCACAGATAGCTATCCCTGGGCCATAGTCTTCTGCCTGGTAGGATTTCCCAGAACTTATACTCCACTTGAGGCCACAAGACCCCAGGGTCTCCTCCACACCATCATGATATCTCTGGAGTAGAATTTTAGTGGAGGCCCACCCATCATCACCCAAATCACTTCACTATGTGAGGGTGACTGAGCTATAATAAAGTCTGTGCTCTTAGAATGAGTTGTATCACCTACAGTATTGAAAAAGAGAGTTATAACAAACTGGTGGCATAAGTCTGTGTTGTTTGCCATGGAATTTCACCATTATATCATCTACTGCAATGTGGACTTCAGAAGAAAGTAGGTCTAACTGGGACCCCACCCAGGAAAGGATTTTCTGGACATCCCAGAACTATGCTATAGTGCTACTTTCTGTATAATTTGTTGATGCATCACAACCTCAGGGACAGTGTTATACTGTGTCCCCAGGGTATCTGCAGTTTTCTGTGACTTTTTGTTGTTATTTGTAAGATATCAAGAAAATCACAGAACCCCAGTTGGAAGAACGTTCAGAGGCCATCTAACCCAACCTGTACTTAAATGAGAAACTTTCTCTCCAACCCCTAACCTTCAGCCTACTTAGGCATTCAACCTTTCCTTAATGATCTCCAGTGAGGAGAAACCTTTCCCAAGGAAGGTCATTCCAATTTTAGATTGTTGTAATTGCTAGGAAGTTCCTTACATCAAGTCTAAATGTGCCTCCTTGTAGCTTCCTCCCACTGTCCCTGGTTCTTCTCTCTAGGGTCAAGCAGAGCAGGCCTATTATCTGTTCCTACTGACAGCCTTTTAAATGCTTGAAGACAGTTATCATATCTTCCACATGTCTTCTATTTTCTAGGCTAAACATCTCCCATCCTGTCAATCTCTTTATTTCATGAAACTCAATGTTCTTCAGCACTGGCTTTCTCTGGACATTCTCTAACCCATCAAAATCTTTCCTAAAATGTGGTTCCCAGAACTGAACACAAGCCTCTGGATTCAGACTGAGTAGGGCAGAGAATATTGGGACTATTGCTTCCCTAGTCTAAACAAAGACTTGAGCAAAGCTATTTGCTTCAGTAGGTTGAGGCCTGGGGGTGGTCATGCAGCTTCCTCAAAATAGTAGAACGGGACTTAACTCCCAGTCTATTGGCCATAATAAAAGAAAGTGTTTTCTCAATGTGCCTGGGTTCTGCTTCTCTCTTTCCTTGGCAAGACTCAATGTTCTCTGAGTTCAGAAGGCAGAAATATTTGTCTTTCCCCTTAACAGAGAGTCCCCCTGTAGTGGGGTTTACATTCTTACTGATTTACACTCTTACTCATTTGCACTTTCCTCCTCCTTCAGACCTGAACACTGAAGTGAATGAGTGAGGAAATAAGGAAAAGTTCGTTTTCCCTTTTCACTATGGAAGCTAGCCTTGATCAGTGTTCCTATAGCAACATCAATTCTCCCAAGTTGCACCTACTGTATAATAAGTTATATATATAGAGAAGACCTACTAGTATCCAAAATACCCCATATGTGCAAAGTGAATGAGTTAATGTTGCTATGAGAATCTGAAATATTCCCTTTCCTGATTTTCGTGCTTTTAAAGTTACAACCTGTGTTTGTTGGGCTCCACATTTCATAACACATGTTGAGGATATGTGCTGTATGAGAAGGCAGCAAGCGGTTTTAATATTCTTGCAATGCTATAGATTTATGGGGGAAGTAGTATCGTTTCAAAACAATTTATTGAGTCTAGGAACAGAGATATGTGGATCAGAAAGGGTGAATTTTCTGACAGACTTAGGAATGAAAGCCAAAATTTCTAACAGGAGTGCAGGTCCAATTTAACCATTACAATCGAGTAACTCCTTGCTACCCCTGCACTGGCTGCCTGGGTTTGGCAAGAAGTGATTCCAGACAAGAATTAAACAGAAGGCTAGTCTAGTTCAAAGTCAACAAATAAGAACAAGTTATTAATTAAAAGATAAATGGGAATTTCAGTGGAAGGGAGAAGTTTCAGTCTAGCAGAATTAAGTCAGGATCAAACATGAAGACAGAAAATCTTGCTCCAAATCAGCAGGCAGGGAGGGGAAGGGAATTTTCCCAGCATTGCTGTCCAAGGACTTAAAAGAAAACAATGGAGTCGCCCAAATTCTTCAGACCCCCTGAACCTTATTCTTACCTGTAAAGAATGAAGACTCTCATTTCCATCCATTGTCCTGGGTTTCACTTCAATTTTTAACCAGACTAAAAGAAATCAAATATAGAAAGAAAAATACAAACCCATAGGCAAACAGGCAACTAACTTTAAAAAGTTTGTGAATCATAGGGTAGAGCCTAGTAAACTGAGGCTTGCAGCAGCATCTGTGTGTTTGTGCCAATGGGAAAGAAAAGGCCTCCGACAGAGGGAGAACACATAGACTCTGGGCTGCTAGTGGGAGACAGCCTTGGGCCACACACATACTCTTATCTTTGGAAATTACTTTGCATTACGCCACCATGGGGGGGGGGGGGAAGGGAGGGGAGAAAATCTGAAACCCAAGTGATTGTGGAACTGAATCTTGTAAATTAAAAGTAAATGAGTAAATAAAAAAAATAAATTAAAAAAAAAAAAAAAAGAAATTACTTTGCATTTACTTATCTGTGTTTGTTTAACTCCCTTCCTCCCCTAGTAGAATGAGAGCTTCTTAAGAACTTTGGGTTTTATTCTGTGTCACCAAGTACCTAGAACAGAGAAGATGCTCAGGTTTGGTTTTGTTTTGTTTTTGACAAGTGATTTCATCGGTCTAGGGAACTCCCAGTCAGGAACTCCTTTTACCAATGCAGACTGATACTTGTTCTGCATTTTCATAGTCTTAGAGCAGAGGTTCTTTACTTGTCCACGGATGCCTTTCAGTGCTTCTTTGATTTTGGATGGGGAACAAAATTTCACCTTTATTTTAATATCATTGATTCCCTTGGTAATCCTACGTATTTTGTTTTATGAATTTAAAAACATTGTTCTGAGAAGGCATCTATAGACTTTACCAGACCTGCCAGAGGGGTCTAGAACATACACCAAAAGATTAAGATCTCGTTTCTTAGAGATTTTCTGGAGATCATTGAATGATTTGTCCTGGGTCCCATAGATACTATGTGTATATTAGAGGTGGGTTCTTTTGACTCCATAGCCAACTCTCTATGCACTATGCCATGCTGCCTCTCAGGTACTTAATAAGTGTTGGATAGGGAATATAATGAGAAGTCTTGGGCTAGAGCAAGAATCTCTAAGGAGTTTCCCTGTTCCTTACACCTTCTGGGTCTAAGAAACCTTGCCCAATACCTCTCTTGGAGACGTTCATATAAGTGTCATAGGCAAATAATGGGAATAGATCTTAGTACCTTGTTAGTTTACCTTCAATGTAAGGACAAAATGAAGTACTTTTAGGTCACTGAACAGTTTACAAAAGGAGGCTTATTTATCCCAAACATAGCAAGGGTATGCAACAAGGATACAGTAGTACTTAGCTTTTTCTATAGAACTAGGCTCCTTTTGTCTCCGTATCAACAGGAAAAGAAGTGTTAACCTGCATGGACTTTAGACATTGACCAAGTGAGAAGGAATCTGACCCTACCTGGGTGAGACCTTTTGTGCCTCTAAGAGACCAGGAAGTTACCATCGACACAACCAGAGATTATTCAGAAGCTATATCAAAGGAGACATATACACCTTGAATCTTGCAGTTTTTGCCATCTTTTGCCATCCTTTCCCACTATTTTCCAAATCTATGTTGGAGGAAGAGGGAGAGCAAAATTCTTATAAGATATTGGTCCTACCACAGTTCCCATTATTGAATGGTAATTCTTTTCAGAGCTCTGAGAAAGAATATAGCAGAAGAGTCTTTTAATTTTTTGTCCTGGGAAATCATGCTTTAGTACACAAGTGAGATTGGGATCCTTGAGTGGAACTGAAAAGTTATTTGTGGATGGTAATATATGAATTATTAGTATTTCTGTCAACCTTAGGCCTTGCTCACAATAATATTTTTGTAACCTTCCCAGACTATTAAAAATATTGTAAAAACCTGATATTTCATTAAAAAATAAAATTGAAGAAGAAATACTTCAAGAGCCATGATTGATATGTATGACATTTTGGTCACTGGTACATATCATAATTCTTTTATGTTATAATCAATGGTCTTCATGAGTTGTTGGCCAAAAGAATTAATCACCCTAATAGCTGATTTGGTGATGAGCTTTTCTGAGTTCATTTAGACTGGTTATCAGATGTCAGGCATGTCAGGCATCTTTATTCAAAGCTTTTCCTGCCCAACCTGCCACAGCCTGCCCTTGGCCTCCATAGCTCTTGAGAACCCAGGGTCACCTTCATGTCACAATAAAGATTTGGAGGAATACCTTGGAGGAAGAAAGATGATATAAGCGTTTAAAAATTTTGTAAACTGCTATTTTGTTTTAGAGTGATAAATTGATCCAGAAATTGAATTTAAGTTATATCTGAATACACTGTGCTGAATCAATAGTAATAACAATTCACATCTATTTAGTGTTTTAAACCTTACAACAATGCTAGGGGTTGATAGTGAGAATATAGTTTTACCCATTTTACAGAGTAGGAAACTGAGTTTCAGACAGACTAATGACCTTTCCATGGTTACCTAGTTAGTAAATGTCAGAGCTATGATCCAGGTCCAGGTTTTCTGAGTCCAAGTCTAGTATCTTTTCATTTTATCCATTTGTCCAAAAGCAACTTTTTTTTTATATAGCATTTTGTGCTTACAAAATACTTTACCAGAAGTGTAACTGGGGTGGGTAATCCGAGACTTATTTAGGGGGGCTGACATCTGATGGGGGGCATTTTATCTCAAGGGAGTTTTGCTTCCTCCTCCTTTCAGTCTGGAGACCACAATCCTCACGCTTAATCTTCTATTGGTCAATATCACTTCAGGGGTCAGGGGAAATGAGGATTTTGGAGAGGTTAAGAGAGTTGGGATCCTCATGGTGGATATGAGAGGTGGAGGGAGAAGGGACAGGAACAAGGGACATGAAAGAAGATGTACCTTCTGGAGGTGGTAGCCACAGAAATGACAATTTTTTGTTGGAGTTTGTTTCCATGAGGACAGGAAGATGATGGAAACACGAGAAAAAGTCTAAGAGAGGGAAGTTTTTTAAGCATAGAAGAGGGCTGATAAGGGCATAATAGAAAGAGAGGGCAGAGCAGGTGTGAGTATCTAGAGGAGTATTGTTGTAAATGCATCCAAGCGTCCATTGATTAGGTACTGCTGCCAATCACTGAATCAACATGCCCAGAGAGCTATTTGTAGATTTTATTTACACTCAGAGCTCAGGCTCATCTGTATTGAAAGGTCAGAGAACCCAGAGCACCAGCAGCCTTATATAGAATGTGGATATATAAGCATCATAGAAAAGTGGAATTTTACAGAAAGCAGGAGGAGAAGATAAGGGCATATATGTCTGGGAACAAGTAACAGAAGGGGGAAGATTGGCCATCTGCCAGGGTCAAAGCAGGAGCTGTGGCTTCTTTCCCAGGCTTGATTTCACAGGTGTTGTGACTTTAGAACTTCCAGGAACAATGTCTGGGAAGCTCAAAAATAGAGATTAGTGGCCTCTTCTAATCATAGTGGTGGTAGGAAGTCTGAGCCAGAGTTTCTTTCCTATCACAGTCTTTCTCTTATCACAGTGGCAGCAAGAAGAGACCTGAGCCAGAAATTCTCTTGTGACAATATGGTTGAGGTGGATGGGGATTAAAAACCAGAAAGTAGTAACAGGGAAAGGAGGTAAGTTTTGTTTTAGGCCAGTCTTTAGGCCCCCTAAATCATGGGGACAGAGGAGAGTTTTCCAGTCACAGTACAAAGGATTTTTAACTCACTGAATTTGTCCCAAGTACTAGAGGTCTAAATTTCACTCTGTAACATACCCATTTTTCTCATGTTAGTCTCTCACAACAATCTCATGAAACAGATAGAATAAGTATTATTACTCACGCTTTACAGATGAGGAAACAGAGGTTCAAATACTTATCCAGTATTGGATAAGTCTTAACCAGCATTTAAATCTGGATCTTTTGATTCCAAAATCCTGTGTTCTTTCTACCATTCCATGCTGCCTCCCAACTCAACCATTGTGGCCCAACCTGATCCCACTTGAACATTTCATAATGACCAATGAGGAGAGCTATTTACTTTGCCCAAGAATAATATTCAGCAACTAGGAAGAAAAGTGTACATCATTCAAGGCCTTGTCCTTTGCTCTGTTTTCTATGGCTGCTCCCACTTCGATTTGGGACAAAACTATCTTCACTCTTTAAGTGAATTCAGCTGTGATCTCAGTTCTTCCTCAAGGCCAGTAAAACTCCTAGCTGGGTCCGCTGAGTGTAAAACACTTTTACACAGAAGGAGAGGGGGGCCTCTTCAAAGAGAAACATAAATTAGGTAAAATAAAGATGAAATAGAAATCAAGTGATTACGAGGGCTTGCTGTATGCAGTATTATCCTGGAGCTGCCCTCTCTAACTCTCTGCTTCTTGCTGCTTAGCTCTTGTTCCATTCGTTCCCCTCTCCTCTTTTCTGCAAGAAGATGAACATAGCTGTATATGGGAGATCCAAGAGTTAGAAATATGATGAAACCGAAGAAAACGAAGCTCCTCAGATTCAGATGTCATGAGAAGTTTGGAGGCTTCCTCCTTCCTACCAGTAATAATAGGGAATATTTGTATAATGCTTTAAGGTGTTTTGAAATCTTTACAAATATTATCATATTTGATCCTCATCCAACCCTGAGAGGCAGGTACAGATGAGGAAACTGAGACAGACATATTAAGTGATTTGTACAGGGTCACAGAACAAACAGTAAGTTGCCGAGGCCTAATTTGAACCCAGAGTCTTCCTAGATTCTCTTTCTGGGTCCATCATTCTATCTATTATGCTGCCCAACTGCCTCCTGACATGAATAGTCCTGACACCTTTTGGTGACCATTCCTTTGTCTTTTCCCCAGGCGGATGATCTGGCTATGTTAGTGTCAGACACTCTCCCAGGGTAGCCACCAGATTCCCATATGAGCAGAGAAACTCACAAAACTCAAAACACAGATAGCTTTGTCTACCAATTCACGGGAACAGAACACATCTGAGCACGTAGAAAGCAATAACTCCCCACCCAGCAGTGAGCAATCCTCCCCAAAAGACTTGTATAGATTCTGCAATTCATATTACTGACTTAGATAGACCTCTAATTGGAAGTAGTTGAAGTTTGTTCATCCCCAATGGCATCAAATTAACTGTCCTCCAGCAGCCCTTGCTTTAAACAGATGTGGCTAATTATTGTTCCACACTGGTGCTCCTATCTGCTGTCTTCCTCAAGTCAACATAGACTTATTAAACACTCACTATGTGTACCAGGCACTATACTAAGTACTAGGAATACAAGCAAAAAGAAAGATTATCTCTGCCCTCAAGGAACTTACATTCTAATGAAGGAAGACAACACATAAAAGGGACCTGAAAAGTAAAGAGTGAGGGAAGGGAAGGTACCAGCACCAGACCATGGTTATGAATTCCATAGGATAAAAGATAGCTGGTTTGGGCCTGCCTCAAAATAGAGGTTCTGGGGGAGCTCACCAGTGGGAGAAAGGGGCCTCTAGGAGACGGAAAAGGCAACAGAGGCTTGAAATCTGGAGAAAAAGGATTACTTTCCTCAAAGGAGGTACTTAACCCCTGGAAGAAGAGGGCTGCAGGAATAGAGGGAGAGAGCAGCTGAATTATGATTGTGAAGTCTGGAGAATATTCTCCATCATGCTTCTATAGATTTCACATTTCCATAAGTGTCAGTCATCTTGCAACTGGTATTGTCCTCTATATCCCCGGCTTCCTGTTGCCCAGCTTTTCTATCTTTGACTCCCCTCTACTCCTGGTCCCTTTTGCTGCCAACAATTCTGCTTTCTCCATAAAACGATGCTCATCACTTTCTGTTTTCTGCCATCTCTCTCTGTCTCTCTCTGCTTGTCTCTGTCTCTATCTGTCTGTCTCTCCTCACTGTTATCCAGTTAGGCAATTTGACTCTGTTCCAGTGGGCAGACTTCATCCTCTTTCCCAGGGCATCAAAGTTTTCCAACTTTGAGACTATTTTCATAGTTAAAAATTACAACTCCAGTATTTTGCCTATTTATATGTGTGTATACTCATATATAAATTTATATGTATGCACACACACATATGTCTTTCCTCTGACATATACTGTGGTCGTGTGATACTGGCTTTGTGTTGGGTATATATGAACTTGGGCAAATCATAAAACCTCTCAACATCCTATAACCTAGGCAACTATCCATGACTCTAAGTTTCAGAGGAACTGCTGATCTACATAAGGAGAAGGAGTTTCATCGTCTGAGAGTATCCTGTGTCAATGAAATCACAGGTCCATTCCCTATCCCTACCTCTATGTCATTCTGTTTGTCTCCCTTTCTTTACTGATGTTAATTCATCTATATATCTGTACATCTTTTTTCTTTTAAAAATTTTATTTTTAATGTTCATTTTTAAAAATTTTAAGTTCCAAATTCTCTTTCTTTCCAGTCCCTCATTAAGAAGGCAAGCAATATGTTCAATGCATTTCTCAATAAACATTGATATACCACTCTCTCTCCCTATTTGTTGTTTAGTAATTTTTCAGTTCCGTCTGACTCTTCATGAACCTATTTGGGGTTTTCTTGGTAAAGATACTGGAGTATCTTGTTTTTTTTCTTCTCCAGCTCACTTTTTACAGATGAGGACATTGAGGAAAACAGGGTTAAGTGACTTGCCTAGGGTCACACAGCTAGGAAGTGTCTGAGGCTGGATTTGAATTCATGAAGATGAGTTTTCCTGACTCCAGGCTTGGCACTCAATGCCACTCTATGCCACCCAGCTGCTCCCTCTCCCTACTATATTTTGGAAAAAATTAAGTAAAACTAATAGCAAAACTGACTGATAACACATGTTATTTTACTTCTTTACCTTGCTGATTATTGGTAGAAAGGAAGACTATACACTTTAACTTTGATAATGTAGCACCAACACTGCCCTTGGTGTTTGACCCACGTTTTGTTATCTGAGTATTGTCTTTGTATTGCTTTGGTAGTTGTGTAAGTTGCTCCATGGGATTTGCTTTTTTCATGCTATACCACTTTGCACACATCTTCCATGTTTCCTTGAATTCTTTGTATTTGTCATTCCTTACAGAGCAATAATACTTAATTACATCCAAATACCATAATTTGTTCAGCCGTTCACCAATTACAGGATACATATTTTCTTTCTAGCTTTTATTATAAAAAAATAGTAGTGCTATGGATATTTTCATACACATGACCTCTATTATTCTTATGTTTTCTTTTAAACATGTTCCCCACAGACCCAAACCTAATTTGGTAAGTTTCTTTGTGGAAGGAGTGCATAATAGAAACCTTTCCTTTTCGCACAGTAAAAGCAAATCTTTGTCTGTGGAGGCTTATGGTGACTCACTGGTGCTTGCCGTCTCTCTACCCCAGAAACTGGATAGAGGTTTCCTTCTAAAATCATCACCTCCTTCTGGGTCTCAGGATTTTGGGGGAACCTCTGTTCCCTTTATGATTATTATTTTATTCCCTGCCTTTTCTCAAAACAACAAGGCTATGCTATTCAGATTCCAGAAAACACTTACAAGGGAAGAGGGAGAGGATAGTGCCAATTACGGATATCTAGACATTGGGAATAGGAAAGGATTTTCTTCCTTTTTTCCTTCCTTCTTATCTTCCTTCCTGCCTTCCTTCCTTCCTGCCTTCCTGCCTTCCTTCCTTCCTTCTTTCCTTCCTTCCTTCCTTCTTTTCTTCCTTGTTTCCTTCCTTCCTTCCTTCCTTCCTTCCTTGCTTCCTTCCTTCCCTCCCTCCCTCCTTCCTTCCTTCCCTCCCTCCTTCCTTCCTTGCTTGCTTGCTTGCTTCCTTCCTTCCTTCCTTCCTTCCTTGCTTGCTTGCTTCCACCATCTCTCATTCTTATTTCTCTCTGCTCCTTTCTCTCATCACTTTTTTTACTTTTCAGCTTTCAAACACAGCAGAAAGACCAAGAGTTTAGTCTCTAATTATTGCAGTTCGTTACCATGTAGAAAATTACAATCAAAATATATGGACAGCAAAACGGATATCCCTGAATCAGTCTTGCACAAAAACAAAAAACAAACAAAAAAAAAACTTTAAGTGTCCCCGAATCTCTCCAGAAGTCTACTTATGTCTTATGAAGCCTTCCAACTTCTTTGAAGGTACTGAAAAATAAAGAAATGCTGAGAAGTCTGAACCAGAAGCTCCGCTTTGGTTACCAATACCTTACATTGTTACACCACTTTGGAATCTCCAAAGCACTTTGCACACAATTACCGCACTTATTCCCACCTCCAACCTTCAGAGGTAGACAGAATAGTCATATCCCCATTTTTCTGGAAACTGAGGCAAAGAGAAGCAGAGTGATTTGCTCCAGGTCATATAGTAGCAGAGCCAGGTGTACAAAGGAAGTCAACCCAAGAGGGTTAGGAGATTCACTAGAAGAAAGTTGTAACGATGCTCCAAAAATAACTCTGATCAGGAAGAGAAGGGAAAGCTCGCCAACCAGTGCCTTCCACCTCTTGTGGGGCTGGCACTGTGGGAGGATTTGTATTTGTTAGCAGAAGAGTTTTAAGTCTGCCCAAATTAAGGGTTTTAAGTTGTGCTTCTGTTACTGATGTGTGGAGGCTGGTGGAGCAGGGGTGCTCGCTATCTGCTTAATTAGAGTTCTCAGGTATTAATTTGAAAAGGATTTTACTTTTTCAGAGATTCTGTCTTCTGTGGATTTAGCGGAATTACTCTATATCTAGTATATAATTCCTTTTTTTTTTTTCCAAATGGGTATGGAGGGTTGAGGTTGCTTGGAGAAAGTATCAGATCCACCATCTTGCTGATCTGTAAGTTCTTGTTGTCAAATACTTGAAGGGCTGTCCAGTGGAAGAGGAATTTGGTTTGTTCTATTTAGTCCAAGAGAGCAGAACCAGGAGCAAGGGGTTCTAAAGAGGCAAGTTTGATGTTGGGAAAAAACACCCCAACAATGGGAACTTCCCCAGAGTAGAATGGGCTTTGTAAAGAGGTGGTGGCTTTCCCTTCGCTGCAGGTCTTCCAGCAGAAGCTGGCTGACCACTTTTGGAAAATGTTATACTGGGGATTCCTTTTGGACATGGGTTGGAAAATATGGCTGATGAGCTCCCTTACAATACTCAAAACCTGTGATTCTTCTCTATCTTTTAGAATGTTCCCATTCTGGAAGTCTTTTTGGCTTTAGGATTGAATGTTGGAACAGTAAGGAACCAGTTGAAAACTTCCTCAGTGATGCTTTCTAGATGAGGGTCTGTGCTGGTCCATTAGAGCCCAGACCTGTATAAAGCAGCCCGTAGTCTGTAGTCCACTAGGTCTACCAGTGGGATTGGACCAGTTCTCAGGGAAGGTTATTTTTATATTTTTGTTTTTTGAAGGGGACTTTGGCTCTAACTCATTGTATGGTTAATTCTTAAATGAATGAAAATGAATGAAAAAGCATTTATTACTATGTGTCAAACACTGTGCTAAGCAGGAGACACAAATACAAAAACAAGGCAGTCCCTGCCCTCAAGGAGCTTATATTCTTCTAGGGAAGAGAATATGTATAGAGGAGTGGCGACCATGGAAGCACATTTTGGTTTCCAAATTCATAGGGATGGTGAATTTAGTCAAAGCAGAGTTGATAAACACATTTTTTCTAGAGTCCATGATAGATTTGAAGTGTTGTCTGATTGCCTTTTTACCTTTTTCTTCTCCTGCTTTCTATATTCCAGATGACCCAGGCTTTGTTGTGAGTGGGGCCAGACCTCTAGAAAAATAGTAACATAGGTAAAGTCTGTCCAATCATTCTTCCCTCCCTCCCCACCCGCTCCTGACTTTCAATCCTCATTGACCCCTCCACTAGCCTTCAGGCTCCAAAGAGTACTAGAAGATAGGTTCTCACTGTAGTTCTATCACTTACTAGCTATACAACTCTTAGTAAGGCGCTAAATGTCCTTAAGCTTTATTTTTTTCAATTTGTATAACAGATGTATTATTCTCTGGCTTTCCTATATCCTAGAAATATTGTGAGGAACAGAAGAAATGAGTATGAAAGTGCTTTGTAAATTGTATAGTGCCATACATGCATTATCATTATTATTCTGGCTCCTAGTGCCTTCCTGCTGCTTTCTCCTCCCTCCCTAAATAACCAATAAGCTTAATCACACTGAAAAAAAAATTGTAGTTCTAGAGTTGGAAGGACCTTAGAGGACATCTAGTCCAGTCCATTCATTTTATTGATGACAAAACTATTTCCCATTGAAATTAAGTGTGTTTCCAAGGCCACACAAGTAGTATGTGTGTCAAAAGCAGGATTTGAACTCAGATACTTTGACTACTGAGCCCGTACTCTTTCTACTGTTATACTTCTATAAGATTAGTGACCTATGATGACCTCTCCTAGAGGAATTTTGATTTTTTTTTGAGACTGAGTCTCCCTATTCCACCTAAACTGGAAACACCATGGCCACTCATAGGCCCAATCTCATTATAGCTTTGACCTGCTTTGTTTGTGACCTGGGTTGATTTGTCCCTCCTTGGGCAGGCTGGTGATCCTTTGCCACCTTCTCTCCATCCTCTCCCCACCCCCCAAATGGGCTTCAGCCCCATTGTAGCTCAGAACTCTCCAAAGTCACTCAACCTCTCTTAATTGCACAATCTAATGGGCTTTTCTCAATCTTCATCCTTCCTGACTTCTCTGCAACCTTTAACATTTTTTTTATCTCTTTCTTCTCTTTTATACTCTCTTCTCTCTAGGTTTTTGTGACACTGTTTTCTCCTAGTTGTCCTCCTACCTGTATGACCATTCTTTCTTTGTCTCCTCTGCTGGATATTCATCTATGTTTTATTCACTTGCTAGCTGGAAATCCCCCAAAGCTTTATTCTGGGCCTTCTTTTTTTCTCCCTCTGTACTGTTTCTCTTGGTGATCTCATCAGCTCCTGTAGTTGCAATGATTATATCTATGCAGATGACTTTCAAATCTATTTGTCCCAGGGGTGGGGAACCTGTGGCCTCAAGGCCACATGTGGTCCTCTAGGCCCTCAAGTGCAACCCTTTGACTGAATCCAAACTGTTCCCCTCCCCTGGTAGCCCTACCTAATCTTTCTTTTGACCTCCAATCTCAAATCTCCAGTTGCCTATTAGAAATCTGATTGTTCTGTAGATGTCTTAAAATCAATGTGTCTAAAACTGAACTCATGATCTTTCTCCCCAAACCTTCTCTTCTTCCTAACTTTCCTACTACTGTCCAGGGTAGCACTGCTCTCCCAGTCACCTAGGCTTGAAACCCAAGTGTCCTTTACTCCTAATTCTCTCTCCTTCCCTTCTCCCCGTGTCAAATTATCTGTCAAGTTCTATAATTTCTACCTTTGCAACATCTCTCAGATACACCCTCTTCTCTCCTCTGACACTGGTCCAGGCCCTCATCACCTCACACCTGAATTATTGCAATAGCCTGTTGGTTGTTTTTCCCAAGTCTCTCCTCACTCCAGTCCTTCACTTAGCTGTCAAATTGATCTTCACAAAGCACAGGTCTCACTATACCATCACATTCTGCATTAATCCCTCTCCACCCCTCCATTTATTCTCCCCCCTGCCCACCCCTTTCACCAACAGGACCAAGTATAAAATCGGTTTGACTTTTAAAGTCCTTCATAACCTGAACTTTTCCATCATTTCCAGTCTCCTTATGCCTGATTCCTTTCCACGTGTGCTCCGCAATCCAGTGACACTGGCTTCTTTGCTCTTCCTCATACAAGACCCTCCATCTCTCAGATCAGGGCATTTTCTCTGGCCATCCCTCATATCTGGAGTGTTCTCCTTCTTCTTCTCTGCCTCCCGGCTTCCCTCGGGTCCCAGCGAAAACCTCACCTTCTGTGACAGACAAGCCTTTCCCAGTTCTCTTCAATCTTAGTGCTTTCCCTCTGAGACCACCTCCAATTTATCCTTTATGTTTCTCGTTTGGACGTACTCATCTTCATATTGTCTCTCCTGTTAGACTGTGAGGTTAAGAGCAGGGACTCTTTGTACTCTGTCATTTTTTTGCCTTTGTATCCTGTCAGCTGTCATTTAGCATGGTGCTTGGCACATAGTAGGCACAGAATAAATGTTTATTGACTGGTGACTGACTGCTTAACATATATTTGTGTTTAATGGTGGCATTGACAGATCAGAGATATTTTTGGCCTGGAGGCCTTTCCTGGCTGATCTTCCTAGATTACACAGTGACAACTCCCAGACCACTTCCATTGAACCTGACCTTCCAGCCTGTTACCTCTGAACTTGAACTGCATTGCTTGAGTTGGCTCTTTGCTGGAATTCTGGTGGTGCATCAGGATCCTGATCAAAACCAACTGGCTCCTTTGAATAGACTTCCTGGCTGGGGAAGGGAAGGGAATTTTCATCATTATGCTGAATTGGAAAATATTCCGCAAAAGCGTGAGCTGGGAGTGAGAGAAGACTAGGCGTGTTTGGGAGGTAGAATTCCTTCCTGCAGCTGACTTAGATTGTGTTTGTATGGAAGCCACATGCCAAATCTTTCTCCCTGCTAAGGTGGGGGTGGTGGGGTGGAGGAGAATAAAAAGGGAGGTAGATCATTTGAAAATAGAAACAGAAGAGACAAGAAGAAGACTGATTCTTCTGGCCAGCACTAACTGGTAATTCCATGGAGGGGAGAGGATAAGGGAGCTACTCTGAAACACCAGAGGCTATGTAGTGGATGTAGTGGAAAGGGTTCTGGAGCCAAAGAAACTGGGTTCAAATGTGGCTCTGCCACTTCATTATTTAGGTGACTTTAGGCAAGTCACTTAATCTCTCTGAATCTCAATTGCCTTGTCTGTTAAATGGGAAGTGAGTGGAGTAGATGACTACTAAGGTAATATTCAGTCCTAAATCCATGAACTTATGATGAAATGATCTTGGGTTTCAACTCTCTATTAGCCCAAGTATTGAGCCAGGATGAGTAAGACATAAGGATAGGTGGAACTTTCTCCCAAGTTTAAGGTGCTCATCAAATCAGGCCAGAGCTTCCTCCCTTTCCCTTGTTCCAAAGGAAATCCTTATGTTTCTAGATTTGGTCTCTCTGATATCCTGGAACAAAGAGATAAAGGAAACTTTGTTCAGTATAAATCTGGACTTCAGTTCTGGGCACCACAGTTTAGGAAGAATTGTACTAAGCACCGTGTACTATGTGGCCTAGTGCATAGAGTGCTGTCCTTAGAGTTGGGAAGACCTTGTTTCAAGTCCTTTGACACATATGAGATGTATATCACTTAACTCTTCAGTGCTTCAGATAACTCCTTAAGACTATAAGTTATGGAGCAAGCAGATATGTGTGCTGGATATCTGTGACAAGGAATGACCTTGTTGGGCATTTCATACACCAATGAAATCACAGGTCTACTAAGAAAAATAATGAGCTATATATAATATCCAAGGAAGCAACCAGTTTAGTGAAAGGCCTTGAGTTCATGTAAATGATGACTGGTTGAAGGAATTGATGGTGTTTGACCTGGAAAAGAAAAGGCTGGGGGGTAGATTTTGATATCTTTCCTCAAGTACTTATCACAAATCTAGAGCTAGAAGGTACTTCAAAGGGCATCTAGCCCAACTTCTTCATTTTATTGATGTAGAAGCTGAGCCACAGGAAGGTTGTTACTTGTCCAAGGTCACACACGTTAGAGCAGCTGTTCTCAACCTATGGCTTATGTTCAATTTAAATACATCTTGCATATCAGATAGTTATATTATGATTCATAACCATAGCAAAATTACAGTTATGAAGTAGCAACGAAAATAATTTTATGGTTGGGGAGTCACCACAACATGAGGAACTGTTCTAAAGGGTTGTGGCATTGGGAAGGTTGAGAACCACTGCATTAGAGGCATCTAGATGGCATAGCAGATAAAGTGCTAGACCTGGAGTCAGGAAGACCTGAGTTCAAATTCAACCTCCAATACTTCCTAGTTGTGTGACCAAGGAAAATTCACAACTTCTGTTTGCCTCAGTTTCCTCATCTGTAAACCGAGGATAAAAATATCACCTACCTCCCAGGGTTGTCATGAGGGTCGAGTTAGATAACCTTTGTCAAGTAAGTTTTACAAAGCATTATATACATGTTAGTTCTTATGGGTAGAATTTGAAACTAGGTCCTTTGACTCCTTAACCAAGAGTCTTTATACTGTACTTCTTGATTCTATGGAAAAACCTTCATTTGGAAGAAGAATCTGATTTCTTCTGATTGGCCACAGAGAATAGAACTAGGAGAGAAAGGTCAGAAGTTGCAAAGGGAAAATTCAGGTTGGTTTCAGGAGAAACTTCCTGACTATTAGAGCTAACCTAAAGTGGAATGTACTGCCTTGGGAGGTAAGACATCCCCTCCCTGGGCCTATTTCCTTACTCGTAAAACAATAAAGTTGGACTACATAGCTTTTAGCTCTAGATAAATGATCCTACCATCCAGTGACCTTTCACGAGGGGGTCTTCAAGCAAAGGCTGGATGACTATTTTGAGGCATGTAGTAGAGTTTCTTCTTCTGTGTAAAGGTTGGACCAGATACCTCTGAAATTCCCGATTCAGAAGATCAGGGACTGGGAACTAGGAGGCCTGCATTCTAGTTGGGGCTTTCTCACAGAATGCCTGACCTTGGGCAAGTTCCTTCCTTCTCTCTGGGCCTCAGCTACACCCCCCCCCCCATCTTTTTAATACCTTGCCAGGTCTAAAGTTCTGTGTTCTCTGATTCTATCACCTAGGAGTCTGAGGACCTAAACCCCTTTGAGATCCATATAGACAGGTTCTTTAAGAACTTGAAAAATGGAGGAGTAGTTCTGCTGGGTCAGGGGCTGAAGCTTCAGGAAACCTGCCTTTTTCCTTCCAATTCAAGAATCTTAACAAAGACCTAGGAAAGCCAGAACATAGAAGCTAGGGAAGAGGGATGATAGATTTATATTTGGATCTAGATGAGACCTCGGAAGTCATCTAATCTGAACCTGTCCTTTAACAGATGAAGAAACTGGTTTCGTAGAGGGGAAGTGATTTGTCTAGGGTCACACAGGAAATGGGTGTTAGACCTTGACTTTGAAATTAGGTCCTCTGATTCCAAATCCAGAACTCTTATCACTGTACCATGATGGTGCCCATGGTGACACAAAAGTAGTCCCCACCATGGAGAGGACCCAGTTGGGCTGGATCTTAGCAATATGATGGAGTTGGCATAATTTCAGGACTAGCTAGAACAGAAGAATGGAGATGGGAGGTAGCAATTAGGTTAGGATACTTGGTATATTTAGTGCTTGAGGGGGAATAACATGTAATTAGCTTGGAGAGATGGCCTGTAGTATTTTGGATAAAAAAAAACAAAACAAAACTTAGAGTTAATGGGGAGCTATTGATGATTCTTGAACAGTAAAGCAACAGGGTCAGGTATGTACTTTATGAATATCAATTTGACAATTGTGTGGATGGTGGATTGAAGAGGTTGGCTGTTGGCTACAAGGAATTTTATTAGAAGGGTATTGCGATAATCCAGGCTAGATATGCTGAAGGCCTAAACTAGGATGGTTGCTATATGAGAAAAGGAAGAGGATGAATGGAAAAGATGTTGAAAAAACAGAATTGCAAAGACTTAATAACTGATTGGGAGGAGAGGGAAAATAAAGAATGGAGGATGACTTATAGGTTGTGAACTTCGGTGACTAGAAGAATAGTAGTACCTTCAACAGAAATAGGGAAGATAGGGGATTGGGTGATTTTAGGGGAAATACGAATTAGATTTGGGATGTGTTAAGTCTGAGATTTCTTTGGGACATTCAGGTGAAGACATCCAATAGGCTGTTGGAAATAAGTGATTAATTAGAGCGTTTATATTTTTATCCTAAGTGCCCAACACAGTGTCCTGGCACACAGTAGGTATTTTAAATTTTTTGTGGATTAATTGATTTGCAGCCTCTCCAACTTTCTTTCTTTTTTAAAAAACTTTTTAAATGTTTGAGTTTTTTTTCTGGAGGGGGAAAGGCAATTAGGGTTAAGTGACTTGCCCAAGGTCACACAGCTACTTAAGTATCAAATGTCTGAGGCTGGGTTTAAACTCAGGTCCTCCTGACTTCAGGGCTGGTCCTCTATTCTCTGCGCCACCTAGCTGCCCCTTTTAAAAACTTTTTAATGGTTGGGTTTTTATTTTTTTAATGTTATTATAGTTTACCTAGTATCCTCCCAGTCCCTTAGGCTCACAATGTAGGTGGATTCCTCACTATCTCTCACTCTGCATATCCAAGCTGTTGCCAAGGCCTGTCAGGTTTACCTTTGTGACATCTGTCAAATATGCCCCCTTCTCTCCTCTGACACTTCCACCAATCTAGCGCAGGCCTTCATCACTTTATGCCAGGACTATTGTAATAGCCTGCCAGGCACAGAGCTTAATAAACGTTCATTCATTGATTGATCTATCCTACTTCCTCTCTCAGAGGTCCATTTCTTATAACAAGAAGTATTTTTTAAAGATCAAAATAGAAAAGATAGGTGGAAAATAATTAACGTAACCAATCAATATATTGAAAAAGCCCCAAACCATATGCAGTGTACTACACCTGTGCACCACCCATCTCTGTGAAAGGGTGGGTTAGGAGTGACCTCTCGTATCTCACCTTTTGAGCCATGCTTGTCCCTTATGATTTGCCAGCATTTATTTTTCATTTTTGTGTGCTCAGTTGTGCTTTCCATTTACATTGCTAGAGTAGTTGTGTATATTGTTTTCCTCTGCATCAGTGCATATAGACCTTTCCATGCTTCTCTGTGTTAATCACATTCATCATTTCTTACAGCATGATAATATTCCATTACACTCATGTACCACAATTTGTTGAGCCATTCCCCAATCGATGGGTATATATTTTGTTTCCAATTCATTGCTATCACAAAAAAGTGCTGCTATAAATATTTCGGTATGTATAAGGACTTTTCCCCTAATCAATGGCTTTTTCTTGGGCTATAACCAATAAAAGAATCTCTGGGTCCAAGAGCAATGGTCATTCTGGTCACTTAATTACAGAATCTTCGTAGCTTTCTGCGATTTTCTGTGCCTTCCTTACCCTTTGAACAAATTCTACTTCCAGAGTCCTATCCTAACTTAGGCATGTTCTATGAAAGAGGATAGTTTATAGATATACTCTCTCATGCCAGGGTGTGAAGGATAATACCTTATATATACTAGGTGGTTACTAACTATTCATTGAATTGAATGAACTATTTGAGAACTGAAAGTTTCCTCATTGGTATCATGAAAAGGTACTGGATTTTCAGGGAGAAGACCTGGATACAAATCCTGATTCTTTTACTTACCTATAGCCCCTCCAATACATGAGGTGCTAAAAAAAAAAACCAAAAACTCAATCTCCAACTATCCCAGATTTGAGGCATTCTGTGGGTCAGCATCCATACAAAATTACAACTTACAAATGCCCACTAATGTATTTACTTTTGTCAACCAGGCAGAGGCTACATTAATTCAAATCAAAACATAAGAGAGAATAGGAATTGATGGGCTATTTGAATCCTTTATGTGTTTTCTATATCTATTTATGGGCTCTTGTTAGTCCTGTTGTTCTTTTTTTTCTTTTTGCATTTCTACGTGAATAAAAAAAAGACTGTCCTATACCCAATATACATTCAGTACCTTTAGTACTTATATGAAAGCTAGGGGCCCTTTTTGGGAAAGCCATGATATTAGCTTTACCTTGAGTAAATTAGGAAATTTTTCTGGGGCAGCTTTAGGTATGGATAAAAAGCCAAAGCGAGGAAATGACACATTTACAAAGTTCTTCATGTGTTTTAGAAAAATGAGTGCCTGAATTTATGACTGAGCAAGAGGTCCTTGTTTATAGGTTAAAGATTAGGCTCAGAGTCCCTTCTCTAAGGCTGGAATAGCAAATTTCTAGGATCAAAAAGATCCTAGGGAAGTATTCCCTTATTTGGACTGTGTACATATGGGTCTGATAATGTGTACCAGTGTATATGTTTGTGGGTCTACCTTTATGGATGTATGTCTGCCTTGTACTGGTATGGTATGGATTGGCCTATATGCTGGGTCAGGAAGTATCCTTATCCTTGAGTAGCAATTAAAACTATCAGCTGAGACAAGTGACAAGGGTCAAAGCTGGGAAAGGCAGGAGCTCTGAAGATGGAGGGAAGGTTTTAACAATAATATCACGTAGGAGCCTATTTGCCAATCCAGGCCATTTTGTGGATTTGATATTGTCACTAGAGCGGGACTCAGAACTCTGCTGACAGCCACTAGAGGGCATTTAAATTTTAAATGCCGGCTGCTCTCAGAGAGGACAATAAGAAATATGTGTGTGTGTTTTTAGAAAATAATTTGAAAACCAGAGGCAAAAAGAATCCTGCTTATTTCCCTGCTGCTCTTGTCTTCCTGCTTTTAACGAAGGGCCTTTTCCCTCTTGGCCCATATCCTATCAGATACCCCAAAGGAAAGTAAAACTCAACAGACACTCTCAGAGATAAAAACCCCAGTAAAAGTTTCTGGTTCTAAACCTTCTTTTATGGCGCTGACTGGGAGTATTCCTGAAAGGATATTTTGGAAAGTGAAATGATCCATTTGTCCCCTTGTAAAATGCAACCTGGGCTGCTGGATGCATCGTCTCCTCCTGCTGTCGGCAGCCTGCTCATTCCATACCCTGCAGAAGCCATAGTGCAGCTATGGAATGAGCAGAGAGACACAAGCGAGCTCTACTCCTTTGTGTGGGTCAGGCCCCCCAGCAACAGTCACTGGACACGCTAAGTCGTCAGCTCAGGCTTCAAAACGCCTATCTCTAGGCAGGTTATGTAGCTACCCCCATGGTGTGATGTAAAGGGCCTTGGGAAGGCTGCTTCACTCTCAAAACATCTCTAGGAATTTAAAATTCCACCCTTAGAGATTCATTCCTTTGAGTCTTCAGCAGTCCCCCCCATATTCGAGTGCAGATATCCCCGGGGAAAAAAGGAATATCTGAAATTGTTGAGTGTTAGTAGCTCAGTGTGGACTAGCTAAGAGCTAGCTTAAAGCAAGGCCTTGAGAAAGGGGATATTGAGATTTCTAGATTTGTTAGTATGGAAGTCAGGACTGAATCAAAGAGAAACAGGAATAAATAGAGAGCTTAACTAATGGCAAGGACTTTTGTGCCACGACACTACTGCATATGGAGTCTCTTGCATCTTCTACCAGAACACTGAAGACAATACTTAGGTATTTATCCCATAGTCAGAAGAGAGGGGTGGAGGAAGGGCATTAAAAACTGAAAATTCAGCTCTTTTGCTTTAGGAAAGTAATGTTGGAAGATGTTAGCAGAGTATCTAACTGCTTTCAGTGAACTCAAGTAAACAGGGTGTATCAACAAGCACCCTAGCATACCTAGGGCGGCTACTAGCACAGGTTCTTAGATCTGCTTTTCTAAAGGAAAGCAACTCAAAATGGGTTAATGGTTTCACTTTAATCAATCAAACATATCATTTACCTAGTTCAGGGGGAAAAGTCAGCCCCCTGAACTTCAGAGAATACAAACAGAAGTTACAAACAAACAGAAAAACAGATCAGCAGACGGCTTCCCGCCTCTGACCATTACATCAGTTACCTATTCAGTTATCAGAGAGGGAAGCACCAACATCTGGGTTTTTCACAGCCGGGGGGCTCAGCGGCTGCCCAGAGTCTCTTCTGGCC
>CM053585.1:235322838-235380530 GCA_028646515.1 Pseudochirops corinnae | reverse complement strand
TGTTTTATGTGTGGGCTCCCTCAGTCTTTGTTCCCTTTGGTAAGCTCATACAGATAATAAAAGCTAATGGAGGGTTTATAGTTTTTAGCATTGATAGGGGGACCTTTAAGGAAAGTAACCTAATGTGGAATTTTAGGTAGACCTAAATTTGAAGTAAAGTTCGAGTAGACACAGGAGAAAGGGCTTGCCTTATGATCCAGAAATAGGTTTTTGAAGCATAAGATTTAGAGCTGGAAGACACCTTACAGGCTATCTCATCCAATTCCCTTTTTTTCCAGATGAGGAAACTGAGTCCTGGAGCAGTGAAGTAACGCAGGTGGCGAGTGACAAAGCCTGGATTTTAACTCAGGCCCTTTGACTCCAAATCCAGTATTCTTTCTGGTACTCGTTTTCTTGTCATCTGGGTTTCCAAATGCCCAAGAGGGTTTTGTTTTGGTGGGAGTGGAGGAGAGGTTAAAGTTTCTTCCTCCAGTAGCCCCAGTGACTGTCTGTTAGAGTCTAAAGGAAGAAAGCAGCTGTGACCCTCGCTTGTAAGCTCGTCCAAGGGAACTGGCAAAGTGAGTTATTTTCCCCTTTTAGCTCTCTAGAGTTTTGTATGTTGCTTTTGTTCTGTCATGGCACGGAGTGGAAGTGGCAGAAATGGAAGGGCTTAGGGGATTTGCATAGTTCTCAGTTAATAAGGGATTTCTTATGTTTTCTGTGTTTTTGGTTCCTTTCCCCACCCCAGGGTTTGTTTAACTTTGTGCCTGACCCCCTTCTAAGGTGAGATTGTAGTGCTCGGGCTCTGGGGCACACTCAGTCTCTATCAGGCACACAGGGAAGCTTTACAAAGTCTCTATAGATCTCAACAGGGAACCAGGGCTGAAATCCCTGGATCTCTAGTCATTTGGAGTATAAATTGAATATAGTTTTCCCTGTGTGTATTTTGGGGAAGTCTGAGAGATGGTATGGGCCTAGGAAGTGGACAAGAGTATCTCTCCAGGGACATCTTGAATGGCCTGGATGGATGTGGAAGAAATGAAGGGTCCAGTTACTGAAATCAACAGTTACGCTTGTGACATTTCTGAAGAATGGTTGAACCTGGGCTTGCTAACCTCTTGAGGACTTGTTTTCCCCAACCCTTCCCCATCCCCCATCAAGATATGTTGAACTAGCTGTCAAATTGACAACTGAAGAAAAATGGGAAATACTTTCCTAAAGAAGGGGTTGGTGAACATGTTGGGATCAGGGACTCTAAGTTAGAGTTCTCCCATTGAGGAATACCCATTTCCCTTTCCATCCCGCGATGTGAGATCCCATTCAGAAACAGATCTCCCTCCCCTTCCTCTCCCCAACCCTCCGCTGCCCCAAGCTGTTAGGGCACCTCGATTAACTTGATGTCTTCTGGCCAGCATAACAAATTTACTATCATTACATCTTTGTAATTAATACCCTTTGCTTTCTGCTCCTGGATCAGATGTGATTGATTTAAGGGAATATTTTAATCTGGAATCTCGGAATAGAGCGATAAGAGAAACCATGGTGTAGTTGGGTTGCAATAGATATATTTATTGTCAAAGACTGACCATCAGATGAGTGGGGGTAGTTAATTACTTGAAATGGATAGCTAATCACTCTGTTTTTATTATTCCTATTCCTGTCCTTCATGGGGTCGCTGTGAATTAGTACTGTGCCATTTTCTAAAATATCAGGCATTTTTATACATTAGGTATAGTGAATGGCAAATACTTGATGTAAAGTCTGCAGTTTTACTCCATAACCAGATTGTAAAATATGAAGTGAATTAATCATAACTGCAAAGAGTAATGGTACATTTTCTCTTATTTTATCTTTAGTGCCTTTCAGATCATGTTTTAAAACCTTCTACATCTGGTGTACAGAACGAGGCAGCGGCTTGGTAGTGGATAGCAAGAGGCAAAGGTCAGACCAGAGGCTGCACAAATATTGTGTACTGGATTTATTGTTTTAATTAAGAGGGTGGCAGTTCATCATAAAGTGTTTATGGCGTTTCTGCACAGTGCAGCATTTTGAAATCAGCTGTTTTAATGAAAACATAATGTCATATCTGTCAAAGTTCTAAATATTTTGAAAGTGAAATATAGAAACAAGAACTTTAATTCTAGGTTTACTGAGATTAGCTCATTGAATTGCTTTTAAATCCCTTAAGAGGGTCACATCATGGGTATTGTATGGTTCCACATAGATGACTGGGGAAAAAAACCAAACAAACAAA
Source organism: Pseudochirops corinnae (assembly GCA_028646515.1). Classification (NCBI taxonomy): domain Eukaryota; kingdom Metazoa; phylum Chordata; class Mammalia; order Diprotodontia; family Pseudocheiridae; genus Pseudochirops; species Pseudochirops corinnae. Next base: position 235,378,297 of record CM053585.1, on the reverse strand, counting down.
AAAACAACGGCCCCACAGCATCCTCAGAGGTTCTGAAGCCAGTTATTCAATAGTGAAAATACAAGCTGAAGGTTAATGTATCGAAAAGCAAAACTATTATTGTTGGCATTGGAATTTTAGATGAAAGAAGCAATAAGGGGGTGAGTGGGTCTTTGTACTCTATGGAAGTGGAGAAGCCCAATGGTACCCAAAGGAAGCAGAATGGCCCCTCAAAGCTGAAGAGAAATGGATCCTCCCTCCTTTTCTTCCCATTGTGATGTTTCGACATCATAGGGTTTGCAACTAATTATTCATAATGACCTCAAAGATGATAGGGTTTCATGGACTTTTAAGGCTGAACAGTTTGAAATCCTAGTAATTTTCTCTCGTTGTTGTTAGGCATCCATGTAGATATGTCAGCTGTTCTTGGTTACATTTGTTAGGGAGTCGGATAAAATATTTGTATAATCTGGAAATTGTATTTTTTTGCAGTACTCGCATTGGAAACAGAAATTAAGCTTGTCATTAGATGCCAGGCCACAGGAGTTGACTGAACAGGGTAATGGATGTTCTATTCTGTGCTATACTTGGTCAAGTTTCATAGATATCGTATTCCACATTATTTTATTAACTTTAATATCTGCACTTCCTATTACCAGACATGCCTCTCATTCAAAGCACAGAGGCACAGTTCTCTAATCAGAAGTGACAAGCTATATACTTTCTTTCAGCCATTATTCGGTAGCCTAGAGCAAGGAACTCTGTTTCCTTGAAAATGTTTTGAATTGGGTTATTTTTATTGAAGTATTAAAGTCATTCTTCAGATTTTAGGCTATTATTTAAGCACTTTTGGGAGAATGCAATAACCTCCAGATTCCATAGTCTTTGTTATTTTAACAATCATAGTTGCTAAATGCATCTTTTTTTAATGCTGGTTATATAAGTGTCTGAGTACTCATCTGACCGGGTGGAAGCTAACAGCATTTGGGTAATTACATAAAATTAGTAGGCTAAATTAGTGTAGGTAAGCATGGCAGTGTGATATTAAAACTGTTCACAAAATGGAGGGTTGGCTGGCCAGGTTTTCACTGATAAATTAGTGCTCCTAATTATTTGATCATAGCATCTCTATAATTTGGTTAAAATAGCGGACAAACTGTCAAAGAAGGAATTGGATGGAGAAAGGAGAATTTAGAAATAAATCGATAACAACAACAACAACAGTAATAATAATGACAATAATGTCACTTACTATAATATCTGAAGAGGAAGTTATGGAAGCAATCAAAGCCAGACATAACTGGAAAGCTGCAGGTCCTGGTTTCCCAAAGAATTTTTGGTTTAGGAAGCATATGGCAATGAGCAGACCCACAGCAGGAGTGCTGCCTGCCAATCCTGTCCCAGTCCTGGGAAGCACCATTTGTTCTTTCTTTTACCAAAAGGCGTGCTGGACTGTTGGTCATCGACTGCGACCCTAGAAGACCTGGGTTTGAGTTCTGCCACTCTTAGGTGATTGGGGGCATATTATGTCACATCTCTGAGTGCTAGTCTCTTCATTTCTAGAACTGAAATAAGAATTCTTGCACCACCTATCATTGTGAGTTTTTATCATTGCCACCATCATCATTATTATTATTATTTCAATTTCCATCAAGAAATAGTTAGACTTTATACCTTTTTATATGTAGACTTTTTTTTATATATATAGACTTTAATACCCTTTAAGATTTTCAATATGCTTTACAAATAAGATCTGGTTTTATCCTCACAAAAACCCTGGGAGGTAAGTTTTATTATTATCCTCAGATGAAGAAACTGAGGCAGACAGAGAGGTAAAGTGATTTGTCCAGGGTCACACAGTTAAGAAATATCTGAGGCAAGATTGGAACTCAGGTCTTCCTGACTCCAAGTCCAGTAATCTATATTTACTGTGCTACTCCATGATATCCATTTTGGTGAGCATTCTACCTGCAATTCAGGGTGATTGAAGAACATAATGAATACCTGAAATTACCACAAGGAAGAACTGATCTAATTATTAGTCAATTAATAATAATAGCTAACATTTATGTAACACTTACTATGGACGAGGTACCGTTCTCAGCACTTTACAAATATTCTCTCATTTGATTCTGACAATAACCATGGGAAGCAGATGTTATTATTATCCCCATTGTACAGTGAGGAGACTGAAGCAAACAATCAAATGACTTGCCCAGGGTCACTCAGCTAGAAAGTGTCTGAGCCTGAATTTGAACTTGGGTCTTCCTGGCTCCAGGCCTGGAACTGTATCTATTATGCCACCCAGCTGTCTTAAAGTCAATGTAAATAAGAATGCTTTATTCTGATTACCAAATAACTTACACTGATTACCAAACAAATTTGACTCAGTTTATCGCTTACAGTTACTAGAGATTTTCTGTTTTTATAATATTAACAAGTAATAAAATGGGCAGTTATCATATTGACTAACAAAGTGGGACCATAGATAAAGAACTAGCCTGGAAGTCAGAAATACCTGGATTCAAGTCCCACCTTTCCAGATCATGCCTGCTACTGTCATCCCCAACTGCTGAAATACATCCACAGTGGGTATCCGTAGGATCTGGAGAAGCCATTTGACTCTAAGAAATTTCTTTGAAGTTTCTTCAGTAAGAATGTGGAGAATGATTTCTCCAGTGAGGAAGACTACTCTAGCAGGGGAAGAAGCCAGCATGTAATGCTTAGGAGAATCTAGGTCTGATTCTTGGGTTATCAAATTTGTTCTTATCTTCCTTCCCTCCTTCCCTCCCTCCCTCCTTTCCTTCCTTCCTTCTTTCCTTCCTTCCTTCCTTCCTTCCTTCCTTCCTTCCTTCCTTCCTTCCTCCTCTCCTTCCTTCCTTCCTTCCTTCCTCCTCTCCTTCCTTCTTTCCTTCCTTCTTTCCTTCCTTCCTTCCTTCCTTCCTTCCTTCCTTCCTTCCTTCCTTCCTTCCTTCTTTCCTTCTTTCCTTCCTTCCTTCCTTCCTCCTCTCCTTCCTTCCTTCCTTCCTTCCTCCTCTCCTTCCTTTCTTCCCTTTGTTCCTTCCTTTCTTCATTCATTTCTTCCTTCCTCACCCCTCCTTCCCTCCTCCTCTCCTCCCTCCTTTTCTCCCTCCTTCCTCCCTCTCTCTTTTTTCTTACATCCTTCCTTCCTTCTTTTCTTCTTTCCTTCCTTCTTCCTTTCTTCCCTCCCTCCTTTCTTTTTTCCTTCCTCCCTCTTTCTTTCCTTACATCATTTGTTCCTTCCTTTCCATTGCTAATTGACACAGAAGCTTTAACATGCTCAGTTTTCAGCCTGGGCTGGTGGTTCATTTCTCCTTAGGCAGCCTGTTGTCTATCACTCCCAGCTTCTAGCTCCCAGAAGTTCACATGGGTGCTGGACTTAGTATGTGACAGTCAGTCAGCTTTGGAGTCCTATGGTAGGTCAGAACTCCTGAACTTAAGAGATCCACCAGTCTCAGCTTCCCCCATGGCAGGGATTCCAGGTGTGTGCCACCATGTATGACCATATGTCATTTTCTACTTTTTGACACCTGGTTTTGTATCTCCTTATAGACTCTGAGTTGGAAGGTACTTCATAGGTGATCCAGCCCCACCTGTACTTGGATGGAAAAGTGTTTTTTGGATTTCCCTGGTAAGTGGTCAGCCTTCCTCTGAAGAATTTCAGCAAAACGAAACTTGTTACCTCTTGGGCAGACCATTGCATATCTGTTATTGTTCAGTCCAGTCATTTTTCAGTCCTGTCTGACTCTTCATGACTCCATTTGGGGTTTTCTTGGCAAAGATACTAGAGTAATTTGCCATTTCCTTCTCTGGTTCATTTTACAGATGAGGAATTGAGGCAAACAGGGTTAAGTGACTTGCCCAGGGTCATGTAGCTGGTAAGTGTCTGAGGCCGGATTTGAACTCAGGAAGATGAGTCTTCCTGATTCCCAGGCCATTGTGCCACCTAGTTGCCCATTGCAGATGGGCAGATCTAATTGTCAGGGAGTTTTTTTTTTTTTAATGTCAAATTTAATCCTGCCTTTCTGTAGTACTTTCTGGGGCCAAAAAACCCAAATCAAATACCTTTTCCATATGACAGTGCCATGTAATGCATTGAAAAGAGCCTAGGCCTGAGATTCAGCAGACCTAAATTCTAGTCCACGTTGTCATACAATAGCCCTATGACCTTGGGCATCATTTCACTTCTTTGAACTCAGTGTTCTTCCTTATGAAATGAGGAAGGTAGCAGGATGTATGCTTCACATGTTGTAGGGATCAAATACTTCAGAAAAAATAAATGTTGTATAGATGTGAAATATGTAGTAATATGAATTAAGTGCACAATAACAGCTGATTTTGTGCATCCCCTCAAAGTTTAAAAAGTGCTTTGTTTACCTGATCTCATTTGATCTTCACAATTAACCTAGGAGGAAGGTGCCATAGGTATTTTAATCTCCATTTTATAGATCAGGAAACTAAGGCCTAAAGAAATTAAGTGACTTGCCCGTGGTAACATAAACGGTGCCAGAAATGGGATTCCAATCCACATCTATCCTCTCTCCAAATCTAGTACTCCTGCTGGAGCAAAGAGCTGAACTAGAAGACCTGTAAGGTTTCTTCTCAACCAGTATTCTATGAATAAAGGAACATTTTAGCTCTCACTGAGATGGTGAATTTAATTACATCCATTTTCCTCCTCTCTGCCTTTTCTTTCTGATCCTTTGTGACTCTTTCAGATTTGCCCCATCTCTTTTTTTCCTGGTGGAGAGTTCTTTCTCCTGCACTGGTGTCAGGATTGCACAACCCCTGCCCTGGCTCATTGTATTTAGGGAATTAGAGTTGGAGGGGAATTTGGAGATCATCATCCACATGCCTCATTTAGTAGATAAGAAAAGACAAATGACTTACCCAAGGTCATAGTAGTAAGGGGCAGAGCTCAGATTCAAAGCAAAGGGAACCCTAGAGGCCATTAAGTCCAGCCCTCTCATTTTACACATGAGGAAATAGAGGCAGACAGAAGTTACTTATGAATGACTTACCCAGGGTCACATAGCTAATATCTGAAGCAAGATTTGAGCTGAGGTCTTCATGACTCCAATCCTAGTACTCAATCCATTGTACTGCCTCACGACTTAGGCCTTTTGATCCCCTATACCAGAAGGGGTTGACTTCACCAATGATCACTAAGAGAAAGGAATCTCAGAGGCTCAGTAAGTACACAAATCCGTGGGAAATATCATGTTTGTTTCCTCTTTCAGAGTTACTTTATTTTCTCTTTGAATTTACCCTTGGAACGGTCAATGTTGGAAGGGTCATGGAAAGACTGGCACATTAATACATTGTTGGTGGAGCTGAGAACTGGTTCAACCATTTTGGAAAATCATTTGACATTATTCTCAGAAAATGACTAAAATATTCATCCCCTTTGACCGGTGATCCCCATGCTAGGTATATACCTTAAGGAGGTCAAAGATAGAAAGTTCCCCTATACACCAAAACATTATAGCAGCATTTTTATGGGAGTAAAGAACTGGAAATAAAAGAGATACACATCTACTTGGGGAATGGCTGAACAAATTGAGGTTCAAAACTGTAATGGAATATTGCTGCACCATAAGAAATGGGGAATGGAGAAGACAAATATGAAATGATATGTGAGGCAAGCGGAACCAGGCAGACCATGTACAGCAGAGGTGTCAACCTCAAAGAGAATCACAGGCACCCAACTGTCCATGAACATCCCTGTAAGGCTACCTCATGACTTAAAAGACCACACATGGACATTATCTGTGTTGCATTGCATTGTACACTTTTGTTAATTACATTTTAATCTGGTTCTGTGCACTCTGGAGTGTTGTTGGGCGCATATGGTCTATGGGCCACCCGGAGTATGGTATCTTTGATGCCCACAATGACTACAGAAATGTAAATGGAAAGAACAAAAGCAACAACAAAATGTAATTGAATACTAAGTAATTATAATGATCAAGTCTGACCCCAAAGAAGAGAGAAGCACCTGTCTGTTCTTTGCAGAGATGGGAGACCATGGGTATAGAATATTCCATATACTGTCAGATTCAGTTGGTATTTTGGTTAGTTTTGCTGAATTCATTTTTCCTTTTCTTTTGTTATTATATTATATTATATTATATTTATTATTATATATTATTATATAATAATTATTATAATTATATAATATTATATATTATAATTATGTTATATTATATTTCTTTTGTTATTATTTTTTCCAAGCATTTATTTTCTCTTCCTCCCACGTCCTCCCAATTGAACAATAATAAAGAAAAGAAAAAATAAATACCTTATAACAAATATTCATAGTTAAAGCAAAACAAATTCCCACAGTGACCATGTCCAAAAATGTGTGTGTCCTTCTCTATTTTAAGTTCGTCACCTCTCTAGAGGGAAGGGAGTGAGTCTTTTAAAAGTGTTTTTATTTTTAGGTATGGCTCTCTGGGGCAGAGAGTAAAGAGGGATGGAGTTAGAAATGAAGGTGACGTAAAAACAAAAGGTATCAGTATAATTTTAAAAAAAGAGTTCTTCTTATTGCTCATCTTAGTCAGATTTTTCTTGGATTCATATATATTCCAGCACTGAGCCTATGATCCTCTAATTGTGTGTGTGTGTGTGTGTGTGTGTGTGTGTGTGTGTGTGTGTGTGTGAAAAGAGAGACATAAATAGCTTGATTTGCCCTAAATCTTGAACCCTTTTAGAAATGGCCCTGGTTTGGAACTCTGCATATTGGTGGTTTCAGGGAAATTCTAAAATCATCTAATCACAGGACCATTCAGTGTTAAAACTGGAAAGATTATTTAGTTTTAGAGATCTTAGAGATTCTATAGTTCTTCATTTTTACAATGGTGAAACAAGTTCTTGGAAGGAGAAGAAGCTCGTTCAAGGTCATATTCCTAGTTAGTGACCCATGACTCACAGCCTTTTCCTCTCTCATGACATCACAAGGGAACATGTCTTGCTATTGTCTTGACACTGGGCCATTCTTTGGAGCTGAGTATAGACAACTTCCTTGGTTTTCATCACCTTTCCTCCTCCCAAATGTCCTCCTGCTTTGGACTATGGTGCTCACATGAAGACTTAGTCTAGTTGCAGGCTCACATTTTTTTTCTTGTTAACCCTTTCTCTCCAGGACTTTCTTCACCTATCCCCCCAAGAAACTAAACTTCCCTTCTCCCTTTTTTTTTTATTTGTCTTAGTGATGATTGACTCTCTATGAAGAGGTTTGTGATCTTTGTATTAGGGATGCTGTATAAAAATGAATTGTATTGTTTGTATGGCTGTCACTGCGGACTCCTCCTTGCTGAAATTGACTGTAACAAGTGGTTGGGGTTTTCACCGGAGGGCAATTTATATTTATTTAAGCTGCCACCAACTCCTTATTTAGTTTGCATAAGCTCCTCAGGACAGAGAAGGAATCTCTCTGGACCCTCTTTATCTTATAAAAGTGTAGAGTGTTATGGAGGGTGGATCGCTTTTCTGGTGGACTCCTCTCCCATCCCTTTTAACTATGAATGATCAGTCACTGGGATAGAGGGATTAAAAAATAGATTTATTGCTATTTCTACAACTCAGAACTAGGGGATAAGTAAACACAACAACAGATGTATAGGAATATAAGTAGGAATACTATTTTATAATAACATGGAAGGAAACACATTTATGTACTGGAAACCATGAAAAATAGCTCTTATTAAGTGATTTAACATTTATTTCTCCTTATATACAGTTAAGTTACTAGCCAGAAAACAAAAACACTCATGTCTCTTTTGGCTCTCATGAAAGGCCTCCCTAAAGCCCCTTATAGGCTATCTGGATGGTGGGTTTATTTAGCTCATGCTTGATTCAGTATAGAACAACGGCCCTCATTAGTGCCAATATGTAGGTAACTTGTCTATATAATCTCTTTTTCATGGATGGATTTCTAGAAAATGTATTTTGATTTTCTTTCACTCTCACACATATGTGATCCTCTGTATGTCATCTCATCTTGGTTCTGGTGAAATCTGTGTTAGGTCTAAACCAGGAAAATATGTTGTACTTGACACACATTTTTAGTTCTTTTCCATTGTCATCAAAACTGAGCCCAGAAAGAATGCTTTCAGCCAGCATTTCAGGTCTAGGCTCTGTCTCTTTTGGTAGTACTTAGTCCTTATTCATGGCAACATTTAATAAATCCTTTTCTATGATGATGGTGAAGCCCTATCTGGAACAGACCAGTGCCTTTGATCATCTTTTCCTGAATTGTATTGATTGCATGGTTGAAATGATGTATCTATCAGAAATTAATTGGTGACACCACAGCAAAAAAGTGATTCAATGACAAAATTGGTAGTAGATGCCATGATCACAGGGGAATAGTCACAGACTATGAAAATGGTGATGTAAGTGATTTAGGATGGATTGGTTGGTAAAGTAGATAGAGAGCTAGGTTGAAATTTAAGGAGGACTGGGTTCACATTCCATTCCCCTAAACACACACACATATTCACATATGCATACACACACACACACACACACACACACACACACCTCAGCTATGTGACCATGGGTAAGTAATTTAATTTCTCTGAATCTCAGTTACCTTTTCTATAAAATAATAATATTGTAGATAATACCCATAGTATCCACCTCATAGGATTGTTGTGGGTTACAAATGACATAATGCCAATAAAGTGCTTTACAAACTGTAAAAAGAGCTCAGTGGATGTCAATTATTGTGGTCATCATTAATATAATTATTATTAAGCATGCCGTCTGGTAATTTGGGGGAAACTAAGGACAGCTGGAGCATAGCTTATTTAGGGCTTTATTTTGACAGTTACTAGTTGAATAGACCACCTTTGGACTTTTGTTTGGAAATGTTCAATTTTTTTCCCAGTTTGTATGGTGTCCATACAATGTCACAACAACTTTTTTTGGGAGGGGGAAGAGGGAGGGAGAGAGAGAGAGAGAGAGAGAGAGAGAGAGAGAGAGAAGAAAATCAGTCAGTAAGTGAGATATTCTGACTACAAACCAATAACTAGTTTGGCTGATTTTTTTTCCCACTGAATTGAACAATTTTTGGCTGAGACTACTGTTTATTTTGGCATCAGGCAGACCAGTCTTAGTCTCTAAGCCTTTGACCTATTCCAATCTAGAGTTTGAAAATTTGACTTGGGAATTGCATGATTTTTAACGGAGTTTTGAATTGAAGGTCTGCGTAGACCTACGGCATCCTAGATGCAGATAGCTTCCCTGGCTCTTCTATTCTTTTGTGCATGACTTGGATAGCATCCCAGCATCCCCCAGGAGCAGGAGCCGTGTGACGACTCTTGTGCTCTAGTTACACCCTCAATGGCATTTCATCTTCAGAAAATGATCTGAATATGATCACAGGTGCACAGAATTTCTCCCAGATGATAAAGATGGATTTGGCAATATTTGGAAGTGGAAAGGGTGATATGGGATCTTTGGCTGAAATATTACTAAATCATAGGCTGTGCGTGTGTATGTGTACACACCATGTGCAAATGTCTGGGTAATCAGATCTTATGTGTGGACAGTTGTGTTTTAACAGATGTTGAATTTCTATGCACTGGTTATCATCTCTTATCACTTGCAGTGGCATCAACCAACCTTCGTTGTGATACAATATTAAGGACTGCATAATTAGCCACCTTAATAAATTTTTTCAAGATGGATAGGCAGTATTTGTCTTTCTTCAGAAGAAACCATCTCTCTAATAGTAATCTGTGAGAAGCTACAGAGGGAAACAATGAGCAGAAAAATCTGGAAATATATTAAGATATATGTGCATATATTGGACATTAGCACTATATACTAAGCATATTGGGAATACGCTTCAAAATATTTCAAACATTGTTGACCTTTGTTATATAATACTGGGCTCAGGGAAACATATTTGCATAGATTTAGTAATATATTGTAAATAACTACATAGGACAGTGTGTATTTTTCCTTAAGATGCAGTATTATAAGCAAGACATTAAATTATGCCTATCAGACAAAGCAGCCGGATCTCTACATTTTTTTTATAGCACATTCTATTGGGAAGACATCTCTGCTTCTAAAAAGCACATGCATTAACTGCCTGATTCATGTGGTGACATGTGGCATATCCAAATGTGTTATGGATCTCTCAGGAATAAAAACAACATAGCAAAATCATCACCTTGGGATGTTCATTGAGTGAATATTTTACAGACATACTCCTTTTATATTTATATAATAATTTAGTGTTATGACAATTTTTTTAGCAGTGTCGGCAGTTTTTCTTTTTTATAATGGTATTATATTTGTGAGCCTATTAAGTGCATATGGGATAAACTACAGAAAAAAGTATTTTTCATAATTCCTCAGGGTGCCAGTAGCAAAAAAAAAATATTGATATAGAAAATGTTAATAAAAGGTCAAGCAGAACTCTCCAGTGTTTATCATGATTGCAGTGGCAGGGGAAGGTGTTTTTGAATTGTATATTGAGGAGACCCTTGGATTTATGGAACCCCCAGGAGGGAAACAGCACCCAGCAGCTCCTATGAAAGGAGGCGGATGCCAGGGGGGAGTTCAAGCTTTTCACAGATAAACAGAACTACTCATTGCTTTGACTTTCTCATTCTTTCCCTTCTTGGTGGAACCAAACTGAATTTGTAGCATCTCATTTGAACCCCTGAAGAAGCCTTGGATCAATTATTGCTATCAGGGAGTGTTGAAATCTGTAGAGATTGAAAGGATTGTTCTTACAGATGGGTGGGCAGCTGGGAGCCTCTGGGTTAGGCACAGGAGGATGAGTGATGTGGAAACATGGGTGCTGTGTTCTCTTGCGTTCAAAAGTTTGGAACCTGGCTGGGCCATATTGCCTCCTCTCCACTTACTCTTCCTCTCTCTTCTGTCCTCCCTCTGCAAAAGGGTGAAGACAAAGCTGCTGTGAGGATGGCCAGAGGATATTCACAAAGAAGTTTTGGGGAAGAAAGGGATGAAAAGATACTGGGGGAGAGGGATACTGCTGGCAGGGATTAATTTTACTTTCCCAAATACAGTGAGGCTAAAGATCATTTCCTCTGCCTTAAGAGGAGAGTAAGTTGGGTAAATGAGAAATTTTGTTCTTTCAGGGCCTCTCTTTCAATTTTTTTTTTTTTTTGCCAAAAACTTGTAAAATGCAAAAATAGAACATGGCTACTCTGGGAGCCTGCTCAGAGGCAGCTGCTGCTCACTATGCCCCAGTCATATGTATCATTATACCTTGATCCCATGCACTGTGATCCCAACCAGCCCCAAATTAAATGTCCTCAAAATAGAAACGTGTTTTCTGTATAAAAGTGGACATAAAAGCCATTTTCTTGAAATGGATCCAACCTGGCTCCATTGGAGCAGAAGCTCGGGCATCCAAAGTACTGGGAGCAGCAGGAAATTCACTTGTACTGCCATTTGGCTGGATCCCTTGTGAGAAAGGTTGAAAACCTTGCAGGAGAACTCCGGGAAATCCATAACAAATTTTCTCAGGGATCTATCCTATTGTTTAGCAATTCTCTATTGTCTCACATTAGCATCGCATTTCATATTTCTTTTTTCGCAAGTGACAGCATCGGGGTAATCAGAGCCTAGCTCTTGTTATCTAAATGAAAGGAATGACTTTTGGGAGGATACTGACATGCAGAATAGATGCGTTGGGAACCGTGTGCTTCAGACCTAGTCTTGCCAGTTCTATCAGAACCGAGGAAGGAGACAGACATGGGTGTCTGCAGATGGTATTTTCAGTCATGCTACTAGGAAGAGTTGGGGGTTGGGCAATGTGAGTCCCTAAATATTTTTAGTTGTAAATTATTAATTCCCATTCTACTCCGAATACAACAGACACCTAAAATGTCACTGGGCTTTTTTTTTTTTTTTTTTGGCTTAGATTTGCTCTCTGGTGAGAAATGAGTCCTCTCTGAGGTTTCTGTTGCATGCATAGTGGGATTGGATCTTTCATCTGTTCCTGAGGAAGAGCCTGGGGTAATAAGGTCTTGCATTAATAAAAGGCGTGAGACCTTATTGGCAGGTGACTAGGCAGGACTTGGCTGGTTAGATTTCTAGAAATGATGGATACAGTCCAATACACTGGAGACCATCATGATTGTGGGGGATGAAGCAAGAATTTCCTGTCTTCGTGGTTTGTGCTACATTCTGCTTCACCCAAGATTTCCCTGGAGAGACTTGGAGATTAGAACTCAACTCCTTTGGGCCAAGTGGGAAAGTGTTTGTATTTTAAATGATCCACATTCAATGGTGTGTGTGTGTGTGTGTGTGTGTGTGTGTGTGTGTGTGTGTGTGTGTTGGGGGAGGGGTATATTGGAATTTGAGATATCATTTGGCAATATTTTCCAGGGTTGCTTCCAGGTTAGGAGCACTTCTCAGTAAACTGTTCTGTGGGTCCAAAGTTCAAATACAACCTTTTCTCCCTACTCCAGCCTCTTCTTTGAACTCTTTCAGCACTTACAGTCTGAACTCTATAACCTGACATTTAGTAGTAATACCTAACAGCTAACATTTATATAGCATTTGCTATGTGCCAAAAACTTTACTGAACACTTTACAGTGATTATTGATCCTCATTACAAACCTGTGTGAGAGAGGTGCTGTTATCATTCCCATTTTATAGGAGAGGAAACTGAGGCAAACAGAGATTAAGTGATTTGTCCATGGTTACAAAGCTAGGAAATATCTGAGTCCAGATCTGAACTCAGGTCTTCTGACTCCTGCCACTCTGCCCCTTAGCTGCCTCAATTTACTTAAATATTTCAAAGATCTGTGATTTTTGCCAGTGGGCACTCCCTTCACCAAGGCAAACTGAAGCACTCTTGTCACCTGCAGCTAACCTAGTGATGGTCTTCTCTAAATGTAGCTAGCTGGTCCTTGGATGACAGGGATATATCATCTGCCTTTACTGAAAGCCCCTTCAGGTTGACAGGACCTTCCAGGGTCTATGATGTACTGGCATAGTCTTTCAGAGCCTGGGCTCATACAAGTCAGTCAGAAATATCCAAGAAGGACTTCATAAAACAGCTTTTATTGTTTTCTAATTATTTTACAAATACGTGTCTTCTGTCTCCAATTGGACTGTAACGTATTTGAAGGTAAGAATCATTTCTTCCCTTTCCCTATTTCTAACTCTATTTCTCCAGTCGTTTAGGGTATATAGTAGAGGTTCAGGAAATACTTGACAAGGGGTTAATTTAGCTACCTTTCTGGTACTTTCTGCAATGACAGGCCTTTAAAAGGTTTAATCTCATCAAACTCCACTGTATAGCTTTTAGGAACAAGGAGGTGATGGTCCTACTGTATTCTACTCAGATTAGACCATAACTGGAACATTGTGTTCAGACCTGGATTTTACAGTTTAGAAAGGACATTAATGAATTGGAGTTTCTCTTCAGAAGAGGGCAATTAGGATGGTAAAGACCTGTAAATTCATGACATCTGAGAATTGTTTGAAGGAAGTAGGGTGTTGAGCCTCAAGAAGAAGAGATTAGGGGCTAAATATGTTAAGGACTTGGAAGAAAGAATAGGTTTTTTTTTTTTTCTTTCTGTTTGACCCTACAAGGCAGAGCTAGGAGCAGTGGGTAGAGGTTCAACAAAACAGATTGAGACTTGATTTAAAGAAATGCCTGCTAACAATTAGTTATCAAAAAAAAGTAGTTATCAAAAATGGAATGGGATACCTCCCTCCAGAGCTGGCATGTTCCCCTTTCTTGGAGAATTTCCTCAACAGAGCATTTGTCAGGTCTGTGGTAGAGAGGATTCTTGCTCAGGTGTGTATTGGATTCAGATCATAGAATGAGAAGGTACCCTAGTTTTCTAGTTGAAAGCTCTTATTTTTCAGATGAGGAAACTGAGAATTTAAATGGTCAACAATTTAAATGGTCATACTAATGACCTAATCAACCTAATGATGTCCTAACAGTCATTTTAATAACTCTTAAAATAACAGATCTGAGATTTGAAACCAGATCTTCAGACTTGCAGTCTTTCTATAACACAACGCTTTTTTTTGGTCCACAAGGTCCCTTCCAACTCTGAAATTCCTTGATTCTGTGGTTTTTAAAAAAGTCAATTAACTGACTATCTCACAGGGTTATTTTAAGGATCAAATGAGGTAAACATATGTAAAGTGCTTTGGGAACCTTAAAGCAGTCTCTAATTGGTAGCTATAAATGTTAGCTAACTGGTTTGAGGGAGAGATTTCCTGGTTTGCAATGAGCCATATGTGTTCAATGGGGTTAGATATAGTGAAGACAATGATTGGTATTGAAGCAATAAGAGGAACAGTTCAATGCCTCTTGGTACTTGCTACTATGGTGAAAAGAGCTCACTGTACAATAATGCAGTTTTCCTTCTGAAAGTCATGGAGAAATGATGCCACCTTGGGTAAGGGGTTGTCCATATTATTAGTCTGCCTTTCTCCAACCATTTTCTTTTGAAAAAACTCGATAGAATCACCCAATCAAGATACATGGATTCTGGGATTCTCTCCTATGCATGCAAGCCAAGTGAGCCAGGGAGGTTGGCTGAACAATTGGAATAGCAAACTACAGGGCCAAAATGGGGATGAGAATATCCAAACTCTTTGTTTCTAATCTGTCTCGTTTTTATGGACTATTGTTACCATTATTTTAGGGGTGACCAAAGTCACCTGCTTGGAAATTTAATCATGGGGGAAAATAGTATTTCTCCCATTTTTCCCTGCTGTGGTCTGAGATAATGTTTATTTACTTTTTGTTCACCATGTAAACAAGAAAAAATTTGAGATTTGAGTTCATGCCCAGGCTAAATTCTCTTTTGCTAGTGAGCATCAACAGGTTAACCCTGTACAATGTGGAAATTTGGAGGATAGACATAGGTTAGAATCCAGTGTTTGTACAGACTTCCCTCCTACTTATGTGTTTCCTCAGTTTAATGTAAAACGTGTTGGTTTTTTGGTTTCACATGGTACATAGACCTTCTCCCCCATCATTCATACTTAGGGAGAGCCGTGTCAATATTCTGTCCTATGTGGTAATAGACAGTAAAAGAGCCCCCGGTGTTTCAGCTCACCAAGGAAGATTGTCTTCTGCCTGTATTTGGGAAAATGGGAGTGGAAATGGCTAAGGTATTAATAGTGAATGCAAATCAGTCAAGTAGTACCTCAGACCTAGAACTTCTAATCCTCCTTTGTAGCCATAAGGCAAAGATCATTTTTTTTTATTAGAATGATGGATAGATAGAATTCATAACCAAATTTTATCTTTTCTATATTTAGTTTCAGTGATACTTGGGAAATATTACTCCTAAAGATCATTCGTTCTTTCTCTGTGTTAGAGAGGACATGAATATAGGAAAAAAAAGGCCTAAAAAGTACTTGGTTGTAGTCATACGTTCTAGGTTTCTCATCTCCTTCATAGCACCCGCCATAGTATCCTAGGCATGGAAGATGGCCAGTGTGAATGCTTGGAGGTAGGAGTTATAAACTGAATCTGGGGAAAGTATTTAGTCCAATTCAGTTGAAATGTTGAATTTGTGGAGGGGAGGAGGGGTATAGCATGAAATATGGCAGAAAAAGTAAGTTGAAACCAGATTGTGGGAGGCCTTTAATGAATGGGAATTGAATAAGGGTATCTGGTGAGAAGATATCATTCATTTGGCTCCAACTGTGCTGGTCTTAGAGACTGGGATAGCTTGGGCAGTCCTAACACTAAGTTATTCACAGACTACACACTTTCCTATAAACTTTCCTATATAAATGGGAGGAAAAGTACAGAAAAGTCTGCTTTGGGGGTGGAACACACAACTGATCTGAGATAAATTTATCATAATACTGACTATATTTCCTACACAGTCATTTTTTCTGGCTTAGTGGTTACTCCTAGACTTGCTGGTTTAGAGGTTTATGACCTCTTGAACTGGTGTGACAGGTCTTAGGGTAGAAGTTGAACAGTTTGGAAATTGGAAGTAATCTACAGAAATAAAAAAGAAGACTTGGTTTAGTAAAAAAGAGTGTCTGAAGATGAGGCTGGAGATCTAGCACCACTTCCTTATGACTGTGGAGGGTACCAATCTTCCCAGTCTTCTAGACTCCCCACCTCAGTGTGAAGCTTGATTCCTCACATGCATTCACCCCACATATCCAATCTATTGCCAAATATTGTTGTTTTCACCTTCACACCATCTCTTATCTGCTCTGTTGGCTTCTTCCAATCACACAGCTGTCATCTTTGTGTGGTTCCTTGAGACCTCATGTTCTGACAGTTGCTTTCCAGTTAGTCTCCTTCTCTCAAGTCTCTTCCTACTCTGGCTCCCCCTGCGCTCATATGTCAAAGTAAACTTCCTAAAGCCCAGGCCTAAGCATGTCATCCCTCTACTCATTAAACTCCAGTGATTTCCTGTTACCTCCAGTGTTAGATATAAAATCCTTTTGTTTAGCTTTTAAAGACCTTTCCTCCTGGCCTCTTCTCCCCATTCCAAATTCTTATACTTTACTCCCCTCAATGTATTTGATCAATCAGTGACCCTGGCCTTTTTGCTGTTCATCCCACATGATACCCAATGTCCTGATACCATGAGTTTCCACTGGCTTCTCCCATGCTTGTTTCCTAGTTTCTCAGGCTTTTTCAAGACTCAGCTCCTTCATAGGAAGCCTTTCCCAGTCCTCCTTACAGTTGGTGCCTTCTCTTTGAGACCTCCTACCATTTACACTGTATACATAGTGTTTATGTGTAGTGGTTTGTACGCAGGGGTTTGCATGGTGGCTCCCCATTAGAAGGTGAGCTTCTTGAGAGCAGGGACTATGTTTCTGTCTTTTTTTGCATTTCTGGAACTTAACACAGTACTGACATGTAATAAGTGCTTAATAAATGCCAGTTGACTGAGTGACATTAAGCAAGGAACTGTAGCTGTCTGAGCCTCAGTGACCTCACCTGAAAAATGGGGACATTGGACTAGCCCGTCAGTAAGGTCCCTTCTGGTTCTAAAGTTTTTTTGATTCATAGACTGCCCAGAGAGGGTCGAATCAATTTCACGTAATATGTGAATAATATAATGTCTGAAAGTGCTTTTTAAATTGTAAAAAACAAAACAAAACATTTGTATGCTCTATATTTGCAGGATAGCGTTTGATGGAAAAAGAAAGACCCCTGGATTTGGAGTCAGAACTGGGATCAGATTCTGGCTTTGACACTTACTTAACTTTGGCCAAATTATTTCACCTCGGGGCTTTATTTTCCTAACCTTTAAAATTGTGATGACAACAACAACAACAATAGGTAGCATTCATATGGCGCTTAATGTTTGCAAATCACTTAGCATGCATCATCTCATCCGCCCAGCAGCCCAGCAAGGCAGGTACCATGATTACCTTCAGTTTGCGCTCCTTACCTTGCAGGGTTGTTGGGAGGATGGGATGAGATAATGGAGGTAAGGCACTTTGCAAACCTGTTAGTGCACTGCACTGTAATTGCGAGCTATCATTACTGTTACTTTTATTTGCTATTTTAGTTTTCTTTGTTCAGGAGCTATATTTCTAATGCAGTCAATTGACTTTTTAGGGAAACTTTGGACATTTTGGGAAAGGATTTCTTGGTTGGTGCTTCCTGGGCTGTGTATGTGTGTGTGTGTGTGTGTGTGTGTGTGTGTGTGTGTGTGTGTGTGTGTGTGTGTGTGTGTGTGTGTGTGTGTGTGCGTGTGTGTGTGTGTAGGTAGGCAGCATCCCCAAAGCCCCTTTTATCTAACTTCCCTTATAGCAACTGGGGCCAGTTTTAGCTCCCACAAAATCCAACAGTCTTATTTTCCTTGTTTAGCACCTTTTTTGGACTGAGGAAAAGATGAGCTCATTCTTCCTTTTCATTTATTGACGGATGTTAGAGGCTAGTGCATCCACTGGTGATCATCTGTGAACAGAGAAAGCCATACATCAGCGGGTCAGAGCCACGCCTTGGGGCCGCAGCACTTGGGGCTGCAGTACTAGGGATGGCCTGTTGGTGGGAGTCTAAGCCCACGGACCTTGCCAGGGGAGCTGCTGCCCGCTGATGCTGGCAGGGAGGCCTCTCTGACCTTTGCCAGGCTCAATAGTCTTTCATTTATCACTGATCACAAGAGTGGAATGAACATATTTACTTGTGTTTTACTTTCCACTTATAATATCTAGTGGCATGGGAGGGAAATGAAAACAATTGTTCATATGGGAAATTTATGTGCTTCATCTGGCTGTGTGATTTCCACAGTTGTACCAATGCTACTTAGGGACGGGTATTGCCTTTTGCATCTCTGGGCTATGCACAAGGAACTTTTCCATCTGCTGGGGGAACATCCAATAATGTTCCTCTTGCTGTGTTTTTGGAGCAGCTCCATCTGAGGTCTCACCCCCACTTCTTGTGAGTCCCAGGAGAATGAAAGTCCCTTCCTGATGGAGAAAGTGGAGGCACTCCTTTGGGCTCTATGTGCCTCAGGGTCTCTGTTGAGCCCCCTGAAACAGACCACAGTTCTAGGAAGAGGTCAGCAGCTGCTCCCTGACTTTCCTGGGATGTCCCCAGGGAGAGCTGATCTCCATCCAGAGCTTTTCCTGCCTTGGTCCCTACCAGCTGTGCAGGGGGCTCCAATTGCAAAGGAAAGGGAATCTGGGGGAGCTGTAGGGAGCTCAGTCTCCATCTCTACAGTCTCCCCGTTCTTAAGAAGCTGTGGAATCAGAAATCTAGGACTGCCTTTTCCCTCACACCACCCCCTTCCCTCCCAAGCTCTAGGTGAATGTGATCTCTTCCATCTCAAGTTTTCCATTGTACTTTTCCTGGACCTCTCTTTTGCATTCCCTTCGCTCTCCTCTGTATCCTAACTATTCCAGAGGAGTCTCCTTCCCTGCCTTTCTCCAACTAGATTGTAAGCTCACAGAGAGCAAGCCCTGTGCCAAATCTAGCACCTAGCATGGTGGGATTGAGCTGATTTGAACTCTCTGGATGAAAGGACTGTGTGGGGCTGTGGAAAGAGTCCTGGATTTAGAATCCTAGAACCTGGGTCCAAGCTCTGTCTCTGCTTCTTACTTACTCACTACCTGTGAGGTCTGGGGTAAGTTATTTACTCTCTTAGGGTCCGAGTTTCCTCCTCTGCAAGGTAATAGGACTGAAATAGATAAACTCTAAGGTGCTTTTCAGCTCTAGATTTGTGATCTTATAAATTCATTCCATTCTCCTCAGTGAGCTCTCTGAGCTTTCATTGGTTAGATTGAGGGTTCTTGTAGCTTTGCCCCCTGGTAGATCAGAGGCCTTGTGACCCAGGCAGCATCGAGAGAAAGAGGTCAACCCTCTCTCCTCCCTTCAGCCTCTAAGTCTCAGAAAATATGCATGTGTGTTTGGGATCCTCTAACTTCTGCTCTCCGTCTAGGTCAGGAATTTTTTTTAAAAGTTATTTTGATAACTTTATTTAATCGTTTTCCTTTGTAATCCTGTGTGTTTTGTTTTAGTGCATTAAAAACCATCATTCTGAGAAGGGGTTCCTAAATTTCACCAGGCTTCCAAAGCAGTCAATAACATAGAAAAAGGTATGTCTAGAGAAACAACATCCAGCATCCAAGCTGGGGTGGTGATGGTGGTTGTGGTGGTGAAGAAGCAGGTGAAACAGTGTGCTTGGCTCTGGTGAGTTCAATTTGACTAGGCTACTTTTTAGCCCACTGGTGATAGGGAAAATTAGGGGCAGAACCTGGCCTTGCAGTTGGTGTATGATCAGTCCAGTCCTTTGGGGATCCTTTTTTAAAAAGCAGCCATGTTCTTCTTGCCATCTATCCAGAGACCCTTATCCAAATGCTGTCAGAAACCCTCTCCCCAGGGAACCTGGAAAGTCAAGACATACCTGAGCTATGAGACAGATCAAAAAGCACCACCATGTGTTTCCTGTGGAATCCCTCTGCCTTCTATGACTATTCACTCCTAGGCATCCTGCTAGCTAAAGAGTCCAGCCAGGGACTAGCTTTTCCTGACTAATAATAACAGGGCAGGAAAGGCAAGGGACTTCAATCATTTCAGATAAGAAATTGAATTTGGGTACGATGTGCTGAAGATTTTTTCTCCCTTTATGTAGCAGTGCTTCATTATTCTTGCATATATCCTTTTAAAAACCACACAACACTGACTATCCATGTATAGTCTTTCTTTGTATAGCTGTCTGTATTTATAGTTATAGATAAACATATAAGCTGAGGCAAAAGCCACTATACAGTTGTACACTTAAATTTTTTTTAAACTGAAGCCTAAAATAAGTAATTTCTTTTAGCTACAGGGACAAACTGAACATGCTTTTCAGCAGTACAGGGACTTTTGTCTCATTTGGTACATTCAGGGATGCAGAAATGGTTGTAATCCATTGTATCTCATAGGGCTGTTGTGAGGACATCACTCTGAAAATCTTAAAAGTGCTATAAAAATGTGAGTTTTTATTATTAGTATATATTGGCAAAATTATAGTTTTTAGTTCATCTAAGTTTCTGTTGCATTTGTTTGTGAGAATTAAAAAAAAATTTCCCTTTAAAGACTGTAGCACGATTTTCTACTTGGATCTGTGTAAGTGTAAAGGCATAGCCTATGGAATCTCTTAGAATCCCTGGTTTTCTTCAAAACTCAGCTCATATAGCACCTTCTGCAGGAGGCCTTTCCTGTCCTGCACTACCCCCACCCCTCTTTCAGCTGCCCCCAGCTGCAATTACCTTGTATTTATTTAGTTTTTGTTTTGTTCCGACAAAATTATACTTTGTATATATTCTCTATATGCTTATATATGTACATATGGTCTCCTCCAATAGAATATGAACTTCTTGAGAGCAGGGGCTCTTCCATTTTTGTCTTTATTTCCCTAGGGCTTAGCACACAGACTGTTATATAGAAGTAGGTGTTTACTAAATGTTTGTCGACAGATTAGTTGAAATGGCCAAAACAAAAGATCTTTTTTATTCGGGTCCTTATATTTCCAGATAACCATGTTCACATACTCAGATTATCTATTCAGCTTTCTTCAACTGCATATGTGCTAATGGGATTTTGTTATATTATAAAATTATAATTTTAGATGCTAAAATAATAGGGGGAATTTTAGGAGTCCTTTTGGAAGGGTTACCCGCCCCCCTCGGACTCCCCCCAGGACTCTTTGGCTTGCTTTGATGCTAACTAGCAGGTTTCTTCTCTTTGCAGTGACTTTGCTGGGATCCCTTTTCTATGGCCAAATTTCTTCTAAAGACATTCAGTCACCAGGACAGGAAGGCTCCCTCAAATGGTTACCTCGAGGGAGACTGCTGCAATTAACCAAATTTGAGTTTCTATCTATGCCAATTTTATTGGACAGAAAGGTCAGAAAAAGTGGAGCGTTGTATTTAGAAGCATCTTAAATACTTGATTTTATTATAACAAGGAACGAAACTTCACATTTTACTATTAAGCTCCGACCTGCTTGTGTGGTGGTGTCGGGTCCTCAGGATCCTCCCTTAGCTAATTACAATTTGCCATATTTCCCCAGCAGTCTCACAATCAAATTATTCAAAATTGCATTTCTCTGTTACATATTGCTGAACTCCAAGATGAGCCAATACTCAGATAATGAACAATTATTTATGACAAATTATTACCTTTACATATAAGATTAACCATTGCTATTAAGTTTTAGTAAAGGTGACAAAAGCCTCCTGAAAAAAATGTGCACGCAATTTTCTGCAAAGGTCACGCAAACCTGCCACGGCTGAGACTAGAGAGAATCCCACATTTCTGCAAATTCTGTGTGCAGTGCTGATTTCAGAATGTGAGTACTTGTGGAACCTTTAGGAAAAGATTCAATAAATGAGGTCTATTCAACATATACATGGATGTGCCCCTAGCTCTCTGTATTTGATAGTGGCAAGTTTTGTTGGGCTTTCTGCCTTTGTCTTCTCTGAATATATAATGATAAAAAAGTGCTAAAGAATGAAAAATATTTCACTAATTGCATTTGCATTTAAGTTTTAAAGATTCCTTATTACTCGAAACTGAACTTAACTTTTTAAATTATTTATGGAAGCAATAATGCATGTTTTTGTTATTGAGCTCCATCTCTATAGTTCTTTTAGTGAACAGAATCCTCCCTCAGCTAATTATAACATACAGTTTTTTCCCAGCAGTCTTACAATCAAATTATTCAAAATTGCATTTCTTTATTGCATATTGCTAAAACCCAAGACAAGCAAACATCAAGATAATAAACAATTATTTATTGCAAATTATTACCTAATATATAAGATTAACAGCTTGTAACTATTAAGATTAATACATGTGGTAAACTGTATTTATTATACTTATTTTGTAGCAAATATCTTTGTATAAAACATATGTTTATGTATTGCAATTAATGAGAAAAAGTGTAAGATTAACAATCTATGCTGGGTTTTGTTTTTAGATTTATGCGCACTGTAAAACTTATTTATTGCACTTATTAAAAGTCTTTAATGACGGACTTTTAGATGCTATATTTTTAATGTACAAATATAAACTAAAGGAGTATTAAATTACAAAATGGAAAATTATAACCGAAGTCAAAGGATCTCACTATTTTCGACTATAAATCTGCTTTGCAAAGATCATCACTGGAATTACAGAATCTTTAAATAGTGGCCTTTATAGTACATAATGAGTTGTGATGAGTTATCCTTTTAAAGGCTTTTTTCATCATTAGAACTAAACTCAACATCTTGCTCTTAAAGATAAATGCAGCTCATAGTATAAACACTGGAACCATTTCTTTTTATGATGTGAAGTTAAAGTAACATTTGTGAGAAGAGGAAGAACAGGACCAGGCGGCTCCCTGTGACAGAGTGAAGCAGGAACTGTATGGAAGAAAAAAGAGAGACATCCTGGAGAAGCAAAAGCTTCCAATTCTTTGCAGCAAGTTAGCAGAGGAAAATGTTAGGTAGATTTTTGTTTCCTTATGATTGGGTCAGGTGGGGGTGCCCAGGGGTGCAGAGTGTTCTCGGGGTTGGAATGGAAGAGTCTTCTGTGCAAACCATATCTTTTGGTGTGCCCTGGTCCTGAGCACATCTGTCCTCCTCCTAGTTTCTATGGGATGAGTTTTGCAGACAGCCAGGCTGAGAGGAATCTTCCTGGGATATTCAGAGGTCCATTCACTTTGCTCTTAGAAGATATGGGTTTCTTTTCCATAAAACAGTAAATAAGGCTACTTAGAACTTTGAAGGATGGATGATTAAAAAGCTGAAAAAAGCAATATATTTTCCATCCTGACTGCCCATCCTTCTGATACCAGATATTTAGAATTTTCTTATGAATATGTGGTTTAAAGAGCTGATGATGGTATTGTCATGTGGATGCAGTTGTTCTAGAAAAATATCTGAACCACGGGGGCATCTCTTAACAAACCCAACCAATCCACGATGCCCCCACTTTTTTCCATGAAGGTTCTAAAAACAATTAAAAATAATGATGATATTATCAAAGGACTAGACCTGGGATTTCTCTAATATAGGAAACTCCTGGGTGAGGAATCTCCTTCTACCAGTGCAAATTATTTCCCTCCCTATTATTTTATAATCTTAGAGAATCGTCTAGTACTGGGAGGTAAAGAGACTTGCTGGGGGGTCCCATAGCCAGTATGTCTCATATAAACAGGACCAGTGCCCAGGTCTCTCTGGCTGCAAAGTCTCTCTATCCACTAAACCATACTGCCTCTCTTAATAATAATTAAAAATGAAAATAAAAATAATAATAGCACTGATCATGCTTCTGGGGGAGGTGGGGTGATCTATTGTTAAAATTGAGGAAAGTGTCTTTTCAACTGCTTGGCTTTCCTGAGAAGATGAGACGATTTTTATTTGACTAATTGGATACTTTGAATAGCACTAGTAAGAAAAAAAAAAAACCTCATGAAAATGTTCTGGGAGAAAAAACTTCAGTGTTCTCCTACTCCCTTGGTCAGACTGGGCTGGCTCGGTGGAGCCAGCATGGCTTTCATTTTCAGGCAGGAATCAGTCAGCGGTGGCTGCTTGCTGCTGGATGTAGGAGCAGGAGAAATGCCGAGCCCTGTGGGCTGAGGGCTCATGCATTGCTAATGCTACTACCCTGCTGGGGAGTGTGACATGATGCGAGCCCCAGGACAGAAAGGACTTTCCAAAGGCTGTTCTAAAGCAATCAGGAGCCTTCTCAGCAGCCTAGGAAAAGGTGGCAAAATTCTCAAAGGAAGGAAAATGGGCTTTCTCTGGGTGCTTTGGCCATAAATCTGGATGTGGAACCATGGGCTGAGATGATGTCGCCTGTTTGAAAGAAGGCACCATTTAGGTTTTAAAATCCCATTGTTTTAATTATTTACTTTGATGGATCTGATGTTCCATTGGTAGACACTCTTTCCACTGATCAGTTAATCAATCAGCAAGCATTTGCAAATCATGCATTAAGTGCCATGATCCCATGACCCGTGTAGACCATAACACCTATGTACCTTAGAATTGTAGCTCCAGGTAGAAATCATCTAATCTAATATGCCTTCATTTTAGAAATGAGGTTGCATGCTTTGCTCATGGTCCCATAGATAAGGTGGCAGAGACAGGATTCAAACCCAGGTCACTTGTCTAAATTCAGTATTTATTCTACTACACCACATTGCCTCCCCTCTGGTCCTGTGAGATCCTGCCTCATGTGACGTTATCGATGTTGCTTGATAACTCTAGTCCGTCTCTGACTCAGGAAGCCAGGCTTCAGTCCTGTTGAGTCCTTATGTTGCATAACAGAAGGTTAGAGCTAGGAGAGATCTGAGAATATAGAGGGTTAAAGCCAGAGGCACATTAGTGAACATCTGTCCAATGCCTTAATTTCTTAGGTGGGGAAACTAAGAGAGGGGAAGTGACTCATCCACAGTCACACAACTAATTGATCTTGTTTCTCTACAAAGCCCATCCTCAAGTAGGTACTGTGAGAAACAGGATCAATGTCCTAGTGTTAATTGAGTTAAAAATCCTTAAAAATGCTCATGAAATTAATTCTTGTAGCAAAAACCCCTTCCACCCCTCCAAAAAAAGAAAAACCCAAACCATTACTTGTCTTAACCGGAAGGCATGTTTTCCTGCAGCCAGGCCTTATATGCATCCTAGGACAGGGGAGCAAGAGGTTCCTGAAATTGTTTGGCCCTCTCACCTCTCCTCTGGTGTGAGTTTTTGGGGAGGGGCTTCCTCATCTCAGACTACTTGATGCACATGGGTCCTCAATTTTACATCCTTGTGGTAAGAAGATACCATGGTATTTCTTTTTTGCATCCATTTCATGAAAAGCTATTGTCATCAGTTGCTATGCAGAGAGAGAGAGAAAGAGGAAGAGAGAAGTGGGAACAAAGGAGGGAGAAATGGGCTCTGAGCAGAAGAAAACAGCGAATCCTCGAAGGAGAGGTTTGCAGAATTGCACTGGATGCAAAAAAGGGTTGGTCTTTAGAAGAGCAGGAATCTCTTCCTTTGTTGTTCACAGGCTTTTTTGTTGTTGTTCTGTTGTTTGTTTGATTTTCAGGGCTCTTGGTGAGATACAAACCCATGGAAGAAACTTTTCTCCTCTGTGGTGTCCTTTCTTCAGCACCTGAGACCCCTGTCCTGCTGCTGGCTCCAGTGCTCAGCATAGTTCCTGGCACATAGTAGGTACTTACTACATGTGTACTGAATGATTGGGTGACCGATGGAGATGCCCAAGGAACTCAGGAAAGAGTGGCATCAGCAGGCTGGCAGCTGCCTACGGGATCTTCTTGGATACACAATTGGGCAGTGGAGGACCTTAGGTGGGGTGGGGCATTGGGTGGTCAGGCATTGAAAATTCAAAGGGAAAGGGTAGGTGAGTCCTGGATCAGTCATCTCAAGATGGTTTTGAGCATCCTTTCTTGTTTCTTCTAATGGGAGAAGCTGAAGAAATTAATCTTGGTGCATTTTAGATTTTTGAAAGGGGGAAAACTTATCTGCCTTTCACAAACAGGCTTAATCCACGATAACTGGCATCTGTAGTTGATGTGAAATTTGAGGATAGATTTTTCAAAATTAAGATAGAAGGAGAACATTTTCTTAACAGCTGGTATTATTTTATTTCAGATGTTGAAAGCCTTTTTCTAAATTCCCCAGAGATTGATTTGTAATATAAAACAACAACCAAAAAAAAGCACCAGTCTTTTAGAAATTGGTAGAGAATGAAATCACTATCATTTTGTGTCTGGAGTTCTTCACAGTTATTATGGATACTTGTGCTTTGGGATGCATTAGGAATTGTGACTGAGCCTGTGGAACATAAATAGTTTGGCCGTGGGTCTCACAGTTTGATTTTTGTGTCATGGGGGGTGGAAGATGGCCTCATTGAGGAGGGAGAGGGAAATAGGAAGGAGGACAAAGAAGGAAAAAAATAGGAGAAAAAGTCAGGGAAGGAGGAGAAAGAAGGAAGAAGAGATGAGTAAGGAGAAAGAGAAATAGGAGGGGAAAAACACTCCTGAAAATATGATGGGAGAAAAAACTTGGATGCTCTCCTATTCACTTGATCTGACTGGTTCTGGGGAGCCAATGTTGCTCTCATTTTTCAGGCGGGAGTCAGTCAGCTCTTCAAGACAACCCCGTGAGTTCTGTAGCACAAATATCATTATCCCCATTTTAAAGATGAGGTAATGGAGGCTTTTAGAGACTGAGTGATTTGCATATTGTATAACTATTAAATGCCAGAAGGGTGGGATATGAATCCGAATCCCTCGCCTCCAAGTTCAATGTCATTTCCACTATTCCACATTTCTTCTTGAAGTTGGAGGAGGAAAAAGAGGATGAAGAAAGAGAAAGAAAAGAAGAGAAAAAAGAGAAAGGAGACAGGAGGAAGAGAAGAAAGGATGGGATCATAGGATTATAGATCTACTTCTGGAAGAGACCTTGGAGGTCATCTTGTCAGTGGTCTCCAACTTTTTTCATTGTACACTCCAGCAAAGAAGGGACTGAATTTTACCCCATTGTGTGTCTATTTACTTGTTTATAAATTATAGAGGTACTGTATTATTGATAATTATGTTTGTTTTAAAACTTACGCAAAAATGTAAATAAAAAAGGACAGGATAAAGATGAAATAGTATTTGATCCTCCAGTCAATAGCCACTGGAGTTTATTGATCTGGAGAGTGACAGGGTCAGACCTGCACTTTAGGAAAATCACTTGGGCAGCTGTGTGGAGGATGGCTGGAGTCAGAAAGACCTGAGCTAGGGAAACCAATGAAGACGCTCTAACAATAGTCTAGGTGAGGGGTGATGAGGCCCTGAGCTAGGGTGGAGGCTAAAGTGAGTAGAAAAGACACAGTTGTGGGAGATGTAGAACTGAGAAGATCAGGCAGCTGAAGGGAGGCGTGGCTGTGGGGTGAGGGAGATGGGGATGATGCTGAAGCTGTGGTAACCTGGCTGGTGGGCTGGCTGCCAGTCCCTCAACTGGGATAGGGAAGTTTTGAAGGTAAGTGGGTTTTGGGAAAAGATAATGTCATTTCTAAAAGATAGTAAAAGTGAATATATGATCTAAGATCAAGCTCACATTCCAGCCATGCCTGCTCATCCTGAGTAACTCACTCTTTCCCACCCAAAATGAAAAAGAGGAATAAGTGAGGCCCTTATTCGGCAGTGACTGCCTTGAAGGGCAGAGCCCACTCCTAGAAAAGGCCCTTGCTGCAGCCACAGGGGATCTGGGGGACAGAGTGGAAATGATCCATGGCACTGCACAGCTGCTGTGGGTGGTGGTTAGGTTATAAAGACCCCAAAGGGCTAACACTCTGGGGGAAAGTTAAAGACCTCCCACAGCAGAGAGAATGGGGAGAATTTTGGAGGACAAAGGTAAAGATGGTTCTGTGGGAGACAAGCCAAGGCTGGCTATCCCACTCAAGGAGGGTGGGGGGCAACCAGTTCATACATCGTTAGGGGTCAGACATAGCCTTGGGTTTCCAGAATACCTTCGTTGTTGTGGTCTATCATGTCTGACTCTTTGTGACCCCATTGGGGATTTTCTTGGCAAAAATCCAGGAGCGGTTTGCCATTTCCTTCTCCAGCTCATTTTGTACTGAGGCAAACAGGGTTAAATGATTTCCCCAGGGGTCACAGAACTAGTTAAATGTCTGAGGCTGGATTTGAACTCAGGAAGAGGAGTCTTCCTTCTTCCAAGTCCAATTTCTTTCACTGCATCACCTGACTGCCCCTAGTGGAGAACATTATTCTAGGCAAATTCCTTTATTTTACAGGTGAGGAGGCCCAGTAAATTGAGTGACTTGCTTAAGATCAAAGAAATAGTAAATATAAGAGCCAGGAATTAAACATAAGTCCTCTTACCTCATATCCAATACTTTTTTTTCTTTTTTTTTTTCTTCTTTTTGCTTTTTGGAGGGCAATTGGGGTTAAGTGACTTGCCCAAGGTCACATGGCTAGTTTTTGTGTTAAGTGTCTGAGGTCAGGTTTGAACTCAGGTCCTCCTCACTCCAGGGCTGGTGCTCTATTCACTGTGCCACCTAGCCACCTCCTATCCAATACTTTTCCCAACATACCATTCTGGGATAGAAGGGGTAGAAGGAGGACAGAGGAGAAGAACTCAGGAGGAGGGAAAGAAAAAAAAGGGGGAGAAAAGAGTTGCATGATAACTATTATATCTTTAAAAGGAATAGCAAGTTGTACATAATAGACTGACAGTTTCATATGCAATCATCTTTTTTTTGTTCTCCTATGTTATGGAAATGCTTGTTTTGTGTCTTAAATTAAAAATAAAATAAGTAAAGTAGAAAAAATGCTTACAAGAGGAGGCAGCACGCGGATGGCAATTTGTTGTCACAAGCTCTAAGCCAGCAATGGATTTCTTGGTCATAGTGTCTCTGGGAAATAGAAGATAGAAAGAGGAGCAAGGACAAGCCAAAGAGAGAGGAGGGGGAGCAGTAGGAAAGGGGAGACAGAAGAAGAGAGGCGAGGTGGAGCGGGGCAGGACAATGTTTTTCCATGCTCAGAAAAGTTGCCTAATTTTCTTCGGGGAGTGTCCATTTGTCAGAACCTCTTTTTTTTGTTCCATTGTAGGGTGATTTAGGGAAAGAATTGCAGAATGTTAGAACTGGAAGAGGCCTTCAAGGCCTCCTGGTCTAACCCACATTTGCTTGAGACTCCTCTGGGTAGCATCCCTTATGAGTGACCATCCTGTCTAGTAGAAGGCTTCCACTGATGGGAACTCCACCACCTCTCAAGGCAACCCATTCTACTTTGGAATGGCCCTATTTCTCAGCAAGTTTTTTTCTTGATATCAATCCTAACTTTGTCTCTTTTCAACTTCTACCCATTGTTTCTTGTTCTACCCACAAGGACCAAGAAGAACAAGACTAATAACTCTTTCACATGGCAGCCCTTGAAATACCTTATTCCCTCTAGGTCATCTGTCCTCCAGGCTAAACATTCCCAAGTTCTTCAACAAGTCCTTCTATGGCATTCCCTTGAGGTTCTTGACCATCATGACCATCTTCTTCTTGATTCTCTCTAACTTGTCAATGTCTTTTCTAAAATGTGTCATCTCCAACAGTTCTCCAGATGTGGAACGACCAGGGAAAAAGAGTAACTATTGCCTCTTCTTGCAGCTAGGTAGTGTAGTAGACGGAGTGCTGTGCCTGGAGTCAGGAAGACCTGAGTACAAATCCAGCCTCAGTAACTTACTAGTGACTCTGGATAAGTCATTTAACCTTGTTTGACTAAGTTTCCTCATCTGAAAATAAGTTGAAGAAGGAAATGGCAAACCACTCTAGTATCTCTACCAAGAAAACCCTAAATGGGGTCACAAAGAGTTGGATATAACACCACCACCACCTCTGTAGTCTTTTAGTGCATTTTAAGGCAAAATTAACTCTTTTGGCTGCTACATTACACAGTTGGCTCATATTGACTTAGCAGTCCAGTAAACTCCCAGATCTTTTGCAGTTGAACTTCTTTTTAGCCATAGCTAAAAGTTGAATTTTTGAACTCAAGTGTATTTTTTTTGTTCGTCCCTGTTAAATTTCTAACCTGTTAAGGTGTTAGAGGATCTTGATTCTTAGCTGTCCCTCCCAGCTTTGTTTTATCTGAAAATTCAATAAGTATATCATCTATGTCTTCATCTAAGTCATCGATAAAAAATGTTAGAAAGCAGAGGACCAAGAACAGATTCCTGGGGCACTCCTCTAGAAATTTCTTTCTAAGTTGACAATGGATCTATTAATGACTATTCTTCAGGTCAGGCCATTCAATGGTGTCCAGATCAGCCTAACAGTACTATCATTTAGGGGAAAGGAAAGGAAGACACATTTATATAGTGCCTATTACATGCCAGGCATTATAGTAAGTACTTTTTACAAATGTTATCTCTTTGATCTTCACAGCAATGCTGGGAGGTAGGTACTGTTACTATCCCCATTTTATTTTATTTTATTTTTTATTTTTTTTAGTTGACTTTTTTTTATTAACACATATACATTTACTTGTCTTCTGGCTTGTTGAAGCAGTAGGTTAGACAACATTTGCCACAATAATGTCTGTCAAAATGGCTAGCCATAAAGACTCCAGCATCACATTCATCAGAAGGGCACTCTCGTCGTAGGTGGCTAATCTTGCCATTCTCATCAACCTTGTAGTACTTCAGAACAGCAAGCTTAACCTTCTTTCTCTTATGCTTGTTCTTTTCGGGACTGGTGTAAGACTTCTTCTTTCTCTTCTTGGCACCACCACGAAGCCTCAGAACAAGATGAAGGGTAGATTCCTTCTGAATATTGTAGTCAGACAAAGTATGTCCATCTTCCAGTTGCTTGCCTGCAAAAATCAATCTTTGTTGATTGGGTGGAATGCCTTCCTTATCTTGTATCTTGGCCTTGACATTTTCAATAGTATCGGATGGTTCGACCTCAAGGGTTATGGTCTTTCCCGTCAAAGTCTTCACGAAAATCTGCATCGTGGCACTGGGTCCACCCGTTGATGGCGGATCCGAAAGAGAAACCGCCCCGCCCCTATCCCCATTTTATAGTTGAGGAAACTGAGGCAAACAGAGGTTAAGTGCTTTGCCCAGTGTCACAGAGCCAGCAAGTATCTGAGGCTGGATTTGAACTCAGATTTTCCTGACTCCAGGCATCACCAGCTGCCTTTAGCTACATTTCTCCATCTTTCCCCAGAATAGTAGCATGAAAAATCCAGTTCTTGGTATGGTGGAAGAGTGCCAGATTTGGAGTGAGAGGAGCTAGGTTCAGACCTCACTCGGCCGCTCGTTAGCTGTGTCTCTCAGGTATGAGCTACATGCCCAGTGGCTCTGAAGGTTCACATCTCTGAAGGTTCATTAAACTGAGCAGCTCTCTTCGTGAACAATTGAGCAACATGGGATGGGTTGGACCATCCAAGCTGGACCAACTTAGACCTAAGAAAGAATTCTCCAATGAGGTGGGTTTTTACCCACTGGATTGTGCTATGAGAGGAAGTCTTGGCATCGCAGGACTTCCAAGGCCTCCTACTCCAACTCTCTCATCTGACAAATAAGGAAATTGGATTCTGGAGAATTTAAATGACTTGATCAATTGGGGTCACAGTTCGGAAGTAACATCATGATGTAGTAGATAGAAACTAGGATTTGGAGCCAGGAAGATCTGAGTGCAAATCCTGCCTTAGTCCCTGGCAATGTGACCCTGAGCAAATCACTCACTCTTTCTCAGCCTCAGTTTCCTCATATGTAAATTGAAGACATTAATAGCATTTATCTATTACTTTGTTATCAAATGAGATAACATATATAAAGTACTTTGGAAACCTTAAAGTGCAAAGTAAATGCGATTTATTATTATTGTTGTTGTTAGAATAATTTATGGCAGCTTTCTCAAACTAACTCAGACATAGAATAATGAAAATAAAGTTCTTTGCCAATCTGAAAGCACTATATAAACCTGAGTTGTTATCGTTGATAGTAGGGATAGAATCCAAACCTGTAGCTTTTGATTCCAAACCAGGCATTCTTTCCATTGCATCATGACTGATCTTTTCTGCCCCTTAATAAGCCTAAGAGAATTTGAAGACTTCCCTGATTTGAAGATCTTCCTTGACCCCAATAGGCTGAATGTAATCACATGCAGCCTGTGGTAGGAGGAGCTTGCTGAAAGGTGGAGCAGAGTCCACAGGAAGCTGGGAGTCAGAGCAGCTAGACTGTGGGAGAGACAGGATGGCAGGCAAGCAGACAGCGAGGTTTGGTTTGTGGGAAGACTAAAGGATGATGTGGCTCTCTGTGGTGTTATGGTGTATTAACTTCTTTGCTACTATGATGGATTCAGTTTTCTGGTTTTGGGATTAGGTTTTCTGGTGTCTGAATAAATGTTTTGCTTCTATCTTCTATATGGAGAATCTGTTACATTTTGTGATTGAGAACTACACTGGCATATTTACAGTCACCATTGGTGCTGTGAATATTGTGTTGGTGCTACCGTAATCTCAAGGGCTAAGTCAGTTCTTTTCTGGAATGGTGGTGGACGATGCACTTACCTGGAAGGGTATGGCTTAGGTAGATGTCTTCTGGAGTTTTCTTCCTGCTTTTTGGTGGCTCTAGCCATGGATTTTTGAATGTTCAAGTGTGTCTTAAGTCACTAAGTAGCCCTTAGTGACTGTCTGAGGGAACCAGACATTTCCCAAGACTTACAGTTCCTGCCTGCTAATAGTGATGGAGCATCAGCTGTGGGACATGCGACAGGCCGGGCCACTTTCATGAGCCCCATAGCTGTCACCATTTAGATGAGCATTCAGTGACTTATCTCTGGTTCAGAGGACAGTGAGGATTGGAAGAACTCATAGTCACTGAAACTGGGAGATAAATTGAGAAGGGCCACATCACCTTGCTGCTGCAGTAGCTTGGGAAAAAATTAAGCCAGAGCAAAACAGCTTAGAGGACAAACAGTACAGGATGATAGAGTTTGTTGTCCTGAGCTCCAGGCGGGAGATAGAATCCTGTTCCTCAGTCATAGTGTCAATGGGAAGCACAAGACAGAGAGCTGACAGATGGAAGGCTACCCGTGATCAGGTGATGGAATGCTCTCCGCACTTCCTTCCACTTATCCTGCCAGGCATAGTTCATGCTCTGCCTACCACTTCCACGAAGCCTTCTTATCCTGACTGTACTAGCTTTCACTGATCCCTAAACTCCTAGAATGTTTGCAGTTTTTTGCAAGTATATCAAAAGGTCAACACAGAACAGAGGCAGGTAGGTGCCACGGTGGATAGAGCACTGGCTCTAGTGTCAGGAGGATCTGAGTTCAAATCTGGCCTCGGACACTTACTAGCTACATGACCATGGGCAAGTCACATAACTCTGATTGTCCCCCAAAATAAAAGTCAACACAGTGTAGTGGGTAGAAAGTTAGGAAGTCAGGAGTCAGGAAGATCTGAGTTCAAATCCTGCCTTGGATAGATTCTGGTGTGACTCTGGGCAAATTATCTAACCTCTAAATACTCTAGATATCTGTCTGAGACTGTAAATTGAAGAGGATTTGCCAGCCTGCGTCGGTAAAGGGAGTGTCCTCATCTGGGAATTCACTATATCAGGGAAATCACAAATCTAGTCCATATCCAAACTTTTAAGTGACTGATAATACTACACTTTTATGTAGTATTCTTAAATGATTTCATTTATGTATCTTTTCTTCCCAAATAGTCTTTAAGTTCCTTGAGGGCAGGAATCACGTATTGCACCTTTTTGTGACCGCATTGGTACTGAATAGTATGCCTGACCACAACTAGGAAAATTTTGATCTGTGGTTAAAAACAGTTGCAGGGGGTGGGAAGCTTTGAAGAAGGCACAGATGGTCTATCTCTAGGTCTTTACCTCTAGGGGGAGCTGGAGGGAGGTGGCGCCTGGAGAAAAGAATGATCCATTTATAGGGCCCTGGGAATGGGTACTTGGGGGTGCCCTGCTCTATAGCAGCAGAGGATGATGGTAGAACAAGAGGAGCCTGGGGGTGGCAGCTTCTGTGTGAGGAAAAACACCCTTCTCTGGAGGAAGAATCCTCTCCTCCCCCTCTACCTCCTACCACATCAAACATACCGGTACTCTGGGGATGAAGCATCATTTACCCAATGCTAGTTATAACTGTGGGAGTCAGAGTTTCAGAAATGTTCTTTGATCTACTGGTTAATAGAAAAGTTTGTGAATCTACTTATTCCTAAATTATAAGGTAGTTGGAGCCCCTGAGGAGAAGAACCTAGTGATAGAGAAAGACTGAGAAGCAGATACCTTGAACACCTGTCTCTTGTTATGGATGGACGGCTGTCCCAGAACCATGTTCTAAGGGAGAATCAACAGCATTCTATTGGAGGTAGAATTGGTTCTGAGTCCCCAGCTAAGGGGCTGTAGACTTTGGGCATATGCTGAGAACTATGTTCTAGAATACACAGCTCAGGCTTCTTGACTCCAAAGGGGACCAGAGGCCTCATGGAAGTAAGCAGCTGGTGTGGAACCTAGAAAGAGAATCTAGACAGGTGATCCCAGAGGGGACCAGAAGACTGTGGGTAAATTGCAAAGGGTCATGGAAGAAACTTGGGGAAAAAATATCATTCCAAGAAAATAAGACAGCTTTGGGGACCTAGTGGTCATCAGTCATTCCACAGTTCAGAGCTGAGGCAGGAAGCCTTTTGTACCTGAAGTGACCTGGAGAGGAGGAAACAAGCATTTATTAAGAGTCTACTCTATGCCAGGCACTGTGCTAAGTGCTCAACAAATCTCATCTCATTTGATCCTCACAATAATCCTCAGAGTAACTCTATTATTAGCCCCACTTTAAAGATAAAGAAACTGAGGCTAAGTCACTTGTCCAGGGTCACACAGGTAGTAAATGTCTGAGGCCATATTTGAACTCAGGTCATTCTGACCCCAGGCCTAGTGCTCTAGCCACTGCACCACCCAGCCTATTCTATGCAGTCTGTTATTCAGCTGCTTTGATATCACTTTCTATTTCTAGTATGTAAGTACCACAGTCTAATTTTCATTATTCTCTATGTATATGTCTTATCTCTCATGCTAGACTGTAAGCTTCTCTAGTAGAGACTGTGAACTTTGGTGGAAAGATCACAGGATTTGGATTCAGGAGATTGCTTCTTGCTCACTCTGTGGTCATAGGTAAGTCACCAAGCCAACCTCTCTGAGTCTCAGTTTGCTCATCTGTTAAATGGAGATAATAATCATTCTTCCACCATATAGGATCACTGTGATGAAAGTGCTTCATTGACCTTAAAGAACTAGATAAAGACATGTTTGTTTTTCTGTCTCCCCTGGTACCTGACACAGTGCTTTGCTCCTGGGAGAACAGTAAGGGTATTGATGAGTATGTGCAGCATTTATTGCTTGTGAATGTACTGTACAGAGATATGATGTCATCACACACATGTATATATATATATATAT
Source organism: Pseudochirops corinnae (assembly GCA_028646515.1). Taxonomy (NCBI): domain Eukaryota; kingdom Metazoa; phylum Chordata; class Mammalia; order Diprotodontia; family Pseudocheiridae; genus Pseudochirops; species Pseudochirops corinnae. Next base: position 235,342,875 of record CM053585.1, on the reverse strand, counting down.
ATATATCTATATTTATAGATATAGATATAGATATAGATAGTGCTGAAATATTGCACACTAGATTTGTATATGACGATTTACCCTATAGGCTTGCACATTTTGGCCAAATACATAATCAAACGTGATGCTTCTGTAACTGTAGGAGTTACTCTGTTAAGCTGGTGTCTGATGACTGTCTTTGGAAATGTAGCTGTGAAGCGTAGGCATAGCTTGTGATTATGCCCTCAGAAAGAAAAAATTCCTTAACGATCAGCTGGTGCTTGGGGGGCTAGGGTGAGATGGGAGCCAAAGGGTTTAGGATCCTAGCCATGTTTTAGGAAAGGTCACTTTCTCTTGTGTGTTTCCCAGAGCTGTCCCAAGACCTTTTATGTTTCATGAGAAATGCAAGAAAATGCAAGGACAGGGTCAATCACAAATGTTTATGAAAAATAAGATTAGATTGGGAGGATGCACTCTATCAGAATAAAAGGATATGATCGGAAACAAGTTCCTGTTGTACCCCTGGAGGTACAGCAGGGGGTGGGGAGGTAAGGACCACCAGTGTCTTGTGTTTATTTATCTCTTGGTGCTTTACCTGAGAGTGTCCATGAGACAAAGATAAGCAGTTTTCGATTACCTCCTCCTCAACTTTCTCCTTTTGTGGACTTGCTTGGAGGCTTTGAATGAAATGCTAGGAAGAAAAACTCCCCCTTCCAGTGCAGATCTCGTGGTAGTTTCCTTTCTTCCCTCACTGGGAAGAAACACAGGGTCCTGAACAACTTAGGGTTCCTTTCAAGTGACTAGCCCAAGCCTTAGCAGAGTGGTGTTACTTTCTTTAATTTGCATTAAGTGTACCTAGTGCCTCACGGGAGCACAATGGGAAATAGCTGGGGAAGCCCCTGGAGAACTCAGATGCAGTACCCTGGGCAAGAGGTGAACAATTCCTCACAAACCTTTTGTGATACTTCTTTATCCTGACTCTCTTCCTACATACATTCCTGACTGCTCCTTCTGAATCTTCCTTGATAGATCATATTCTGTAACCCATCCACAGGTGTGGTTTTATCCCAAGGCTCTCTTCTCTTCTCCCACAATTTCTTTCTCTTGGTGATGCCATCATTTGGGTTTAAATACCCCTATGTAAACAGCTCCTAAATCTCTATATTGTCTTCATCTCTCCCCTTAGTTGTAGTTCAGCCTCAACAAATGCTTCCTAGACAGCTCTCCAGGATGTTTCGTAGATGTCTCAAACTCAACAGGACCAAAGTGGAATTCACCTTTCTTCCAAAAAACATCCATCCCCTTAACTCCCATATTTCTGTCTAGTATGCCATCATCCTTCTAATCACCCTGATGATTTGAACTTTCTCTTGCTTTCCCTTCCCTTAGCTAGTCAGTTGCTAAATCTGATTTATTCTCTCTCCAGATTATCTCTCACAGCTATCCCATTCTCTCCATTCAAATGACTACCTGTCTTGTTCAGGATGCCATCACCTCTCTCCTGGACTACTTCAATAGACTCTTAACTGGACTCCCTTCATCAAGTCTCTCCCCTCTCTTCCCCCATGCATCCTCCACACAGTTGTCAAATTGATATTCTTGGAGCATAGATTCTGACCATGTTATTCCCCCACTCAACAATCTTCAGTGGCTCCCGATTGCCTCTGAGATAAAAAATATAAATTCTTCTGTTTTAATAATGTTGAAACTATATTTCACAATTTGTTTCCAGTCTATTTCTACAGTTATTTTAAATACAGACTACAGACTGATTTCATAATTCCTTTCTTCACACATTCTATATTCCAGCCAAATTGGATTACTTGCTATTCCATTCCCCGTACGTAGCATTCCATCCCCCTCTCCGTATCTTTGCACAGGCTGTCCTTCATAGCTGCAATGCTCTCTCTCCTCATCTCTTCTTTTCGGAATCTTCTTTAAGTGCCCTGTCTCTATGAGGGCTTTCCTGATTCCCCCAGCCCCACCCTGCTGTTTGTGGTCCTCCTCTTTAAATATTGTTTATGAATTTGTGTGCAGGATAGTTTCCCTAGCATGTTGTTAGCTTCTCGAGGATAGGGATTGTCTTTATTTTTGCCTTGGCATTCCCTAGCACAGTACCTGGCACATAGGAACTTAATCAAGGTTTGTTAAGCTGAATTAAGTTTTAGGGGATGTGGAAAAGATATTGGGGCTGGTGTTGAGATTTCACTTTGGCTGAAGTGTGCAACATCTGCCCTCTTCCCAGTTTTAACCACCAGCTAGGTGGTTATAAGTGAAGAGATCACCTTGGGTAGGGAGTAAGGTACAAAGGCCATGTTTCTGGGTGTGTGCCCAGGGTGGGCTGGCTCTGCTCCGGCCACAGAAGCAGTTGAATTGTGAACAGCTGGGGCACATCGTCTATCCCAGGCCTAAAAAGTGGTCATCCAGCCTCTGAGGAAATCTGGGAAGGGATTCATGCTTTAGGGAGCCTGGTGTAGAAGAAAGCATGATGGACTTGGAAATGGGGGACCTTGGTTCCAATTCTGGCTCCAGCACTTACTAATGCAGTTATTGATACATCGTGTAAGCTCTCTGACTGTTTCCTCATCTTTAATATGGGGATTATATCACCTACCTTACAGAGATATTGAAGGGAAAGTTTGATATAAATATTTTAGTACTTTATAAGTAGCAGTTGTTATAATAATTAGGTGGGTAGTTAACTTAGAAAGTCTCTGGTATGCCCCATTCCCACCCCCCACTTTCTTTTTTAAAGTTATTGCAAAGAGATATTTGCTTGGAAGATCTACATTTACATTATACTGCCTGCTCCCCTCCTTTCCCAGGGCCTTGGGGAGCACATTATCTCCTATACCTCCTTGGTTTCTATGGTGAATGATCTTACTGTTAGCCTAGTTTCATCATAGCATTGGTGCCATTAAGTTCATGTCCAGATGTGGCATGACTACCAGAGGAGTCCTTGTTTTAGCAACAGCTAGGCTGGGTCCTGAATGTTGCTGCCGAAGTTCACTTCTTTCTTCTTGGGGCACTGATATTGATCTGACTGCTAAACTGGGGTGCTAGGATGCTGGGACAGGGTGAGGATCACCTTCCTGACCTTCAGAAACTTATGAGGTTGGTGTCTCTAACAGTTTGTGTTGGCTAATGTTTAACTACTGGCTCTCAAAAAATACACACAACACACTTTTATGTTTAACCTGCATTATTAATGTTTTTCTTCATCACTTTCTTAAGTCTAGACAATCAAAAAATAATAAACTAAGTCCTGACTTGTAGCATTTACTGATTTCTGAGGGGTGAATGCTTACATTGAAGATTTCACAATCAATGCTGAGCCAGTACTAGCTGATAGCAGCACACTTCTATTCTCTAATCCCTTCATCTTGAATGGGGGGCAGGAGAACCCACTAAGGCAGTCAAAGCATTGAAGTATGTTTCACAGGTTGGCCTCAGTGGGAAGAACCCAAGGTCTTTCCTCTTATAATATTACCTCTCCCTGGCTACCATTGATGAAAAAGTCAAACCAAGACCAGAGCAGCTGAGAGAAACATCTAGAATTTATTTTAATCTGTGATTTTGTGATTCTTATAGGGCTGGGGTTCCTTCACTGTTTATATACAGTGTCTGGTCTAGCTTTAGGCAGTGGTGTGTAGTGGAAAACATATTGCCTTTGAAATTGAAAGATCTGGTTTTGAGTTCCAATTCAACTACTTACTAGATTGGGTGCCATGGAAAAGTTCATTTTTCTTTTCTGAGCCTTATTTTCCTTATGCCTAAGATGAGGCAGGTATACTTGGTGATATGCGAGGTACCAGTGATTACAAGATTTCTGGAGAGCTAAGTAAAGGACAAGGCGAGTTAGATGAGGGGGCAGTGCAACAAATAACAGGCTCCTTATGACCAAAGCCTCTCTGTAGGGCCTGTAAGTGACCTGTGAGTCTCCCAAGCCTCTCACTCATATCAGCTCTTTCTCTTTCCCCTCCTCCCTCCTTCACTTAACATCCAAGCCACATACCCCAGTGTTAAACTGCTGCTTGCTAATGATTTCCTGTGTGCATTTTGTGCCTACCCCACCAATCACCTAAAATGGAGTGGGCTACCTTGAAAGGTATGGGTAGCGAGGTGGAGCCATAGTGCACAGAGTACAGGGTCTGGAGTAAGGAAGGCTCATCTTCCTGAGTTCAAATCCAACCTCAGACATTTACCGTGTTACTCTAGGCAAGTCACTTGACGCTGTCTGCCTCAGTTTCCTCATATGTAAAATGAGCTGGAGAAGTAAATGGCAAACCACTCCCTTATCTTTGCCAAGAAAACCCCAAAAGGGGTCCCGAAGAGTAGGAGATGACAAATAACTGAACATTAGTGCCTTGCAAGGCAGTAAATTCCGCATCCCTGGAGGCCTTCGAGTGGAAGCAGTGATGTAGAGGTGTCTTGCCAGGTACCATTTAATCAACGGGACCTTCGAGGTGCTTTCCAGCCCTAAGAGCTCATGAGGGGTAGATTCCTTGAGGACAGGGACCACGGTGCTTTATTTTGTCTTTGTCTAACCAGTAGTGACCGGTCTGGGGTTGGGCAAACAGTTAAGTGCTTGCTATGCATTTGTTGGCTGATCGATAGATACATAATTGACTTCTTGTTGATAAGGGAGCAGTGGATGAGAGCAAGATATTTAAGTTTGTACTTCATACTTACAATAAACAGTTTTCTCACTCCAATTTTCTGAGCTTAGGCATTTCTGTCCCCATTTTACAGATGAGAAAACTGAAACTCAGAGAGATTAAGATCCAATCAGTGTCATCGTGAACAAGTCGTTTAACCTTGTGCCTCAGTTTGCACAACTGTAAAATGAAGAGGGGGTTACCTGACTCTCTGAACTCCCTTTCAGCTCCACCGTAATCCTGTGATACGAGAGGATTTGCCCAGGGTGACACAATGTCAGAACTGGGACTTAATTCTGATTCTAGGCCCAGAGTCCTTGCCACTACACCATCTTGCCTCTTAGGTCCTGGTTAAAACAGATGCTATTGCCAAATCAAGAGGCAGGATGAGACCCTCTCTTCTCCTCCTCCCATTAATGATTCCTCAGTCCTCCCATCCCAGCCTTGTTTCTAGTGTCTCCTAGCAGATTCCCCCTCACACCAGGGTGGGTTATTATTAGCCTGGGCCTGAGTGAAAGGTCTTGAATTGCGGAAGCTTGGCTTTTGCGTGACATTGTGGCCAAGCTAGAAAGCAAATGATTCATTACGGTTACAAGGCATGTTCTAATTTCATATAACGAAATAAATGACAGAAGTATTTTGGGCGCCACTGCTCACAGATAGCATTGTTTCGTGACTGCATCTCACAAAAGTTTTCGAGAAAAATTAGAGCAGCCATTGTGCTGGGAGATTAGGTTCTGCTGGAGGTTTGTGGTGGTGGCAGGAGAAGTGACCCAGGGAGAGGGAATGAAGCTGTGGCCACCGCAGCGGCTGCAAGAGCAAAGAAAAAGGCTTCTGTTCCCAGGAAGCCAGTGTGGTTGGCGGTGGCTGGGGGTGGCTGGTTATCAAGGAGAAATTCTTATTTTAAAGCTTTCTTCTCTGTGAATTGGCCCAGCCCTTCTGGAAAACATTTCGGAATTTTGAGAGATAAGTCACTAAATTGTTCATATCTTTTGGCCCAGCCCTCTCCTACTGTACATATCCCATAGGGAGGTCAAAGACAGAAAGAAAAAGGTTCCATGTATAACAAAATAGTCAAAGCAACAGTTTTTATGGCAGCAAAAAAAATGGAAACAAAGTGGGTGCTATTCGACTGGGGAAGAGTGGAACAAAGCACAGGATGGGAATGGAACGGAGCGCTATTGTGCCGCAAGAGACCACCTGTGTCAGGATTTCGAAGAAACATGAGAAATCTTGCAAAATGGATGCAGAGAGAAGTATGCAGACTCCAGAGAATGACGTGCACAATGATTATCAAGGAGAAGACCGCTAAAAAGGCAGCTGCACTCTTCTGTCCTAGGAAGCAGGTGATGATGATAGCCAGCCAATGTACGATGCCCACTGTGTGCCGGGCTCTGTGCTGAGAGCTTTACAAGAGGCATCTCACTTGATCCTCATGACAACTCTGGAAGCAGATGCTATTATTGCCCCCATTTTACAAATAAAGAAACCAAGGAAACAGGCTAAGTGACTTACCCAAGTCCTTGGTCCATGGTTAAGTCTATTTTTTTTTTCTGAGCCTTGTTTTCCTTATCTGTAAGATGAGCTAGTAAGTGTCTGAGGCTGGATTTGAACTCAGGTCTTCCTGATTCCAGGCTGGATGATGAGACACATCTCTTCTCTAAGGGAAGTTGGGGGCTATATGTGTGAAATGAGCTTATGCCATTAGATAGAGTCATTGCTTCAGTTGGTTTGGCCTCTCTTTTTTTGCTTTGTGCCAGGGCTTGGCATATAATAGAAGCTTAATAAATGCTTATTGAATGCATTAAATTGGATCTCTTTAAAAGGAAGTTTATTTTTAAAAATTTTTTTTGCTTTTTGGATGGGGAAAGGCAGGGCAAATTGGGGTTAAGTGATTTACCCAAGGTCATGTGACTAGTGTTAAGTGTTTGAAGCTGGATTTGAACTCAGGACCTCCTGACTCCAGGATCGGTGCTCTATTCACTGCATCACCTAGCCACCCATAAAAGGAAGTTTTAATGGGAAGGGAATGTTTCAGGAAATGATGGTGGTGTTCAAAACAAAAGCCATTAATAGATGTCCAAGGTGAGGCAGCCAGGCAAAGAGGCTAGAAGGCTGGTCTGTGGGTCAGGAAGGCGGGAGTTAGACTGAAGCCCTTCTGCCGCACTCTGGCTGTGTGCCTCTGGGCAAGGCACATAAGTTCCCAGTGCCTCAGATCATTTTCTAAGCCTCTAAACTGCGAAATAGTGGCTAATCTGCATTGGCAGGAGGTGTTTCTTCAGTTGGGATTCTCAATCCCAATGAAGTTCTATAGACTCCCACCCTTTACCCTCCAAACTCTCCTATTTCTGCAGTCTTATTTCCCACTACTCCTCAACATACAACACTTTTCCCAGCCAGGCTGTCTCCTCGTCCTCCCCTACATGGCATGTTCATTCCTTCCTTTGCTCATTCTGTACTCTTCACTTAGCATGTCCCTCTTTCACCTTTCCTCTCTACCCATCCTTCTGTGCTTAGCTCTAGGCCCACTTTCTCCAGGGAGGCCCACATCTCCTTCCTGTGAGCTGCTATAAAAACTTAATGTTCTTATGAATCCTTTTATACTTGATTAGATACTGTCTAATGTTCTTCCATATGGTTTCATGAGTACTGGTTAATTCTGCATCCTTGCATACCATCAATTCTGCTGTAAGCTTCTCCAAAGTGGCGAAAATATATTTTTCCTTACCTTGTATTCCCTGTGGAAACTAGTATAGGGAATGGAACAAAGGATTGAGTTTCTTTTCATTCTTCAGTGGCCATTGATTGAACAGCTATGATGTTCAAGGTACTACACTGGACAACATTGTGGTAGACAGAAAGATGAATGATGCTGAATGACTAAGGACATTCCTACATTTGGCAGATTAGATGGTCTCTTTTTTTGTGTGTGGCATATTCTTATGAAGAGGAGGAAAGCTGGGACTGGGACAGCTGGTACAAAGTCTTTATTTTTCTGACTTCTGGCCACCTACTCTCCCTTTGGTTAATTAAAATCACAGAATCATAGAAATTCAAGAGTTGGAAGGGACCTCAGAGGTCAACTGATCCAACCTGTTCATAAGCAAAGAACCCTTCTATAGTGCACATGGTAACTGATCAGTGGACCTTTACTTGAAGACCTCCAGGGAGAGAGACCCGTCATTTTCTTAGGCAGCACAATTCACTGATTCTGCCTGATTTGTCTTCCAGACTCAATTTATATTTAAAGCTTCATTCCCTTCATTTGAGAAGCACCTGAAATTTTACCTTCTCTAGGAAGCCTTTTCTGATTGATTGGATGAGAGGTAGCAAATACCCTTTCTTTACCATCTTGCAATGTGTCACCTTCCCACTTTTAGATAAAGTTGATATTTTACAGATTTATGTTTTATTCGGTTGGCTTCATGCCCTTTGAATCTGATTTAGACTGTGAGTTTCTAAGGGACAAATCTTGTGGGTATCACCTCCTTGCATGTCACTAACCACAGGCAAAGTCTGTGGCGATATTCCTTTGGTGCTCTTGAAAATTTATCATCTCTAAGCTGGGATCGCCTACTCCCACTGTCCTCCTGCTCTTCTCTGCCTCCATACCCTGTTCATGTTTTGCCTATTCAACAAACATTTACTGAGCAGCCACTATGTACCATTCATTCATTAATCATTCATTCAAAAATCTACTATTAAGTACTTGCTATTAGCAGGTTCTGCTCTACATACTGTGAGGGATATAGAGATGAGCAAGATAGGCTCTCTTTCCTTAAAGAGCTTCTAATCTTGTATGGAAACTCAGATGTGCACAATATTTAGTAGTAGGGTGGGACCTAGTTCTACTGTACTATTATAGTTGACCTAGGAAAGAATGAGGAGTTGGAGAATGCTTATTTCCCCCAGCATATAGTGATGTAAATGATAGCATTCCTTTCCATTTACCCACTTGGAAGGCCTTTCTCTCTCTCTGCCTATCCATACCTTTCCATCAATCAAGGCCCAGATAAAATCCCATTTTTTTTTTCTATGAAGTCTTTCCTGTCCTTCAGCCCACCATGATTTCTCCTTTCTTTGAATTGTGACAGTAGTTATTATCTGTGCCATTTGATTATGACTTGCTATATTGTTCCCTGTTTCTGTGTATGAGTCTTAACTCCCCGTCTGGATTATAAACTTTCCAGGGAAGGGACCATGTCTTTTCCTTCTCTTGTCTTCCCCTCTGTCCCTACATAACACTGGCCTGTGTCCATAAGAGGTATCTGTAAACACGTTGAATTTGTGACTCTGGGGAGGGGTTGGGGGTGAATTGTTACAACTAGTTTTTGGTCAAGGGAACATAGATTTTGATCTTGATGGGACATCAGAGTCCATCTCTATCATTTTAAGTGAGGATACTGAAACCCAGGGAAGAAAGGTGACTTGCCCAATGTCACATGTATATTAAGTAGAGAAGTAGTGAGGAGTAGATCTAGAAGGACCAAGGAACATACAGTTAATCAAATGCTTTCCCTACCAGTCATATATTTTGCCCAATACCAGAAGGCACTTTGGGGGTGTCAGTCTAGTTCGTTGCACCTCTCTCAAGCTGTCTGAGAGCACTTGCCATTGACCCCTTGGCTCTAAACTTTTGTGCATCCTGCTGCTTTTCTCTCAGTAGCCTGAAGCTCAGTGTAGATGGCCCAATCAGATCATACTCAGCTCCCATCCTTCTTAGGGAAACTCCTTCCCGTCATTCTGCTTCCCATTATGATATCTTTAATGCTTATATGTGAATATACTTGTAAAGCTCTTTAATAAGGCTATTAGAAATTAATGGGAACAAGTAACATCCATGTACCCAGTATGCATGTCCTCAGTCTGTATGATCCAGGTATCAGCTCCCGCAGGAACAGGAAGACCTCAAATCTGGAAGACAAGTTCCCTCTTCCACCCTCTCCCTGCTCCCACCACTTCCAATAGGGAGTTGGCAAGGCTGTTTACCCAGGGCTTTTTCATTCACAGCAAAACCTACGCAGAACAATACTGTCCATGTGTCTGTCTTGAATTATAACCACCCAGAGAGCAGGGACCAGCTTGTCCGGTTCTCTCTGTAATGGAGCCATGAACCATTAGGCGCATCATTAAATGCTTTTTGATTATGATGACTTCAAGACCTGCCCCCCCCACTTACAACCCCCAGGGTTGAAGGCCCTCTTCCCTCCATGGGATTATAAGAAAAGAACCAAAAGGTGATGTCCACCTGATGTCACCATCACATCACCTTGGGATGAACCATATTAAGGGAGATTAAGTGCAGGAGCGTCCTCCCATATGTTTCCAGCCTTACTGAGTTTTAAAAAGGGGGAGGAAAAACAACCTTCCTGGAAATCTCTGCTTTCCTCTCTACTAAAAAGCAAACGCAATTCCATGGAGCATGATAAGTAGCTCTGGTTATTTCTCGGTCATTAATTTACGATCCAGAGTTGTTGTTGCCAGAACTGAGGGATGGGGGGGAGCTGTCCCTGCTCTCCCCACCACTCCTATCAGATAGCTGAGTTGTGCCATTTCTTGGGGATGGCTGCTGCTTCTCTTTTAAGCACAGAATGAACCTCATTGTTAAATTAAAGCCATTTCTTCCTTAACAAATCATTTGCAAGTTTCTGCCTGTGACTGAAAGCACTCCATGCATCTGCACCCAAATGCCACTTACGAGCGAATTAAACCCATCTGATGGTACTCGGACCCAGATGTAGAGAATGGAATCTTTTTTCACGATGTACTTCATTTGTGCTCTGCTACGTAAGATAAAAGTAATAGAAGAGGAGGATAAAATTCAAGGGCGATTTCAGTTCTGGGTGTTTAACCAGGAGAGCAGAAATCAGAATCACTGGACCAAAGAATTCTCGTTCCTGGAATATTTGCACACGGAATGGTTTCAGGCTTAAAAATGCACATTAACAGGCTGTGCCAATCACAGGTACTTGTAATTAGGTGCTGACTTGGAATGGACACAAAACTTTTTTGTAGTATTCAGTTTGTGCTAACGCTTTGTTTTAATTGGGGTGAGCAGAAAGGCCACTGAATACTTTGGTCCCCACTCAGAGGCTTAAAAGCAGTGTCCGTACTTTGCTGTTGATGGATCACTTACCCAACATGCGTCTCAGAGCACAGCTGATGCAGAGAACCCATAATGTCCTCAACAGAAGAAATAATAAGTGTGGTACTATGGGAACCACTGTCTTGAATGAAGGTTAATATGTGCAGAATGGGGGCAATGGATTCCTTCCTTCTTTTTGTCCTGCTTCCAAAACAATACCCACTAATAAGAATAAAGACCCTAGGTATCAGGGAAAAGGCAACAGAATCTGGAAGGGGAAAGTTTCTAGGGGAAAGTAGCTGGGAAGAGATGCAGTCATAGAATGAGGGTACTCACTGTGTACCTAGATGACCTAGTACTCATTACATCATGGAGAATTTGGTTTGGGGGACACATTCCTTACTGGGGTCCTCAGTGGGAGCCAACTTAGAAACACATCTCTGGAAATTTGTCTAAGGGAAGACAGTGCCCGGGGCCACTGTCTTTCATTCAACCCTGTCCCCCTCCTTCCCTTTCCCTTTCTGCCTAGCTGTGCCTAGTTTTCATCGATGAACATCAAGTTCTTAGAGGGTGACTGAAGACATCTTGCTGCTTTAATGAGAGCCAAGTGGTGACATTTTCCCCCCCACTTAAACAGGCTAGGAGAGAAGGGGGACGGGAGAGAGATAAGGGAAGAGCCTTAGATTGGTTTTGTGACACATGGATTGTCCTGTGTTTTTTCTTCCCCCCAGAGACTAGAATTTGTAATGTTATGATTCCTATCCTTGAAAATGACATTCAGATAAAGCTTTGCTGGGGCTGTTCTCTCTTCCACGGGGAGAACTGTGTTACTGGCCTGACAACTTACAGCTGTTGGTGGCTTATAACCTGGCACCTGCATCTGCGCTCTTCCCTCTTTCCCTTCTTCCAACTGGAATTGATCAAAGGTGGCCCTCGCCATCTTAGGTCATTGAGGACGTCACTGACCTACATCATCTCCTTCCCTACATCCCTCCCTCCACCTCTTCAGCCCACATTCTGCACCAGTGCTGTTTATCTGATCAATCCAAAGGCAGTTCTTCAGATGGGCAAGACAGCAGCATGGAGATGGACTGAGTAGTATGGAAAGAGGAGGTGGTTTAAATGCCCTCTGCACAGCTTTAATTAAATAAGAGCAGATGTATTGGTTGATTAATAGCTGTGTTTAGTTTTCTTATTTCTCCAAACTAAAATACTGTTGTCTGTCCCTGGTGTTCCCTTTCCCACCTTCTTCATAGCTCATGGGATTTGGGGAACAGAATTTTTTCCCCTTCACTGTTTCCTCATTCATTCTAGGACTCTTCACGTTTTCCTCCAGTTGGAGGATGCTCATTCTTTCCATTATTTGATATCTTATCAGTATGGATGGTGGGATGAACAAGAAAATGGCTGCTAGGGTCCATTTCCAGTCTTGGGATTTGATGACTTATTTCCAAGTAGTTTAGAAGATAGAATAATAGATCTGGAAGGAATCCCAACAATCTTACAGATGAGGGAATTGAATCCAAAAGAGAGGTGGTTATATGTCTCAGGTTTTTGCAGATGGGCCTTGAACCCCACAATTGAACAAATTCCACAGGCATTTATTAAGCACCTAGTATGTACAGAGCAGGTATCTTGACTTCCACTACAGCGCTCTTTTTATTGTGAGCTACTTTCTAAGTGGCTTTTTCTGTGGGTTCCAATTAGATTCAGATCTCTCTTCTTTCCTCCCTTGTCAGAGAAGGACTATTGGTGAGTGACCTGATGTCATGAGTATGGGGAGTCAAGGGTGGAATTTTCCTATTAATGGAAAAAAGGTTAGTGTGTGGACTTTGGGACCTTGTAGGCCCTCATATGCCTATCTATCGATAACAGTAATGATTGGATGAAGAGAATGACCTCCTGAGTAGTAAAACAGCCTTTCAAATGCTGACTTATTTATTGGTCAGCCAATAAAGGATTAGTGCCTAATTGAACCTAAATAAAGGGTGATATATGTAGGAATGGAAAAATGTCATCCTTTTGCATCATGCTAATAATTTTTCTGTAATTTGGCTGCTGGACATCAATGCTGCCCAGAAAGGACTCTGGACCTTTAGAGAATGGGAGCCCCTCAAATCTTTTGCTCAGAGGAACAAATTCATTTGTTCAACAAGACAGGATGTGATGTAGTGGAAAGAACACTTGATTCGGAGTCAGAAGACTTTGATTTGAGTCCTGATATAGAAGCAAGAACCTTGGCTCTGGAATCAGAAATTTTCACTCATATCCTACCTCTGATGATTACAGCCAGAGCGACCTGGGGCAAGACACTTACCTTCCCTAGATGATCTATGAGGTCACTTCCAGCTCTAGAGCCATGGCTCCAGAGCTATAGTGATCCAGGTTCTATCCCAGACAAGCCTCAGTTTTCTCATCTGTAAAGTAAGGATAATAACACTTACACTGCCTGTCTCCTGGGTGAGGAAAGTGCTTGGTAAACTGTCGAACACTCCATGAATGGGAGCTATCATCTGGGCTCCCTGGGTTCAGTTGTACACTCTGACGGTGGGTGAAAAACGTCCATAGATTCTGATATTCGGGAGATCTTCAGCCAATGGAAGATAGAAGGTATCCCCTGTAGTTATTTATCTAGGATACAGGAGACATAGACATAGTCTAGTCTTGGCTCTGCTAATAACTGACTACATGATCATGGACAAATCACTTAACTTCTCATATTCCCTTCCTGTAAAATAATCCTTCTTACCCTCACCTTCCAGAGCCAATTTCCCTCTTGATTAGGGTCCTCTTGAAATCACTTTGTATAATTGTATATAATTGAAATAACTTTGTGTAACTGTATATAATTTGAAATACACTGACTTGCGTTTGTGTTGCCTATCTCCAGCAGTATGGAAGCTCTCTGGGCGAAGAGACATTTTTATTCTTTGTTCCCCCATTGCCTTGCATGTAGTAGGTGCCTGATAAATGTTTATTGATTTCATTTCTAAGTTGTTTTTTTTTTTCCAATTTGACCTCCACAACATGTCTGGAATCCATCCCTTTCTCACCATTCACTAGGCTACTGGCAACTTCAGGCCCTAATCACTGCCCACTTGAACTAATACAACAGCCCCCTAATTGGGCTTCTGAATGCTTCCCTCTCCAATATGTTGTCCACAATGTTGCTAAAATAAAGTACAGGTCTGACCACGTCATTGCCTTGCTATGCCTGTCACTATTCTGCATTAGGTACAATGGATCATGCAGAATTTGTTCAAACAAATAATCCATTTAATAAAAATATATTCAAATATCATCCTTCCTCCCAACCAACAGTAAGAGCAATTCCCAAGGCAGTTAAAAAGAAATTTAGGAAGATAAAAGCCACTGTCAAGGAGGTTAAAAGCAGTTGGCAAGAAAGTTTCCTGGGATTCAGGAACTCCTCATCCAAATCTTAAAAATAACTTTCATCTACTTCTTGAACAGAGGCCTCACAGTCAAGGGTCCTAGATTGATGCGCTTTGAAGCCAAGTTCTGCACTAGTGCTCCCTGGCTCTTTACGGGCCTGGCTGGTGCTGGGGTTTGCCTGCGCCTGCCTTGCTCTTCCATTTCTCTGCCCCACATCCCCTCTCAAGAAGCTTCAGAGGCTTCTTGTTAACTGCAGAACAAAAGACTGATTCATCAGCTTGCCATTTAAACTCTGATCCAAACTATTTCCCACCCACCATTTTTATGTAATACTTAATATTTTTTTTTTGTTGTTCAGTTGCATCCCATTCTACATAATGCTGTGCACAAATCATGGGGTCATCTTGGCAAAGACACTGGAGCGGTTTGCCATTTCTTTCTCCAGTGTGAACTCATTTTGTAGATGAGGAACTGAGGCAGATAGGGGCCAAGTGACTTGCCCAGGGTCACATAGCTATTAGTCCCTCCTAGAACATACTCTTAAGTTTTGGCAAATCTAATGTACTTGCTGTTCCCCAAATTTGGTACTGTATCAATTCTGTACCTTCACACAGGCGGTCTCTTACGTCTGGTTTGTGCTCAATACTTACCTCCATTTCTTAGAATCCCTAGCTTCAAACAAGACTTGACCCATTTGCCACCTTCTACAAGAAGTCTTTCTAGATTTCCATTAGCTTTTAAAGGCTCTTTTCCTCTTCAAATCACACTGTATATAGATGGTTACATGTTAGGGATCAGTCCTCATCTCCACTCCCATCCCCTATCTGCCACTCCCCAGCCCCCACCTCCCGCTAAAATATAAGCTCCTCAAGGACAGGGGCTATTTTCATTTTGTCTTAGGGTATACTAGAATCCAGCAAAGTGCCTTATATATAGTATGCAATTAATCAATGCTTGGGTTGAATTAGATAATATTATCTATCTCACAAGGGCAGCTAGGTGGCACAGTGAATAAAGCACTGGGCTTGGAATTAGAAAGTCTCATCTTCATGAGTTCAAATCTGGTTTCAGACACTAGCTGTGTGACCCTGGGCAAGTCACTTAACCCTGTTGGCCTCAGTTTCCTCATCTGTAAAATGAGCTGGAGAAGAAAATGGCAAACCACTCCAGCATTTTTGGTAAGAAAACCCTAAATTAGGTCACAAAGAAATGGACACAACTGAAAAGAATGAATGACACCTGCCTCACAAGGGTGTTTTGAGGATAAAGCGAGAGAATATATATACATATGCTTTGAACAATTAGAATTATTAGACAAATAAAGTCATTATTGTTGATGTAGGTTCTCAAGTTTAAAGTCTAAGTCCACTAAAAAAAAGAAACCTTTTAGAAGGGTTTTCTTCTGCTTTACCCTTCATATAGGCAGCAGATGGCACAATGGACAAAGTGTTGGACTTAGAGAAAGGATGACCTGAATTCACTTCTGGCCTCTGATGCATACTAGCTGTGTGAACCTGGATAAGTCACTCAACCTCTGTCTGCCTCCTTTTCCTCATCTATAAAATAGGGATCCCAGTAGCACCTACCTCCCAGGGATGTAGTGAGAATAAAATGAGATGATATTTGTAAAGCACTTTAGCTTAGAGCTTGGGAGTGGGTGCTTAATAAATGTTTATTGAACTTAAACCTCATGTGGCATGATTCTCATGCCACCACAGCTCTTGCTGTGGGTTTTACCAGTCGGGTAGGCCTTACCAAGCTTACAAAGTACTGGTCTGGGAAGGGTCATAGAGCAAATATCTTTTAATTTTTGGTTGCTGTTCATTGCCACAGTGGATAGAATGGGAGACCCAAGTCAGGAAGACCTGAATTCGAATCCTCCCTTAAACTAGGAGACAAGCAGTCAAGACGCTTAACCTTTCTGTGCCAGAGTTTCCTCATCTGTAAAAGAGGGATAATAGTAACACTCCCCTAATACCAGCCAGGACCGTTGTGAGTCAGGAAGTAGTGGGGCAGACCTAGGGCAGCTGGGGTTAACTTTGCCCAGAAGTGGATTGAGCTAGGTCCCCAATCTGTAGGCAATTTGGGCGAGAAGAATATAAAGCCTATTTCACAGGCTTCTGAACATTTCACATGTCGTGAAAACCAAATGGGTGAACATATGTAAAGCACCTGGTGAACTTTAAAACACTATATCAAGTTATCTATTATTATTATCATCATTATTACAATTTGATTTTGTTTTTTAAAATATTATGCATGTATTTATTTATTTATTTTACCTAATCGAGATGTAAATGGTTTAAAGTTTAAGGTTTTGGTTGGAGATTTTTACTGACCTTTGGTTTGACTGTTGGCTACTTAGTAGTTGTTGCAAATGTTGCAAAAACTCCTTGCTGGACATACATGTTTATGAAAGTCTAGGCAGAGACGGTAACATTGCCTTCAGGGCTTAGGTTTTGTGCTTACTTAGATTAATTTGCAAGGTAGACTCAAAACATATTGGGTACCTCAAAACTACTGCAAGGGGTTAAACCCACACAGTTCTGTGGAGTTTTAGTGGTTGAGATCCCCTGAAATGAGTTTAGGGACACAGTACTGCCAGACAGAAATTCAACAGTGAATTACACAGACTCACTGATCCTAAATTAGGATTAGGGATCTGATAGAGAGCGGAACTCAGTACTCTGGAAATGCAGTTTAAGAAACAGCATTAGACCCACGAGTATTAATTAGTCGGTGCTGCTTTGTGTTTCAAAAAAACTTGGGCCTGGGGGCAAAGCCTCTTTCGAGAGAGGAAACACCAATCCTACCTAGCAAAGGCCCTGCTAAGAAACACAAACAGGAAAGGGAACATTTATTAAGCACCTACTAGGTGCCAAGTGCTCTGCTAAATGCTGGGCAAATATTATCTCATTTTAAAGAACTCCTGATGGGAAAAAGCTGGGAATTGTTTTTCCTAGTCTAAAATTGACTAGGTGAGATTTTTGCCTTTTTAAAAGAGCTGAAGCAGGAGCAGCCTCTGAACTTTGAGCAAACAAAGGAAAGTTCTTGGCAGAACCTATTACTTTTGTGAGGAAGATCATCCTGGCTAAGGACTCTCTCTCCAGAGGCTAGAAACAGAAAAGCTCCATAACTTTGTGCCCAAAGCAGCTGCATGGCCATGACCATGGGACCAAAGAAGTAGAGCAGAGCAGCAGACTCATAAGGCCCATGCATTTGGCCGAGAATATTTACCTAGCAGAGATCATGGATCTGCAACTCCTACCTGCCTGAAAAAGATTGGATGCTACATGAGACCAGTGGGGTGTAGGCCCAGTGGGATGGAGTAGTACAGTGATATTACCAGGAAACGATGTTAATTGAATATTGGAGGTACGATGAGTTGTCCTGGCCTTAGGCATTCCCTACAGATAGACCTCTCCATACATTTTGTGTACTTATGTCCAGTCTTTCCACTGATGGCACACGTTATTGTGGAAGAATGTACCTCAGGTCTGTGAGGGAAACTTATTGATTTCTTTTTACTATGCTATTTCATTAAATGCCATTTCTTTGAATTAATTATGTTCCCTAGCCAATAGACCTGACTAGTAAGGTAAACTAACACATCAGTTGGGGTGTGTGAGCTGTAGTGTTGAGTGGCTATGAATCCAAAGACTACCTTTAACTTCGGCTAGTCTAGTCTGGGAGATTCACTGTGCAGGTTGATGGGGGATGTGTCCCCAGGTGCTACAAGTACATCTATATTACTAATATTACCTATATAAAATAATATTAAATTATCAAGTATATATGTTAAGTATTAAATATTAGTAATAGTAAATTTGGACAGGCATTGTAGATGAATAATGAACTGGGCTCAGAAATGAAGAGGAGGAAGAGAGGAAGCTGAAATTTAATTTGGGACATTGCATAGTGCTTTTAATAAGCCCTAATTGCTTCCTGTTACAAAAACTCATCTTTTTTTTTTTTAAGTGCTTATATACTTCCGGTGATGCTATGTGACTGTAACTCATGGAACAACAAAACTCTCTGAAAAATCAAGACTGTGGATGACCCAGAATTATACAGCAAGTATAAAGAGACTGTAGCCTATTGTCAATGATGACTTGAGTATAAGTGATGTAAAAACTATTATTCAGTGAAGGAATGATCAGAAAAGAGAGTAGAATGGTTATTTAGAAAAAGCGTAGCCTGAATGTTGCACTGGTGCCTGCATGATATTAAAAGACTTCCAGTGAGTGTGGTACACCCTCAACAGAAGGTTGATGGGAAGGTGAGGGTAGGAGCTGAAGGGGATTAGAAGGCAAACATAGGTTGCCCCCTGCATGGTCAGGGTCAGGTCCTGAGACTACAGAATCTCTTAAAGTTTCAAAGTATAACAACAACAACAACAAACCCCAACAAACCAACAACCAACCCCCAAACCCAACAACTATTGGTTGTATCAACAGTCAATCAGTCATTCAGTCAACAAACATTTATTAAGCACTTACTATGTTCTAGGCCCTGTGCTAAATGCTGGAGATGCAATATCATAAAAAGAAAGACAATCTATGACCTCAAAAAACTTATATTCTAATGAAGGAAGACAACACATAAATGAAAGCTGGAAAGGGGTAGAGAGGAGATGGAGGTACCAAGGAGAACATGGTGGAGGAATTCTAGAGTTAACCTGGAGAGGAATGAGAAATGACTGGCCTGGACACCCTCTTTAACTGGAGGTTCTGGGAGAGAAGCCACAGGGGCAGAGTCTATGTCCATTCTAGGCCTAGAGTGGGGCTTCAGGAGGAGGAGCTGGGCCATGGTAGGGGAAGTCTAGAGTGCAAGGGGGAATGAGGAATATCAATCAACCAACTGGCATTTATTAAATTCCTACTGTGGGCCAGGTACTGTTTATATGCTACTTTGTTTGGGGGAGGAGGAGACCAAATCCATTATTATTATTATTGGAAAGATTTCTCGGTGAAGAATTTCCTCAATCAGTGTACATCAGGGTCTTCTTCTCTGCAACTTACAATAATCTTAGTAAATCCCCGGGAGGGACTGAAAGGTTTAGTGTCTTGCTCAAGATCTCCACAGATGCTGTGTGAAAGATGGAACTTGAACCTGGGGCCTTTCTAACTATGAGGTCAGCTCTATATCCAGATTGTCACCTTTTGGATGCAAAGAAAAAAAAGAATCCTTACTTTCAAAGAGCTGATATTCTATCAGAGGTGACAACATGAGATCTTTCTGGAAGTAGATAGAGCATTGAGCCTGGAGTCAGAAGATCTGAGTTCAAATTCAGATTCAGACACTTACTAGTTGTGTGACCTGGATCATTTACATCTATCTTTTTCAGTTTCCCCATCTGTAAAATGGAAAGTGATAATAGCACTTACTTCCCAGGGTTGTTGTGAGGATAAAATGAATTAATATTTGTGAAGTTCTTTGCAAACTTTAAAGTGTCATATAAGTGTTAGATGTTCTGTTGTTTCTGACAGGTACTGGGGCTCAGGAGTCCTTTGTATTTCAGTGATGTTCCTCGTTACACCTATATTATGCCTATCCTCCTGCCAGGCTAAAAAGGTCAAGGAGTTTTCCTTTGCCCACCAGAAAAAAGAGGAGAAAAGCACCAAGAGAACACTGACTACTCCTCTATTTGGTGGAGAAAGGAAGCGTAAGGAACTGAAATACTCTGAGTGAGACTCCTCAAGAGACCCTTGTCTTTAAGTCCAGCCCAGAACTTCTGTTCTGACCAGATCACATGATTCTAATTCTGTTCCTTCTTTGTAGAATCTAGACCTGCTCAGTTTCTTCTTGGAGGATTTGAGATCTAGTCCACAGACCTTCATCTCAAGCTTTGGGCTAGGTTCATTCTTTGGGGTGTCTCAAGAATCATTCTTGTTTCCACACAGGTTTTCCTCTGTGGACCTC
>CM053585.1:235303434-235322338 GCA_028646515.1 Pseudochirops corinnae | reverse complement strand
AAGTTGAACTATTTACATGCCAACATGGAAAAATGGTAATTGTAACTTCTGAAACTTTTGTCAGTATGAGAATAGGTGAAGGGAATACAAATGTATATATACGTATACATACACATATGTATATACAGGAGGGTTTATATATGCATGCGAACACATATCTGAGTATGTATATATATGAGCACATAGAGGGCACAGGATCAATTGAATAGGAAGGAATGATACTCTAAAAGGTAAAATTCTGAGGTGGGAGAGAATTAGAATGAGAGGAGATAGGGAGAGACGAAATGGGGTTAATCATCTCATATAGAAGAGGCAAAGGATAATTGTTACAATGGAGGGGAAGAACAGGAAGACAAAAGGGAAAGGGTCAACCTTACTCTCATTCAATTTGGCTTAGGGAAGGAATGACATAAACTCTAAACTGCGTATCTTGCCACGCAGGAGAGTAGGGGGGATGGGGATGAGAGGTGGGATGATGGAGGGGAGGGCAGGGTGGGAGGGAGGGTTGCTGGAAGTAAACACTTCTATCAAGGGTCAAGGACAGGGTAGAGAATAGAATGGGAGGGGCAGGATAGGAAGGAGGGACATATACATAGTCTCTCACAATATGCCCACTGTGGAGATGTTCTGCATAATTACATATGTACAACCTATATTTAATTGCTTGTCCTTCCTCCCTCTGAGGGAGGAAGGGAAAGAATCTAGTATTTAAAGTTGAATAATCAAATGTTAAAAATATAGATGTATATATTATAGTTATTATTATTATTATTATTATTAACTACATCCAACTGGAAATTAAGATATACAGGCATTGTGATAGGGAGATCCATCCTGCCCTACCAGAAAGTCAGAGGGGTGAGGGGGAGGATATAGGAGAAAGCAGATTGGGGGAGGGATTATACAGTGGGATGGCCGTTTTGAGGTGTTGGGTAGGGGAAAGATGGGGAGAAAATTTGCAACTCAAAGTCTTGTGGAAATGAATGATGTAAACAAGAAAATAAATAAATTAATTTATTTTTTAAAAAAGAAAAAAACCTAAAAAAAAAGTTAGGTTTATATTTATAAATGATTGATTTCTTTGGGTGTAGACATGTTTTAAACACCTTTAAAAATTTGATCATCCATCTTTTTTTTCCCATTTATAGTTAAACTCAGATTTTTCAGGGTAGGTCACTTTGGGGTTATATCTTGAGCTCCTTTGCTCTTTGAAACATTTTATTCCATTCCCTTTTTTGGTTTCTGGTGGGTGCAGAATAGTCTTGTGTTCTTCAAATTTACTTTCCTTTATATTTGAAGGTTGGTCTCCCAGTTACTTGTAGAATTTGAGGTTTGTCAGTGGAATTGTTAAATTTAATCATCGTGTGTTTTAGAATTTGCGGCATAGTTTTTTGTTTTGTGTTTGAAGCACTCTGTGGATTTGTTCAATCAATATTTTGTTTTCTGTGTTCGGAAGTTCTGGACAGTTTTCTTGTATTATTTCTTGCATTATAATATTCATGGTTTTTTTTTACTTTTTTTGTTCTTCTGAAATACCTATAATCATTAAGTTGTTACTGTGCATCCTATCTTTGAGATCAGTCTGTTTTGCTTGTGTGGAAATAATGCTTTCTTTTAATGTTATTGCTCCTTGCTTCTTTTCCCTGATTGTCCTTCAGTTCTGTGTATTTGCATCCTAAATAGTTATCCTCTCTTTTGTTTCTTGGGTGAGACTTGCCACCATGGATTCAAATTTTTCTATTCTATCAATTATTTCTGCTATCCAGGCCATGAATTCTGCTTTCACTATTCATATTTCTTTTTTAAACCATCTGGGAATATTGTGCTGTGGCTTCATGCTTTTTTGGAAATTCCATAGAGTTCTCTGCCTCATCAGGTATTGATTCATTTTCCTTTGTCTTGCAATACTTATTTATAGGTGCCTAAATTCTTTTATCTGAACTGGAGGCCATTTCCTATTCTATTAATATCTTTTCTGTTGGTTTATTTACTTGTGCTCAAGGAATTTAATTGAATTTTCTTCTTCCTGAGATCATTGGTGATTCCAGTCTTTTTAAAAACTAATTTTCTCCTATTGCTCACTTTCTGACTCCCTTCCCTTTGGTGGCAGTTTCCCTGGGTACTATACCTCAAAGCATCTCAGCTCCTCCCATATTCTGTAATTCATAGTTTACCTAAGCTAGTATTTAGAAAATAGAAGTACCATTCATCACTGAGCCTGTCCTTGAAGCCTTGGTGGTAATATTGTAACTGTCCGAAGTCTTCTGGCAGAGCCTTTGAGATCACAGAACCCATCATGTCTATTCCACAATGAGGCACTGAAGTAGGATTTTAATGAAGGTGAGAAATATTTAATTAATATTTAAAAATCATCATTGTTGATGACGGCATCAAAGATGGAAGACAAAAAAGGGATAGCAATGAGCCAAACTAGGAAGAAATGATAAACGGATCAGAGGGTATTAGAGGCATAGGTTTGTGGCCAGATTCAATGGGCAGACAGCTGGATCTTTAAGCCACTCAACTGTGCTACAGCTGGTCAGAAAGTGTCAGGGATCACTGATTTGTTGAAAACAATGCAGCTGTGAAACCAAATTGACATAAAGGAAGGAGGAGTTATAGATAACATCTCAGAACAAGAACTGAACTTCTCATATGTCTTCTATATGGATGAGATTCTGCCCAAATTGGCTGTTTTAGATTCCTCATGGTATACCACCTGCCCCTTTAACAACAGAACTATGGACATTAGAGACTCAAGTAATGTGATTTATTTATTTATTTTTCTTTTATCTTTCTCTTCTCGTCTATTCAAAAAGCTATTCCTTATAGCATTTTTTTTTAAAAAGAGGAAATATATTCAGCCAAACCAACTGATATGTCAATTATGTATGGCAGTATATGTGATTTTTCCACATCCATAACTCTCTCCCCCTTGATTTAATGATGTTTGAATAAATGAAATAGCAATGTAGAAACATAATGAAGAAACTATTGGAACTTAGGGCAGATTTTGAAGTTGGTGGGCTGAGCCCAGCAGGGTGATGTAGGAGTCACTTTTATAGCCTAAATGTTTACATGGATCAGATATCCTCAGTGACTGTTTTGTCTTTCATCTTTTATTTATGTACTTATAAACATTTGTTGATTGCCAGATCAAAGAACAAAAGCAACATTGCAACAACCTGTGTGGTGAGCACAGTAAGATTTTTGTGATAGCTCAAAGTTGCAAGAATTATATTCATGATGGTACTCTGTTGGAGCCTCACTGAAATACCTGGGATCAGTCTTGTCTCCAACCAAGACCTTTGGTGTGTGTGGGAAATTTCTCTTTGTGTGTGTGTGTGTGTGTGTGTGTGTGTGTGTGTGTGTGTGTATGTGTGTGTGTGTGTGTGAGAGAGAGAGAGACAGACAGACAGACAGAGACAGAAACAGAGAGAGAGAGAGAGAGTGAAAAGAAAGATGTTAGTAGAAGCCTTTGATGCTCTGTGTCTATAACTGACAAGGATTATAATGAAACTAATGAAGGGGCTGAAGATAGAAACAAGGAGAGGGAAGAGAGAGTTTACAGAATCTACAGCCTAGATTTTTAATTTACATGGAGCCAACACTCAGTTGTTAATTAATCCATCTCCCAGACCCAAATAACTGAATAGCATGTATTCGGTTCATGTGATTGTGATCTAGAAGAAACAAGGCTAGGAGATGGAGGTCTAGTGCTGGTGCTGACCCTAATTTGTTGTGTGACCTCAGTTAGGTCATTTCCTCCTCTTTGGACCTTGATTTCTTTCCCTGTCAAGTCAGAATAATAATATCTGTTCCACCTATCTAATGCAGTCACTTTGAGATGTTTCTTTTCTTCTCTTTTTCAGCTCTCATATTCATGCTTACAGATTCAACTACCACCTCTTGGGCTACAGATTCTCAAGTCTATATATCTGGCTCTGACCTTTCCTGAGCTCCTTTTCATCCACATTTGAACTGCCTGCTAGAAATCTCTTTCTCTTTTCTCTTTTCATCCTGCCATCACGTTAAAATCAACTTAGTCCATTAGCTAGACTTGGTGGCATACACCTGTATTTCATGATTCTGGGAAGGCTGAGACTGTTGGATCACTTGAATTAGAGAATTTTGAGCAAGAGTAGAGTTTGAAAGCCAACTGGGTATCTGCATCCAATATGTCTGGTACCAATATGGTGAGCTTCAGGGAAGAGGGTGGGAAATACCAGATTGGCTAATGGGGGGCAAAGTGGCCCAGATTGGAAAAACAACTGATCAAAGATCTGTGCCAATCAGCAGTACAGTTGGTCCTGTGAATGGCTGTCGTACTTCCCTGGATGAGATAGGGAGACCTCATCTCAAAAAGTAACAACTTCAAAAACAAATGAAACAACACAAAAACAAACAGCAGCATCATCATCATCCCAAACAAGCCTCCTCTACTGATATTCCTACCTCTGTTAATGGTACCAGGTTCTTCTCAGGCTCAACACTTTGGAGTTATCTTTGACTTATCCCTTTTGGTCCCATGGGCAGCTAGGTGGCACAGTGGATAGAGTGCTAGGCCTGAAGTCAGGAAGACTCATTTTTCTGAGTTCAAATCTGACCTCAGACACTTAATAGCTGTGTGACCCTGGGCAAGTGACTTTACCCTTTTTGCCTCAGTTCCTCATCTGTAAAATGAGCTGGAAAAGGAAATGACAAACCACTCCAGTATCTGTGCCAAGACAACACCAAATGGGGTCACAAAGAGTCATCAAAGAGTGAACGACAAAATCTTGACCCCATACTCACTAACATAATGTCCTGTTGATTTTCTCTCTATCTCTCTTTTCCATTCCCATGGCCGTTATTACAATCCAGATGTGTGTTGCCTTTATTGTGGACTTGTTTGCCTTCAGTCTTTATCCATTCTAGTCCAGTATATTAATCTTCCTAAAAATATACTTTGGTGGATTTGCTCAAACCCTAGCGTTCTACTTCTGCCTTTCTGGCTCTCCAATCATTGCCAGTCCTTTGAAACCCAACACAAGTCCCATATTCTCCATGAACTTTCCAGATTACCTTAGCCCATAGCCATAACTCCTACTTCTTAATTCCTGTATTACTCAGTGTTTGTGCTACTCATTTGTCACTAGCTCATGCACTACTTTTTTTTTTTTTTTTATCATTCTTTGGCTTTTTCCCCCTCTTCCTCCACAAATCCTGGCCAATATTTAGAATAGAGAGGCAAAATCACATATCTTAAGCTAACTAATGGATTGATTGATAGCATGCAAATCCCAGGTGCAGCATTCACTTGGATCCTCAGATTATTCTGGCTCTGGAAATCAAGATTGTAAATGTAGTAACAACCAAGAAATTGACTCTACCTAGACCAGGAGTTCTTAACCCTTTTTTGTATTCTGGACTCCTTTAGCAGCAGTCTGGTGAAATTTATGGCCCCCTTTTCAGAATAATGTTTTTTAAATACATAAAATAAAATACATAGGATTACAAAGGAAACCAATTATCTTGAATCAAAATATTTTACCAAAAATATTATCAAAGTATTGTTAAAAGTTCACATAGCCCGGGTTAAAAAGCCCTTCCTTATATAGAGACATTTTGGCCTAAGGTGGCATAGAGTCTGTGATTATATAATAAGGAAGATAAATGGAGGCTTGAAGTGGTAAAGGAGTAGGTATGGTAAAGAAATTCCTATTTTTGCATGAGAAAGCTTGTACATTTAAGGCAGGAAAAAAGTATGAAAGAAAAGGTACAAAAAAAAGTATATTTGTCGTAGTGTAGACTCTTTGGCAAGGTTTTACTTTTCCCAGTAAACTTACTGGTCAGAGCTGGCTGCTATTATTGATGAGTCTCTCTTTCTCCATACCCCATGGAGGAGTGGAAAGGCTAACCAGCTTACACCATTCTACCTCCTTGACATACAAATGACATACAAAGGTAAAATCATGGAGTTACCTCCATGTAGAATATTTGATCTTTCTTTGTATAGGTACCCACCCCCATAAATAATGAAAAAAACCCAATATTATTACAATGGTACTTGACATTGGTATGCATAGAGTATGAGCTAGTATTCCAGTATACCATGGGATATATACGTATTACCTTTGGCTTTTCTCATTCCCTTCACGCAGGCAAAGGATAAGGCCATACCTGGCCCATGCTTTATGAATGTCTTTGGCACTCAGCACAATCCAATACAAAAGCATAGAGAGCATAGAGGTACTGACTGAGTCATTTTAGATGAAGCAATCTCCATTTCTACCAGGTTCTGGAGCTCAGAGTAGCACTCCAGTCTAACCCTCACTTTCTGGTCTTATTGGCAACAATCTTCAATTTTGGTCATAATTAGAAGGATTGATCCCATGTCATCCTTAGATGAAATGAAATATCACCCAGGGAGCAAGGATATAGCTTATAAGTCTTTTGTTTGTCAGAGAAGGAAAGGCCAGTTGCAACTAGTTACTCTTTTTACATTGAGGGTTAAAAACATGAATGGAAATTCCCTCATGAGGAGTCTAATTCAAGGAGACCTAGGGCCAGCTATAGTGGAAGCTTGGGGAGGTTACTTAGTTTGATTGGTAACCAATTGTACAAATAATATTTTTGGCAAAGAAGCACTAACATGCACTATGAATACCTTTGTTCCATCCCCTTTTATCTCTCCAAATAGAGACTTTTCATTTTGGCTAGCATACTAAACCTAGGAGATCCTAGGGGTCAGGTATATGTTAGCATGGATGCAGGTCCCCACTTTCTGCTAAATACTATACTCATATACTAGCTATTTCAAGGGTCTGAATTCTGGTCACTATACCAAATTTTGGCATGGAGATAGATGACTCCAAACAACCCTTCCACTCTAAAACATCAGAAGGGAGTCCCAGAATCCTAACTTTGAACATGTAGAGTTTCCAGGGACCAGTCCCTGGAATGAAGATGAGGAACCTGAAGTGCACAGGCTCTAGGGGGTGTGCAGAGGGGTAGGGGGAATGTGTGTGTGTGTGTGTGTGTGTGTGTGTGTGCTTTTTTCCAGCCCCATGAATTTATCCATTGTTCCATCTGAACCACCCACTGAACTACAAGAATCTTGATATTGAAAGCCTCTGTGGCAATTCTTTCCAAATCTTTTGTTCCCACATATTGAAGTCCTGTTGCTGTTGTTTTTTAAACATTTCTTCATTATAGTTATTTTAGGAAGTGACTTTCAGAGTCCCTTCTTCCCTTTAAGACAGTTGTCTTAGGAAATGGAATGACTTTCAATTGCCCTTTCTCCCTCTTGGTCTAAAATGGATGGAACATGGCTGCTGAAAAATGGACTCCCTTGAGCACTTCCAATTGGGGTGTGTTCTTTCAAGACCTATGGAAGTCTCTGGCTAGGGGCCTGCTGTTGAATCCACTAATATAAGTGCCAACAGCTAGGAAACAGGTCCATAAAAGGATGCATCTGTCAAAGGGAAAGGGAGGGTACAGAAATTTAATCTATATAGGCAGGAGTCTTATTCTTTCACAAGGGAAATCACATTTTTATCAGCTTTCCCCATTTCCAAGAATCTCATGTCGAATCCAAACTGAAAACTTTATTAAGCATTTGTTTTCATAGTTCCTCAGCCTTGGTCAGTTGACAGAAGACATTCTTATCTGCCCACAGGCTCAGGATGAGAGATGAGAGTGCATTTTTCAGATAGGTACCTTACTGATAGACTCATAACTTTTGTTGAAGATGACAACAGGTTGAGATTGATCAATTTTAGGGATTCACGGTTCTCCAAGTTGGGAGATCTAATTCTATTATTCATATGTTTCTTAGGCTGAGGAAATCATTGGGAAACATTAAGTTAGCTTAAAGTGAAGTGTAGCTCAGTTTTTCCTTGACCAGATTGAAAGATCTGTATCATCCACCAATCAACAAGCAAATTTATTAAATGTCAACTAGATGCCAAGCACTGATCTAAGTGTGAGGATAAAAAGACATATATGAAATAGTCCTGACCTTCAAGAAACTTACCTACTTTCTATAGGGCAAGACAGCATGAACACATACAAGTGTGTGTAAAATAGGTATATACAAGATATATACACAATAAATACAAGATAATGTTTTGGAAGAGGCTCAAGAGGCTGGGCGGGATCAAGAAAAGTATTGTGTATGATATCCATTCTGGCTCACAGGGTTGTAACAATCAACTGATATCAAATATGCAAGGGGCTCTATAAACCTTAAAGCACTATATAAAAGCTAGGTATTACATCAGAAGCAGCAACATCATTTTATGGTCTCATGTATAATATTCATCATGAATTATATATAAGAGAACAAACTCACGTAATTGTGGGTGTCCCTTAAGCCTCTTACCTGGACTCTCTTGTCTTTTCTTTTAAAAGTCTTCCAGTGGCCTCATCAGCTTCCACAATGTTCCTCAGCTCAAAAATTTTCACTGATTCCCTATTACCTCTAGAATCAAAACCAAATTCCTTTGTTTGACATTTAAAGCTCAACCTAGTTCCAAACCACTTTGAAAACACATTATTCCTCTTCACACTTCTGTGGTGTAGCCAAAGTGGTTTTCTTGCCATTCTTCAACTAACAACAGTCCATCTGCAACATACCTGGAATGCACTCCCACATCTTAGAATAACTAGCTTCTTACAAAGCTCAGTGCAATTATGACCTCCAAATAATGCTTTTTTCTGATGCCTCCAGTTTCTAGTGCCTTCCTTTCAAAATAACCCTGAATTTATACGTATGCATTTTGTACCTATTTATATATAGATGTTGTTTCTTCCAATATTGAATGTAAGCTTTATGAAGGCAAGCTTTCTTTTGTCTTTGTATGCCTTGTCACAGTGCCTACAACATAGCCATAGGGACAGTAAATAGACTTATGATTTCATTGATATAGGGAACTTCCAGATGAGGAAACTCTCTCTACCAATGAAGGCTGGCAGCTTCTCTGCAATTTTTAGTTTTAATGAGTTGCTTAGAGTTGTGAGAGTTAAATGACTTACCCAGGATTACATGATGTCAAAGGTGGGACTTGAACCCAGGTTTTCCTGACTCTGAGGCCACTACTTTATCCACTAGACCACATTTATAGTAAATAAATGTTTAATAAATGCTCCAATTTATTGATTGGACCTTGGAGAGATAGTAAGTTATCAAACTGATACTTTCCTAGGTCAAAAGAACTCTTTTGTTGTCAACAATTTAAACTCTTCTCTAGGGAGGGATGGAGCATAGAATATCACTGATATCATCATCTGATCATGTCCATCCTCCGCTTAAGAAGTCTCAATGGTTCCCTGAGACTTCCAAGATAAGATACAGACTTCTCTGGCATTTAAAACCCTTTCCAATCTCACTCTGGACTATATTCCCAACTTGATTGATTAAACATTGCTTCCTCCAACACAGTCAACCAAATAGACCCATTCGCTATTCTTCATACATGATGTACTATCTCCCACTTTGACCATCCACCCCCAACCTGGAAAGCTCTCCTTCTGCTTTTCTGCTCTTGGGAACCCTCACCTCCTTTCAAGGCTCTACTCAAGTAACACCTTCTGAAAGAGGACTTTCTGGTTCCCCCAGTTTTGGGTTCCCCCAATCACTTTGTATTTATTTTGTTCTGCATGTATTTTGTATATATATATAGCCTAGAAAATCGTAGGGCCTTAATTAATGCTTATTTCATTTGCTTTTATTAACACAGAGAAGTATATTTATAAAATCTATCTCTAATAGTATCAATCGATCTTTCTATTTATCTAATAATAATAACTAACCTTTACATATCATTTACTCTGTACCAGACAAGCACTGGGTCAAGCACTTTACCATTCTGGTCTCATTTGATCCTCACAACAACCCTGGGGGGATAGGTGTGATTACCATCCCTGTTTTGCAGATGAAGAAACAGAAACGGAGATTAAAGGAGTTGCCCAGAATCACACAACTAGTTAGTGTCTGAGGCCAAATTTGAACTCAGGTCTTCCTGACTTCTCTTGGCACTCTATCCATTGCACCACCCAGCTGCGTTGGTGTATGTATGTATGTATGTATGTGTATTTATGTTGTATGCATGCATTTATGTATAAGGGATAGCAGTCTGGTAACTCTGTTCACTAAAGCATTTGAGGTAGTGTTCAGTGTTAATAAAACCAGTGCAATCTATTCCTGAGAACTCGGTGTCACTGACACCCTTTCCCCCAGTCATTGTTTTCAGCTTTCCCTCAAATGAACCGTAGCCATTACAGATTTCAGAGTTCTTGCAGCTCATTGTAGGGGAAACTTTTCTTTTTCCGGGATCTGAGTAATATCTCCCCCAGATAAAGTAGAACTTTCCTCTCAGTTACAGACCAAAGTTCTCACCTGTGCTCCTCGATGTCATCACACTCCTAGGGACCTAGAGTTGTCAATGTCTTCTGAAATCTCTTGGTCCCAAGTTTCCTGATCTCAATCTGTGCCGTGTCTCCCCAACCTTTATCATGGAAATATGGCAGGAATACATAGCTAGCTGATGTCTGAAATCAGCAGGTTAAATGGCCAGGGTTTAAATCTTTAGCTCAGTCCATTCTGCTCTAACTTGGGCTTCCCCTAATGCCTTTTGAAGGAGAGAGTGCCATTAGTATCCTGTTCTTTCTTCTGCTCCCTGAACTTCTCCAGCTCTTCCACAATCAAATTGAGCTGTGCTGAGAGCTTACTGGCCACTGTTAAAAGGAGCCAACCTATACTATTTATGTTTCCAGTAAATCTGCTTGGCTTCCACCAGAGTCTTGTCCAATCCCCTGCCCGTAAGGGGTCATTCTTCTCTGTCTCATCCCACTACAGTGTATAGAAGCTGTTAGTTAACAGGAAACCCCAGGTCAGAGTTCTTTCATCCAGGGATATCAGCTCCATATGTTCTTGACTCCTTGAGGTCCACATCTTTTTTTTTTTTTTTTGAGGTCAACATCTTAAATGAGGAAATTGAGTCCATCCCCCCATATCCTGTTCTATGGCATCAATTCCACTAGCCTAGTGACAAAGAGAAAACGTCACATTTACCACTAGTTAACTATAGCCTTTATTAATAGCATGCAAATCCCCAGTATAATAGTCTCTTTCACAAAAAGGACTTGAGGGGGCATATCCTTCCATGTTACCACCATCCTTAGGTTTTCATCATTTCCCTTGGTCTGACTCTAGTAGATGAAGTTGCAAGGGTAACTGCCACCTGGGAAATTCACTCCATCCAGGCATAGATTGGCTCTGAAAGAGTAGAATATGTTCATCTTTAGACTAAGGTAGATAAGTGGAAGCTGGCACATGGCCAAAGGTAAGAGATTCCTTTGCTTACATAAGCATACAAATTATATTTGAGTCAGGAAAACAAAACTCTTGTGTAGCTCTATCTTGGGCACCCACCAATGGCTGCCATTGCTGATGAGTTCTCCTCTTCTTCACTTCACATAGGGGAGAAAGAGCTGAGCCTAACCAGCCTGCATCACTTTCCAATTAGGTCTTAAACTCCTTGAGCACAGGAAGCTTCAATTTAGATTCTTGGAATACCACTCCTCTCTCCCCCTCCCCACAGTGCTGTC
Organism: Pseudochirops corinnae; assembly: GCA_028646515.1. Classification (NCBI taxonomy): domain Eukaryota; kingdom Metazoa; phylum Chordata; class Mammalia; order Diprotodontia; family Pseudocheiridae; genus Pseudochirops; species Pseudochirops corinnae. The sequence goes on along the minus strand of CM053585.1, from coordinate 235,310,746 downwards.
TTAATGGTAGTCCCTTGATGAATACTGACCGATCAATTGGCTGAGATGAGGTAAATGATGTGAAAGAACTTGGAAAAGCATAAAATGCTTCACATGTGTGAGACGTTATTTTATTGCAATTTTGGGGTAGAAAGTGCAATCGTTCAAAAGAAGGAAATAGGATGTGTGAGATGCACAACATTGGAGTGATTGTCTTGACTTCTGGGAAGTGTGATTATGATGCTGTTGTAATAATGACTATTCTCTTACACACCCAATAGCTGTGTAACACAGGGAAAGTCACTTAATCTCTGCTTGCCTCAGTTTCTGCAACTGAAAAATTGGAATATTTATAGGACCTAGGGTGGTTAAAAAAGATCAAATAAGAAAATATTTGTCAAGCATTTAGCACAATACTAGGCACATCATAGACTCTCTATATTCAGCACTTCTTTTTTCTCCTCATCTTGCCACGGAAAGCATTATTTGTCTTACTGAACTTTTTGTCACCTTCCAAAGAATAATGTCGAGCCTGGAATGGGCAAAGGAAGGGGAAAGAGAGTAGATTTTAAAGTGACCAGGTGTTCATTCTTAACCTTTTTTGGCACCAGGGGCCCCTTTATCAGTTTTCTATGGTCATCTAATGTGCTAGACACTGTGCTAACAAAATATTCAACTTAATCAACTGTTAGTAAATGCCTACTTTGTGCCAGGAATTGTGTTCAACCCAAGAGATACAGAGATAAAAATTACTAGGTGCCAAGGGACTATCATTAAAATAGCATCATGTATATGGAGGAAGGACTTTTTTCAGAACAACTATTTTAAATGCATAAGATAAAATACACAGGATCACAAAAGAAATGAATTATATTTAAAGAGTTATTAAAAGAAAAAACAAGCTCATAGATCCTAGATTAAGAACTCTTGTTCTAAATTAATAAATGCCTTCCTTTTTCTTTGAATTTTTCATTATTTTCTTATAATGTTTAGATTATTGATGCAATTGGAATTGATTAATAGTGTGTGAGGTATAGATGTCAACTCTTTTATTTTTGTCATACAAAAACAATGATTTGTACAACTAAACTGAAGGGAATTCTCTTTGCTATACATAGGAATTTAGGATTTTGAAGTCAGAAGGGGCCTTAAATTAGATCCCCAAGACCAACAGAAAAGCTAACCCTACTTCCAGAACCTAATTCTTCACTGAGGGCCTTGAGTTACTCACATGATAAAAGCTGACTAATCAGCTGCTCATCTTGCTGTACTCTGTGTTTCAGCCAAAGTGGACCACACTCCTTGCCTTTGTGCATTAGTGCAAGCTGTATCTTATGCCTGGCACCATCTGCCTCTTCTCCTTTGGCTCTTGAAATTTTTTCCTTCTAGGCAAAGCTCAGGAATCATCTTCATCTTGAAGCCTTGCCTGGTTTCCTCTTCCTAAAATTTTTCTAGATATTTGTCCTGACATTTTACCTTGTGTCATACTTATAGCACATATTATGTTCCTCTATTAGACTGTAGGCTCCTTGAGGATAGGGACTGTGCAATTTTTTTCCTTTGTATTCTAAGGACAGAGGACAATGTTTGGCACATGGTAGGCATTTAATAAATAAGTGTCTGGAATCTTCTAAGTGTCTAATACATGTGCACTCTATCTATCTTATCCATCCATCCATCCATCCATCCATCCATCTTTATCTTTAATCTATCTATCTATCTATCTATCTATCTATCTATCTATCTATCTATCATCTATCATCTATCTTTCTGTCTATCTATGTATCTATCTATGTATCTATGTATCTATCTATCTATCTATCTATCTATCTATCTATCTATCTATCCATCTATCTATCCCCTGGAGTCCAAACTGGATTAAGGGCATCTTTCACATGGTCCTTTTTTGATGAAGGAGATTGAACAAATTAGAAATCAATTCCTGCCCTCAGTGTGGGTATGTTAGAGATGTGTGTATATACATGTATATATATAGTAAGAGAAAGATTGGTATCTATATGTAGATAGATAGAAAGATAGATAGACAGATAGATAGATAGATAGATAGATAGATAGATAGATAGATAGCCATGCATACACATACATACATATATATGATGGAGGTTAGGAGAGACAACCTAGTTCAGTGGAGATGGTGATGCATTTGGATTCAGAGAACCTGAGTTCAAATTTTACCTTCAACACTTAACGAACTGGCACTGTGGATGCATTATTTAACCTTTCAAGGTATTAGTTTCCAAATGGATTGGTTGGACTGAATGACTTCTAAGCTAAGCTGTATCTAGGATGGTGGTAGTTGGAGCTTTGTCCAGGAAACAAAAACAGAAGGCATTGACAATACTTATGCTGCTTCAATAGCATAGAAGTGACTAAGTTTAGCACTTAGTTAACAAGAATAACTAGTTAATATAAACTACCAGATGTCATATTTCCTCTCTCCTAGTGGTGGTATCCTGAGTGAGTTCCTCGTGGCCCTTGCTGTCTCTTCATCCCTCCCTCCATGGCTGTCTCCCCAGCAGCAGCCTAGTAATGTCCCAGAGTCTCTCCTCTACCACCAACAGAATTTGTCCTAAAAAGTTGATTTGATGCCATCTTTCAGACTGCATGCCTTCAGCATCAAAATTGTTAATTATGTTTCTGCCTGTGAGGACTCTTCCAGTTTTAAATCTATGATCCTAAATTTCCTCTTTACCTATAGTTATGGAACCAACAAAAGCTGCATTTCCAGGGTTTATGGAGAGGTGATTTTATACAAGAATGACATAAACCAAGTTACATGATAAAAATTCCAATTTGCATGTGGCTAATCTTCTCTGAGAAATGATCACTCCATAAATGTGAAGAAAAGTGTTTTTAAAAGCAATATTAGTATTGTTAATAATAAGCACTGGTTGTATGAGCAGCATTTTAGGTCCTGCACCACATGGAGAAGGAGGCAGGGTTCTTTCCAGCTGGACCCAGAGCTTCCGCAGCCTTGGCTAGATTTGTTCTCTTTGGTCCATTAGGAATGCTGTGGAATTCAATGACTATATAACAATCTACTGTCTGATAAACCCAAAGATCCCAACTTCTGGGATAAGAAGTCACTATTTGACAAAAACTGCCGGGAAAACTGGAAAATAGTATGGCAGAAACTGGGCTTAGACAAAAATCTTACACCGTTTACCAAAATTAAGTCTAAATAGGTGCACAATCTAGGTATAAAGACTGATACTGTAAGCAATCTAGGATAGCAAGGAATAGTTTACCTGTCAGATTTATGGAGAAGTGAGTATTTTATGACCAAATAAGAGTTAGAGAGCATTATGAAATGCAAAATGGATAATTTTGATTACATTAAATTGAAAAGTTTCTGTGCAAACAAAGCCAATGTAACCAAGATTAAGAGGGAAGTGGAAAATTGGGAAATAATTTTTACAACCAGTGTCTCTGATAAAAGCCTCATTTCTAAAATATACAGAGAACCGAATCAAATCTATAAGAATACAAGTCATTCCCCAATTGACAAATGGTCAAATGATATTGATAAATTGATAAATGGTTAAAGGATATGAACAGGCAGTTTTCAGAGGAAGAGATTAAAGATATCTATAAGCATATGAAAAAATGCTCTAAATCACTATTGAGTAGAGAAATGCAAATCAAAACAACTCTGAGGTACCACATCTCACTGCTCAGATTGGCTAAGATGACAAAACAGGAAAATGATAAGTGTTGGAGAGGATGTGGAAAAATTGGAACACTAATGCACTGTTGGTGGAGTTGTGAACTGATCCAACCATTCCAGAGAGCAACCTGGAATTATGCCCAAAGGGCTATAAAAATGTACATGTCCTTTGACCCAACAATACCACTTCTAGTACTGTATCGCAAAGAGATTATACAAGTGGGAGGAAGACCCATATGTACAAAAATATTTATAGCAGCTCTTTTTGTGGTGTCAAAGAATTAGAAATCAAGGGGATGCCCTTCAATTGGGGAATGGCTATACAAGCTGTAGTATATGAATGTAATGGAATACTATTGTGCTTTAAGAAATGAGGAGCAGATAGACTTCATAACCCAGAGAGACTTGTATAAACTGATGCTGAGTGAGGAGAGCAGAACCAGGAGAACTTTGTACACAATTATAAACACATCATATATGCGACAACTAACTTTGAAAGACTGGGCTCCTCTCAGCAATGCAAAATTATAAGACAACTCCAAAAGACTCATGATGGAAAGGGATATCCACATCCAGAGAAAGAATTACAGAGTCTGAATGCAGACTGAAGCAAACTACTTGCTCTCTCTTTTTTTTATTTTGTTTTGTTTCTTCTTTTTCATTGTTTACTCCATTGGTTATGATCATTCTTTACAACTTGACTAATGTTTAATGTGAAGGTATTTGTAGATCCTATATTTGATTGTGTGCTGCCATGGAAGGGAGGGGGAGAAGCGGGAAGGGAAGAAAATTTTAAACTCAAGGGATTGTGGAACTAAATGTTGTAAACTAAAAGTAAATAAATAATTTTTTTTAAATGAATGCTGTGGAAGCTGGGCTTGGTGCACCCCTGTAATCCCAATTGTTGGGGAGCTGGAGGCTAGTGGAAGTTCTTGAGCTGGCCAATTCTGAGCTGTAGCAGGCTAAGCTGATCCAATGTCCACACTAAGTTTGGTATCAAAATGGGGTGGGGGTGGGGGCCTGGCTGCTTGCCTGTAGAGGTGTGAAGTGGTCCAAATTGGAATCAACAGAACAAAATTTGCATTCAGGTCAAACGGTGGGATTGGACCTGTGAGTGACGCATTACATTTCTTGCATGGGTGAGATAGGGAAACCTAGTCTTTTTCTTCTTTTTCAAAGGAAAAAAAGAATGTTTTTGCATTTGATGGCAATTGAAGGAAACTTCCCAGGAATATGGCAAGTACAGAAGTACTTTTAGAGGGATTTTTTTCTCTTCTTTTGCCAAAAATCATGTGATAACCTGACTTTTTTTTTTTCAGAAACAAACACTGATGTTAACAATCTTAAATACATACACTAAGACATGCACAAGTCAAGGCTTTTATCATAATGTCTACATCCCATGAAATAACTTTTCCTTATTGAGGACCTACAATGACCCTACTCACTGCATGGTACGATAATACCTTACTTGTTTGGAATGAAGGGACCAGAGAAATCAAACTCTGGTGAAAACCAGGGCCAAATTATCTAACATTTTATAAGGAAACAAGAGGCTTCTTCAGTGGCAGTCCATGGTCTAAAGCAGAGGTGTCAAACGCTGGGCCTTCAATGTAGCGAGCAATACTCCTGAACATGGCTGGAACCAGATTACATTTTAATTGGGAAATATTTAACAAAATAAATAAAAATATAATAAAACATAGATAATATTTAAGTTTAAAACTATATTAATATGTATTCCCCCAGGGATCCTTAGGCATGGATTAATGGTCTGTTGTCTATTTGATATCACTGATCTAAAGGACAAAATACAAACTCTTTTGCCTGGCATTCATGGCCCTCTATCATTTGGCTCAAATCTACCTTTCTGGTCTTCTTCCACATCCCTCTCCCTTACATACTCCATAATCCTGTCAAACTAGCCTAGAAAGGGTTCCTTAATCTTGACCTATATTCTCCCTGCTCCATGCATGTGGGCAGGTGAATTCCTCAATCCTGAACCTCCCTTCTTCTTTATTACTACCTGATAATTCTTTTTAACTTTTCTTTGTTTGGATTTTTTTTTTTGTTTTTGCTTTTTGCTTCTTTGGTGGGTAGGGCAATTGGGGTTAAGTGACTTTCCCAAGGTCATAGTTTTTTGTGTTAAGTATCTGAGGTCGAATTTGAACTCAGGTCCTCCTGACTCCAGAGCCAGTGCCCTATTCACTGCATCACCTAGCCACCCCAAAATTCTTGTTAACTTTAAGGCTGAGCTTGAGAGTTGCCTTCTCCACGAAGTCTTCCATGATCTTTTCTTTCTTCTCAGATTTTCCTATAGCCCTTTGTTTGGAGCTCTCTTTATACCCATCATATTCTACTTGGCATTATCCTTACATGTTATATCCCACAACTTTATTGCAGCTCCTTCAGGACAGGGACTAAGTTGTTTTTAAACTCTGCATTTCCAGTACCTAGTATATAGTGAGAAAAAGGGAAGGGGATAAACATCTATTTAGTCATTTAGCTCCTAATATGTACCAGACACTGTGCTAAGTATTTTACACATACTATCTTGTTTGATCCTCACAATGACCTGGTGAGGTAGATGCTATTATGATTCTAGTTTTACAGTTGAGGAAACTGAGGTTGATAGAAGTGACTTGCTGAGAGTCACATAACCAGGAAGTCTAAGGTTGAATTTGAACTCATGTCTTCCTGACTCTAGGCCCAGTGTGCTGTACACTGTGCCACCTAACTGCCTAAGTAAACATTTAAAAAATATTTGTGAATTGAATTCAGATTGACGGAGATTACATTTATGCCATTAAAAATTAACTAAAATTAATTCATGTTAACTGAGAACTGTTACGTGAATAGCCTCAGAGCATTTATTCTGAATTGAGAAAATGTTTTTGTACGCATGTACATATATGTGAGTCCATGTCCAATAACTTCACCTTTCTAATTAAGTTGTGCCAATATTAAAATTGTAGTCATTTTTGGAACAGGTATCAGCAAAGCAATCATAAAAATTTTTTTTAACTTTTTTGTTTTGTTTTGTTTTTGTTTTTTGCTTCTTTGGAAGGGGAAGGTAGGGCAATTGGGAGGTGGCAGAGAAAAGTCAATTGAAACTAGCTACAGATTTATTAATTTAGTAAATATTTAATGATACTCACTACATAAAGGATTGTCTGTGTGGTGTCGAGAGATAAAAATAATAAAATTTGGTCTTGCCTTCAAGTGGGCTACAGTTTTGTAGGGGAGATGAGAATGCTAGGGGAAGGACTGGTGTTTTACGTAGAGTTAAAACAAGATGATCTCTATGTTCTCTTCCAACCCCTAGAAGTCTATATATAACAGGGTGCCCCCTGTTACAGAAGGCAGAGAATGTAATCCTTGTTATTCCAAGGATCTCTTTCATTAGATCATGTGTCCCCATCTCACTAAAAAAATTCCTTTTAAGTTCTACGTGTTGTTCACAAATCACTTTAGCCTGAATAATACAGTAAAGAAACAGATTAATGATGTATGTAAAAACACAGCAAAATGAAGAAGCATTAGACACATGTATCACATTCCAGTTGCTTCCCAGCTCCAGCCCCCTTTTCAGATTGGAGCCCATCCACTTTCGCTTTTTCAGTGTGTGTGTGTGTGTGTGTGTGT
>CM053585.1:235270400-235302934 GCA_028646515.1 Pseudochirops corinnae | reverse complement strand
TTGCTGGATCCCAGAAACTCAGTGATGCATTAGGCTGGCTCATGCACCTGTCTATTCCTGCAACCCAGCACTGAAAATGAGTGCTGCTCAAATGCCCCAAAGGGGTCCTGTGGGGCACTGCCTGACTGTCACAAATGTAATATCAACAAATGACTGGGGGACAGGTATGGTTGTGTTTTGGCCCCATCTGTCATTTATTTATCCCTCCCCATTTACTTCAAGCTCCTTCCTGCTCTCTGCCTCTTGATTCTCATTCACAGTCAAGCCAGTTTATGCTGGTATTGAGTAAAAAGACAAAGTGTCCCTGTCTTATCAGTGTTCCTTTTTGTACATTTCTAACTGACCACTCCTAATGTGTCACACTGTCCCTATTCCAAAGTTTCTAGGACTATACCCTTAAGGGCATTTCCCCAACATCCATGTACAAAATACCCTTAATACAACAGAGTATTTGTTACTACATGGGAAGTGCAATTGAGGTGCTATCAGTGTCAGAGGAGTGAGGAGTCACTTCCAATGACTGTGACCCAGATTTGGTTTCATAGAGGATGTGGTCTATGAGATGAGTTTTGAACGATAGGTGAAGAATGGGTAGTTGAATTTTTGGCAAGTGGAGGCTGAAGATGGGAAAGGTATTCCATAATGTGAGGAAAATATGAGCAAAGGCATGGAGAAAGGAAATCCCAGCATAGTTTGTGAAGAGAAGTAGGAAATAAGGCTAGAAGATATAAGCATAGGATTTAGGTCTTGGGAATCATCTGGTCTAGTTCCCTCACTTTCTAGTGGAAGGAATAGAGGCCAAGAGGAGGAAAATTACTTGCCCAAGGTCACCACAGTAGATCTCAGATACAGGATTCTTAGACACCAGGTTCATTGTTATTTCCATTACATCTCCCCAGCTTGGGGCTAAATTTTGATGACCTTTGAACATTAGCTAAAGAAGCTTAATATATTCTTGTAGGTAATGGAAAGCCACTGAAAGATTTTGAGTAGGGGAGAGATGTGGACAGAGCTGTGTATTCGGAAGATTACTGTGGTAACCTGGGCAGGGTGGATACATTCCAGGTAGGGAGAGCAGTTAGGAAGCCTTTGGAATGTTCTAAGCACAAAGCAATGAGGACCGACTTAGTGGTGTCAGTTGGAAGAGAAACAAATAACATGGCACAGCATTATAGATATGGAGACATTTCCAGGATAGAATTGAGGACTTGATAGCTAATCAGATATGGAGATGGGGTAAAGGGAATTGTGTGTCAACTCCTAGGTTTCCATCCTGGGTTCCTGGGAGGAAGGTAATAATATTGACAGAGACACTAAAGTCAGGAGAAGTTATGGAATGAGGGTGGGGAAGATGAGTTCAGTTTGGAGCATGTTGAGTCTGAGGGACTAGTGGGACATTTAGGTGGCAATACACAGTAGGTAACTGGAGATATTGATCTGTCATTTAGGACAATAGGTGGGTCTAAACATAGAAATTTGGGAGTCAAGAAGAAAGGAGAGGAAAGGAAGAGGGGCAGTAAGGGAAGGGAAGAGAAGGGAAGGGGTGGGAAAAAGAATACATATATATATATATATATATATATACATACACACATATACATATATTCACACAGACATAGATATAGGTGTGTATGTGTACATATACTTATGTGTGTATATATAAATTTAAATATATATGTAAAGCAGGGAGAAGAGGACAGAACCCCAGACTGGTGCTCTCTGCACTGAACACCACACTTCCTCTGTGTCCATGATCGCCCCTCTCCATGTGAATGTATTTATCTGGTGGTCAAGAGGCAGCTGTCGGGAGGCTGTGAGCATGGGGAAGAATTCTGCATGTTTCAATTCAGTTCCAGCAATGTGGTTAGTTAAATGAGTGTGATGACTTGTAAGGAATATTTCAAAGGAATGATAAATTAGAATGATGCCTTCATCAGTGTTCATCATTGGTGACTGTGAGCAACTCTGCATTTCCTAAGTATTTATCTTCTTGGTGGTCCTCCTCCGAATGGAGCTAATCCTCTCCCACTGTAGCTAATATAGATTCATAGTAGTCAGCAAACATTTATTAAGCACCTTCTATGTTCTGGGTTCTGTGTGTGTTAAGCACTGGGGGTACAAAGAAAGGCCAGAACCCAGCCCCTAGCCTCAAGGCCTCCTGCAGAAGGTAGAATTTGTTCTGAGTCTTAGTGGTGAGGAGAGAGAGAGCATTTCAGGCCTGGAGGACAGCCAATGAAAAAGCATGAAGTCAGAAGACGGAATGTCTAGTGCAAGGAAGAACAAGAAGGCCAGTGTGGTTGCTATTTAGGGGGTTGTACCCTGGTAGAATAGCAGGAGTCCTTGTCTTAGAATCTAGAGACCTCGGTTCAAATCCTTACTCTGCTAGTTTGATATATATTTTTTTAAAGTATCTATATTTCCCATTTTCCCTATTTCCTTCCTAGAGAGATTATTATTGTGATTAAAACTTTTTCTCTGTCTAGGGTATTTGCACCATTTGTATGAGTTTGGTTTGTAATTTCTCCGTTTGATGTTTTTTAAAGAAGAAATAAAGTGCATTCAGTTTTACCATAAAATCCTAAGTGAACTAAAAAGAGGTGGGGAGGGGGGAGGAAAAAATCTAATGAAAAAGAAATGGAAAAAGAGCAGCAAATTGCTTATTTGGGATGATGTGAAGAACTTACGGTTGGGACTGATCCCCCAATCTATTAAAATATGACCAAATGAAAATTGGTGGATCTATATGGGTTGTCTTAGTGTATGGGAGCACCTTATGAGGAGCGGGGATAGATATTTCTGAAAGTTGACCAGCCCCTCTCCAAAGGAAAGACTGCTTTCAGCCTTGAGAGGAGCAATAGAAGAACAGTGTCTGGGTACTTGCTCCTTCTCTTGCTTGTCTCCAAGAGGAGTATTTTGGGATAGAATTATATTTATCTGTCTCTTCAAATGTCGGTAGTTCAGATGTATGAGTCTGATTCAGGAATGTTAATTCTCTGGTTGCTCTTAAGGGTAAGGGGAGCCCTAAACATACTCACTGGCTTAGGTCCTTCCTAGCAAACACTGGTTATAGAGACCACCATGAGTAGTCAGTAGTGAATAAATCCATTTTTCAAGCAAACCAGCACCAAAATTTGGAGAAGATCTACAGGTTAGAATAAATAAGAATATACACAAGAATGAAAGCTCTGTAGCTAGAAGTTAAAGGAGCCAAAGAGGTCCATTCTACTATCTCTAGGATATAAACTAGAGATGTTGAGGAGCGGCTTTCTTCTACAAGTCTGCAGCTGGGTGGTGCCATAGTGCACAGAGCTCTGGACTTGCAGTTAGTAACACTCATCTTCCTGTGTTCAAATCTAGTTTCAGATACTTATTAGGTTGTGTGACCCTGGGCAAGTCACTTAACTCAGTTTGTCTCAATTTCCTCATCTGTAAAATGAACTGGAGAACAAAATGGAAAACCACTCCAGTATCTTTGCTAAGAAAACCCCAAATGGGGTCATGCCAAATTAGACAGAATCGAACCACAAAAAGGATAATAATTGACATTTTGGCTCTTCTGAGTGTCTAAATGGCCAGTGGGCTGATAGAGATCATTAGCATTTGGTGCTGACTTCCTTTAGTTCCCAGCCTCTCCTTGGAGCTCCTGCCTCATTTCTCCAACTATCTGATTGACATTTCCAAGATTTGTAGTCACTTTAGAGGAAAATGGAGCTGACAACAGGAACTCTTTTGGTAGCATCCTGCTCTCTGGGACCTTTTTGTGAACTCAGAGGAAATCAGAATTAGTGACAAAAGTGAGGGATAGATAGCTTCAGTGAGAGAAAGTCCTTTGTCTTACTGGAGCTGGGATGCAAGGAAAACTGTGTCTCCTATAAGATAAAAAAAAAAAAAATCTAGAGGCTTCCATCCTCCCTTTCCTATTCCCAAGTTGTTGGCCAAGAATGCATTGAAAGACCAGGGAAGATCTGCCTCTGCAGTTGGTTCTGATTTTGAGAGAGCTGCCTAATACTGCTCATTAAAGAGTAATACCTGATAAGACCTTTCTGGCATGGAAGAGGACCTGGAGGAGGAGCTACACCTGGAGATAACCACCTGGAGTAGCAAGGAAAGGTGTCTAACCACCAAAGACTGTAAGTGGATTGTGAATCTATATAGGACTTTGGAATAGGTTTGTATCTTGGGGAGGGGGTATATTTTTCTTCTTTTTTTATCCTGCTTCCTCTTTTTTCTTCATTATTTAATACTTCAGTGATTCCTAATTACATGTAAAAATAATTTTAACATTTCTTTTTTTTTTTTTTTCAAATTTTGAGTTCCAAATTCTCTCCCTTCTTCCCCTACCCCTCCCATTGAGAAGGCAAGGAGTTTGACATAGGTTATACATGTTTAGTCATGCAAAACACATTTCCATGTAAGTCATTCTATAAAAAAAAACAACTGACCAAAAAAAGCCCAAGAAAAAGGAAGTAAAGAAAAAATATCTTTGATTTGCACTCAGTCTATTCCAGTTCTTTTTCTGGAGATGGATAGTACCTTTCATCATTAAGTCCTACAGAATTGTTTTGGATCATTATATTGCTGAGAATAGCTAAGTTATTCATAGTAGATCATCGTGCAATATTGCTATTCCTGCGTACAATGTTCTCCTGGTTCTGCTCATTTCACTTTGCATCAGTTTCTACCTTCATAATATTTTTCATCTATTCTCTCCTTTTTATTCTCACTGATAAACTATACTGCTACTTGTTTCCAGGTCTAATATATATATATATATATACACATATATGTATATATATTTGTGCATGTATGTGTAATATATGCTCAGGTCAAATGCCTTTTTTCATCTAGCAGCTGAATATTGTCCCTCCCTCTTCAAAATTTCTTCATTTGCTCTTTAATTCACATGCTGTCTTGGATCATACTTTTCAATGTACATGTAGGCTCATTGAGGACAAGGTCTGTATTGTTTTTCATCTTTATATCCTTTGCTGCAAATAGTGTCTTGCATATCTGGGGATGGGCCTGGATCTGCTTTCATTGACATGGGATTCCTGGTGAGGAAACTCCCTCTATGCATGAAGAATGGCACCTTCTCTGCAACTTACTATAATGTTAAAGAGTTACTTGATGGTGCTGAGAAGTTAAGGAATTTGCCCAAGGTCTCACAACCAGGATGTGCTAGAAGCAGGATTTGAACCCAGGATTTCTGTACTTAGAAGTCAGATTTCTATTTACCACCTCACAAAGCCTCTCTTCCTACACATAGTAGTTACTTAATAAATGCTTGCTGCATTGGCCAGTCTGATAAACTTGATCATTCAGGGGATAGACATTTTAGCTGGGTTTCATAGTTTTAGGGTTGGCCAGTGGTGGCACTGGATTGGTCATATCAGGGGCTGGGCTGAACTGGCTGAATGCCATGGTCTGATAGAAGCTGGTAGATCAGGAGTGGGAGTCAGAAGGAGGAGCTAGTAGCTCAGAAGGTCAAGAGCAAGCTGAAAGTCTTAAAATCAGGAATTCAGCAAAATTTTGAGGATGAAATAAGTTAAGGCAGACAAGGTTGTTTGAAGTAGAATCCTAGCGAACAGAGCACATCTGTTTGATTCTAAGGCAAAAGCTTTTTGTCTTTTGCCCTTAGCCTACTATTATTATTTCTGTCCAGATGGGGTGTGGTTTCAGGATCTTGACTTGCCTACATGGAAATAGTGATTGCAGAGCGTTAAAAAAAAAAAAAAAGGTGTAGACAATAGATACCATGAGAGATGGGGAAACAGAGGAGGAAGGAGGACTGATAGGTATGCTCTGTTGGGCACTGTTACTTAATGGGGGCTTTGGGAGTTTCAGAGAGAAAAGGATATAATATTCTTTGCTTTGCATTTCATGCTGAAGATCCAGATTCACACTTGGCTTGGAATTTCCTGGTCTGTGCTTTGGGGGCAGATGTGGTAAGGAAAGATGGGGGCAAATGGGCCTCAGGAATGAGGGTTTTTCTGATCAAACCATCTCATCTCTCTGGACATTGCCTGGGGATTGGGATCAGGATCCCCAGAGTCTGAGACTAGTTAGCTTGTTCCTTTGTAAACCGTTTACATACACTAGCACTTCCACCTAACTTCTCTCTTCAACTATTTAAAAATTGCGCCCCCAGTTTTGTCCTGGTCTCTGAGAAATTCTTGTCTTTTGCACAACAGATACAGAAAACAAAATTTTCGTACTTAACCTGCATGTCCCCTGCTCCCACCACTGTCAAAGGTCTTGCTTCTTGTGAACATTTTTCTCATTGAACCAACTAACATATGGACAAATGATCCCTCTTTTCTAGAGACCATAGGACCTTAGTGAGTAGAGATGAACTCTCTATCACACTCATTCTGTAGTTTAGTCATGTGACTAAAAACAAAATGTTTATGAGTCAGTGTCTACAAATTCATGATCATTCAATTCTTCTCCTGCTCACAGGCTTCAAGATCATGCAATATCAGCAAGAGTAATAAAACTATTGTGCAGAATCACAGAGCTCAACACAATCTTTAGGTGTTATTGAATCCATCCCTCTGTTTCCAGGTATGACCACTCCTCAGTTACCCCAGGAAGATGGATTATTGATTTTATCTTAAACATCTGTAAGTAGGATATGATTGATCCTTGTATCCCCAGTGCTGAGCACAAACTTGCACAAAGAGCTTAACAAATGTTTATTAAACTGGATTGTGGAATCAAAGAATTTCAGAGTTGGAAGAGAGCTCTGCTGCCATCTAATCCAGTCCATAACCTAAAAAGAATCTTTTCTACAATGTGCCTGACAAGTTGTCATCCAGCCTTTGCTTGAAGACCTCCAATGAGGCAGAACCATTTTCCTCTCATTCTACTTTTGGTTAGCTCTAATTGTGAACCCTTTCCCTCTCATTCTACTTTTGGATAGCTCTAATTGTAAGGAAGTTTTCCTTTACTTCAAGAAAGAATTTGCCTCTTTGCAACTTCTACCCATTTGACCAAGTTCTGTGCTTTGGGGCCAAGCAAAAGAAGTCTAATTTCAAGGATGGAGAACCTGCCTTCTTGAGGCCACATGAGGTACTCTAGGTCCTCAAGTGTAGCCCTTTGAATCCAAACTTCACAGAACAAATCTCTTTAATAAAAGAACTTGTTTTGTAAAACTTGGACTTAGGCAAAAAAGGCCTTGCCCAAGGGCCTAGAAGGCCACTTATGTCCTTGAGGCTGCAGGTAACCCACCCTTGGATACCCCTTCAAATATTTGAAGACAGCTATAACCTATTTGCTTCCCTTGGTCTCCTCTTCTCCCACTCCTTCAACTGATCTTCTTAAGGGATTAGACTCAAGGTCCTTCCCAATCCTGGTTGTTATGTTCTAGACACTTACCAGTTTATTATTGTTCTTACTAAAATATGGGCCCAGAACTGAACAGGAAATGCCAGATATAGTCTGAAGAGAACAGTATATAGCAAAACTATTACCTATTTATTTCTGGAAGCTATGCCTCTCTTAATGCAACTCAAGATCTCATTAGCTTCTTATGGCTGCCACATCACATGGTTAATTCATATCCAACTGGCAGTCCAGCAAAAAATCCCAGATCTTTTTCACTCAAACTATGATTTAACTCTGCCTCCCCCATCTTGAATTTGTCCTTCATCTTTTGATTTGGGAAATGTTGGTTCAATTCCATAATATTAGGGCTAATCAATAACTGCTTTTTGGTCTGATAAATTCCCAAGTCAAGCTCTTTTTATTCCCTAGGAACTGTGAACATTGCTCTTAGGAGTGAATTGACTTTTGGATGTCCATGGCTAAAAGACTATAAAAGCATGATATGTCTATACTTGAGGGAATAATACTACTCAGAAGTCAGTCAATCAGTCAACAAGCATTAATTAAGAGCTTACTATGCATCAGTCACTGCGCTAAGCTCTTGGGATTCAAAGAGGTCAAAGTTTATTCTCTCCCATAACAATCTAGATTCATATTTAATGTTGACTAGACTTGCTGAGTGTTTCTGACAATGGCTTGTGATGTGTTTTCTTCCTAGTATAGACTTAAAGGCTGCTCAAGGACTCCATGTGGTCACATGTGTTAAGAGCCTATCACAAACCTGCCCCTGGACTTTAAAGAGTATCAAAATAGCTTGTAACAAAAGAAAAAAATCCATGTGAAAGGATTAGAAAAATGGCTATGAATGGTTCCCAAATACAAAATCAGTTTACAAACTCTTGGCATTTATATTTTTGATGAATGAAAGACCAGAACAGGAAGGTCTAGGTTTACTCTGCTCTGCTCCAGAATAAAGTGTTTGGTTCTAGGTTGTATATTTTGGATAAGATATTGACAAGCTGTGACATGGCCAGAAAAGGATTATCAGGACTGTGAGATGACAAGAGACCATGCCATTTGAATATTAGCTGAAAGAAATAGGGGTGTTTAACCTGAAGGAGAGAAGCCTTGGTAGTTGGGTGATATGGGCAGAGGGGCCAAGACAGTCATCTTCAAGTATTTGAAGGGCTCTCGTGTAGAAAAGGGATGAGTCTTGTTCTGATTGGCCTCAGAGGATAAATTGGACAGTGGAGAAGCCAGGAAGAAGGATATTATGGCTTGATTTAAGAAAAAAACTTCCTAACAAATAGAGCTACCCCACAATGGAATGGTGTGCCCTGGAAGGGAGAGTTTCTCATCACTGTGGTTCTTCACATAGAATGGTGGTGGATTTCCAGTTGTTAGGGATGATATAAGGGAGATATGTTAGACTAAACAGGTTAGACTAGATCTCTGAGGTTCATTTCAAGTCTGAGATTTTCTGATTCTTTAACACAATCCCTGTCATCTTCTGAAGCTGTAGAACCTTAGATGGGTTGTCACCTTCAGTATCTGAGATTATTGGAAGCCATAGACTGGGCTGTGACCCAAGCAATCCCTTCAAGGTTTAGGGGAGCAGAGCCTGAAGAAGCCCAGAGAAGTATAATCAACACTCAAAGATATGGGCTTGCTGAAGATAGCAGAAACTGTATATAGAATGCTCCATAAGTTCAACAAGGTGTAAGGGGGCAGATCTGTTCTGTTCTAATTATACCAATTATAGGATAGCATACCCTTCAAGATAATACTGAGATGCCAAATGAAAGAGGGGCTCATACTGGCTTGGTTGTCCATTGGTTTATCAGGGTTAATTAGGTTAATTGGGGATAATAAGAGATCACTTGTCCTGGCTGACAGCAGGACAAAGTATTTTCGTGGATCCCCACACCAACCCCAGGCCAGACCAGATATTATATAGAAACAGAACAGAGAAGGTATATTGCTAGGGAAGGTGTATTGTTAGGAATTTTTAAAATGCAAGTTTTCCCATAGGATAGTTGGAGCTTCTTTTGCCATTCACATCTGTACCAGGTCATTCATATTTTCTGTGAAACTCAAGGTCATGTTCCTAGGCTCTGCATATCACTGTATACAAGGAAGCATATCAGAAATGTTATGGAAGACCTTGGTGATACTATTCAACAGAGCGTTTATACACTATGCCCACTAAAGCTTAAACCCTCTAAACTTGTAATAAAGACTCACTATGTGAAGATTTAGTGGTTTCAACTCAGTTTATTGAAATTTGATCCATGTAGGGTTTTCATTCCCTTATGTAAAAGCTGATATAGAAAATGTGGGTAGCTGAGATGAGGAGAAGGCCCTAGTTAATGGCCTCCCTCCTCTTCTCTGAGATACAAACATAGTCCTTGAATTAGAGAAGGACTGCAAATCTGTTTGTTCTGCCATAAATAAAGGGCATAGTGGCAAAGTGACACAATGGATGAAGTGCTAGGCTTGGAGAAAAGAGAACTGGCTTCAGATTGTAACACTGATGCCCTGGGAAGGTTACTTCACCTGGATGTGTCCCAGGCAACTCTCTAGACTTATCTACTGGACTCATATACCCGTGACTACAGTTCCACAGGCTTCTGGTATGTACTAAGTAAGGGCAAAAGGCTCTTTCTGACATATCCTCTGGGGAATCCTTGAACTTCTAGCTGGTGATATTAACTTCTGTGCACAATGGCTTACCTCTGCAGAACAAGCAATCTGTCGGATCATAGCTTTAGAGTTAGAAGGAACTTCGGATCTCGTCTCGCCCAACTCCTTCCATTTATAGGTGAGGCAAATGAGGCCCAGAGAGAAGAAGTCATTTTCCCAAGTTCACACAACAAAGCTGGGATTTGAGCTCAGGTCCTCTGACTCAGTCTATTAGTCAAACAATCAGGAAGCATTTATTGAATGCCTACTCCGTGCCAGACTCTGGGGATATAAATACTAAAAAATGAAACAACCTCTACTTGCAATGAACTTATATTCTAAAAAGGGAAACAACTAGAACATATAAAAATAATATGGAATAAGTATAAAGAAAATAAACAGAAATAAATACAAAATAATTCCAGGCATGAGGGGCAGGGGGCAGCTAATATAAAGGCACAGAAGTCCTAAATTCCCAGCTTTTTCTGCTGTACCTGACTACATTTTAGATGCCAGGATAATATCTTTTCCCTTCTTCCTTCCTTCCTTCCTTCCTTCCTTCCTTCCTTCCTTCCTTCCTTCCTTCCTTCCTTTCTTCCTTCCTTCCTTCCTTCCTTCCTCCCTCCCTCCCTCCCTCCCTCCCTCCCTTTCTTTCTTTCTTTCTTTCTTTCTTTCTTTCTTTCTTTCTTTCTTTCTTTCTTCCTCCCTTTCTTTCTTTCTTTTTTTATCTTTCTTTTGCTGAGGCCTAATGCAGACTGAGATATTCAGAAGTGACTTAAACACATAATTTACCGTGGTGGGGGAGATGGGTAGAATACAGAGTTTTAAGGAAGGTGAGACCACTGTCTGATTGTAGAACAAGATGATGTGGGGTCCTTCTCTTGACAGATGTATTAGACATCAATAGATGACCTTTTTGAGTTGCCAAAGACTTTTGACTTTGAGAACCTTGACTCTGCATCTGGGTCCAGCACAGCTTTGCCGAAGCAAAGCAAACTCTTTCCTGAGGACTGAAGACGTGTTTCAGCAGCCATCCACTCCAGCACACCTGGGCCAAGAGGGCCCCTCTGGAGTAGCCGCTCGGAGGTGCCTTCATTATTTATAGCATACCGGCTCACAAATGTACTTAAGAAAAAAGGGATGATCTATTTTGTACATGCTCCTTAAAGGTATTCCATTTTAGCTCCAATTGTAATTTTTACCTTTTCCCGTAGAATTTATTGACACAGTGCCTAGCTCAGCCCTAATTTTTTGCATCATCCTTTTGTCTGCAGGCATACTCACCAGCCGCTTAATTTGTCATAGCCCTGGAGGTATCAAAACTAATGAGCTTTGTTTGAATAGACTTTTTCCAGTTCATCTAGCACACTTTGGGGTAATCATTCAGTTTCTGTTTGCTTCTGATGTGAGGCATTGTGGGAAATATAAGAAAATAATGGTTAAAAAAAACCAGTATAAATTGTTAACAGCCACATTTTCCGCAAAGCCCTAAAGATGTTATTTTTTTAATTTCACTATTTATTGAAGTATTGAGAGTACCTTAAGTACAATCATTACAATGTAAAATCAGAGGAGAATCTGATAAAACGCTATTTTTCAATTAGCCTGGAGTTTCTACCTTGCTTTCTCTCTCTCTTTTTAAAAGGAGTTCATAGCTAACAAATCTTTAAACAATCTACCCTCTTAAGACTTGGAAGTGGACAGATAATAACCATGAATACATAACAGTGTGCCAGGATGGAGGATTTAAAAATCTATTACTGGGATTACATAAAGGAATGCTTTGTATTGGTCAGACAATTGCAGTTTCATTTTTCTAAAGCAGTTCCCCATACTCCATGCATGTATTTGAAGAACTTCCAAAGTGGGATGCAGAAGTGTGAGATGCATAAGCAGTTCTGGGAAGTGTCAGATGCTCTGTGTGACACCTGCTTTTAATCTCCGCTTCCTAGGTAGATTTATCCTCAGTGCCAATTAGGGCGACAGTATCTGTAGGAGGCTGTTTTGTTTTATTTTATTTTTTTATTTTTGCCCCTTCTGTTTGAGGATACTGTGTCTTTAACTCTCTTGAGTTTTCAACAACAGAGGAAGTGATTGGGTGGTAAGTGCAGTTTAATCTCATCAAAGGAAGGAAGATTCAGCAGAACCTAGAGGTGATTTTAACTCTTCAAACTGGCTCCTCTATTTGATAGCCAAATGGCCTAATAAACTAAAAAAAATCTTTGATGGGCCGGCTAGGGGGCAGAAGTGAATAGAGCACACCAGCCCTGGAGGAAGGAGGAACTGAGTTCAAATCCAGCCTCAGGTACTTAACACTTGCTAGCCCTGTGATGTGTGACCTTGGCCAAGTCACTTAAGCCCAACTGTCCTGCCTTCCCTCTGCAAAAAAGAAAAGAAAAGAAAAGGAAAAAGTCTTTGTAAATGTCATAAATTAAAGATGTTGTACTCATTTTGGAGCCTGCTTTCTGATGGCATCTTGAAATAACATTTTTAAAAGGAAAAAAAGATATCATCTTTCTTGGGTAACTTAATGATGACCCTTCTTCCCGGCTGGTGGAACAGAGGACAATTTGTTGGACTGAGGACTTTGGTTCTGTGCATGGATTTCCATTCATTCAGTAAGCATTTATTGAGTGCTTACTATATGCCAAGCACTGTGCTGGGTGCTAGTGATACAAGGACAAAAATCAAATAACTTATTTCTGTTTGACGCCAGCATGAGCTCTTAGATTCCTCTCACTAGAGCCTAAGCTAGATGAAGACATTTATGAGATATGTGCTGGCAGGGCAGGGGCAGGGAGGCTGGGGTAGGATGTAGGATGAATGAGGGGTGCTCAAAAATGAAAGATACAAAGAAATACAGGCCCAAAGAGGAGGAAAAATGAGAGTTGTCTGAAGAGACCAATTTAGATTCATAGGGAACTGACTGAGCAACTTAGATTTAAAAAAATGTATACAGAAAATTGAAATAAGATCAGATAACAGAAGATGTATATAAAAGCATGGCATGTACCTGTAAAAATAGTGGGGCAATGCTAAAGCTCAGAGTGAATTGAGGCTGTGGAGGGAAGCTAAGAATGACAAGAAGAGTGGGTTGTTTGGGGGTTTTTCTGTACTGGAAATCAAAACCAAATTGACTAATGAAGAGTTGGTACTGAAGGTGAAGTAAGAAAGCACTTAGTTGCTCTTAATAAATTCAAAACATTTGGCCCAGATGAACTACATACTTAGGTCCTGAATGAGCTAGCAAATGTGATTGCATTAGGAATATAAGATGGGGGAGGCATCAATAATAATTGTTCTGAAAATGATCTGTTGATTCTAGTGGACCACAAGCTCAATGTCAGTCAGCAGTGTGATGTGGCAGTCAAACAAGCTAATGCAATATTAGGCAGCATTAAGAGAAGCAGAGGAAACCAGAGTTTCTGGGTGTAATGTTGATGGGATTTAAGGTCTTCCCTGCCTATTAATAGGCCTCAGGTGGAGCTCATTAAGGGAAGCTTCCTTTGGAGGCTTGCTTTTAGAAAGGCTTTCACACCTTCTGTTAATTTCTAATTAGGCACTGAGTCATGAGGGTTGTGATGCCCTCTGGCTCTAAAAAGGTTATATATGCTCTGAGGTTAGCTCTTTCCTTTGGAGCTCACTCTTTGGAAGAGTGGTCTTGTGATTTGACCTGATGAGACTCTGGATAGCTATTAAGAAACCCTCTAGCTTTTAAAAACCCAGATATTGGTTCTTGTCTCTCTGGTAACTATGTATGTATTGCCTTGGTCAGACAGTTGGATCTGTCTGTTGATCTGTACTTATTTCTCAGACAATTAGAAGCCCTGTCTGTTGGTCTTTATTTCTCTGTTTGTATTTTCTCTATTTTCTTTATATTTTCTCTGAAGTTCAGGGTGCTGATTTTTCCCCTGAACTATTGAATATAATTAAGAAAGATTGTTGACCCCTTGAACAGCTATCTTTCCTAATAAAGCAGATCTAAGAACCTGTCCTAGCAGCCATCCTGGGTATGCCAGTGTGGTTGTTGCTACAAGAGGTAATGGTCCCATTGTACTCTACCAATGCCAAACCTCACCTTCATTATTTTGTTCAGTTCTGGATACCCTGGTTTAAGGATGTTGGGAGTGCCCAGAAGAAGGCAACCAGGATGGTGAAGAGTGTCTAAGTCATATCAGGATCATTTGAAAGAACTGGGTATGCTTAGCCATGAGAGAAGACTTAGGGGAGACACAATAGCTGTCTTCAAGTACTTATAAATACTGAAATATAATACTGAAAAATACTCATTGGAAGGACTGTCATGTGTTGGAGGGAGTAGACTTCTGTTTGATCTCAGAGCAAAGAACTTGAGGCAATTAGTGAAAACTGGAAAGGAGCAAATTTCGGTTTGATGTCAGGAAAAACTTCCTAACAATTAGAATTGTCCGAAAGTGGGACAGGTTGTCTCAAAAGAGAGTGAGTTACCCTGCTCCTCGGAGGTCTTCAAGCAGAGTCTAGATGGCCACTAATGGGTTAGGTTATAGTGGAGATTATGTCTACATGGGTTGAACTAGATGGGGCCTCCCTTCCAACTCTTAGATGTTGTGATACTCTGATTCTGCTCTCAAGGAGAAATAAATTCTATGATGCTGGAATTGCAAGATCCTGTTTCTGGAGAGTTAAAGATTGGGACTGAGCCTTCAGAAGTCATCCAGGTAAAATCCCAGCTCTGCTAAAGCTACCTCTATAGCCTCAAGGGAATTACTGCATTTCTTTGGGCCTCAGTCGACTTCCCACTTTGTCCTTGCCCTACTCTAGGCAAGATGAGATCTGAACTCTCCTGTTTTGTCTTTTTTCTTGTTTTAAGATGTTCAGATAAGTAAATTATGTAACTTTTCCCAAGCAACTTTTTTAAAAAATTTAATTTATTTATTTTTAGTTTTCAACACTTACTTCCATAAGTTTTAAAATTTTTCCCCTTCCTCCCCTCCCCTCCCCAAGAAGGCCTGCAATCTGATGTAGGCTTTACATGTATATTCCTATTAAACATATTCTCACATTAATCATTGTGTATAGAAGAATTATAACAAATGAGAGAAACCATGAGAAAGAAAAAAACAAAACAAAACAAGAGAAGAAAATAGTCTGCTTCGCTCTGCATTCAGACTCCATAATTCTTTTTCTGAATGTGGATGGCATTTTCCATCATGAGTCCTCTGGAATTGTTTGAGATCCTTGCATTGCTGAGAAGGGCTAAGTCAATCAAAGGTAGTCATCAAAAACTGTGGCTGTTACTGTGTACAATGTTCTCCCAAGCAACTTTTCTGAGGTTTAACTACCAACATTTTTTACTTTTTGGAAAGGATCTTTGATTTTCTTGGCATAAGGATCTCCCAGGGAAGAAATTCTCTCCATAAGTGCAGATCTGTCCCTCTCTTACAGTCTTAGAGAGTCAGCAGGAGGTACCAAGAGATTACGACTTGCCTGTGTTAGGAGAAGAACTTGAACCCAGGTCTGATTTCAAAGCTAGTTTTTTCTCCACGACTACCTCTCTTTTTCAGGATCTGAAACCTCTGTGCCTTGTTCTTTATTTTCCTCTTGACAGCTTTCTATAGAGTTTTTTTCTCAGTTCTTCAGTTTCAGAGCATGGACTTTAGAGTGAGTCTTTAGACAAGAACATGGGTCTCATGGAAGACGACATTCCTGTACTTACATGAAATAACAGGAAGAACTGGATGGGAATTTAATGAATTCTCTCATCTAGTAGACGAACAAACTGAGGCTAAGAGAGTTAAATTAACTTGTCCAAGGTTACACAGATAATTAGTAGCACAATTGGAATTTGAACTTGGGTAATTTGAGCTCAACTTTATCCAGATACCTACCTACATCAATTGTATGTATTTGTACAGTCCCCATTCTCTATATAATCTTCCTCCAAAAGGGGGTCAGATGAGGAAAATATGAGAACATTTGACTCTTGGCCCACTGCCACCTCCTGCATCCTTCATTAATCTCTGAAATTCTCCTGACTGTTGCTTAAAGAACAATTACAAAGTCAATCCAATGGAAAGCTAATTGGAATATGTATCTCCGTCAGGAGTTCCATTCTTTCAACAATCCAACACTTGACTCTAGCAAGGCTGTAAGGACGCCTGCGTGTCATTGAAAGACAGGTAGAACAAGATGGTTTGTGGGTGATTGAAAAGTAGTGCTTACATTGAAATTTACTTCCTTTTACAGCTTTCTGCCTTTGCCTTTGGCATCTTTCATTTGGGGGGAAGGACTAGACAACTATTGCAGTCCCATCTCATTAGTGAAATGTACTCATGTGGCCAGAGGTGCTGCTGGGAACTCAATAGCCCTCTACCCCTAACCTAGGAGATAAGTAGGGAGAAGGGTAGGAGGCAACAGAATTGGGGTAGAAGAGTCAATGCTGACTAAATCCCTTCTTTTCTAGCTCAGCGAGTGGCAAGCAGCCAGATGTTCCTTTAACATAACACTTTATCTGTCCTGGCAAGGACAAAGCATATTCTTCAGAGAAAAATCTTTGCTGGAAGTGCAGTTTCTCTTCTGAAGGAGAAAAAAAATCTCCAAACCTGGGGCTCTGGGTGGAGACTATACAAGTAGAGATCTTTCTTGAGTTTCCACTCAAAATGTGCATGTGTGGTTTTATGGGCACAATACTAGGGGAAGAGGCAATGGAACAGTTGATAGAGAGTCAGGGTTAACTAGAGTTAGAGTGAGAAGACTAGCTACTTATCCTCCTTATGACCACTGGCTTTCAATTCAACAAGAATTTATTAAATGGAGATGATGAAAAGAACCGGTTCTTGTCCTCAAAGAGTTTATATTCTACTAACTATCTTTGAACTTAAGCTTCCTCATCTATAAAACAAGGATCACAATACTTGTACTATCTACCTCACAGTGCTGTTGTGAAGATCAAAGGAAACAAGGCATATGATTGGGGTGTCTTGTTGCTTATGACAAATATATTATCAAGCCTGGAATTTTTCTTTTCCCTTCCTATTCATTAACATGAGAGACCATAAAGAATCTTAGGGTTGATATAGTTGAACAACCTCAGACCCTGGCAACCTTTGGTTTATTGAAAGGGAAGCCCCTAAGATGATTCTAAAAAGGGATATGGTTTGGAAATTGGATACTTACCAGACTTTATAAGCACTTTCTAACCACAAGTCTGTTAAGAGGGTGAGGACAAACAGTTTTACTCATGTGAGTAGGAAGAAGGTTAAAAAAGGATGACCTTAAGAATGCTTAAAAGGAAAAAAAAAACAACACTGGGTCTGGTGCCACAGGCCTGAAGTCCTACCTCCTAGGAAGGCTGAGGCTGGTGGATCACTTGAGCTCCTTTTACAGTGAGCTGAGCTGATTGGGTATCTATACTAAGTCTGGCACTAATATGATGAACTCCTTGGAGTCAGGGGCCAACAGGCTACCTAAGGAGGGGAGAACCAGTCCATGTTGGAAACACAGAAGGTCAAAGCTTCTGTGCTGATCAGCAGTGGGATTGGGCCTATAAGTGGCTGCTGTATTCCCAGCCTGGGTAAGATAACGAAACCTAATCTAAAAAAAGATGATATAAAAATCTAAGTTGTGACAGTAAATAAACTATTCACACAGGCCAGTATCGTAAAAGTTCATGATGACTCCTAGATCCTCTCTTTTTTTTTGGTTTTGTTTTAGTGAAACATACCTAAGAGATACTTAATTTTTAAAAGTACTGCTGATAACAATTGATATTCTTTTGGGATGACTGATTGATAGTTAGTAAGCTGTTGGATAACTACTTGAGGCTAGAAATGACTTTGTTCATGTTCAGCTGCTAGAAGCCCCTTCTAAGTGTCCAGGATCACAAATGGGATCTCTGTGGCTGCTCTTTACAACCCATACAGGGTATTTATTCTCCTGTTTTCTCCCAAAGGAATATCAAACAAAATGTACCTTGTCATGGTGGCTTCTAGGAACTAGCTCCATCCTCTGAACATGCATCCTTGCAGTTTAAATCATAGCTCAACATGTTTCTTTCAAAAGGACCTGATGTGTGTTCTCTGTGTGTTGTTGCCTTCAGCAGAGGCAGTCATTCATCTTGTCTCTGACAGGGCAGTTTCCCTATTAATACCCTCTATTGGATTCATCAATCCATCAAGGAAAGCTCGTGAAGGAGTCAATAGCATGGATCCCCAATCTGCTCTATTGAACTTTAGTTTAAAATGTAGCACAGCCTACTTCATGCATTTTCTGGTTCTCCTCTCCCCTCCTCCAGAAGGCAAGGAATTGCAGGTAGGAGGTTCTGCTCAAGCGGTTTCAGGGGGCCCCATGGGGAGAGGGGAGGAGGAGGTTTTTCTTTTCCAGGGACCTGCTGATTTTGCAATTATCTAATTTTAATACTAATAATCATAGCTGACATTTGTAGGGTCCTTTAGAGTTTACAGAGCCCTCTCACATCCATTATTTCATTGGATCATCATTGCCAAGCCACTTAACATAGCTAATTAATAGATGCACAGGAATCCAGGTAGGCTGATTCCCAGTCCAATGCTCTTTCTACTTGCCTGAAGGCCTGGCCCTGCTTTTAGACAGATCAGATGGTCAACCTACAGTATATGGGATCCTTTATCTTCACATATTTCTCTTGCTCTGTTGTAGAATGTAACTGAGCTTCCAATCAAGCCTGGGGCATTTAGCCTGCTGTTACACAGACTGAAAGAAGGCATGATTACAGTTTTTAACCCAGCGAATGCTGAATATGACCTGATGCTACATATGAGAACAAGAGACTTAGTGGGTGCCAGGACACTCCCCTCTCCAGATGTTGCTCCTGAAAAGTCTTTTGAACCCCACTGTTTTTCTCTAAAGAATCATTCTCTTGGCCTTCGCTGGATCAAAAATTGGAATCGTGTCTACTTCTGGAAATGTAGCAATATTATATTCAAAAGGCCCCAGGCTTGGTTGGAAGCTTGATTAAAAGAGCATGAACATTATTGCCGCTTTCTTGTTTGGAGCAAAGGAATAGTGTCAAAGGCAATGGAGAAACAAGATGCTGAATGTATATATCGGACTCTATGAGGACATGGGATATCTATGACAATGGAGCTATCCACCTTGATTATCTTTCCTTCTTTAAAACTCAAAGGATTCTTGGGAGTGAAACAAAAATTTGTGCCCAATGGGCCTTAAAGTCCTTAGGATGCTGGGTCTATTTAAAAAAAGAATGCACTTTTATAGAGATATTCCATTATGGAAAGTATTTGCAAAAATTATTACAATTCACTGTTTTCTCCATCAAGGATAGTGGTACCATCATACTTAGATCCTAAATCACAGTCCCTGAGATGGTCATAGATGAAGTAGAAATGACATTAAAAAGCACAAAAAATAGGAGAAACAAGTAGATTGGACCAAGTATAATAATGATGATGATGATGATGATGATGATGATGATGATGACAATAATAGTAATAACAATAATACTAATTGTGACACTTATGTAGAATTTTAAGGTTTGCAAAGTATTTTTACATCTATTATCTCATTTGATCCTCATAACAATCCTGGGAAGTAGGTGCTATTGTTATCATCTTCACTTCACTGAAGAAACTGAGGCAGAGAGCAGTTAAGTGACTTTTCTAGGGCCACACAGCTAGGTATACATAGAGGAGATTCAGTTGGAGGTGACACAATTGTGATGACATTGAAACACCATTTTAAAGGGTATCAAAAGGAGGTATGGGAAAAATCTCAAACTTTACTGGTTAAAAAAAAGAGTGACCAAAAAACCATAATTCCCAAACTATGTGATACTTTCCTAGCTATACAGTGTCAACAATCTTCCTCCTAGATAAAAAAGGAAAAGGATCAGTTTATACAAAAATATTTGTAGCATTACTTCTTGTGGTGGCAAAGAACTGGAAATTGAGGGGATGGCCATCAGCTGGGGAATAGTTGAATGAGTTGTAGTATAGGAATGTAATGAAATACTATTGTGCTATAAGAGATGATGAGTAGGATGATTTCAGAAAAATCTGGAAAGACTTATATGAACTGATACAGAGTGAAGTGATCAGAACCAGAACACTGTATAACAACAATATCGTATGATGAATTGGGAATGCCTTAGCTCTTCTCAGCAATACAATGATCTAAGACAATCCCAAAGGACTCATGGTGAAAAATGCTACTTCTACCTCCAGAGAAAGAACTAGTGGATTTTGAATGCAGACCAAAGCAAATTATTTTTCACTTTATTTTTTTGGTTCAAGTTTTCCACAAAATAACTAATATGGTCATATATTTTACATAATTGTACATGTATAACCTGTATCAAATTGCTTTCCTTCTCAGAGAAGGGGCAGAGGAAGGAGAAAGAGAGAGAATTTGGACCTCAAAATTTTTAAAAATGAATGTTAAAAATTGTTTTTACACGTAATTGGAGGGAGAAATAAAATGCTATTAAAAAAATTTTCCTCTTGGAAAATCACTTCAACTCTGAAACTCATACATCTTTGTACACTTTTCCCCTGGTATTCTTCCCACTTGGAGGGAAGGAGGGTTTGGAGGATGAAGGACTCATCCCAGAACCTTCATGTAAGGTGGGCACCCAGGTCAGTCATCTCCATTTCCCATCAGACTGCACTCCCCTGGACTTCTCCATTATCCCTCCCCCAGAATAGGGGAATTCTGCCTGTCCTCTCCTTCAGCTTCCTTTCATGAATTGTCTTCTCCCATTAGAAAGTGAGTACCCCGAGGGCAGAAACTCTTTCTTCTTGTTTGAGGAAGGAGGCACTTAATAAGTTGTTATTTGACAACAATCCTTGTTGATTGACTGAGGGTCACCAATACACCAGTTGGGAGCATCCTCAAAGATAGCACTGGGAAAGAACAAGCAGGCTTTCACAAATGCCATTCAACTGTGGAGCACATCTGTAGCATCTTACAATTGATGGAAGGATGAAGAGAATATAAGATCCTATTGTGCTTCTTGTTTGATCATGAAGAAGCATTCATCTAGGGAGTCTTCCAGGCTCTTTTATAACAAAGTGTTTCCCATCTATATATCAAGATCATTCCAGATTACTTGGAAGATGTAACAACAGAAATAAACCTGTAAGGTGCAGTGACATTCTAAGAATAAGCATTGATTGAGGCATAAAACTGGGAGATGTATGCCTGCCAAAAGTATTACCCCTATGATGGAGGAGAACCAGCACAGAGTCCAGGTTGAAGAGGAATCCACTATGTATAGTGAGGGTCTCCCAGATGCACTTCTTTGAGAATGACATTGTTTTGATTG
Source organism: Pseudochirops corinnae (assembly GCA_028646515.1). Lineage (NCBI taxonomy): Eukaryota > Metazoa > Chordata > Mammalia > Diprotodontia > Pseudocheiridae > Pseudochirops > Pseudochirops corinnae. The sequence continues at coordinate 235,281,627 of CM053585.1, read as the reverse complement.
CAGCAAGCCCCAAGACATGGCAGAGCCTCCTGGAAGAAATCTGCAATAACTCAACATAATTTGACTCATCCATTCATACAGGAAAGCATAAATGGGTGAAGTATGTCCAGGGTCTGGATTTCAACATGCCTCCAGATGACTGCTTTTGGAGCTTGCTTAACAATGTGTCTGTCTAGGACTGACAATATAGATGGACAATGAACTGAGCTCAGAGTTGAAAAAGAGCAGGAGAAAGACTGAATTGTTTTCAGGAAATTACAGAGCACATTTACTGATCCCCAATCTTCCCACCCTCTTTGCTGTATGGTTTTCAAGACCTTTAGAAACACCACTACTTCAAAGAACCAAAGATGTGCATCACATACAAGACAATGGAAAGAGGTGTGGTGGGTGCGAGCATACTGCAACATATAACCAACAGGGAATTTGGAAGAACAGCATTGAAGGATGCTGTCAAAGGAGTGTAAGACAAAGTGGGCTGGTGGTGTGTGGAGAGCCAGGGATTGCAGGTGGGTGTTCAGAGTGTTCTACTGGTATCCTCGCAATGTCTCAAGAAATGGAGAAAGGCTTCCAGTTGGTTGGGTGGACCACCCTCCACCCTGTGGTGAAGTTTGGGGAGGACATGGATGAGAGTTACAGAGGATGGGCTGACATGGTTGGGCTCTGATTTGCATCACTGAAGAGAATTATCAGAATTTAATGAGATCACAGATTCATTTGAGTCCTCCATCTACAAGACTTGTTTTCCTCCTGGATCTTCAGGCTGTTGCTTTTATCCTTAGGAGGACACTTGCCTTATGACTACGAGGCAGACCTTTATCCTTGCTTGTTGCTCATGCCTCTGTGCTCAGTTGGCTCATCTTAGTGAGGAAGTATGTGTTACCTAGTCCTGTTACAAATCTGCCCTGCCTCCCCCCACATCTTGGACTTGAACCAGTAAGTAACTGAATTGTTTTCCTTAATACTGCAATTATCAGCTACCTGCCAACCTACTCTATAGCCCTGCCTCTCGGTCTTCCTCCTAAACTGTAGTTTCCAACATTTACCAGGTAGATACCCAATTGGGATTTAGTTTTGAGATTAAATTGAGATGTAGTCCATTCTTGAGTTTGAAGGGACTGGAGTAAAAATTGTTACTTCCCATTTGTGATGAAGTTTCTTAATTCTACAGAATACTTTGAAACTCGCAAAGCAGATTCAAAATTAAATAGTTAATGGCTAAATGTTGCTGAAATGCACTCAACCTTACAAAATTTTCCAAAAGTTTTTGAAGTCTAGCATCATAGATGTCAAATTGGGAGGTGCCTTAGACATTGCTAGAATCCTATCCTTTCATTTTACAGATAAGGATGCTAAGTCCCAGAGTGGCTAAAGGATATACCCAAGCTACATAGCTAATAAGTATCTGAGGCAAAGTTCAAAATTGGGTCTTTTTAACTCCAATTTAAGCCCTCTCTTCACATTTTTACCCTGCTTCAGCTATGAAAACAAGAATCACAGAATCTCCATGCTGGTTAGGACTTCAGAAGCCGTCTAGTCTAAACTGTATATGACTAAGGATCATCTCTACAAAGCCCCCCAAAGTAGTCTACTAGAATTTGCCTCAATACTTTCCTCTACACCCCACGCCCAAGGCATCTTAGTCCACTTTTGGAAGACTCCCATCATCGATATATTCTTTCTATCCAGCAGAAATATGCTTTGGTGTACCTCCTACTGATTGTTCCTAGGTCTCCCCTCTGAGGCTACACAAAGAGGCCTGGAAAGGTCTTCAACTATCATGTTCTTCCTAAGTCTTCTGTTCTCCAGGGTAAATATCTTCAGACTGTCCAATCCATGAATTGTGTGGTTTTGAGGCCCCTCATCATTCTGCTTCCCTTCCTCTGGATTCTTGCCTAGCTTTAATTTCCTTCCTGCAGGCTTGTCCTGTTGATCCTTCTGCTACAGAGGGCAGTGGGGCCACTGACTCCAATGTCTCTCTAGTACCAGTTGGCCCAAAGCTGAGCAATTCCCCTTCTCACTCCACCCCTTACACAGTCCCCTGACCAAGACAGCACCAGCTTCTCTGACTATAGCAGTAAACACATCCTGAGTTTCTCTGAACACAGAAATTCCAATGAAAAAGAAATAAAAAAAGACACAGGAAGGGAAGGCAGAGAATTCCTCCTTGGGCCCTTTGCCTGACAGCTTGAGGGTAGTGATTAGTTTTGAAACAACATTTTATTCAGGAGTAAGAGAGGTAGCCTATCCTAAAGGCGTTGATTCAGTCTCAGCCAGAGCTCTTTGGGAATTGGGTTCCCCTGTGCCTGGAGAAGAAAGCCTCAAAGGACAGAACTAAAATCAACGGGTAGAAGTGGCAGAAAGAAAGATTTTGACTTTATATAAATAAAGACCTCTTGCCTGTTAGAATTGTCCAAAAGTGTAATGAAAGGTAATGAACTCCCTGTCACTGGAAGTCTTCAAGCAGAGGTCAGATGGTCACTTCTAGGGATGCTCTAGACCAGGGTTGTTTTTTTTTTTTTTTTTAACATTTTTGTCATGGACCTCTTGGGAAGTCTGGCGAGACCTTTACACCCCTTCTCAGAATGTTTTTAAATACATAAAATAAAATATACTGGGTCACAAAGGAAAATAATCATATTAAAATTCAGCTATCAAAATACTTTTTAAAAATAATTCATAGAACTCAGGTTAAGAACCCCTGTCAAGATTCCTTTCAACTTAAAAATTTTGTGATTCTTTGAAGAACCAAGTCAGTGGTTCTGACTCAGATTTACTGTATCGCCTCTGCACCATACCAAGAATTACACTCAGAGGTGTTTGGTAAATGTTTAATAGCTGGCTCTCCAAGGGGAAACAACAACAACGATGTATACTGAACCTATTTTAAAAAATGAATCTTCTTTATTAACCTTTTCCCCATCACTTTCTTAAGTCCAGACAATCAACAATATAATAAATCAAACACTGGTTTGTAGCGTTTGCAAATTTCCAAAGTGTAAATGTTCATACTGAAAATTTAACAATCAGCTCTTACAAACCACAGAGTTGGCTCCAGCATAGTCCTGGTCATACTTAACCTCTTTTTACATCCCTCCCCTAAAGCAAGACCATGAATTAAAAATAGATTGTAATCCTCTTTTGTACTAAAGCTCAGTCTTCTCTTATCCCTACAATGCCTAGTACAGTGCTCTCCCTGAGTATTTGTTGAATTCTCTGTCTTCCATTGGGATGGGTGTGGTATAATAATAACAATGATAATTCTAAACTATAACAGCTAGCATTTTATATAACACTTAAAGGTTTTCAAAGCACTTTAGAAATATGATCACATTTTATCCTCACAATAACTCTAGGAGGTAGGTGTTGTTATTATTCCTTTTTTTGCAGGTGAGAAAACTGAGGCAGGCAGTGGGGTCAGTGACTTTACCAGGGCCACACAGTTACTAAATCTCTGAGGCAGGATTTAAACTCAGTTCTTCTTATTCCAGGTCCAGCATTCCATCCACCAAGTCACTGGTATAGTGGAAAGAATGCTGGATGTGGAGAGGATCAAGATTCAAATCTCAAGTTACAATCTGTATGATCTGCAACTTAATTTCCCCTTTCTCATGGCCTCAGTTTTCCCATCTGTAAAAGGAGTAGAGAACTCAGAAATCCACTCTAGAGATAAATCTATGATGCTCAGCCTAGGAAACAACTATTTCCAGTTATTGCACTGAAAGCTACATTCTGTTGTGGCATCAGGCCTTTGAAGGGCTTCTGACTTGGAGCAGATTTCCTTCTCATCCTTTTTCCAATCTCAGTATTAACATCCTTAGAGAGACAAGGGAAGAAGCAGAAGCTAGAGAGTGAGGTCATTTTTTTTTCTGAGGCTGGTAATCAGCAATGAGTTATTGGGGGCTTTGGAGGAGTGGAGGTCCCTCTCCCCTTACTCAATTGGTACTGATTGGCATTGGCAGAAAGCAGCTTGAGGGAACCCAGTTGTAGCTAAAAGCATCTCTCTCTTTCTAATAGATGACACTGGAAACTGTTCAAAGGAACTAGGAAAAGTCTGTAAAGTAGAAAGTAGATCAGCCAGAAAGGGGATGTCAGATCAGGGATGCTTCTAAAAGTTCAAACAAAACAGAGAACTTTCCCCCACATTTGTTTGTCATTCATTTCTTCATGAATTCATTTGTTCATTCTTTCATTGACAAAATGTTTATTGAATGCCAGAGAGACCTTGTGCTAGACCCTGGGGAATCTACAAAGGTGAAGGAGAGACATTGTCCTTCCCTTCAAGGAATGAACAGTCAGTCTAGTAAACAAACATGTAAATAACCACTAAAGATGATTCATCCTGAGTCCAGGTTATTGAAGGCCTTGTCTAGGAGCAAGAGTTTGGAGTTCCTTTTCTAGCCTCACCATCGACTTACTGTGTGAACTCCAGAAATAAGGATATTTTGAGGATGAAATGTGTTCAAGATGCCTTAGGCTATGCCAAAGAAGATAAAATTCTTAAATTTTATTATTACTATGGCTTGTGCTAAAATGCTAGGCTTGGGAGGATACCTGGATGCTGCCTTCAAATGTCTAGTCAGAGGTCAGGATCTACATGGCCAGCATTGCAGTTATAAAGAATGTTGGATTTAGACTCAGGGTCTCAGGGACCTCAACTTCTTGCTCCCCTATACTCTGTGATTTCCAGTAAATTTTTAGCCTTTCTGGACCTCAGTTTCCACATTGATAATATGACTAGACTATATGACTTCATAGAGGCAGCTGGTGGCTCAGTGGACAGAGCACCTGAGTTCAAATCCAGCCTCAGACATTTCCTAACTATTCGACCCTGGGCAAGTCACTTAACCCCTTTTGCCTCAGTTTCCTCATCTCTAAAATAAACTGGAGAGGGAAACGGCAAACTACTCCAGTATTTTTGCCAAGAAAATTCCAAATGAAGTCACAAAGGGTCGGATTTGAACAAACAGCAAAAAGATGACCTCTTCCAGTTGTAAATTTATGAATCCTCATGAATACTCCCAGTAAGACTTTTAAACCTCTCAGCAATGACTGGCAGTTTCCATTGCTAATTTCTTATCACCAAAAGTATATACAGATTTCCTCAGGGAAAGAAGGTGAGGAAAAGAAAGGATACACACATGTATCTTAAAAAAATTTTTTTATCCAAGTGTTTAAAACATCTTGGGGAAATAGAAGGGGTTTCTGTAGGGCTGATGACAGCTGAGGTCTCTCCCGAATCCAGAACTAAAGTGTTCAGAACAAACTGCTTTGTGGGTAGATGAGGCTGAATTTACAAATTTTGAAATGACAGTTTTTCACTTGGCAATCTCTGGTGTTAATAAAGTCAGATACAAACTCAGGGTTAAATGAAGCAGGCGCCCAGCTTGTGTGTGTGACACACAGACAGTATGTGCGGGTTCTCCAAGTCGTGGAAAATCTGTCAGCCTTTCTAATACCGAGTTAGTTTTGACAACAGAATAAGATGTATTTTGAACACACGCAAGTCCTGCCTATTCCAAAACAGGGCTAATGAGCATGATCTGTTCTTTGCTCAGGGCTTTAAAAGGCGAATGAAAAGTATAGAGCGCTTTGGGGTAGGGGTCGGGAGCCGGGAGCTCTTTGGGGTTGGCTCTGGTTTGGCTGACCACAAAGACTTCCTGGTCTGAGGGTCACTTGGGCGGTCCGTGCTGAGACCGGGAAGGCAAGCATGCCGGTTGGCTTGTAACAAATACTTCGGCATTGCAGCTTGCTTATTAAACTCGAGCGGGTCCCTGCCACACCATACAAAATGGGACGCAATTTGATCAGAGTAGCCTAAAGAACTGAATAAATCCTTTAAACCAATTGTATAAAAATGCAAATTTAAGGCAAGCAATTAAAAACAGATAGAAATTAGAGATTTGGATTTTGCAGAGCAAGCTTTCCGCAGCAACCGCCAGATTACTATGCAATTTATCTGGATTCTGTCAGCGATAGTCAGCCTCGATTTTGATAAAGAGCAGCAAATCTGTCCCTCTGTAGCTCCTGCGACTTCCCACACATTCCATTCAAGTCGAAGGCGTCTGTAGGATCCCTTGAATAATTTGGAGTTAATCATTTGTACTTCAGAGCTTCTGAGAGGCCTTAGACTTGGGAGGTGGGAACAGATTTGGCTTTTTAATCACCTTGTATATTGTACCGCTAGAGATAAATGACACCGACTGTCTGAAATCTACATTCCTGCTTCTGATGCAAAACTGTAATTAATTTTGTGCAGTGTTTCAGAATTGATCGTGGTCACTTGAATTTCTAATTTTTCATTCACTTCAAAGACCTTTTTCCCTCCCTCCTCTTCCTTTAAGGAATGCTCTCAGAGTATGCGAGGGAGCGCTCGGATGTTACTGCACTAAGTGACGGTTTTACGCTCCTTTTTCAATAAGGTGAAACAGAGGTCAAGGCTTATGGCTCATGTTTATCCCTCTCTGCCTGCTCCAGGATGTATTTTCTGACTTATAGGAAATACAATCAAAACTTATTAAATTATGACTAAGGAGTGCAGCCATCACTCCTATGCATTGTGAAACCCCCCCAAAAGCTTCATTCAAGCATCCTATTCAGCATAAGACAATTAAGCACAATTTAGGCAATAATTACCCTAATTAGCTACACTAGAATGTTTGTATTCAGGATTATGGCAACATTGTATCAGTTCACTATTTAAATAATAACAAGGTTCCCTAATTTCTCTGTATTGATAGTTGTTGTATGGGATTCTTTGTTTGGTATATTTCACTGTAAAAATATTTGTCAGTGAAAGATTGAACAATATGAATGAATTTGATTAGGCGATTGTCAGAAACCCCATGCATCACCATTCCTTGTTTTTAATCACTACTGTAAACCTCACCGCCTAAGGGCATGGTTTTAATTTGGGTGCCTTACTAATGAAAAGAAAAAAATAATTGTTTTGCCAGGATTTAATAATAAGCAATAAAACCAGCCAACCAGATTTTACCTCTGCATTCAATCTCTTTTTTATTATAAAACATTTTTGTCCTTTTTTTAGATTACAGGCGTAGATACCGAACATTTTACTAATAAATATTTCAGTTTGCTTATGGAGGCTAATGCTGTCATCTGAATATGGAATTATATTTCTTTCATGCTTCATTATCATTTCATGGTAGTAATGACAGTGAGGCGATGGAATATTTACAGGCTTTTCAGAAGACATTTATCCAATACATTTCCCTGAAGGGCACCTAGGCTTAAAGATACATTATCCTTTTATAAAACCCTGCCCAGAATCCCAATTTCGGAATCAACCAATCAGAGCTTTCTGTGAAGCAGTTACCACACTGGTGAAACCCTCAGGCCAATGTGGCATTCTTCCTGGAACTCTATTGAGGGGGATGGGTTTGGGATGGAACAGTGCCCAGATCTGAAGTGTCATGATTGGTTCCTGATTTGGGAGTTGAGGGAAGGGGAGTGACTAGTTTTTGCCTCTGTTGCCACAGTCTGGCAAATGGGTGCTTAATTTATGACTTAGTTATTCTGTGAGTTGTAAGCAGAAGTCTCCTGTCTGTGGGTCTATGGTACTTTATTGATGCATTGATGGGGCTTTAGCCACCCAAATTCCCTCTCAGCTTACTCCTTTCTTGGTGGTTATCAAATCCCTAGAGTTCCATTAGTGTTCCTCTACAGGATGCTCAGTACCTCCGAGGCAATTAGAAGTGGGGCTTGAGCCTGTGTTTCACAGAAGCAAGCTCACAACCCATGCACAAAATTAAAGAGATATTGAGAAACAGTGGTCTTGCCAGTGGGTAGAATCTCCCGACAGGGGGAAGACATCTAAGTCCATCCTTAAGTGTTCTTTTCTCTTGGTTTGAATCATGACAGCAAAGGACAAATTTTGGTGGGACCAGTTTTTGCACTCTATGCATTTCAACGCTATAGTCAGAGCAGAGTGGCTCCATGAGCCCACTTGGATCATGGTACAATGCAAAGAGAAGTGGCTATGGAGCCTGAAGATTTGGGTTCATAATCCCTCCTCTGACACTTATTACCTTTTTGACTTTGGACAAATCACATTACCTCATTTGGCTTCCTTTTCCTCATCTACAAAATGAGGTTCTTCCAGCTCTAAATTGATGAATATACAAGATAAGAATGTAGATCTACTGAAAAATAAATAGCTGTTTATCTTTTCAAACTTTAAAAAATATAAGATTAAAGTTTCTAGCAGATATAGGGCTTGGGCCTTCAGTAATCATTTGCACAGCCAGAGTCCAGGGAACTGTGGTCTCTTCTGGACTTTCTCCTTTCTTCCAGGAAAGGGTCCATAGCAGGGGTGAATGAGACTTCCTGGATGGCTGAATGTCACTGCCTCAGCTACCTTTGTCCCTGTCACTCTGCAAAACTGGAGTCTATCTGGAGAGAATTAAGTCTAATATCTTGTTCCTCTGTAGGGAAGCTCCTAGTAGTTCCATGGAGACTTTACCAACACAGTTCCACTTGACACTGTAATAAGTTTACAAATTATTAGGATCTGAAAAACAAGCCATAAAGGCAGAGTGTTTTTTCCTATTAACTTGCTGAGTGATCTTAGATAAAGCATTTCCCTTCTCCTTGGTTTTCTTATTGGTAAAACATAATCTTTCCTCATATCTATCTCTTAATGACCTTAGTTTCCTTCAAGGTTCATCTCCAGTGGCACTTTCTACATAAAGCCTCTCCTAATCAACTTCTCCAGCTGCTAAAGCCTCCCCTGAAAATTACTATGTATTTACTTTATATGCACATATATATATATATATATATATATATATACTTTATATCCCCTGATAGAATATAAGCTCTTTGAGGACAGGAGCAATTCAATTTTTGTTTTGGTGTATCCCTAGGGCCTAGGACGGAGTGGGTGCTTAATAAATTCTTATTGATTGATCAAAGATCAAAGGGATTAATTAGGTATCTGAGGTTCTTTCTTTATGTCTCTAACACTTAACAATCATTCATATTAGTTCCCCAAGATAGGTTGAAACTAAGGCACTGTACAGATAGACTGTGTCGAGAAGTATGCCAACATATATCCATGCACATGTGTATCAAGAACCACATATGTATCAGATTGGCACTGCATCTGTATGTTTTTATATTAATATATTCATGCCATGCTGCATTAATATGTTTTCTCCTTACACATGGCATGGTAAATCTGTTACTTTTTTGTATGAAATCTTTAAGAAATGTATGAATAAAGAAGAACAAGATCTGGTCACCTGTTGAGAAGAAAGGATAAAAGTCCACCTGCTCCCCCAGCATTCTCTGGATAGCAGGAAAAAATGAGGAAGGTATTCTTCCCTAGAGCATCGGTATTTTGTACATTAATACTCCTTGATGAACTTATGGGAGATCATGAATAGGAATATGAAGAGGGAGAAGGTATGAGTAGGTTATGACCTTTATCCTTGGAAGAAAAATCCTAATGGATAAGACCAACCCATCAACAAACATTTATTGAACACCTACTAAGTACTAGGAACTGGGCTAAATTTCTGGATACAAATATGATAAATGAAATAATCCCTCCTTAAAAAGAGTTTGTATTCTAATGGGAGGGGGCTCGGTCTATCTACCTATTTATCTATCTATCCATTCTATATATCTATCTATCCATCCATCCATCTCTCTCTTTCTCTCTCTCTCTCTATATCTATTTTCATAGATAGATATATACAGCATAAATATAAATAAGTATATATAATATATGCATACAGAATGAACACAAAGAGACCAAATACAAGCAAATACAAGGTGTTTGTGAAGGAGGGAACTAACGGTTGTGGCGGATAATAGTAAGAACTGCAAGCACTTATGTAGTGCTTTAAGGTTTGCAGGGTACTTTACATGTGTGATCTCATGGATCCTCACAACACCCCTGGGATGTAGATGCTATTATTATCCCCATTTTACAGATGAGGAAACTGAGTCTGGGAGAAGACCAGGAATGGCTTCATGTGGAGGGGGTGGTGGTGCTTTAGTTGCATCTTGATGGAACAGAATAATTCAAAGAGGGCCTATGTATTCCAGGCATGAGGAGCAGCAGCCAGGGCAAAGGCACAAAAATGAGATATGGAAAGAAGGCCAGTTTGACTGAAAGATAGGCTCAGACAGGTTGTAAAAGGGCTTTAAAAATTGAAATGAGGAGTTTTGTTTGGTTCTAGAGCTGGTACGAAGCTAATGGTGTTTAACGAATAGGAGAATGACATCATCATAATTGCGTTTAAGAAAAATATCTCTGGTAGCAATGGAGAGATATGGAATTGAAGTGGAGAAGGATTTGCTGTATGTTGACGAGTAAGAGGCTGTTGCAATAATCTAAGTGAGAGGTTATACGAATCTGTACTGAGGTGGTCGCTGAGCTGTGTTAATAGAGAGAAAGGGTGACATGGGAGAGATGTTAATGGGGCAGAAATGGTAAGGTTTGGCAATTCACTAGATATGTGGGATGAAGGAGAAGGAGGAGTAAAGGATGATGCCAAGGTTGTGAACTGTGGGAATGGAGGAATGTTTGTGCCTCTGTAGAAATTAAGAAATTTATAGGAGAAATGGCTTTGGGGACAAAAGATAATGAGTTATATTTTGGACATGGTGACTTTGAGACGTCTCAGCGACATCCAGTTTGAAATATCTAATAGTCAGTTGATGCTGCAAGACTGAATGAAGATCTTGGGAGATTCTGGGACTGGATATATAGATCTTGTAGTCACCAGTAGAGAGATGATAATTAAACCCATGCATGTTGACAAAGTCACCAAGAGAGAATATAGACAGAGAAGAGTAGGTGGTCTAGGATAGAGTCTTGAGGAATGTCTACAGTTAGAGGGCGTGATCTCGATGACGTACCAGCAAAGGAGGCTAAGAAGAAGCAGTTAGATCAGTAGGAGGTGAACCAGGAGAGAGCAGTGTCAAGAAGTTCAGAGAGGAGACAGAATCTAGAAGGAGGGTGTGGCTAATAGGGTCAAATGCAGCAGACTGGCCAAGAGAGAGGAGGACTTTAAAATGATCATCAGATCTGGACATTAAGAATTAAAATCATATTTACAGAAGTGGGAAAAGGTCCCATATGTGCAAAAATATTTATTGCAGCCCTCTTTGTGGTTGCAAAAAACTGGAAATATAGGGGATGCCCATCAATTGGGGAATGGCTGAACAAGCTATGGTATATGAATGTAATGGAATA
>CM053585.1:235228154-235269900 GCA_028646515.1 Pseudochirops corinnae | reverse complement strand
AAAAAAAAAAAAGAATTAAAATCATAAACAGAGCAATGGCCCTGGAGTCAGGAGGACCTGCATTCAAATCCCGTCTCAGACACTTAACACTTAATAGCTGTGTGACCTTGGGCAAGTCACTTAACCCCAATTGCCCTGCCTTCCTTCCTCCAAAAAGACAAAAAAAAAAATTAAAATCACAATTAAGATCACAAATCTTTTTGTGTAATTGGGTATGGTTCCTAGCATGGCTTTGTTATATAGTAAAACAGCCCTAGAATATACTTCAACAGATGTGTTAATTTCAAAATTCTGGAAATATTTTTGTTGTTGTTCTATTGTTTCAGTTGTGTCTGACTCAGTGACCCCATTTGGGGTTTTCTTGGCAGAGATACTGGAGTTGTTTGCCTTTTCCTTCTCCAGCTCTTTTTTACAGATGAGGAAACTGAGGCAAACAGGGTTAAGTGGCTTGCCCAGGGTTGTACAGCTACTAAGTTTCTGAGGCTGGATTTGAATTCATGAAGATTAGTCTTCCTGATTCCAAGCCCAGTGCTCTATCCACTGCAACACCTAGCTGCCCCAAGAGAAATATTCTTATCTTGTACCAACTCTTTAATGAGTTCTTTGATACCACACAATTGAAGACCTTGTCCGATATTTAGGGTCTTCTTCAGATAGAGACTTGACATGGCTTGCCAAAATCACAGTATAACTTTGAATAGTATGTCCAGTGGGGAAGCAAAGACATGTGATGGCGATAGAAGACCCACTAATTATCCTGGAGCCCATATCTGTCTGTGAGGAAGTAATGAGTTAGGTACGTGCATGGGTGACAAGCATATAACTGTGTCCATGTTGATAGGCTCTATGTTAGAAACATCTCTTAGGGCTTAATCAAGCTGGCTGTTCAACGTTTAAATTTAAATGAAAAAAAAAATTAGTGAAGGATGAGCTTTCCCCCAGTGGGACTAGGGACACCACTTTTCACAGGCCTGCCATTCTGTAGACATTTCTATATTTAAGATCCCATATTATTCTGAAATGGCAACACATGGGACTCCCCAGCCTACTCAAGAGGACAGGACAACCATAATTGATTTTAAAAAAAGAAAGCAGTGTCGGCTCCTCTGTACCCCTGGTGCATTATATTATTTTGTTCTAGGATTCCTGCCAGGGTTCAGTGGAACCTTCCAAATCCCCTTCCTCCTCCAGAAAAAAAAAAAAGACCTGGTTGTGAGCAGTACTTAAGTCTTTGCATCCCTGAGGGGATGTTGCCAAAGCTAACTCCCTAGAAGACTTGTTCTCCTGGTATGGGAGGAAGGGACCCTTGTTTTTGGCCTGGGTGCCTCCAGTGTAGGCAGTTAATTCCTGTTGATTGGGGTGTTACCAAAACAGGCTGCTGATTCCTAGAGGCTGTTGTTAAGCCTCTTTCCCAAGCTCTCCAGTAACGGTTGGTGGTTTCTAACCTCCCTCTATTGTTCTTCCTTTTGCCTCTTTTAACTGAGGACCCTGCATTCCCGGGTCCTGGATGTTTCTCTGGGTATTGGCTGGAGAAAGAATGACAGAGGTCTGGGGAAGGGATTGGCCTGAAGACCTCTTGCTCCTTCTTTTTTATTGGAAAGTGTCTTTTTCATTTCTTCTTTTTCCTCTCGTTGTGACCTTCATCTTGCAGATGGCCACTGGAACAGGAAGGCTTTGTCTCTACAAGTAAGTGGTGCTTCTCTGATCAGACTGGCCTCAACTGAGATAAGAAACCTCCTTGTTTGTTTCTTCAGAATCTTGCCCCTTCCTATCTTCCCTTATAAGATTCAGCAACCTTTTTGCTGCTCCTAACACATAACATTCAATCTTTGAGTTTAGGCCCTTTTCTCGTCTGAAATGCTGCCTTGTTTTCCTGCCTTCCTTGGCTCAAATTCCACCTTCTGCAGAAATTGTCTTTTGCTTCCCACCCCACACCCTTCCCAACAGCTGGAGCTTCCCCTCAAGAGATCACCTTCTGTCTACTCTGTATGCACCTTTTATGTACAATCATTTGCATGTTGTCGTCCCTGTTAGAATATGAGTTTCCTGAGGACAAGAATGGGTTTTGTTTTTGTTTTTTGTTTTTTGCTTTTCTTTGCGTGCCCAGCACTTAGCACAATGCCTGGGACATAGAAAGTGCTTAATTAATGCTTGTCAACTGAGCTATTTAAATAGGCCCAGTCTGTCTATTTAGAAATGTACATGATTACATGATATCCGTTCGGAAAACCTGGCTACCACTATCAGAATGCTTAAAAAAATAAACAGAACTAATTTTGCAAAGCAGTGAGGCCTGGTTGGACTCAACAGAGCTGCATGAATTTCGACTCCAAATTCATTTCTGCAGGAAAAATCGGAAGTTGGTGATCTGTTTCCCAGCAAGAGTGTGTGTGTGTGTTTACAGTTCCCCCAGTTCAGCAGAGACCTCACAAGCCATCTCGTCCTCTCAAACAACCAGGAACTGGTAACATTTTCTGCTGTGAAAATATCCATCCCGGCTGCAAAGTCTATTCCTGTCTCCTAAGGGATTAAAATTCCATCAGCCCATGCGGTGGGTGGGTGAGGGTGTTAGCAATGCAGGTTGTTTTTGCCTGGGTCTTCTCTGTACTGTCTCCACTGCCTGGATCTGCACCAGCCTCCCTAAAGACTGTATTCCTCTCAGTTCTCATGACATCATTAGGGCCTTGGAGTACTTGGGCCCAAAGTTCAGTGGTTAAACCTGGGGGTGGGGTGTGGGGTAGAGAATGTTGGGGATAAATACACTCGCTTCCTTAACTGAAAGGACATATCCTGACTCCTGCCTCCCACTCCCTCTCCCCACCTACCCCCAATCTTACAGTCCCAGCCATAGCAAACCACACTGATAAATCCTAAGTGGTGGATAGACTTATTGGTACTCAAGAGAATTTGGGCTCATAACATTCGGGATGAAAAAAAAAAGCTTAAAGCTGTTCACCAGTCGAGAATGAAACATGTCTCCTGCGCCAAGTTGCCTTAACACAGAATAAATCTGTGAACCATTAGCCTTCACCTTCTCTGCCTGCTTCACCCTCCCTTTGTGCCCCCCGCCTTACTTGGAGAGTGTGTATCTGAGCATCTACCAGTTTGAGGCAGACACAACCTCTAGTAAAGTCGTCACGGATGGAATCTGATCTGAGATTTGCCTTAAAATATACTTTGATCAGTGAACATTAACCAAAGTGTCGACAAAAGGTCACTGGGCCTCCGGGCAGAACTAGGAAATTTTATGTACACAACCCACTGCTGAGGGAGTCCAGGGACAGACGGCATCAGGAGGCCAGTGGCTGATGGGCTCTGCCTCCGATATTCAGCCACTTTGAACTTAGTGGGGAAGCAAATTGTTGAAGCAAAACTCCTCCCTCCAGTGACCACATGATCCCTTGTGCATTCCTGACGGGGCCGGAAAAAGAGAGCCTGGTCCCAGCGTAGGGATCATATTTTGACATAGGACTTCAATTGCAAAAAAAAAAAAATGTTGATGACCAGTGCAGATGTATCGATTTGTTTTTTTCTCAATAGACTGTAGTGTTGTTGGTAGTTAGGAAAGGAGGAAAGCGGGTGAGAAACAGAGTTGAATCTACTTCTTAGAAGCCTGGGTTATCAAACTCATTAATCTACATGTCAAGAGGCTAGGAATGAATAATTGTGTGTAGAATTTATCTGCCAACATGATAGCTACTTTTCAGCTTTCTCTTCAGAGCTCTTTCATTGTGTTTGCCTTTATTATATGCTTTGTCTTTCCTATTTCTAGTCTGTTGGGGAGGTATAGAAATATGGACCTCAGCACTACAGAGGACAGTTGCTTTGAAACATGACACTGGTTAGGTCTTTGCATACACATCCATTCTCACGCTGAGAGGAGAGGTTTCATTATTAGTGTTGCTAAAGCCTTTGCTATCACATCAAAATAGGTTCTAATTGGAAAAAAATGAAATATTCTCTTCTCTCCTTTTCTGCCCCCACCACCAGTTTTCCTGTTTTTGGTCATTTGCTTTCTGTTTGAACCACTTGATTGTTGGTGGTTTCTTTCTAGGGGGAAGGAGGTGGAATGCTTTTGGGGGGTGTGCATGCAAACATTCCCATCTTTTGTAATGAAGAGATAGCTTTGAGTGCTGGTGGGTCTGAAAAGCTGATCTTTTCCCAAGGCTGTCATTAGCGTTGGGAACTCTGATCTGCTTGGGGGGCATTTCTCTTGCCGCACTAACTAAAAGCCCTTCCATGAGGGCTCTTAGAAATTGTGGATGAGACTTTACATGTATAATAGTTTATTATTTCTTGCCTTATCAATGGGTATGGGAGGGACTTGAGGGAGGAAGAGAATTTAGAACTCAAAATTTTAAAAAAGTGAATGTTAAAAAATAAAGAAAAGGAAAAAAAGACACCACAGACACACACCCCGTATTTAATAAAAACACCAAGACAACAGGCTGAGTCAAAAGGTAATTCTGAAGGAACTTGTTCTTGGCTTTTGATTTTAAGAGAACTCTTATATATGTGGGTCTGTGGTTTAGGGGGAAGATAATGACTTGGAATTTTTCTTCTTACGCTGGTCTGATACTTCAGCTGACTTCTCTTGGATAGAGGAAGAGAGCAAACAGATAGATGAAGAACCAGGCATGGAAGGAGAGAGGGCAGAATGGAATTTTACCAGTGCGGTAACTCAGGGCATTGTTGGTTGTACCCAGAATGAAAGTGCAGCAAGTCTAAGTAGTTTCAGCAATGTTTCCTTCTTCCCAGGAGCATCTGAGCTCTGCTTCTGCCTTGTCAGCCACATTTATGATGTGTTCATAATTAAATGTCCACGAAGCTCACAGCATGCTGACCACAAAGGGGCCATAAGCAGTACAGATAAATGAGATCGAGAGATGTAATATTGCTTCACTTGTGGGCTTAGTCTGATGTTAAAGATTGTCAGTGATAATTATTAATATGTGACCTGGTTGAGTCTTTATATGAACAATCGCAATTTTAATAAAGTGGTAAACTCCACGGTTGCTATGTACTCACATTCTGCGACTGACACTCTCACTTTTCATTTCAGAATTTTAGAATGGGTTCCTTTTTCTCTGTTTTGCCAGTGATATAATAACCCATTAATGGAAGCCTGTGCTGTAATGCAATTGATGTAAAAGTCTAGCAATGATAATAAGCTGAAGGATGCTGCTGTTTCAGCCCCTCTCTTTGCAGTGAGGGAATCATTCTGAGAGTGGAAGGAGATACAGTGATCCTAGTGGCTGGCTGGTGGACAGGCCCTGATCTAATCACCCACAGACTATGCATACATTTTATCTCTGCTCTAAAGCACTGGGGGCACCATGCTCTTTAGGGCCTCAGCCTGGCTTCTCCACAATGACTGGTTTGCCAAAAGACTCTGCTCTCCAAAACGGTAGCTTATCTTCTCTTTTCAGCTGATATCTTTGTAATTCAGTGACAACACTAAGGATTCAGAAAGAAATTCCAGCCTTAAGACTGGGCTTGTCAAGTCTGGAAAATAAAGGTAGATTGTGTGGTTAGTAATAAGAATAATAATTACTGCTTTTTTTCCAGTAAAATTATCTTATTTTTACTTATCTGTATTTGAGTTGGTTTACCCTTTCTCCTACTCCATCTAGAATGTAAGCTCATTGAGGACAAGGGTCATTTTGTTTTTATGTAGGTATACTTAACATCTAGCATTGTGACTTGGATGTATTAGATACCTTTAGAGAGGCATAGCAGTCCAGTGTTATTGAAAAAGATCTGGTCTTAACATCAGGAAGAACTGGGTTTAAATCCCATCTCAGACACTTACGAGCTCCATGACCTTGAGCAAATCACTTGGCTCTTCTTTAGTTTTGTTTCCTAATCTGCAAAATGGGGATAACATCTGCTGAACTGCTGATTGTGAGACTCAAAGGAAATACGTATGTAAAGCATTGTGTATGTTTCTCTTAGCGATGTGCCACATAGTAATAATGCCTGGGATTTTTGTAATCTTTTAAATGTGTTTGCTTGATCCTCAGAACAGTCCTGAAAAGTTATTTTTTTAAAAAAAATCCCTATTTTAAAAAGTGAAAAAACTAAAACATAGGTAGTGGTTGGATAGCAGGGTTTCTTAAACTTCACTCATGACCTCTTCAGCACTTCATAACCCACAGGTTAAAAAAGCACTGGACTAGATGACCTTCGAGGTCACTTCCAACACTAAATGTCTTTGTTTTTTAATTGTCCAAGGCCACATAATTAGTGACAGAGACTCAAGGAAGTCCTCAGTGGGAAGAACATTTAGTCCAACCTTGTGCTTTTACAGAGGCTCTGAGTTCCACAGACTTAGGACCTCATCACAGCACATTCCTATTTCTCAGGGCTTTCCACAGTGAAGTCTGAACAAGCAGCAGTGAGAACACTTGACCAGTGTGAAGTCCCATGGAGTTCTCATGAATTCCCTTGGTGAGTCCTTTCATTTTGTCAATGGCCACAGGGCTTGGTCCTTTGATTGCTGCTGGGAAAGGGACGTGTGGTCTACATTTAATCTTAACTTAGGCATTTATTCTATATTGTTAAACAACAGAATTATAAAATTCAATTCAACAAATATTTATATTTAGGAATTATGGTGAAAATCTCATTTTAGGTGCCAGTTCTTATACCACACCTTAGATCAGTGGTTCTCAACCTGTTGGTTATGTTCAATTTGTAACAATGAAAATACATCCTGCATATCAGATATTTACAATTCATAACAGTAGCAAAATTACAGTTATGATGTAGCAACAAAAATAATTTTATGGTTGGGGGTCACCACAACATGAGGAACTGTATTTAAGGGTCACAGCATTAGGAAGGTTGAGAACCACTGCCTTAGATGAAGCAAATATTCCCAGAGCTTTATTTCCTAAAAAACAAAGCAACAGAAACAAAAACACCTCAACAACAGCAACAACAAAACCCTACAGACTCCAAATAATAGGGAGCTGAGTGAATAAAATTGTAGTGAAGAATTTACTTTCGATGACTTCACCTAGCACCCCTTCTCCTAATTATGCTGGTTTTGCCCCTCTGTTCTAGGTATATCACAAGGGCTGGGCCGATTGGAGAAGACTAGTGACCCGTTTACCCCCAGCAATAAATCACAGTCTATTTTTATTAAGCACAGTACTCGGCATATAGTAAGGAAACTGAAGTCTGAAGAGGCAGGGTGAGATGAACTCCATTAGGCCAATGGGACTTTCTGAGGTCATGGGTTGAGGAATGGGGAGTGTGGCCTCTGGAAGCTTTATCCCAGTTCTTTCATTCATTTGTTCATTGATTCATTTGTTAAGCAACCATTTATTAGGCACTTACTATGTGTGCAAAGTACTGGGCTTTGAGCTGTGTTTTCAATTCTTATCACTATTCTTTTGTGCCTGATTTCATTTAACTTAATGTCTTTAGGGCTCTTGAGTTTATGGGTCTATGTTAATTTATACGACTTAAAAAATATATAGGTTTCTTGCTGTGTAGGAATTTGATTCTCCAAAATAATACTGTGATACTAATCATCATCACATCTTAAGTGCCCTCCCATGTGTGACCATGAATCTTGACATGTTCCCCAATAAAAGGGTTGGCAATGTGTGGTTATATCCCTCTGGCTCAATCTATTCATGTGGCAAAAGTGGCCCAGGAATTATTATTCTATTCAGACCTGGAGCCCGAATCAAACCTTTGGCACACCATGAGTCACCAATCTTCCCAATAACCACCTGCCCAGGGAGAGTCACAATTTCTATGGGTGAGTAGCAATGAACCCTAATTTCTGTCTTGAATTGTTTGACTACAAACAGGAGCAGCCATTCTTCCCTTGTGGGTCAAATCAAGTCAACAAACATTAAAAATAAAGTATATTGATGCCTTTTGTACTTATACCAGTATTTTCCAGCTATTCCCCTCCCCTAGAACTGAACCTTCCCTTGTAACAAAGAAAAATAGTGAAGCAAAAACAACTGACTCAATGATCATATTTGACAAAGTGGACAATGTTTTCCCTATTAGACACCTCCCCCTCTACCTGGAAGAGGGTGGTTTGCAGGTCTGTGTTGGTAAAAGTTTAACAATTGGCCTTCAGAATATCTATCTATTCACATACACATGCACTGGGGCAGCTAGGTGGGGCAGTGAATAGAGCACCGGCCCTGGACTTAGGAAGACCTGAATTCAAATCACACCTCAAGACACTTAACACAAAAACTAGCCATGTGACCTTGGGCAAGTCACTTAACCCCAATTACCCTACCTTGCCCCCTAGAAAAAGCAAAAAAAAAAACCTAAACAAAAAACACATGCACATGCATACATATCCACACACACACACACACATATACACACATACATATTTATACATACACACATATACATGGCGTTTATCCTTGGTTTTCAAAGAGGAGCAATAACATCATAAAAGTACTGTTTTAACTTATGCATAACTCAAATTTAAGCAAGACAGAGTTGCACAAAGCCGTCAACCTCACTTTCTCTTCCAGAGCCATTGAAGTCCAGTGGCAAGATAAAAATCAAGATGACTGGTGATGGCCTGGGATGCAGCAGATGACCTTGGCATCTTTGATGTGTGACCAATCCCTAAGTGCTCCATCCCTACTTCAGCTGCCTTCATGGCCATTGGGACAAACTGTTCCCATCTGCTGATTCTGCCTGAGGAAGTCTTCACATGCTTCGAGTAGACACCCCCCTAACTCACCAATGGGTTTGAAGCCTGTCAATAACCCTCAGCCTGTTTAGCTCTTCTGCTGAAATGGTTTTTATTGAGGTGTGGCTACTGTGTATGCTACAGCTTCTTGAAGCCCCAAGTGAGAGTTGGGTGACAAATGAACACCAAAAGTGGATGAAAGGGGCTTGAAAGCCCTCATGCCAGAGGTGCTAGTCCTCCCTGAACATGCCATACTGTCTGTCTATCCATCCATCATCTATCCATCATCTATCTATCTATCTATCTATCTATCTATCTATCTATCTATCTGTCTGTCTGTCTGTCTGTCTATCTATGCATATGTATGTGTATATATACTCATGCATACACACATAATATTTTATATATTTATTTTTAAACAAATTATTTCATTTGTTTTACATGTATACATATTTATATATGAAATTATGTGTAGAACATACATTTAAGTTTAATCTACATTATTAACATTTGCCTTAGACTTTCTTAAGTCTAGACAATCAGTAAAACAATAAATTAAGCCCTTATTTGTAGCATATGCTGATTACTGGGGTATAAATATTCATATTGAAAATTTAACAATAGGCTCTCCAGAGTGATTGGAATGGCTCCAGCCTAAGTATGTTTCATTATTGGGAATCATTATTAGTTTTTCATTTCCTCAGAGTTCAACTTTCTTTTAGTGATCTTCTCTGCTTTGTTGTACTCATTGCATGTACCATTCTTTTACCTTTGTTTGGTTTTGCATTAGTTCTTCTCAATCTTTTCATGTTTCTAGGAATTTCTCATATCCATCATTTTTTATTGCTCAACAGTATCCCATTACATTCATATCCCAGAATCTGTTCAGCTATTCCTCAATCAGTGGGCCCCGTTCTTTGCTCACACTAAAAATGCTGCTATGAGTATTTTGTTATATATAGGAGCTTTGATTCAAATCCCACCTTTTAAAAGAGACTTTTTCCTATCTCTGTCCTTCCCTTCCCTCATCCTGTGCCTTCAATAAGATTACCTCTCATTTACCCTGTATTTGTTCAGTATTTTTCAGTTGTGTCCAACTCTTTGTGATGCCGTTTGGGGTTTTCTTGGCAAACATGTTAGAATGGTTTACTATTTCCTTCTCCAGCTCTTTTGTAGATTAGAAAACTGAGGCAAAAGGGGTTGAGTGACTTGCCCAGGGTCACCAAGCTGGTAAGTGTCTGAGACCAGATTTGAATGCCAGAAAATGAGTCTTCCTGACCCTAGGCCCAGCACTCTATCCACTGTGCCACCTACCTGCTGTGTATTTATCTTATCCTTATATAGTTTGCAAGTTGTTTCTTTCATTAGAATACAAGCTCTTTGAGGGTAAGGACTGTGATTTTGCATTTCCTTTATATCCCTGGTGCTTAGCATCCCTAGTAGGCATTTAATAAATGGTGGTTGACTGACTGTCTTTGATCTCCCTGGGTTTCCTGACCACTAATGGGTTGCTGGCTTTAATGATTATGAAGAACTTAGTCATTTTTCATGAAAAATTCCAGTATTTTGATTCACAGTATTGGACCAGTTCACAAGTCATCCAGAGGTGTGTTAGTGTGTGAACAGGCATTCTACACACTCACTGTACTGTGTGCCTAGTGCTGTGCTGGAGAATGGGAAAAGAAACAGAAGAGTCCTTCCTTGGGCAACTTCTGTCATTATTGAAAGGGATAAATCTGTGGGCAGGTTGGCTTGTGAATTATGCAGGAAATCACCTCTGGAGCCTATGGACTAGTCATTTGGGGACTGAGTTAAACCACCCACGGATGCATGAGCCTGGGGAATAATGCTGTATTATCTGGTTGAAATCTAGTCACTTCTTCAACTTGCCAGCCTGTGCAAACTGCTAACGCTACACATTTAAGTGACGTATATATCAAAATGGAATCATAGCTTGATGACATAAATTAAAGTAATTATATTCATTAGCATGATAAAAAATATGCAAACAAATGTTTATTAAATGCAACCATATATCAACCCCAAATGCTTCCGTGTTATATCTTTGTTGGGGAGCTAAATCTGCTCCAGCATTTTTTGTTGAAGTTGGCCTGTCATGCTAAGCCTAATTGACACTAATAGGCTTGTGAGGAGGAGGAGCCAGCCCAGAATATCATGCAAATATAGAGATCCAAAGAATCGTTAACTGGTTATAAATATGTCAATGTGCCTTCAACCAGGAGGCTCAGACAAAGGAGTGCTATTGGGATAATAAAAATGTCCATTACACTTTAATAGATGAGAACAGGTAAAAGGGGGGATGGCTGCCTGTCATTCTCACACTTGTAACACAAAGTGAACGGGGCTGTGGCAAGGAGTCTAGTGGCATTTCTTCTCCATGTATTTGATTTAATACCTATTATTAAAAGTGAGTCTTTTCTTTTCTTTTTAAAAAAAGAGTCTCTTTCCCCAAGCTTACAGTAAGTGAAGACAGAAGAGTTTATTTGAGCTCCCCTAGATGTGACATGGGTACTCTCACATAGGTCTGGTGTGGTCCTTTCCTTGGGGAAAGAGTTTTTGTTTGCAAATGTCTCTACCAGCCTTTTAAGTCTTCTAATGCTTGTTACAGAGAACATGCTGCATCCTGTATCCAAAGTACCAGCACAATGGAGACCAGGTCTTAAGGCTAAATTCCTCAGCTATAGGGGTGACCCTTTGGGAGCTATCTCCCATCTTTCGGGGCTTCTGGGGGCATCACCCAGGGCATCATCCCAATGCTCTAATTTGCTGAATAGGCCACTGAGGGCATCCTAGGATGTAGCTTGTAATTATGATTTCTGTGAAACCTAGAGAGATATATTCAGGAGAGCTGGGTTGATTTCAAGGGTTTTAGATCTGAACTCCCAATAGGCCTCTCCACATGAGTAACTAGGCTTCATCTTTGCCTACTACTTATGGGATCATGGAGGCTCAGAACCTTTGTTTTCCCTCTGGTCACCTTTTCTGATCCATTCTACTTTCTTTGAAGCAAAAAGAACAAATACGATGCTTAAGTCACATATATTAGCTTTAACCATGACTGGTCAGAACCTTTCTTTTATGAGATTCCAAATTCATGCACCATTGGTATGAGTTGGCTTCTCTGGGGTTGTGGGTAGCGTGTATAAATGAAATCTAATCTTTTTTTACAAGTGTAGTATTTCCTTTGGGCTCAATCTTCCCAATTTACAGTCAGAGTTTGGGGTCTTTAGAGGGCAGTTATTACTGTTATATCTTCCAGAGTTCCATGGATAACTTGAAGGGCAGAGATTTTCTGTAGTGTCCATTGATATGCTCCCAAAATTGGATTCTCAGCTAGATTTAATTAACTTTTAGAAAAAGGCATTTACTAAGTAGGTATAGTAAGGACAGTTTTTACAGAAACATCCTCCTAAATTAGAGCCATACCCACCCCTTAAACACACAAGATCTCTGGGGAGAGTGGGCTCAAGCTTAGCACATATGACTAAAAGGTAAATTCTCAACTTGTGGTTAATAAAGGCCTTTTCTCCCTTGGTGGAGTCATCAGAACATTCCCCTTAGGTATAGCTCTTTTGGGGAGCTCTAAGGGATAGTGCCCTGGTAAAGTCTTAAAGTTCCCTTTCCTTAGTGTGTCTAATGTGTCCTTGTTGTTCGTGTCTCTCAGCTCCTGAGGCAGAGACTGCCATTAGCCACAAGTGCTCTGGAGATGCCAATACTGATGCTAATGGGAATGCTAGATCTTCCAGCCTTTTGAAGCTCACAAGATAAAGGGGCAAGGGGGGGGGGGAGGGAAAGTGTAGAAGAGGTAGTAAGGAAGGAGAAATGGCACAAGTCACTCTTCCCTTCCCAAGGGCAGTGCCCCATCAGGACACCTTCACCACTCTACTCATTGCCTCCAGAGTGGTAAAATTTCTAGACCGGCTTGCTGTTTTATCCATTGCCACACAAGATATGGCTGAATATCTTCAGCCAATCAAAATACATTTCTTGTGTGGCTTTATCTACTTTTATGTAATGACTCAAAGTTCCTATGGTCCTTTCAAATTGATTACTGACTTTTTATCCCTTGATTGTGCTTTGGTCAATTGACTCAAATGAGCTATTTGGGTCTTCTGTGATTATTCATTGGGAGGGAAAGAGAATGCTTTGTATGTGTATGAATGTATGATTCAATTAAATGCCAGCTAAGTGGTCCAATGGTCCAGTGGATAGAGTGCTAGGCCTAGAGTCAGGAAGACTTGAATTTAAACCTGTCCATATACACTTACCAGCTGTATGACCCTGGGCAAGTTGCTTAATCTCTCTTTGCTTCAGTTTCATCATCTGTAAAATGAGTATAATAACAGTACCTACCTCCCAGGGTTATTGTGAGGATCAAATGAGGTAACAATTATAAGATGTATGGCATATAGTAAATGCTATATAAATGTTAGTAATGATGATGATGGTGGTGGTGATGATGGTGGTGGTGATGATGGTGGTGATGATGATGATGGTGGAAGTGATGGTGGTGGTGGTTGTGGTGATGATGATGATGATGGTGGTTGTGGTGATGATGATGATGATGGTGGTGGTAGTGATTATGATGGTAGTGGTGGTGATGATGATGATGGTGGTGGTGATGGTGGTGGTGGTTGTGGTGATGATGATGATGATGATGGTGATGATGATGGTGGTCATAATGATGATGATGATGATGTGACAGGTACTGTGCTAGATGTTTGAGATAGGGATAGGGACTAGACCCATCTTTTCATTAAAAAAGGGAGTTCCTCAATGAGTACAAATCTACTAATGCAAGTTATCGCTTCCTCTGCAATTAGAGGTTAAGAGATTTATTCAGGATTTGCTCAGATTTACCCAACTGAACTAGTTGGTGCTTGGGCTATAAAGACAACACATCCTATGCCTTCCTCCCCCCCCCCCCCCAAAAGAAAAAAAAAATCTCTGTTCTCAAGAAGTTTATATTTCTGGGATTCAGCTTGGGTGTGAATAGCTTGAACGCAGGTAAAGAAATGCAAAACAGGGGCAGCTAGGTGGCACAGTGAATAGAGCTCTGGCCCTGGAGTCAGGAAGACCTGAATTCAAATCCCACCTCAGACACTTAACACTTACTAGCTGTGTTACCTTGGGCAAGTCACTTAACCCCAATTGCCCTGCCTTCCCCCTCCAAAAAGCAAAAAAAAAAAAAATGCAAAACATACAAAATCAATACAAGTAATCTCTCATGGGGTGGGCAGATAGAGCATTAACATCTGGGGGGCTTAGGGAAGGCTTTGGGTAGGCAGGGATCCTTGGAGGGAGCTAGGGATTCCCAGAGGCAGAGGAGAGTAGGGAGGGACAGGGAAGGTGTTTTCTTGGAATCCACATTGTTCATTCAAAAGCTCTGAAGGAAATGATAGAGGACTATGGGTGGAGTTTTGAAGTCAGGCTACAGTTGGAGAACAGGGTGATTGGAGTTCATGTTCTGTTGCCATTATTACTTTGCCTTTGGTTTTACATCACACTTTGAAAAACTCTTTTGGTTTGCCACTGTAAATTTGCATTTTTCCTTTCCCTAAAAAAAATGGGGGAACACATGTAATTTATTTCTGTAGTGGGGTTTATGTCACTTGGAAGTGAACAGATGTTAAGAAAACAAAGGAACACATCCCACTTTTGTTTCTGAGCCATTGGTGATCAATCCTGCATACTTTACTGCGTCAATGTTTTGGGGATGGATATTTCCGAGTCATTTCAATCAAAAGTGGTGCCACTCTGGGCTTTAAACAAAGGCAGAGATTTATTTTTTTTCTGGCAGTGCAATCCTCAAAGATTACACTTCCTGCAACATTTTTAGCCACGTCAACATTCCTTAGAAAATACAAATATGGGCATTATTTCATGGAGATGGCACTGGGTAATATAATAAAATGGATTTATTTCATCTTAATTTATTTAAAATGTGCATAGACAGAACTGGGATAAAATCCATGAGATGAAATATCTCGTTTGCATGAATATATTGAAAAATTCAGCCATCTTCTAAGTTTAAGAAAAAAAAAAAGCTAACCCTTTTTTCCCCTCAGAATAACAGGAAGAATAGTGCTCTTTTTAAAACAAGAAATATAAACTTGACAGAAAAAAGTGATTCATGCTCCACTATTCCCTTGAAGGTATGAGGGACTGGTGTAGACTATTACTGAGTAGAGAAGTCCTGGAAAGGAAACTTTAGAAGGGAGTTGGACATTTTTGAAAGGATGGAAGAGTGAGGTGGGGGAGGGGCTGGAGAGATGAATTTGTTTTTTAAAGAGGAGGTGTCAACCTGATTGTAGTAGCAGAATTTCTTTTTTCCTTTGATTGGTCATAGATTTAGAATGGGAAATGACCTAGAAGTTATTTAATCCAACTCATTTTACTGATTAGGAAACTGAGACCCAGAGAATATAAGTGAGTTGCCCAAAGTCATATAGTTAGCCATTGGCATAGACTGGGATTTGAAGCCTGGTCTCTGACTCAAGGTCCAGTTCTCTTTCTATGCTACTTCCTTGTTTCTGCTCCTGTATTTGGTCCCTCCATCTCTCCCTCTTTTCCTTCCTTCCTTCCTTCTTTCCTTCCATCCTCCCTCCCTCTTATTCCCCCTCTTCCTTCCCTTTCTCCCATCTTTCCTTTCTTCCTACTTTCCACTCTTCCTTCCTTCCTT
The DNA here is from genome assembly GCA_028646515.1 of Pseudochirops corinnae. Taxonomy (NCBI): domain Eukaryota; kingdom Metazoa; phylum Chordata; class Mammalia; order Diprotodontia; family Pseudocheiridae; genus Pseudochirops; species Pseudochirops corinnae. The sequence continues at coordinate 235,254,511 of CM053585.1, read as the reverse complement.
CTTTCCTTCCATCCTCCCTCGCTCTTATTCTCCCACTTCCTTCCCTTTCTCCCATCTTTCCTTTCTTCCTACTTTCCTCTCTTCCTTCCTTCTTTCCTCCCATCCTCCCTCCCATTCTCCTTCTCTCCCTTCCTTCCTTCCTCCTTTCCTTCCTCATTTTCTTGCTTCCCTTCCCCTTTCTCTTATTCTTCCCCCCCTCTCCTTCTGCCCTTGTAAGGCCTCTATTAACGAAATCTTAGTAGTTTAACTGGCATTGTGCTGGGCAATATTCAAAATGATTCAGATAGGTCCTGTTCTTTGGGACTTAGGATGTAAGACAAGGGATATTGATGTGAATGAACATAGAGAAAACGCAGATGACAGATGGCTTCTTTTTTCTGCACCCCTTCAGTTTCTATATATTCAATCTGTACTGTGTATTTTACACTTGCTGATACCTTAGAGTCAGAAGATCTGGATCCTATTCCTGGCTCCATCTACCATTTGCTAGTTACCTTGGGTGAAATGCAAGCTCTCTGCATCTATTTCTTCATCTCTGAAAGGAAGATAGTCCTATTTACTTATTCCTCCAGGCTGCTAGTGCCCCTCCTAACCCAGGTAATCTTGTATTTGCCTTGTAAATGTTTGCTACATAGTTATTTATGAAAACATCGCATCCTCTGTTAGAATGTAAAGTCCTTGAGGGCAGGCACCATTTCACTACTGTCCTTGTATTTTCTGAGCCCAGCAGTGTTTGGCACATAGTCAGAGTCTCAGAAATGTTTGTAGATTGAGAATGTTCGGGTGTGAAGCTGAAATGAGGGGATGTATATGAAAGCTTTGACAATTCTAGTGACCGTACACATGCCAGAGATTGTTTTTCAGTGACAAGGACGTGCATGTCTATGGTGCCTTAATGTTTGTTTAGTGTTTTCCTCATAAGTGATCTAGGTAATTAATGCAAGTGTTAGTGTTATTCCCACTCTACGGAGGAAGACACTTGAGCCAAGAGAGGATAAGTACATTTTGTATGGTCACATAGCTAGTAGGTGTTCAAGCTGGGATTCAAACCCGTATCTCCTTGGTGATAGTGAAGGTACGAGTCCTCTTTCTTCAAAGCCATGCTGTCTGCCACATGCTGACCAAATGCTATTCTTTTTTTTCTAAAGCCAGTAAAAGTTCCATAGCAAGAGATGTTCTAACCAAAAAGCAAACAAAGCGCTAGGCCCTGGGGCCACTGATGAAATCCAAGGACTTCCTCCAATGCTGTTCTCATCCAGGACCTTCTTGAGAGCTCAGTGGTGCTTTTACTCCATTGGCCAAAGGGTGGAGACCAGGGTCCTCAGGCTTCTCTCTGCTGTGCTTGAGAAATGGAAATAATTTGTCTGTCTATCATGCTTTAAGCTTTATAATCACTTGATAAAATTATTTATTAAATGTATACTATGAGCCAGGAACTATAGCTGTGTTTACATACACACACACACACACGCACACACACATGCACACACGCACACATACATAAACAAGGAATGAAACAATCCCTGCTCTCAAAGGAATCACAAAACACTTTCCTCAGGACGACTTCATCAAGAAGGTAGTAAAAGTGTTAAGACCATTTTCCAGATGAGGAAACTGAGTCTCAGAGAAATCTGAGTGACTTAGCTATGGTCACACCTAGGAAAAATAGAGCTGGGTTTGAAATTCCTCCCCTCTCCTCCCCTCCTTTTCCCTCTCTTCTCCTTCTCTTCCCTCCCCTTTCCTTCCATTTCCAGCAGATCCTGAGCAGATCACATTCCTTGTGAGGCAAGGAAGCTGATCGTCTCTTTCAATGATGCTCAGAATTCCAGGCTTTGATTTGTATCCTAGGGTGAGGCTTCAAGATCTGGAGCCGCATTTGTGGTGGAGGTGCTGTGGGGGCTTTCCCATCCCTTGCAGACAGGCAGGGAACTCATCCTGCCTAGCTTTTCCTCTGTCAGCCAAGAGCTCTCCATGATCAGGGCTGGAAGCCTCTAGAGGTTTTGTGGATCAAAACTTGCTTGAATTGGGCTTGACTGCATTAGAGGGGAATTAGATGACACGGGCTTTAGCTGACTGGTTTATCTACTCGTGTGTGCCTCCTGCATTCAGCCTCCCTTTCAGCTTGTTACTTAAAGAGCACAGAGGTCACCTGGTGTCAGCTGATATGTCTCGGAGTGAAGGTATCACAATAAACAGCAAATTAAGGGAGAAAAAAAGCCCCTTCCCAGAGAGATGACCCTGGCTCTCTTGCGTGGGGATTTCCAAGAGCAGAGTTAGTCCCTGGGCTAGACCTGCTTTTCTCTGTGTTTCTTTAAGCTGTGACTAGGGGAAAGCCTGAGAACTGAAGAAAGCCTCCATGCTGGAGCTGACGTGGAACTTGGGGCCATTCTCCTGGCAGTCTCTGAGGGGGCCATAGTGGTGGTAAGCAACACTTTACCATTTTTCTCAGTGGGAAATGGCCTGAGGCTTTCTCCACTTTTACTCAGCATCCTGGTGGCCTGGGAGTCTTCCAGCCTGCTATGTGCAGGTGAATGAATACACCTCAGTGGCTGTGACCCAGTGAGCTACCACAGCAGGGCAGTTCCCATGTGAAACTGGGCATAGAGTACTGTAGATTATTAGAAAAGCTTGTTGTTCGGTTGTGTCTCACTCTTCATGACTCCATTTATGGTTTTCTTGGCAAAGATACTGCAGTGGTTTGCCATTTCTTTCTCCAGCTCATTTTACAGATGAGGAAACTGAAGAAAACAGGGTTAAGTGACTTGCCCAGGTCACACAGCTGGATGTGTCTGAGGTCAGATTTGAACTCAGGAAGATGAACCTTCCTGACTCCAGACCCAGCACTCTATCCGTTGTGCCATCAAATTAGAAGACGGAGGAACCTTAAAAACAGAAAGGGGGAAATTGAGTTCTGGAGTCAGGGAATGACTGTCCCAAGGTCATACCATTACTGTGCCAAGATATGTAGTTCCATGAAAATGGTACTCATTCAGGACTCAGAAGATACAAGTTTGAATCTTTGACCTGTTACTTGTTAGCAAATTTCCTCATCTGTAGAATAGGTATAATAATGCTATCTTTCTCTCAAGAATTGTTGTTCATTAAGTACTCTATGAACCACTTTCCCCTCTGCCTTTGTTTTATTTTGTTTTGGCCTAGATCTATGATTTCATTGATAGAAGGAGCTGAAATCTTGAGCTTAGAGTTTGCCTGAACTAGTAAAAAGTTTGTTGACACATCTCACTGTCTCAGGGAGAGGCCTTGAACTCAGGTCTTTCTGATTCCACCATGAATCTCTAACCTCTACCCCATGTTGCTTTCTACTCCTTGTAAATGATGAGGACCTATAATAATTACAGACATTCATGTAGTGTTTTAAGGTTTGCAAAGCATGTTCAAATAAATAATGTCATTTGATCCTCATAGAAACTGAAGAGGGCAGGTCTTACTATTATCCCACTTTCCAGATGAAGAAATGGAGTCTCAGAGAGGTCGTGAACTTGCCCACAGTTACCCAGCTGGTGAGTGTCTGAGGAAGGATCTGAAGCCAGGACTGTGCCATGAAATGCCATTATGTATAATAGTGGCAGAATTGGGAACGGACCTGCTGTGTGGCTTCTGTGGTCCTTAATCCAAGAGCAGCACCCAGTGGGGTGGCTTCTGACTATAACCAGGAAATAATTTTTGAACTCAGGTCAAAATCTCATAGCCCCACAGAGCTTAAACTTATAGAGAACTTTATATAAAGAATCAACAGGACATTAATTGGAGACCACCTGTCATAAGGTAGTGAATGTGGTAATCTGGAACATGGAGATGAAAGTATTTTCTGAATTACCTAGTAAGAAATGAGGAACAAGGGATTGGGACTGAGAACTCAATTCTAACTGTGCCATCATGCAAGCAAGAGACTGGGTGATGGTGGTAGTGGTGTAACCCATGGAGCTGAGGCCTTACTAGTTAAACTGGTTTTTACTGGGGTCACACTTAGGCAGCTAATTTAACCTCTCTGAGTCTCTGTTTCTTTTTCCTTGATATGAGGATAATAATATTACTTACCTGGGTGGCCTGATGGCACAGCAGGATTAGGCTGTGGGAAGCTCTTCTTCACTTTTGGCCCCACTGCCACTACCTAGGTCTCACAAGGTGCTAAACATTTCCTTCTTGGTTGAATGCTGGTCCCCCAGCTCAACCCCTAAAGGAAGTGAACCCAAGTTCCCACTCTCCTGACCTTTAAGCCTGCCATCTTCTTCCTAAAAGTCATAGGTCAGGGATATTGCTCATCACCTGCTTGTGTATAACCAGCTACAATCCTTCTGGTAATATGGTGGACCACAGGACTTTGCAATCTATTCTATCATTGCTCTCTAAGACCCACTGGACCTTACCATCTGACCTTGAGCTATGCCTTGGAAAGCCCTGGAAATTAACATTTTACTTGCTGATATACCCTAAGGGGACTGGGTTAGATGACCTCTGAGGTCCCTTATAATAGCTTTGCAATCCACCCTGTTACTGCTCCCTAAAGTCCACCAGGCCTTTCCATCTGCTTGGAAAGTGATCCTTCCCATATGTATTATCTTCCCTAATTCCTTAATTAGAATGTGAACGTTTTCTGGAGCAAGGACTGTTTTTCTTTACAAAAGCCAGTGTTTAGAGTCCAGGGGTGGGAAACCTGTAACCTTGAGGCCACATGTGGCCCTTTAGGTCTTCAAGTTCTGCCATTTGACTGAATCCATCAAAGGTCATGTGGCTTCCAGCTGCATTTTCTCCAACCCTGGCTTAGACAGTGCTTGGCAAATAGTAAGCACTTCATAAATGATTTTTCACTGATTCACTCATTGATTTACTCATATTCATACTTCATAGGCTTATTGTGAGGATCCCATAAAAGAATGAAAACAGAATGCACTCAGAAAGCATTTTGTGAACCTTAACATACTATAGAAGTGTGAGATCTTATGAAGAGATCTTAAGGGACTTTTCACCCAATACAAGAATACTGTCCAGGGCCCCTTTTATGGTTGGTCATCCAGCTGCTGCTTGGGCACTGCTAATGGCAGAAGCTTGTTCACAGGGTCATGCATTCCCTTGTAGGACAACTCTGACTGTTATAAAGTTCTTTCCATCGAGCTGATCTCTTGGACTCATATATAGAATCCATGTGGATATTTGCACACATACAGACTGGCAGGGACCTTTGTGGATGTCTAGACCAAACCATGCCAGAACTAGAAATCTCCCTACAACACACCCCAGTGATGAACCAGCCTCTGTTCAAAGACCCCAGGTGGGAGCTGTGTGTGGTGCTGCTACCTCCTGAGGCAGCCCATTCTACTCAGGGTTAACTCTAATTGTAAGGGATTCAATCATGAGAAGAAATAGTTTCAGGAAAAAAAATTAAGCCAAGAATAATCTTATACGATACAGGAGTTTCTAGAATTATTAAAAGGTAATCCTGCCCTGGCAAGTCCCCCATTCTGATTTCCTTGGGTTAATGCCTTTAGGCTGAATAGAAACTAAATATAGGCTACTCCATCCCATTTCCCCCCCAAGTCCAGTCTACCTTGCCTCATTGCTAAGTCAGGTTGGATTTCCTCATGCTCTCCCTTCCCCCCTCAATAAAGCTTGAAGTCCAAAGACACTGGGGCTGTCTATTGAAGCCAAGGCTTTGTTGCAGGGGGTGGGGGCATAGAGGGAAGCTAACGATGAGGCTGATGACCTGCTGTGAGGAAATCAGCAAACTCAGGAAGTGCTATTTTGGGGCTCCAAATTCCAGTCAGGGGTCCTCCAGTTTAGTCAGGGGGGTTTTAAGTCAGCTGGTGGCCCTGATAGACTAGAGTTGCCAGGAGAATCAGAGGATTCCCAGCATTAGTCCCTTTGCCTCCACTTCCTTGCTTTGTTCTTTATACTAGTACTTGCTAAAGAATTTTTGGTTCTGTTTTGTTTTTCAAGGAGCAGGGGTGACCAGCTGCCTGTTTGCTTTCCATGTAAAATTCAGAAAGAAAGAAAGAAAGAAGGAAGGAAGAAAGGGAGGAAGGAAGAAAAGAAGGAAGAGAGGAAGAAGGGGAGGGAGGGAGAGAGGGAGGGAGGGAGGGAGGGAGGGAAATAAGTGAATGAATGAATGGATAGAAAAATATATAAATTAAATACTACCATCAGAGTGGAGGTACCACTGACAACTCTTCAATTAATGTCAGATCTGATGTTTTTCCAAGTGGGGGAAGAAACAGGCTGGATTGAAGGCCATGGTTGGAGACTGATGCAGTGTGATTTGAAGGGAAGGGCTCAGGCTTAGTACAAGCCATTGGGAATCTCAGATGTGAATTCTGCAGTGGTGTATTTCATGGGACCTCTTGTGAAGTTGACTGTTTTGAGAGAGGGTGGCTGCTTGTGCAACTCTGACAGGGAGGGAAGGAGACTTTGTGAAAACTGGACATTCAGCAATAGTTGGAGTTCTAATAAGATTAGCTTTTGACCTCCACCTCTTGTGATCTGAGACTGATACAAAGAGAATCTGGGCACGAGTGAATCTAAGGATTGCCACCACTCTGGTGCAGGCCCTCTTGGTTCATTCCTGTACTATCGCAATAACATCTTCCTCAAGTTTCTCCCCCAACACCAGACCACCCTCTACTCACGGTCAAACTGATCTTCCTAGAGCTCAAGTCTGACTAAATCACACCACCCCTACCCCCTTCAATCAATTCCAGTGGCTTTGCTTGCAAGACCAAATGTAAAATCCTCTGTTTGGCTTTTAAAGTCTTCCATAAGCAGGGCCCTTCCTACCTTCCCAGGCTTCTTAGTCCTTATACCCCACATCCCCATTCCTCCTGTACTGGATTATACTTGGTGATCCAGTGATATTGGCTTTTTTTGAGGTTTCCACTCAGACTATTTTCACTGGGTGTCCTTGCTTGAATGTTCTGCCTTCTCATCTCTACCCCCTGGGTTTTCTTGGCTTCTTTTGAGTCCCAACTAAAATCCCACCTTCTGCAAGAAGCCTTTGGCAGTCCTCCCTAATCTGAGTGCCTTCCCTCTGAGAGGTCCCCACTTTTATCCTCTATATATCTGGCTTGCACACAGCTATTTGCATTTTGTCTCCCTATTAGCCTGTGAGTGTCTGGAGAGTGGGGCCTCTATTTTGCTTTTCTCTGTATCCCCAGTGCCTGGCAGAAGCAGGCACTTAATAAATGTTTACTGACTGACTGATGAAGTGCAATGAAGATGTGGCTGGTCTGAGCACTCTCCTTAATATGGGGCTTCTGGTAGGAACAGACCAATCAGAATAAGGGCCAATATGGGCAAAGTGTCAGGGCCAATGAAGAGGTTAAGAAATCCTAGGTTTAGAAGCTGCAGACAACTGTTTTATTTCTTCAGAAGGTAGAAATGACAGCACTTAGCACCTAGTTAGCAAAAATAATGAATTAACATAGGAAACTACCAGATGGAGCTCTCCTTATCCTCTGTCTCCATTTCCAAGGCTGGCTTTTTTTTCCCTGGCCTGACCCTACTCTCATGGTGGAAGATACTTCTGCTCCTGTAGCTCCTTCCTCTGAATGGTGGTTTTCTTCCAAGATCTTCGTTTTTAGGGATGGGCTTCTGGTCAGTCAAGTTTACCTCTTCACTATTCTCTAGACTCAGCTTGTGACTTTCCCCACTTCTTTCTCCACCATACCCTATTCAGGTATCTCCCCACTCTCTACCCTTTGATTTTTAGCTTCTTTTTATGTGTTATCTTCCTCAATTAGAATATAAGTTCCATGAGGGCAGGGGCTGTCTTTCTTTTCGTGCTTTTAATTCTTAATTTTGTAGCTTATTAGAGAGCCTGGCACATAGTTAAGTATCACTATCCAAGGGTCACTAGCCTGATAAAAAACCTACAACAGTATCCACTCTTTGTTTTCTTTGCTTTTTTTTTTGGAGGGGGGAAGGCAGGGCAATTGGGGTTAAATGACTTGCCCAAGGTCACATGGCTAGTAAGTGTTAAGTGTTTGAGGCTGGATTTGAACTCAGGTCCTCCTGACTCCTGGGCTGGTGCTCTATTCGCTGCACCACCTAGACGCCCCAACAGTTTCCACTCTTAAAGGCCAGTGTCTGGAGGCCTCTGGATTCCCCTTCTCTCAAGGGGTGGTATCTGGGGACCTCTTCCTAAACAGGTCTTGTAAACTGAGGTCTAAGATTCCATCCCCCTGCCTCCCTCCAAAAATAAAGTTGATTTTGCGTCTATCCTTGGGCTACATCTTAATGGTGCTTGCTGGTGGCAGAATTATTGGTTAAGGCCTTGATTTCAGATAATCACCTTCACCATGCAGAGGTAGATAGAATTTTAATAGTAATATTTGAAAGGTGGGAGGAACTATGTAGAAAGAATGGGATAGTCCAGATTGTTCTGGGACCTGGACTGTCCCTAGAGGGAATGGTGCTCACCTAGGGCCAGTGCTGTTAGCTGTATGGCATCCCCCTCTCCCCAAACCCCCTGCATTGATATTCCATTGAAATCCAGTTAATCTGAGTATTAAGGACAGCTCTGAATAGAGGACAAAATTATAAAAGGCTAGCCTGAGGGGGTCTGGGGAAATGGAATGAGGGGAATTGAATAAGTATTTATTAAGGGCCTAGCATGTGCCAGACTCTGTACTAAGGGCCTTACAAATATTTCATGTAATCCTCACAGTAACCATGTAAGGTGCCATTATTATCTCCATTTTACAGTTGAGGAAACTGAGGCAGACAGAATTTAAGCGAACTTCCCCGTGTTATGGCTAGGAAATGTCTGAAGCTGGATTTGAACTTAGGTCTTCCTGATTCCATGGTAATATCTAGTCAGGTAGCTAGGAAATAGATACCCCCTTGATTTTGGTTATCACCAAAAGCTTTTATGAACTGATTATATGTAGGTGAACTTTAGGTCTTTGTTTTTTTAGCACCAGCTTTATTTGTGAAGGTGAGGGGTCTGGTGAGGGTAGGCTGGGGTGGGTTCTGCTTCTCCTTTTTCAGATTTTCCTTCCCCACCTTTTGTGGGTCACTATCTATGTGCCAGGAGTAAAGTTCAGGGTCTTTGGTAATCATTCCAATTCACTGTGCCTGGGGGGGGGTGACTATATGGGAACGAATGTTTCTGCATTAGCTTTGATCAATAGGAAGATGTAAGTAAGATGGGCAACCTGAAGAGGAGTCTTGTCTCTTTTCCTGACACTCAATGTACCGTGACTACTCTGCTCAAAAGCCTCCAGTGGCTCCCAAATACCCATAGAATAAAATACAAATTCTTTAGCATTTATATGACCCTTTACAATCTACCTCCATCCAATCCACTCTTCTATATTAAAAAAAAATTATTTCTATTCTATTATTATATTATGTTCTATTCTATTTATTTTTTCACAATAATTCCAGTTCATGTAGTCTACTTTGTAGACAAAATGGACTAATAGATGTTACCAAGGCTCATGCACTTTCTCATCATGTATTCATTCAGGACATCTTCCATTCCTAAGATGCACACTCTCCTCATTGCCATCACTGGAAATCCTTCTCTTCCTTTAATGCTCAGCTCCGTCTCTTCCTCCTCCATGAAGCCATTTTTTGGAGCGGTCCCTGTCTTGCTACACCCTCCTGCCAGATCTCAGAAACAATCCCCAATTTGGAACTCTTTTTTCTGGATCCCATCAGCCTGACCAAGCTCTTTCACCAGGCTACAGGTTGTGTTCTGACTTGAAAGCTTGTTATCTCTCTCCCCCAACACTTTCTATCTGTTGCTCTTACAACTGTAATGGAATGAATACTACCATTGCTTCTGGAAAGGACTGCCCAGTTGTTCCACTAAGCATCCCTTCCCAGACCAAAACACCCTTCCTTGTCCACCACTTCCCTATGTGTGTTGTCGCCCCATGTTATAATATAAGCTCATTGAGGGCAGGGACTGTCTGGCATTTGTGTAACCTGTGTTTCCAGCCAAACCTGTATGATTTTGCATGAGATTCTCCCTGTTGGTGGAGAGAATGCTGACTTGACATCATGTGTCTGTGTGAGTATCAGGTGGCACAAGAAATTTGGAGAGAATGATATTCTTTGTTTCTTCTGGTTTCAGAATCTCTTCAGGAAAGACTCCAGGAATGAGAAAGAGAAAGACTCTCTTGTAGATACATAGGGAAAGCAGTTTTTCCAACACGTGCCTGATTTCCAGCTTGACTCCATAGAAATCTTGGGGAATTTCGCTTAGGATGAGATGAGGGCCTCTCTTGGTTGAGTGAGATAATCTTGCTTCCATCTAAAAAAAAAGTAAAATTGTTTACTTTTAATGCAGGGTATCTTAAACTGTGGGTCACGACTCCATATGGGCCATGAAGAATTTGGCAACAGTAAAAGGTTTCTGAATGTGCAAAATTAATTAAACAAAATAATATTTAATGACATAATAATATTATATCGATATATAGTTAGCATAATATAATATAATTATATGTAGAATGTGTAATAATATAAATATAATAAATATATAAAAATAATTAAAAATAAAACATGTAATGACTCTGAGGCGGTTCTGGCAGCACCTGCCCATATTGCATCATGCAACTTCACTGAAGCCTTGGTCCTGAACACAAAGCATTTTGCACTGCTCATGCCTTCAGACCATGCAATGCCAATGACTACTTCCCGAAACTAGAAAAGGGGCCAGGAGTGGAAAAAAGTTTTAAAAGCCCCAGACTAATATTTTCTAATCTATATAATTTCTGATTTATATTTGCTTGGATAAATGGATTCACTTGCTATTCACTATTTGTGATGGCCTTTTGAGTGACTAGCACTTGGTAGGAAGAAATCAAGATTATGATTAGGATAAATTTAGAATGGGAAGAATGGGAAGATTGAATTAAATGGTCTTTAAGGGAGTCTTTCCTGAAGAGATTCTGATATTAAATGGTCTTAAAGTAATGGTTCTCCCCTCAAATTTCCTTAGAGAATATTTGATTCTCTCCTTTGTCCTCTAACATTCTACCTTGTGTTGGATTTGTGTACCTGGTTCATGTCCTACCTCCTTACATTCTCAGGTTCTTAACAACTGAAACTTTTTTTTAAATTTCATTTATGAATCCCTGCACCCAGCACAAGACTTTACATATAGTAGGTATGTAATAAGTGTTTTGAATTAGATACAATTATCAACAGAGTCCATTGAACGACAACAGTCAAAAGCAGTAAAGAAGAATCAGAGTCCCACAGGAAAGACACGATTGACCCATTCTTACCCAGGCCTTGCCAACAAGAAAATGAATAAAAGTCTTATAGCTCAAGCACCAAATATGTCAGAGGGGCCACTTTGGCTTTTTCTTTGGCTCTCACATTTACTAAATGCATGATTCTGGATATACATTTAAACTCAGTTTCCTTGTCTATGAAATTGAGATTACAATATCAGCTAGGGGGCACGGTAATAGAGCACCAGGCTTGGAGTCGGGAAGACCCATCCTCCTGAGTTCAAATCTGACCTTAGACACTTACTAGTATGTGACCCTGGACAAGTCATTTAACCCTGTTTACCTCAGTTTCTATATTTGTAAAATGAGCTGTGGAAGGAAATGACAAAGCCACTCCAGTATCTTTGCCAGGAAAATCCCAAATAGGATCATGAAGGGTTGGATATGACTGAAACAACTGAACAATGAACAACAGTACCAGCTGGACCCACCTCAAAGGATTGTTGTGAGAATAAAGTAAGATAATGAGTATGAAAATGTTTTAAAAACATTGTCACTATAGAAATATGAGGTATTGTTATAATGAACAATATATTATGTATATTATGATATATACATTACAATAGTTAATAACAGTAACCATTCTTAACTAAAGACCTCCTCTAATGCCTCACTGTGGCAAGATGGTAACCTTGGTTTCTCAAAGCCCATATCAATTGACCTCAAACTTTGATAGGTCCACTGATAGACCAATATGTATGTAAATCTATAGTGGGAAGACCAACCTAAGTTCAGTTGTCCATCACTTGATTGGTCACTGGGTGACACATTTTTTTGGCCATAGCATCTCTAGAAGATCATTTGCTAGGTACTAAGAGTTGTGCTTAGCACTGCTGGAAGGGCTGTCCTTTTAAAATCATTGATACCTGACCTCTACTGAGGATTTTATAAGATCACAGGATAATAGATTTAGATGCTCAAGAGCCCTTAAAGACCATTTAATTCAATCTTCCCATTCTACAGATGAGGAAACTGAGACCCAGAGAGTTGAAGTCACTTGCCCAAGGTCACACAGAGCCAGGATTGAAATACAGCCTCTGACTCTAAACCCAGTGCTCTTTCCACTGTCCTATATTGCCTCCGATAGTTATTATTCAAGTAGGTCCACCCTAAACTGTTCTGCTAGAGCAGACTTATCTTGATCTTAGTGACTGGTAGGGATAACTTGCACCTAATAAGTATTCTATAAATATTTTTTAATTGAATGGAATTAAATCATTTAAGTGAGACATAGCTACTTATTTCCCTATGAATACATTTGCATGTCATCAGAGCAAGGAGTTCATTGTCACCCTTGTAACACTATTAAGATAAGGAACCATGCCACTAGCACCAAGAGAAACTTTAATTCATACATACAGAAATCCTCTCCCCCAGGCCCCCACTCTCAGTTTTTTAAACAGCAATCTTAGTGTTAGACTATCAGGGAAGCAGCACTATTAGTAATAATCAGAAGGTACATATTCCTGATTCTTCAGCTTAATATTTTCTTTTTTTTAAAGAAGTAATTCCTAGTGTAATATCCCCCACACTTGGGATTTAAATACACTAAAATTTTGCTAATTTGGAGGAGTATTAGAAGGAGAAGATATATAAAAATTTATGAAAAGTGAATTAATAACAGAATACTATGAAATACAATGTTGTTAATGAATTGATATACTCAGCTAGGTGGCACAGTAATAGAGCACCAGGCTTGGAGTCAGGAAGACTCATCTTCCTGAGTTCAAATCTGGCCTTAGACACTTACTAGTATGTGACCCTGGACAAGTCATTTAATAAAGACAGAAAAGTAGAGGTTTTTAGAGGACATACTTTAATGATAGGTTTATAGTTGCCATGTCAGTTGTTAACATGTAACACATATTTTGAAAGTCTTATGTAATAATGCATTCTCTTATGGAGATTAATTTTTTTTCACTCCTAAAATCCTGTTTATAGTATTCATTTACTTAGCAAATAGTTTGTTTAAATTGTAACGGGGGTGCACCTAGGTGGTGCAGTGAATAGAGGACTGGCCCTGGAGCCAGGAAGACTGGGGTTCAAATCTGGCCTCAGATGCTTGACACCTACTAGCTGTGTGACCTTGGGCAAGTCATTTAACCCCAATTGCCTTGCTTTCCCTCCTCCAAAAAAAAAATTGTAATAGGAAATTTTCAGTCCAGATCTGTTGAATAGTCAGAGATTAATTAGAGGAGTTTGAATTACTGAGGTGTCTGTGATTCAACATTGACTAATTCATATGTTTTCATTTTATCTAAGGCCATTTCTTGTACAAAATACCCTACTTTTAAAGTTTCTTTTTAGAAACCATCACAGTATCTCAGGGTGGAGTTCACAACCTTTGTGATCTTGAGTAAGTCCCTTCTTCTCTTAGATCTTCAGTTTCCTCATCTGTGAAATGGGAATGAAAAGACTTTTAGTACTTACCTCCCAGAAATGCTTTTTCAATCCCAAAGAGCAGGGTGAATGTGAGTTATTAGTGAAAAAAAACAAATTAAGCCCTTCCTTCCTGTCTTCCAAAGCCTAGGTTGCTTGCCTCACAAAATGAGTGGATTCAGTGATTCTGGATTTGCTCTTAATTGGGCAGAAAGGAGGAGCTAGTTCCCTAAATGTGACTGGTAAAGAACTTACAGTGTGCAGAATTTATTTCCATATGAATAAGGAGAACTGTGTACTTATTTTTTATGAGGCAGAATGTCTAGACTGCCCCATCTTCCACACACTTGATGTGGAACCTTTGTTAGACACAAGGGACCTGGGAGAGGCTTGAATCCAAAGAAGCAAAATAAGGTGGAATAATTCTAGGGAAGGGTCTGTGTCATAATGAGAGTTTCCCCTTTATGCTGGCTTGTGCTTTATTAACCCATAGTCAATCCATTTTTAAAATGTGAAATTAATTTATTGGCTGTAATGCCTAGCAAACACTGTCCCCACCTCTCAATGTATATCCCAGTCCTTGTTGAAAAAGGCTTATTCTTTTTAAGAATCTGTCTTGTGATTCTTTTGTGGAACACCACCCAATTTGATTCCCTGGATAGGATTTCTTTTGTTCCCACTGGGGCAATTTCCACCTGGAAAACATTGCGTGTGTGCGTGTGTGTGTGTGTGTGTGTGTGTGTGTGTGTGTGTGTATGTGTGTGAGATAGAGAGAGGGGAGAGGAAAAGAAAGGAGAGAGAAACAGAGAGAGAGAGAGAGAGAGCAGGCTGAGTGATACTGTGTTAGTGTAAATCATTAGGTCCGTTTAGAAAGGATCATGTTTGCAAATAAGTAGAGAGAAGGACATTATGGAAAGAGCATCCCATTGATGCATTTAGAATAAGAAGAGAAGCAGTTGACTAGGAAAAAAAATCATTGCTTAAAATATTCCTGATAATAGTCCAATAGCCAAATTAGGGAATTGATGTACACTTTGAAGAACAAGAGCTCTTCCCCAGTGGATAAGTGGTCGAAGGATATGAACACTGTTTTTAAAAGAGTTTTAAAAACACTGTTTTTAAAAGCAAGCTATCAATGACCATATAAAAAAATGCTCTCAATTGTTGGTAATAAGTACAAATTAAATAAGAGCAAATTAAAATATCACTGAGGTTTCACCTTAGGCAAAGCTGACACAAATGATAAGTGTTGGAGAGGGATACTAATACACTTTGGAGGGAATTATGAATTGGTCCAAATAATCTAGAAAACAGCTCAGAATTAAAAAAAAAAGTCAGTAAACGACATATGCTATTTGACCAAGCAATACTACTAGGTATATACTCCAAGGAGATCAAAGACAAAAATAACTCACATAGATACAAAAATATTTAGAGTAACACCTTTTGTAGTAGCAAAGAACCAGAAGGAAAGTGGGTGCCCATCAATAGGGGAACAGCTGAACAAATTGTAGTATATGAATGTACTGAAATATCATTATACCATAAGAAATTTTATTATGAAGAATTCAGAGAAACATAGATATCAGTGAATCAAGAGAAGCTGAAAAAATTTTGCAGTTAAATTTTTTTTTCCTTTTTTATTAACATAATTTTTTTTCTTCCTCCTACTTCTCCCCTCCTTCCATTGGAAAAAAAAAAACAAAGAATAAAGACCCTTTTAACAAATATACACAGTCAAACAAAACAAATTCACACATTAAAGATACTGAAAAATGTACGTCTAAATCTGCATGCTGGGCGCGTTGCTCTTCTGTCAGAAGGTATGTAATTTGTTCCATCATCAGTCCAAGGTTGGCTACTTTATTGATCAGAGTTCTCAGGTTTTTAGAAGTTATTTGCCTTTGCAATGTTGTTGTATAAACTATTCTTCTGCTCATTTTGCTCTGAATCAGTACATAGAAGTTTCCCCAGGTTTCTCTGAAACCCTCCCTTTTATCATCTCTTATAGAGCAATAATATTCCACCATGTTCATATATCATACTTTGTTTCAGCCATTCCCCAATTTATGGGCATCCCCTCAGTTTCTAATACCTAGAACAATATGCATGATGACCACAATAATGTAAACATTGAAAAGACTACATTTCTGCTCATTGCAGTGCCCTTTAGAATTTCAGGTACTAAATCTTTCTTCTTGCCTCTTGGCAGAGAGTAAGGGAACAATAAGTGTGGAATGAGGCATACACATGCCTTTGCAGACATAGCCAGGTTTTAGTTTGTTTTGACTCTTTTATTATACGTGGA
Organism: Pseudochirops corinnae; assembly: GCA_028646515.1. Classification (NCBI taxonomy): domain Eukaryota; kingdom Metazoa; phylum Chordata; class Mammalia; order Diprotodontia; family Pseudocheiridae; genus Pseudochirops; species Pseudochirops corinnae. Next base: position 235,238,563 of record CM053585.1, on the reverse strand, counting down.
AGAGGGTTATAGTGGTGGTAAAATGGGGGGGATGTCATTAGGAAGTAAAGTTAGCATAAATGATCACCAGTAAAATAATTTAGAAAGAAAATGCATCCTCAGCATATCTATACAGATATTGTGACCTAGATTGGATAGCCTCCACGAAATAACTTCTTTCTGAATTATTCCTACCATTGAGGAACAAGGTGGTGGTGGTAGTGGTTTTCTTTTTTAGACCTTGAATAATTCAGACTGGCAATTTTGACCTGGTATAGAAGACTAGAAAAACATCTTTGGTACAATTTCATTGGGTATTAAATATGAATCCATTTGGGGAGAAACACCATCTATCCACCATTTTTAGTCTTTATTTTATTTAGTTGGGAGTGGGACAAATCTTCCTTTCACAATAGACCAGAATCCATTCTCAGTTTGCTGATAGAGCCTTGGAAAACCTTATGCTACAGGCAATGAATATGTCTAGGCCTGAGGGGCAAATCTGCCATAACAAAAATCAAATATTTTTAAGTGCTTACTGGGCCAAGAGCATTTGGCCCTGGTACTGCAATTGTGGGAACTGCTGTGCAAAGTTTGAGTTAGACATGATTTCTGAATCAGAGAGCTTACATTTTTCTAGCTCTGATACTCTTCCACTTGGGGGTTACTCTTTCCCTAACCTTTAGTGTAGGACTCTAAAAATTTGTGTTGTGAACATTGAACTTCCAGTGTTCAGTTCTCTCATTCACATCTAGTAAGCAGAGGTAGCTTTGGCTATTCAGACACTGGTTAATAAGGGCGCAAGGTTTCTCCACCTGCCACCCGTCCCCCTCAACCTCCTTGCTTCTTAGTTATTTCGGAGTCTACTAGCATCATACACAAAAGGAAGCTGGGGAGAAGAAATGGAAAATTAGGAAAATTGAACCTTGCTTGCTAAAGCTTGTAAGAGCTTTGATGGAAAATGAAATGAGTCACAAAGGATTAATGTGGTCTGAATGCAAATGAGTAAATGAATAAAACAGGGTTTGGATCTTCTATGAATTTCACTTATCCAGTAGAATTTAAGTTCTGTGAAGATAAACATGGTTTTCAAAAAAAACTTTTGTTTTTTTCCCCCATGGTGTTTTTTTTTTGTTCTTGTTTCCTTAGCACCTAGCATAGAGCATTGTATACAGTAGGCATTTAACAAATGTCTTTTGAACTGAATCATTGAATCCTGACTTTCCCTGGCTACAAAATCCGAACTTGGCTGCAAATTAAAATCCAGATAACAGTCATAGTCTCCTTGATCAGCCTGTTGGTTGCTATTTTGTACAGCCCCCTTAGCTTAATATTGTGGGAATAAAAATTACTCAACCTACTAAGACAGAGCTCTGAGCCAATGACACTTTACTGAAGGGTCCATCATCCCCTATGATGAAGGAGACCTCAGATATTCCTCATGACTGAGATGCCTCTTCTTTCTTGGACCCTATTTTTATAGGGTTAGATATCTAGACATTCAAGAAGAGCTATACCAAATACAGAATAATTCCATTGGTTGACATATGATGCCTAGGCTAAAATACACAAACAGTATATCAGCAGGGTCACAGGTTGGGCAAAGCAAGGAATATCTCCACTGACTAGGTGGTCATAAGATGGTCACCTTGGACAAGAGAGAATGGTCTGGAGGCACAAAAATAAAATTGGGGAATTTGCATGTAGTTGAGTCACTTCTGACCCACTGGGCTTAGTCACCATGACAAGGGAAAACAAGGGTGGAGGGCCTCTAGTTAACTTCATATGATTAATCGAGTGATCCTTCAATCTTTCAATCTTTCAAGTTCTGGGACCTCATATACAGAACTTATAATCACTACCCCTATGGAATCATAGTGAACTGATTAATATTGATTGGAGTTTGAGTTGGGGTCCTCAAGGAATCAACTTTATCATTATGATTATAGTCAGGAAGAAATCCATGGGCAGGGCAATGTATATTGGTCAGGAATAAGTGTTGTCATCTTCCCCCTTCTCCTGGAATACTATGGATTGTAAAGGAAAAGGCTGAGTTTTGAATGCTATCGACATTAACCCATTTGCACATTAACTAGAGAACGTTGCATTTATCCAGCCATTCACACTCACTTGATTGCTGGTCTTACTACATATTTAGTAATAATAATGTTGCATGTTTCAGTTCATTCTTCCAACACTTAACATTAGCCAGAGCTCTTTAGCTAAAGTTGATGAGTTGGCTAATATGATGGGGCTAGAGTTTGGACTTTAGCCATAAAATGCATGCACACAAAGAAACCTCTCCCATCACATGGCTAAGGTCCCCACAGGCTCATTCACATTATTCCTGGAGAGCGTCAGCAGAAACGTACCAGACCATGTCCCACACTTACCTCATTTTTGAGGCCTTTTTTCCCTTTTCTTCCGAGTCTCCATGATAATATAGCAACTTGTAGTGTTTGGTGACCTTCTGCTGCAGTAATTCCCTCCTTTGGGCATTGAAATTGATTTTCCTCATCTTGGCATGTGAAGATTCAAAGCATGCCCCTTGCCCCATGTCCCTGGAGCATTCTGTGGCATCAGCAGCCAACTATGTGACTATGAAAGTGTTTGGGGCCACCAGTGTGTCCCAGGAACATCTGCCTCAGCAAAAAGACTTTCAGGATGCTGAGCTCCAGTTTGGGCTGATATGGTAGCTGTATATGTGAAGCTTGAGTTTCCTGTGATAAAAGCCAGATGGATGTTTTCATGGTGTTTAGAGAAAGTGGAAATCTTCTCTAGGCAATTCCTGTTTCTGCAGTTTAAAATTTTAAAAGTAGATAAATGGCCCTGAGGTGACAATGATCCTATTTCTAAAGTTCTTTGTTTTGCATCCATCCCTGGTGATCTCAGAGTGGTGTGACAGCATGTCCACATTCCCAGGTGGGGATAGGGCAAAAGATGAGTGACAGTATCAGATTTTTATGAACTTGCTTGGATTTAGACGATGGAAAGGATCATGGTTTGGTTCATGACACTTGAATCAAAGGCTTATCGGACTTAGACAGAAGATACCAAAGCGATAATTGAGTTCCAACTCCTTGATTTTACAGATGTGAAAACTGAGGGACAGGAAGGGCACAGAATTTGCTTCTAGTCATACTGATAAATGTCAGAGTTGAGACATAAACCCAAGATTCCCAACTCTCATGAAATAACAGTATTTGAATCCCAAGCACCTAGTACTGAGGCGATCTTAGGGTTTAGAACAAGAGAGAACCTTGAATGTCATCTAGTTGGACCATTAGTTCTCTAAAGGAGGTAATGAGCCCTAAGAGAGGAAACAACTTAGCCAGAGCCACACAACTAACAAAGAGCTGGAATTCAAGCCCAGGTCTTCTGACCGCAAAGAATGCTACCTATAGAAATGGGCTGGGACAGAGCTGCAGGTTTGGGCAACAGAAATTTCCCTTCAAATTTGTAGAGTTTCAGGGTATTTAGTAGGTTCCCTTAGAGTTGGAGGGGAAGTAGTTCTTAGAGTGTGAATTAATTAGTAACACAGGTGAAACTGCAAAGATTCCCGTACTAGAGGAAATTCTTCTTCCTGTTTCCTAGGTAAGGGCTATAGAGAAATATGAAAATGAGAATTTGCTTTTTGTATTATAAATGCTCCAGTCAAGCCTTTGGTGCTTACTAAGTGATTTCTCTACTTTCAGGGGTTAAGTGTAGAATATTAACTAGCAGTTTTTGTAACTGGGTAAAGTTGAGTAAAGGGGTACCCTCAATTTTGTTGAAGGGACAGAGATTTATGCTAAGGAGGCTTCTGTGGTTCTGAGCGAGCTGGGCCAGGGTAGAACTCACTAAAGTTTACTGTTTTTGTTCTGTGCAAGGCTTTTCAATGCCACTTAAATTTGGTACCCTGTTGTGAAGTTCCTATTGCCCTACTCTAGTAATAAGTCTATTGTTGTCATTCTAAGAGGCAACATTAAACATATATATTTCTAATGTCTTCCATTTGACTCACAGGGAGTTCGAATGGCTTTGAAGGAAGTGGCCATCTTCTGAGCTATCGAAAACTTTCCCTCCCAACACAGTTTGGGATGAAAATGAAAACACACAAGACATGGAAAGAACTGGGTAGCTATGTTGAATCAAATCCTGACAGTTAGAAAGTTTTATTAAATGTGTGCCTTAAATGTCCAATATAGGTCCTTGGTGTATACATCCTTTTTGAATTTTAATTCTTTTGGTCCCAGATTAGATCTATTTTCATTTTAGACACTAGCATATCAAAGAAAAATGAAGAATAAGCGCAAGTGTTCAGTTCATTGAAGGGAATATGAAATGTTATCCTAAATAATAGTCTCATGTCCTTTATAATGATTAAAGTACATTTCTCCAACTAATTTGGCCATGGAAAAATATGGGCTTGAAATATGCCATTGGAACTTGTGATATAAGATGATAATGGAACCCTTGGGAGCCCAGTGATATAGAATACTTCCTGGAGAAAGGTGAACTGCTGAAATTTGGAGGAAATGAATAGAGGATGTGGAGTTTATTTTTGTAGTCCAAATACTGGCTTTGACACCAAAAATAAATTTAAAAATCTTGTACTCATTCCTTTCTAGGCTATACTACTTGACTTCCTCTTCCATTGGGCAGTTCCTCATCCTGAAGCCTCATTTCAGCTCTAGAATTCACTCTTTGGAAGTTCCCTTCAACCCTGTAACCTTTCCCTCTGATTGGATGACTCCTCCCAGAACCCCCATTTAAGGAAGATGTCCAGGCTAGCCGGGTCTCCTTCCTCTCCAGGCTGTATCCCAGACTTTCTCTATCAAGCCCCAACACAGATGACCTTCATCTCTCCCTACTCCACTCCTTTCAGCTTTTTATGTATGGCCATTGGAATGTTAGATTGTAAGCTCTTCAAGGTCACTTTTCTATTTGTGCTGGTATTCCCAGTGATCAACATAAGTCTAGCACATATTAAATATTTAATAGATGCTTATTGACTGAACTTACATATTTTTGCAAAATGTTATTGTTGCCTTTTGTCATCTCCCTGCTTTGAACCCTTCCTTGTAACAGTTAAGCAAAATGAACTAACAAAGCAACCATATTTCTCCCCTGTAGTTCACCACTTCTTTGCTGAATGACTTTCATTATCTGTTCTCTGGGTTTAAGATTTAGTCATCATAATTAATCTCAGTTTAGATACACTGTAAAAAACATTATTATAAACCTTGTATATATGATTCTCTTGGCTCTATTTTATTAACTCTGAGTTAAATCACTTTCTAAAGTGATTCTAAAAAATCTCAGATAATTCATGATGTTTCTCTGAATTCCTCTTATTAATCATTCATAAGAAATATTTTTGATACCCACATAATTTCATTTAAAGTATTTTCAGAAAAAATATTACTAGAGTAGAGACTTTCTCATGGTACCACTATTCACACAGTATCTACAAATATTCCCGTGTCTAACCCTTATTATTATTGTTATTTTTTTGCTTTTTGGAGGGGGAAAGATAGGGCAATTGAAGTTAAGTGACTTGCCCAAAGTCACATGGCTAGTTTTTGTGTTAAGTGTCTGAGGTCAGATTTGAACTCAGGTCCTTCTGACTCCAGGGCTGATGCTCTATTCATTGCACCACCTAGCCACCCCATTTAATCCTTATTCTTAAAAAACAAACAAACTCTAACTTAATATGATTATACCCATTGACTATCATCTATATTTTTCTTTTCCTTCTCAGTTAAATTCTTTGATAAAGCCATCTATCCCAGGTGTCTCTGCTTCTTCTCCTCTCATTTGATTCTATATCTTGTGCTGTCTAGCTTCTCACCCCATCATTCAACTGCAACTGTCTTCTCTAAAGTGATCAGTGATATCCTCAGACATTGGTTCCCACCAAGTTTTGCTCATTTTGGACTTCTTTGGGGCTTCTCCACCATGGCCCCAGTAAACTCCTCATGGAGAGATCTTGTCATCTTGCAAGATTCAATCAGTCTTGTTATTCACATCTAGTACCTCATGCCTCTCTGATAGGAAGATGGAAGCATAAACTCCTCCCTGTAAGGAAAGGGAACATGACTGACAGCTCTTCATTTCTCACATGGCTACATTAATTTTGAGCTCCTTTGGCTTCTCTACCTGTCTACTCTGTCCACCAGGTATCTCCCTTCCCCCTTTTCAGCTTTCTTTTGTGTATTGTTTTCCATTTCCATTTCCATTAGATGGTAAGCTCATTGAGGGCAGAGACTAGCTTTCTTTTTTGGTATTTGTATCCCCAGTGCTTAGCACAGTGACTGGCACATGGTAGGCACTTAATAAATGTTTGTTTACTTCTTATTTCTCTGAAGTCTTTGACACAGTTGATTACCATTTCCTCTTAGATCAATGGTTCTCAACCTGCGAGTTATATTCAATTTGTAATAATGAAATAGATCCTGCATATCAGATATTTACATTATGATTCATAACAGTAGCAAAATTACAGTTATGAAGTAGCAATGAAAATAATTTTATGGTTGGGGGTCACCACAACATAAGGAACTGTATTAAAGGGTCTCGCCATTAGGAAGGTTGAGAACCACTGTCTTAGATACTGACTCCTCTCTAGATTCTCATGACATCATTATTCTCTCCTGATTCACTCCTACTTATCTGGACTACTCCTTAGTCTCCTTTGTTGGATCTTCATCCATATCATGTCTGTTAACTGTTGGTGTTAGCCAAAATTGTGTACCGAGCTTTCTATTCTTCTTCTTTTGGCCTATCTCTCCTTTCGACCCGATCCTATTAAGTTTAATGGATTTAATTATCATTTTTATGTAGATCCAGCCCAAGTCTCTCATATCAGCTCATTCCAACATCACTAAATGCCTTTGGGGCATCTTGCATTCAGTGTCGCATAGGCATCTCAGATTCAGTATGTCCAAAATATAACTTATTATCTCTACCCTCCCCTCCTTGACACCCCCTTCTCTTCAAAACCTCCCCTCTCCCAAACTTCACTATTACTGTCCAGGGCACCACTATCCTCCTAGTTTTATAGGTTTACAACCTCAATGTTATCCCTGACCTCTCACTTTCACTCACCCCAAATATTTAAGCCATTGTCTTTTCTACCTTTACAATCTCTTTCACATATATACCCTTCTGTCTTGTCAGTCATTCAGGAGCCAGTATTGACTAGAGTCCAGATGAGGGACTATGCATGGTACTGTTGAAGGAGAAAAAGAAGGCATACTATGACTCTTGAGCATATTACAAATGAATGGGAGAGACAGACCAAACAAGAGTGGCGATAACAATAATTGTGACAATAGTTATAATGATACAGTTAAATTTAGCAAAGTAGGGAAAAAACATCAGACTATATAGATATGATCTAAATAACATCCCTAATGAATATGAAGTAGAGGTGATGAATAGATTTAAGGGATTAGATCTGGTTGATCAAGTACCTGAAGAACTATGGATAGAGGTTTATAATATTGTACAGGAAGCAGCAGCAAAAAGCATCTCAAAGAAAAAGAAGAGCAAGAAAGCAGAATGGTTGTCTGATGAGGCTTTACAAATAAAGGAGAAAGGGAAAGATATACCCAAGTGAATGCAGAATAGTAAGGAGAGATAAGAAGGTTTTCTCAAATGAGCAATGCAAAGAAATGGAAGGAAAAAAAAAGAATGGAAAAAAACAAGAGATCCTTTCAAGAAAATGGGAGACATCAAGGAGATGTTTAATGCAAAAACAGGCATGATGAAAGACAAATGGTAGGGACTTAACAGAAGCAGAAGAGATTAACAAGAAACGGCAAGAATGTACAGAAGAACTATACAAAAAAATTAACAATAACTGTGATGGTATGATTACTGATCTAGAGTTAGACATCTTGGAAAATGAAGTCAAGTGGTCCTTAGGAAGTATTGTTAACAATAAGGCTAGTGGAGGTGACAGAATTCCAGCTGAGCTATTTAAAATCCTAAAAGATGATGCTGTTAAAGTGCTGCACTCAATATGTTTGCAAATTTGGAAAATTTAAACAGTGGCTGCTGAATTGGAAAAGATCAGTTTATATCCCAATCCTAAAGAAGAGCAATGGCAAAGAGTACTCAAATTACTGAACAAGATTCTGCAACCTAGGCTTCAGAAATATGTGAACTGAGAATTACTAGAAGCACAGGCTTGTTTTCAAAGAGGGAGAGGAACCAGAAACTGAATTGCCAACATTCATTGGATTATGGAGAAAGCAAGGGAGTTCCTTCTGCTTCATTAACTACACTGAAGCCTTTGGCTGTGTGGATCCCAACAAAATGTGGCAAGTCCTCAAAGAGATGGAAGGTCCAGATCATCTTACCTGTTTCCTGAGAAACTTGTATGATGGTCAAGAAGGGACATTTAGAACTGAACATGGAATAACTGATTGGTTTAAGATTAGAAAAGGAGTACGACAAGGCTATATATTGTCAACTTATTTATTTAATATACATGCAGAGTACATCATGTGAAATGCAAGGTTGGATGAAGCAAAAGCTATAATTAAAGGTTGCTGGGAAAAATATCAGCAATCTTAGATATGCAAATGATACCTGATGGTTTCTGATGGTAGACAGCGAAGAAGAATTAAGAAGCCTCTTGATGAGGGTGAAAGAGGAGAGTGTAAAAGCTGTCTAGAAGCTTAATATTAAAAAAACTAAGATCATAGCAACTTGTTCCATCACTTCCTGGCAAGCAGAGGAAGAAGAAATGGAAGTAGTGTCAGCTTTTATATTGTTGGGCTCAAAGATCACTGCAGATGGTGACTGCAATCACGAAATTAAAAGATGCTTGCTTCTTAGAAGGAAAGCTATGGCAAATCTGGACTGCATACTAAAAAGCAGAGACATCATCTTGCCAACAAAGGTCCATATAGACGAAGCTATGGTTTTCCAAAGCATGCATGGCTATAAGAATTGGACCCTAAGGAAAGCTGAGTGCCACAGAATCAACACTTTTGAAATATGGTGCTAGAGAAAACTTTTGAGGGTCCCTTGGACTCTCAAAGAGATCAAATCAGTCAATACTTAAAGAAATTAATTCAGACTATTCTTTGGAAGGTCAAATACTGAAGTTGAAGGTTAAATTCTATGGCCACATAATACTAAATATTTTGCAAAATTGTACTGAGCTCTCTTGTTTGTCCTTGTCACATACCATCTCATATCAGCCTTATATGTAATATATTGTATCCCTTTCTTTGTATGATGGAAAGAGCACCAGACCTTCAGTTAGAAGACCTGGTGGTTTCAAACTCCAGTTCTGACACAAGCAGTATGAGCTCTCTGAACCTCAGTTTCCTCATTTGTAAATTAGAGATAATGTTTACACTATAGAACTCTGGGGGTTGTTATAAAAGAAGCACTTTGCAAAGCTTGAAGTGCCATAGAATTATGAATTATTATTTATAGTTAAATCTTTTTATCTTTCTCTCATAGCATCAAATACAGACCCTTGCATGTGGTAGGTGCTTAATAAATGCTTGTTTTGTTGAATTGATTTGAATTTAATTTAATTGAAAGAAGGGTTTGAACTAAATGGTCTCTAGAGTGTTTCTCAGTTCTAACATCCAGTGATTCACAACTACCACTTCTTTTTTCCAGATTCAAAGCATGTGGAGAGTGGAAAGGGTGTAGATTTTTTTTTTCAATGATTTGTTTATTTACTTTTAGTTTACAAGATTCAGTTCCACAATCACTTGAGTTTCAGATTTTCTCCCCTCCCTTCCCCCCCCCCCCACCCATGTGGCGTGCAATCATGTATAGGATCTGCAAATACTTTCACATTCTACAACAGTCTGGTTGTATAGAAGGGTTGTAACCAATGAGTGAAGAATGAGAAAAAAGAAACAAAATCAAACATGAAAAAGAACGATAGCATGTATTGCTTCAGTCTCCATTTAAACTCTAGTCTTTCTAGATCTTACTCTGAATGTAGATATCTCCTTCCATCCTGAGACTTGTGGAGTTGTTTTATAGCTTTGTGTTGCTGAGAAGAGTCCAGTTCATCAAGTCTGGTCATCACACATACGATGTGTCTGTCATTGTGTACAATTTTTTCCTGGTTCTGCTCTTCTCACTCAGCATCAATTTGTATAAGCCTCTCCAGGTAATTATGAAGTCCATCTCCTTCCCATTTTTTATGGCACAATAGTATTCCATTACATTCATATACTACAACTTGTTCAGCCATTCCCCAATTGATGGGCAACCCTTATATTTCCATTTTTTTGCCACCACAAAGAGAGCTGCTATAAATATCCTTGTGCGTATGGGGCCTTTTCCCACTTCTGTGATCTCTTTGGGATATAACCCCAAAAGTGGTATTGCTGGGTCAAAGGGTGTGCAATTATTTATAGCCCTTTGGGCATAGTTCCAGATTGCTCTCCAGAATGGTTGTATCA
>CM053585.1:235185972-235227654 GCA_028646515.1 Pseudochirops corinnae | reverse complement strand
TTCATATCCTTTGACCATTTACCATTTGGGGAATGACTTGTATTCTTATAAATTTTACTTAATTCTCTGTATATTTTAGAAATGAGGAAGGGTGTAGATTTTGCCATAGGGTAGGCTCTGTTGGAAGCACAAGCATCATGACTTTTTTTTTCACTCTTTTGAAAACTGGGTCTCCTTATCTTGCCCAGGTTGGAAATGTTATCGGCCATTCTCAGTTTTGACCCCACTGCTGATCTGCATGGAAGCTTTCACATGCTCTATTTCTGACCTGGGTGAGTTCTCTCCTTCCCTTTTCTCCCAGAGAAGAGGTTCTGTTAGTTTTATTGAAAGAGAGACGATCCAGGAAGTTGGGGAACTAACAGTAGCATTTTAAGTCTGCTCTTCTTCTGTCCCTAGAATTTATTTAAAAGAGAAGATAGAAGTCTATCCAGTGTAGAATTTCTTCTGGAACTCAATCAAGAGGAGAAAAAGTACGTGTAGGAAGGTTGAGAGAACCTTCATGACCAGAAGAAAGGAAGCCTGGTGGCTCTCCTGCTCCCAAGGGGAGCCACCATATTACTGACAGCCTGAGTGAGGGATACCCAATTACTTTAGTCTTTACTGTGACCAATAGTGCTCAGACTTAAATGATCCACCATCCTCAGTCTCTTGGTAGAAGAGATAAGAGGTATATGCCACCATTCATGGCCTGTGATTACCTCTTAATGGCAACCCAGATCAATTTAATGTGCTCAGTAATAATAATAGATAGTATTTATATAACACCTTATAGTTTTCAAATTGCATTATAAATATCTCGTTTAATCCTCACAACAACCCTGGGAAGTAGGTGCTATTACTTTCCTTATTTTCCCTATAATTCCCTATTAAGTGACATGCCCAAGGTCATACAGTAAGTATCTGATGCTGGATTTGAACTCAGACCTTCCTGACTCCAGCTCTAACACTCTATCTACTGTACCATCTAGCTGTGCTATATCTGGGGCTAGTGAAGGGAAGAAGTTTCCTCTGGTTCTGTGAAAAATGATTAATAATTATATAACATAAATAATTATATAATTAAATAATTATATGATATAATTCATAGGGAAATTAGGTTTTACCTAAGTTTTTTTTCAAGCTTTCCCTTAAACATTAAGCTGTTGGTACACTGGGTATTATAAGTCCCCAGTTCACCTGGTAACATTCACTCAATCAACAAACCCTTATTAAGTGTCTCTATGTCAGGCACTTTGGGAATACAAAGACATTTTCATATGATCAGACAGTGATGTAAAATTGGAAGGCATCTAGAGATCATCTGATCCAAGGGTTCTTCATCTTGGCTCTATGAACCTAAAAATACCTATATTTTGATAACATATATTTTAATAAAATTAGTTTCCTTTGCAATCCTATGTATTTTATTTTATGCATTTAAAAATATTCTTCTCAGGGCAGGTCCCCAGGGGTCACCAGATTGTCCAAGCAGTCCACGCCACAAAAAAGGAGAATTTCTACCCTTCTAGTCCAGGGGTCTTCAAGGGCCCATGTGACCTTCTAGGTCCTTGAGTGCAGCCAAACTGGATTCAGTCAAAGGGCCACACTTGAGGGCCACACTACAGGGTCACATGGGGCCTCAGGGCTACAGGTTCCCCACCCCCGTGTCTAGTTAAATTGCCTTCTTCATTTTATAGATGTGAAAATTGAATTTGAAAGAAGTTGACTTAGCCAAGTTTGCATTGGAACTAAATAGTAATGGTGGTATATACTGGTTTGGGTGTTCTGAGTCTAAAGTTAGAGATTGTTATAATGTTTCATGCTTCCTTCCTAGCTAGTTAAGCTCCTAAGCCTAAAATCAAACTCTTCCTCCTCCGGGAAGTCTTCCCTGATGCCATAGTCAGAAAGGATCTTCTCTCTCAAACCTCACCTAGCACTTGGCTTCATCTCTCTCTAGGACAGTTCTCCTGTAACACTGTGTATTAGTCACTTGTATTTTCTTTATACTAGATTATAAACTCCTTGGTGACTGGGACTGTGTCTTATCTGAATTTTGCATCCCAGTCAACACAGAGCACAGTGCTCTGTACACAGTAGGCACTCAATATATGCTTGTCGCCTCATATTGCGAGTTCGTGTGCCTTTGAGATAGCCAGCATAAAGGTAGCCTTGGGATAGCCTATAATGCCAAACTCTAAGGAGACCCCTTGAGTGTCTGTTGAATTCATTGTCAAGGTAATATGGGCCTAAGGAAGTTTTGGCCCTGATCCTGGCTACAGGCATTTAGAGGGCTAGGCTAGAGAGGGGCCAGGGGAAGCTGGTCTGTCCACACCTTCTTGTCTGAAGCTGGAAAAGATTTAGCACGAGTCGAGTGCTGTTTGATGACCTCAGATTTCTAGTATGATTGCAGGCCTAGAGGGTTTTTTTTTTTTTTTTTTTTGGTAAGGCTTAAGAGAGGAGCTCAAGTTTAAAGACTGAGATTTAGGATTTCTGTGTTGAGTTATTCATGCCAACTCTCCTCCCCTTGGCCAAGTCCCAAGCTGTGTGATCTCAGATTGCTGTCCCTGGAGTATCATTTTAATAGGTCAGGTTCAAACTGAGTCAAATCCCAGCGACTCCCCCACTGAGCCCCTTCTATTTACTTGGGTTTGGAGGAACAGATTCTAAAAGTTCAGGGCTTCAAGATGAAATCATTAAACTTACCCATGATCACAGTAAACCTTCTCAAACCTGGATTTCAAACAGATTCTTCTAGCCACTGTAAATTCTGCTGCAAAGTTTTCTGCACCTCTTAAAAAAGAAATTAAGAAACGTTGAAATGCAATGGAGGCCCTGGAGAAGGGGCAAGCATTGCACCATATAAGAAACTCGAAATACATCCCCTTCACTTTTCCTTGTCCTTTCTAGCCAGGATTAGTGGAAACATCTGTCATGTGGGCTCAAATGAATGTGCCCCATCTTTGTCCCTTGTGAAGAATTGTTTAACTAAGGCATGGCCTATAGAGATTATAAGTGGTATTTCCCTGAATTTCCTTTACATCAAGGATAAGAGTCCTCTTTCTGTAGTGGAGGGATTTTTTAAAATTAAATTTTATTTTTAATTATCAAGCATTTTTTTCTCCCTCCAAACTCTCCCCAACCTGCTCCTGCTGAAAACAAAGAAACAAAACACTTGTAATAAATAAGAACAGTAAAGCAAAGCAAATTCCCATATTGTCCACATCCAAAACTGTGTGTCTCACTTTGCATTTTAGTTCATCACGTCTCTGTCAGCTTGTGGGCAGCATTCCTGATCATCAGCCTTCTGGAGTAACAATCATGGTGATCAGTTCTTAAGCCCTTCACAATTGTTCATTTTTATGATGTTAAATAAATAAATGAATGAATGAACGAGTGAGGCATTCAGTGTTGAACCTTTTGACAATGCCAAGGACTGTGTGGTCAAGGATTTTCTTTATGGGTCTTCAGTATGTGTGACTCTAACATCTAGAGGAGTAGTTCCCTGGATGATCAACAGGGGTTGCTTCCTAGGATGATGATTGTAGACACTGGGCTGGAAGCCTTCCAACACTCTATCTATCACTGGGTCAAATGGTATGCACAGTTTAGTAACTTTTGGGGCGTAATTCCAAATTGCTTTTCGGACTAGCTGTACTGATTCACAGTCTGACTAATACTACATCTAATCCCCTGGTTCGTGGGTGAACCGAGGAACTCTGCGTTGGGGAATCTAGATTCTTGGTGATACTTTGCCATAAACTACTTGTAGGACTTGAGGGAAGTCACTCTTCATGCCTTGGTTTTCCCCATCTGTAAAAAATTAGATGGTTCTCGTGGCACACATAGGACTGTGTCGAGCATGACTAATAATGGCTGACATTTATAGAGCCTCTTAAGGTTTTTTGAAATACTTTACATACGTTATCTCATTTGTTCTTCACAATACTCTGTGAAGTCAGTGCTAGTATTATTCTTATTTTATAGATAAGGAAACTTGAGATTATGAGAAGTTGTGACTTGCCCTGGATCAAACAGCTGATAAGTGTCCAAAGGTGGAATCTGAACACAGGTCTTCCTAACTACATGTTCTGTCATGTATGACTTCTACCTGTAAATTGACATAACATATGTGGGAGGATTTTGGAAGATATTTTTAAGAATGTGTTGCGTACAATCAAAATCATTATTGTTACTGTATATCATTTTGGGGAAATGACCAGTGTGTTTTCCTGCCACACTTGTAGTCCTAAATGGGAGAATGAAAATTGCTGTCCGAGAACCAGGAACCTCACGGAGGTTCTTAACCTAGGGTCTGTGAACTTTTAAAAGTTATTTTTTAAACTGTATTTCAACATAATTGGTTTCTGTCATAGTTCCATGTATTGTATTTTATGCATTTAAAAACATTATTCTGAGAAGGGGTCTATGGGCTTTACCAGGTTGACAAAGGGATCTAAGAATAAAAATACATCATTAAGAATCTCTGAAAAGAACAACCCCTTAAAAGAACTGGCTTCTCCCGGTGGCATAAGGACAGCTGAACTCTGGAGACAGGATTTTGATAGGAAGGGTTATGATGGAGAACAAAAAGACAATTGGGTAGGCCCAGTGGTGACGTACCACCAGTATTATTGTACTGGCTAGGGCAGCTTAGGTATGGATATGGAACGGTGGGTGTGTGTGTGTGTGTGTGTGTGTGTGTGTGTGTGTGTGTGTGTTTGTGGAGAATGAGAAAACCAGACTATTGGGTTAATCTGCCTTTACAAGTGAGATATAGGGTGAAGAGAAGTGAGCTTTAGTACAAAGAAGAGAGGAAAGAAAATCTGAGGAGAGAGAGATTAGCTGAGTAAAGTGAACATCCTGGTCTATGCAGAGTGGAGGGAGTGTTTGAAGGTTTTTGAAAGGCATTACTCAGTCCTCATCTTCCACTTCAGGCATAGCTGGAGGGGCTGGGGTGAGGAACGAGGAAGGGTTCAGGGATAAGAGCACCGTGTGGGTCCTTCGTGATAGAAACAAAAGCTTCCATGGGAATGAGAAGTATTAGTGTGGTGACTAGGGCCAGAGAACAGATATTACAGTGAGACTGAGAGGCACTCCAAAGCCTTTTAACTTGGGTTTGGTTGAATCCATTGTGGCCCTCAAAGACTAGCTTTTTCAGTAGGGACAAATCTTCCTCTTTTCCTTTGGGGGTGAATTTGGTTTTTGGAAATGAGCTCTAAGTCATTAGAACCAAGTTTGGTACCACAATAAGTAAATTGGAGGATGCCGTTTGTGGACAAATGCAAATTGAGAAGGGGAAAATGGGATAATCCATTCAACCACCCCTTGGATATTCTTATTTTGAACTTGATTTCTAAGCTCTTAGATACAGAGCAGCAAAGGACTTCAGAGGCCGTCTCCTCCAACCTCCTCATTTTGCAGATGAGGAAACTGAGGCCCACGGAAGTTAAGGGACTTGTCCACAATTGACAGATCCTCTTACTCTGTAGAATGTAAGCTCCATGAGAGCAAGGACTGTTTTATTTTTGTCATTGTCTCCCCAGCAACTAGTATGGCACCTGTCAAGTATCAGGTGCCCTTTGATCCATTGATCCACAGCCAGTACTCTTTCCAGTATTCCACATGTGTCCTGAGTCTTAGCGTGCCTGTTAAACAGTAAATTGCATGATTTCACAGTCATGCCTCTTTCCTTGCCACAAGTCAACATGACATCATCAGCTGGGGTCTTCAGGCTCAATTCCTGCCAAAACTCTAAGTTTAATGATTGATTGGAGAAGGCCCTTGAATGTAATGAGAGAAATCTAGGCCATCAAACTCTTTTTGTTGTTTTCTGGGTCAAGGGGCACCTTTTTTTTCCCCCCCAAAAGAGGTGCTAATGCAGCTTGGGAACTGCTGGACACTTCTCCTGATCATAAGGAGTTCATCAATGAGAAGTGGTAAATGTGGATCATCTCAGCCCCAGCTTACAGTTCCTTTCTGGAGCCTCAGTTGTCATTAGAGATAAACACAGCAGGCAGAAGTTCCTTTCAGTACCTGGGTTTTGCAGAATGTCTGAGGCTTCAGCTTCACCCTGCTGGCATGGGACATGTTCCCCATTCCTTTTATTTCTATAGTCTGGTGGAGGAGGGCACCTTCCATCCAGAATAAAGGGTTTTTTTCTCCTTTGAGTGTCATGGGTTAATCGTGGACTCCAAAGTACAGAGAACTCCTTTCCATTTGGGCTACTCCTCACAGACCAAGTTACTGATGATTTGACTTTGAATTTTAAAAAGCCAGTCACACACAAAAGTGGGACCAGATTTATTAAAGGGCTTCTTATAATGAGAGTTAATGCTGTCTGTCCAAAAGAATCCTGTTTAAGTTGAGAGAGAGAGAGAGAGAGAGAGAAAGAGAGAGAGAGAGAGAGAGACTCTGTGTGTGTGTGTGTGTGTGTGTGTGTGTGTGTGTGTGTGTGTGTGTGTAATAAGCCAGGAGCTGCCCTCAGCAAAGATCCCAAACTCCAATTAATTTAGAGGTTTTGCAGAAATTAGTAGACTTTTATGCAGAGATGGCTGCTTCAGTACACATTGATTAAGGGGATTTACAAAGAGTTTTAGGACAGTCTCTTGCATCAGTTTGCAGGCTTTCAGTTCTGAAAGAAATTCCTCTGTGCTGCTGAACTCTAGGTATAGGGAAAGACTCAGGGCTGTGGGTGCTTTATTCCCACCATTGCTGCTCTTCCTCACTCCCCCTATGGAATGTGAAGAATTGTGGAAAGGTAGGAGCTTTGGACTTGGAGTCAGAAGACTTGAACTTAACTGTGGCTGTGACCATGAGTAAGTCAACCTTTCTAGACTTGGTTTCCTCATTTTTATCATTAAAAAAATATTTTTGTTGCTGTCTGTTGCTCCCATGTCACTGGCATTACCTAATGCATTCTTCTCAAATAATTATCCCTTAAAAGTCTAAAATAAAAAAGATAAAAAAAAATTCAGCAAGACTAACCAACACATCAACCAAGCCCAAAATCACCCCCTCATGTCTCACAGCCACAGTCCTCCACCTCTGGGAAGAAGGGAGAGAGGAGCTTTTCCTCTCCCTTCTTTGCTTTCAACCTTGGTCTTTATGATTTGATGAGTTTCCGTTTCAATTACTCTTTGTTGTCACTCTCCTCCACATATCCCTGATGGATCATCTAGTCTTGAATGAATAGGTCTTGAGATGGAGAGCTTGCGACTTTGGGAGGCTGCCTGTTTTTGCTATTTATATGGTTGTAGTCATTGTGACTATTATTTTCTTGGTTCTGTTTATTTCACTTTGCATCCAATCATGTAAGTCTTCCTGTGATTCTCTGTATTCATTGTTTCTTATAGACCAGTAATCCATACAATTCATGTATGAAGACATTAAGATTTGTAGTTTTTGCATCTTTAAAGTCAGACTAATCATTATATTACTTATCTCACAGTATTGTTATGGGGAAAGTATTTTGTAAACCTTAAATTATATATGTTTATGTATTTATGTATATTTATATTAGATATATTTGCATATATAAAAGGTTAAGAATCCCTAAAGATTGCTTCCATCTCTAAAATTCAGTAAACCATAGAATTTTAAGGAGCCCATGAAGCCCTCTCTCATCAGTCTTCATCTTCTGTGACATCCCTGAAAGCATCATCACCCAGTATCTGCATGCATGGATCTTGTGATACAAAGTTCACAACTTGAGGCAGCCCATTCCACTTTTGAATAGGCCCATTGTTAAAAAATTCCTTGTTACCTTGAGCCTATATCTGCCTCCCTGAACTTGTACCCATTGACCTTTGGGTCAAGCAGAGCAGAACTAATTCCTCTTCCCTGTGATAGCCCTATAGATATTGAAAGACAGTGACTATATCTTTTCAAGTCTTCTCTTCTTTAGTCTAAACATCTCTAGTTATTTCTCTAAGCATTTCTAACATGAGATAGTTTTAGGTCTTCTCATTATTCTGGACTCTCTCCTCTAGTTGTCACCAAGCTTTGCCACCAAGTTTGTTTCTATCTTTCCTGAAATGTAGCTCCAGCACTGAATACAGTAAATGTTACACATGTAGTCTGACCAGGACAGAAGAAAGGACAGAAAAGATGAGTATCTTAGAAGGTCTAGACTTCTTTTCATGCAGCCTAGCATCGTATTAGCTTTTTTAGACGCCATGTCCCACTTTGACTTGTTGGGCTTTGAATCAACTATGAACCCCAGTTTTGTTGTTGTTGTTGAGTTGTTTTGGTCATGTCTAACTCATCGTGATCCCATTTGGGGTTTTCTTGGCAAAGATACTGGAGTAGTTTGCCATTTCCTTCTCTAGCTCCTTTTAGAGATGAGGAACGGAGGCAAATAGAATTAAGTGCCTTGCCCAGGGTCACATGGTCAGTATCTGAGACTGGATTTGAACTCACAAAAATGAGTCTTCCTGATTTCCCAGCTCAGTACTCTGTCCACTGTGCCATCTATCCTAGGTGCCCTTAAAAGCTACGGATGGCTAATAGATGTTCGGTTGTTTTTTAGTTACATCTGATTCTTTGCGACCCTGTTGGGGTTATCTTGACAAAGATACTACAGCTCGTCTTACATATGAAGAAACGGAGGCAAACATGGTCAAGTGACTTACCCAGGATCATACAACCAGTAAGTATCTGAGGTCAAATTTGAAGTCACAAAGATGAGTCTTCCTGACTCCAGTCCTGGCACTCTTATCTACTATGCCACTAAGCGGAGCATTTCTTTTTACTCATGAGAAATGTACTGGAACCCATAGCTATATGACCCATGTGCAATACACTTGACCTCCCTGGGACTCAGCTTCCTCATGTTTAAAATGGGAATCATGGTTCTGACACTTGTTATGTGGAAAGCACTTTGTAAACTTTAAAGGACTGTTTTGATGTGAGCTATTATTTCCTACAATTCTTCCCACTGTTTTTCATTTCACATCTTTTAGAAGGTAGGGGAATCTGGAGTAGATGAGTGAGGAGTGAGAAGGCATTTTTTTTTTATTCAAGGCTCTGGCTCCTTGTTAAATGAGATGCACCAGTCAGAGTCCCCACCAACAGTCCTGGGCCAAGTACCCAAAGGCATTTGCTTCTACAAACACATGTAAGTCCTTTCCTGACACTACCTTTTAGACATATCAAGTTAGATTCCAGTAGATATAATAAACTCTTAAATTCAAACTCTAAACTTTCTAATTGACTTTCAGACATCTTCAACTGGGGCCCTAATAGACACCTTAACTATAACATGTTCACAGCAGAACTCATTATCTTTCTCCCTAACCCCTCTTCTCTCTCCCAACTCCTATCTTTCCTATTACTGTAGAGAGGGTAACACCATCCTCCAGTCCAGCAGGCTCACAGCGTAGGAGTCATCCTAGACCCCTCACTATCTCTCACACTCCTTCCCACCAATATCCAATTTATTGCCAAAGCCTAACAATTTCACCTTTGCAGCATTTCTCAAATAAGCCCCTCTTTACTGACTCTGCCACCACTCTAGTACAGGCCCCCCTCAACTCATGCCTGGACTATTATAATAGTCTCTTGGTGGGTCTGCCTGTATCAAGTATCTCCATACTCCAGTCCATCCTTCACTCAGTCACCAAAGTGATTTTCGTAAAATACAATTCTCATCATATGACTCCTCTGTTCAATAAACACCAGTGGCTCCCTGTTATCTCCAGGATCAAATACAAAATACCCTGTTTGCCATTCAAAGCCTTTCATAGTTGGTGGAGTTGTTAAATGATCCAGCCATTCTGAAGAATAATTTGGAACTATGCCCAAAGAGCTATAAAACTGTGAATACCCTTTGATCCAGCAATACCACTACTAGGTCTGTATCCCAAAGAGATAAAGAAAATGGGAAAAGAAACTATTTGTAAAAAAAAAAAAATTATAGTAGCTCTTTTTATAGTGGCAAAGAATGCGAAATCTAGGAGGATGCCCATCAATTGGGGAATGGCCGAACAAGTTGTGATACATGATTGTAATAGAATATTATGGTGCTATAAGAAATGACAAGCAGGCAGACTTAAGCAAAAACCTTGAAAGACTTACATGAACTGATGTTGAGTGAAGTGATCAGAACCAGAAGAACATTATACCCAGAAACAGCAATATTGCACAATAAAAGAACTGTGTGCAATTTAGCTGTTCTCAGCAAGACAATGATCTAAGACAGCAGACTCATGATGAAAAACCCTATCTGCCTCCAGAGAAAGAACTGATGTTGTCTGAATACAGACTGAAACATATTATCCCCCCCTCCCCTTCTGTCCTCTCTCCCTCCTTCCTTCCTTGCTTCCTTTATATTTTTTTCTTTTTTTGTTCCAGTTGTTTTACATGATTACACACATACAACCTTTATCAGATTGCTTACCTTCTGGGGGGAAGGGGAGGGAATGAGGGAGGGATTAAATCTGTAACTCCAAACTTAAAAAAAAAAAACACAACAAATGTTAAAAAATTGTTTTTACAGCTAATTTGGACAAAAATAAAATATTATTTGAAAAAAGCCTTTTATAACTTAGCCTCCTTCTATTTTTCTAGTTTGATTGCACTTTACTCCCCAGTATTACTCTGATCCATTGATGCCGGCCTCATTGCTATTCCACAAACAAGACATCCCACCTCTCTGCTCCAGGCATGGTCTCTGTCTGTTTCCCATGCCGGGAAAGATCTCCCTTCTCTGCCCTGACTACTAACCTCTCTGCTTCCTTTAAGTTCCAGCAAAAATCGTGCCTTCCACAGGAAGTCTTCCTCATTCCCTCCCAATTCTAATGCTTTCCTTCCATTCATTATTTCCTATTTATCCTGTAGATAGCTTGCTACATATATATATGTTTGTATATTGTTTCCCTGGTGGATCGAAAGCTCCTTGAAGGCAGGGATTATCTTTTACCTCTTTTTGCACTCCCAGCTCTTACCACAGTTCCTGATATAAATGTTTACTGATTGATAGATTGTTAACACCCAGTCTTAAGTGGACTGTTTGGTGTAAGACAAGAGCAGTAGCAGGCCCATCATCATCTACGTTCCTTAGAATGGGACATGCAAGTACTTTAGCCCACAGGATTTTAGGGTGGGGAAGAACCTTAGAAATCCTCTAGTATATTCCCATTATTTCAGAGATGAGGAAACTGAGTCCCAGAGAGCATGAGTGGATGACCCAAGATCTGTCCCAGGTCATAAGCAGCAGTCAGTGCTAGGATTCAAATTCTGGTCCCCCGATTCTGAATTCCAAGTTCTTTGCAGTCCTGCATGCTTTCTAGTGAATATTCAGCAACGTGAAACGGCAGACAATACATTTCTTCTTGCTCCCTAAAAAGTCCTTTGCTTTCTTTTGTACATACAAATGTAAATACAGCCAGATTCTTGAAAACAATATATTTGTTCTTGTGGGCCAGTTGATAAGGAATGACTGACAAAAATCCACTTCCTGATTCAAAGGCAGTAAAATGGGAAGGGTTTTGGTATATAGGAAAAAGGACTGGCAAGATCAGGGTTCAGATCCTGACTTTGCTGCTTTACAAGATATGGTAAGTCACTTGACTTTGCTGATGATTCATTTTATCGTCTGTAAAATAGGAGAATCAAAATAACAGCAGGACTACCCACTTCACGTTGTTTGTGAGGCTCAAATAACATGATATATATAAGTTTTAAAGTGTTATAAAAATATGATTTTATAACTTGATGTAAAATCTTCCTGTTTCATAGTTTTTAGAAATCACTTCCTTAGCATAAAGGCTGGGAAGCAGTGCACGAAAATCTTTATCTTAAACACTTTGTTCATCAATCTAAATTTTAGAAATCATTTTTTGTTAGGATTTAAGTATATAATTTGTCAACTTTACCTAAAAATAAAGCCCATTTTAGTTTCTGAAATCCTTTCCCTGTCCTCACCCCCTTTCACATTTCTAAAAATGACTTTTAAAGCTACTTAGTCTTATATATTAAGTATACATTATGCTTCTATATGAGCCTAGGGCTGCCTTCTGGGCTCCAATGGAAAATCAAACAAAAAACAACTTGTCTGTGATGGAACTTTAGAAGGCAGGCTTGGTCCCTGCAGCTTCCTATGAGGCCTTGGCCTTCTCTAGGGATATTACAATCTCTGTCTTTATGCAGCATGGAAGCCACTGGGTAGAGATTATCACACCCTTCCTCAGCTCCTCTGTCCAGCATAAGTCCTAAGAGCCTTGAATAAGCTTCCTTGAGTGCCAAGGAGTCTTCAAGATGCGAACATTTCCTGGGAGCTCTCAGGTAGAACTTGAGATCACAAAGTCTATTTCCATTTGTAAAAAAAAATTAAGAGGTATGGACTTATTCATCCTAATTCCCTTATAATATTGTATAGTCTCCTGATTTTATTTGCCAACATAGTCTGAGAGTAAGAAGTGATAAAATGAGTCATCCACATTGCTTTTAGTGTCTGAAAATAGAATTTTTTTTTTTACTTTGAGGGAGGGAGGGCATTAGGCATTAGAAGTCTATCCTTTGTTGTTCAAGTCTATCCTCATCCTTAGGATATTATCTCTTGGGATGCCTACAGTTTCTATTCCTCAGAATTATTATTATTTTTACATACTAAGTTTTTTTGCTAGTAGGGGTGCACAATCAAAACACTTTGGAGACTGTGGGCCACCCTCTAAGACTATAAATTGCGAAGAAGGTGAGACTAAGAATATTTAGTTGAAATAACCATGCATGGAACCCAAATGTGAATGACTTGAGAGGGCATCACCAGGAATCATTTTCCAAGATCACACTGAAGTGGAAACAGTACCTTTTTATTTTTCATTTTTTTTGTGCCGGAGGATTTGGATTCATACTTTAGCTTTTCCACTTACTGGCTTTGTGATTTCAGCAAGTTGCTTAACCACTCAGATACTCAGTTTACTCATGTGTTAAATGATGGGTTGCATTAGATGATCTTCAAAGTCCCTTTGAGCTCTCCTTCTATGATCTCATGACCTTTGTTCAATGGAAAGGGGCAGGGAAGAGACAATCTCAAAGCCCTCTTGCTTCCTCAGGGGTGGCATCAAATAACTAGGTGTTTGTTCTGTGTTCTGTTTTGTGTCATTTCTATTTGAATCACACTTGGAAAATGGAAGTAAGCCTGAGCTGAGTAATGGGAGCCTTTTATGGCAAAAATCTGATTTTTTTGCCTGTTTAAATTACAATGCTGAATAATTATGTATGGGTAAAAACTGTCAAAAGTATTCTTAAATAGTACCTTGGCAGTGTGCTCAAATTAGTTTTCATTACGACCTATTTGTAAATCATTTGAACCAAATATCTCAGCCTGTAAATGTAAATGTGTTTTTGTTTTTGCTCTGGAGGTTAGGTCAGCAGAAGTCTGCAACAAATAGGGTTGCTCGGGTGGAGGTGACATGATTTACTTAAATCAGGCAATTTCCCCATTAAAGCGTTGAAGCCTCAGCTCGTAAAGACACTCTTTAGCAGATGAACTAAAACGTAGCGCAGCATTTGTCATATTCAGTGATTTGAAAGGAAAGAACAATTATAAAAATGAATGTAATTCTCTGTTGAAGGAAAAAAAAAACCCAGTTTTTGCAGCAGGGGGTGGTTCATTTTCAATAGGATTTTTTTTTAAAAAAAAGGATTTTTGCAGCAATTCTGCTGCCATACAAACGTCCCACAATTAAAATATAGAAATGTGCTGGTTCTAGGGCCGGTGTTAGGCAGCTGTAGAAATCAAGTCGTTTTCGGAGGGTGAAGTATTTTTTTCCCCTTCTTGCAGCATTCATAATGATTTTTTTTTCCGAAGGAAAAGCCCCATTATTATAAACTGAATTCCCCCTTCCCCCCTTTACTATGCTGCTTTCAATTAGCAGGGATTATTAAAACGGCAACATTTTAAACTGCTGCTGAAGCCGCTTTGGGGGGAGGGGGGAGGTTTCCTGCTCTGAGCCGGAGGCGTCACAATAAAAACTGATTGATTAGCAAAGAATGTAGTTACAGTAACTGATGCCTGGTGTCACTTTATATGCATTTCATGGGCTGGAATTGACGGCCCCGAAAATTTAGCTATTCAGCAGGAAACTTAACCTTTGCCTCATCATGCTGCAGCACCTTCCACGGACAGGAGAAGGCTCTGAACTCACAAAAATCTTCGGTGCTTTAGGGCCTTCCTTCTTTCTCCCATCCTCTTACTATCACAACAACTATACCCAGCATTTATTTAAGGTTTTGAGGTTTGCAAAGCACTTCAAGCATATCAAGTATTAGAACCATAACATCTTATGAAGTAGGTACAAGCATTACACCCATTTTACAAATAAGGGAACTGAGGCTAGGTAGAAGGGGTTAAATTACTTTTCCAAGGCCACACAGGGAGTGTAGGAGGCAGTGTGATACAGTACTGGCACTGTAGTCCCAGGTGTTTGTTCCCTCATTTTTCAGTCATGTCCGACTCTTTGTGACCCCATTTGGGGTTTTCTTGGCATTGATACTGGAATGGGTTGTTCTATTTCCTTCTCCGACTCTTGGGACAGATGAGAAAACTGAGGTAAACAGAATTATGTGACTTGCCCAGGGTCATACAGCTAGTGTCTGAAGCCAGATTTGAATTCAGAAAGATGAATCTACTGTCTAACTGCCCCAAGGCTGAGGACCTGGGTCCAGAATCTCATTCTGCTATTCACTACCTATGTGACTTAGACCAAGTAAGTCACTTGACTCCAAGCCTCAGTCTCCACTTCTGTAAAAGGAGACTGCTGGTTTCTAAACTCCCTTCCAATGCTAGATCCATAATCCCTCTGAATTCCAATCTTCTTTACTCTAAAGTCAGCTCTTTATTCAGGATCGAACCACACTCCCTCTGGAGAACTCCAGAATCTTGTAGAATCATATAGACCTGAAGGCAGATGGGAATTCAGGGGCCATCAAGTCCATTGAAAAGGAGGAACTTCAGCCTTTGGGGAAAGAATGAGAGGAAACACTTTATGAAGCCAGCCTCCACAGAGAATTTGTACAGTATATGGCACCTGAATTCCGGTTCTGCCCCTGTTAGGTAGGTGACCTTGGCAAATCATGTAAACTTTCCAGGCCTTCGTTTCCTTCTTTCTGTCCATCCTGTGAGGGCCCTTCTAGCTCTGAATCTGTGATCCTGCATGTGGGAAGGCAGGTGTGATACCTGCCTGAGTGAGTAATCTATCTGATGAAAAGACTAGGGGGAGAACTGAAACACAAAGGGATTCTTATCATGGAGCCCTTTTACAGACATGGAGGAAAGTCAAGGCTAAGAGAAGACCAGGGATAGGTCACCTGTTATGGTGTGGTGCTTATGAGAGGCAGTGTGTCATAAAGGAGAGTTCTGGGTTAGGATTCCATAGAGTCCTACTTTTGGCTCTAGCACTTCTTAACCATATGACGGTGTCCAATCACTTTTGAACCTCAGTTTCTCTGTTCATCAGATGGAAATACCCTAACGGGAATGAATGCAAATAAGAAATATTCAAGGACAAATTTTGATTAAACACTAATATTTGGGGTTGGCTGAATTATTATGGGAAATCATTATCTATCTCAGTATACCTCACTGTGGGGATACCTAGAACTTCATTGTCCTGCCTAGGATGGTCTTGAGGATCAGATGAGATATGTGACTAAAAATACATTGTAAAGTACTACACAAAGTAAGATTATTTTTAATAATTATTGCTTAAACTTATATTGTGCTTTAAGGTTTACACATTATCTCATTTGATTAGTGAGATTATATTAGACACACTTCACGTATTGCTAAAGATCTTCATTATTGCCCTAGAGTGAACTTTGGGTTCTTACTGGAATTTATAGCACAGTATCAAGAAAATAGGCATAGATTGTTTTGAGGTGGAAGGGTGGGTGGGTTTGGACCATGCAATCGGGTCTCTTCTGCTGTAAGAGGGCCTGCATTGAATTATGAGTGAGATTTGAGGAGAAGGGTATATGGAGAGAGTGCTAGACTGGACCCACTCAGAGTAAATCTTGTCAAACTAATTTGATTTGAAGGTGTTTTTTTGTTTTTTTTTTGATGGAGTAATGAAGTTAACAGGTGAAGTTGGGTCAGTTGATGTAATTTATCTTGATCTTACATTTTATAGAGAACCCCATAAGAAGGCTATTGAGCAAAGTCAGAGGCTTGGGTGTCAATCTTGAAGTAGTGAGATGGATTGGAAATAAGTTAAGTGGAAGGAGACAAAAGGAATTTTCCAAGATGAATCAGGCTCTCCTTGGTAGGAAGTGACAAGTGACCACTGTAGAGGTTTGAGACTGGATGAGAGAAAAGCTGACTGTTACCAGTGACACATGGCCCAGAAGATAGGTGATAAATCATTGCCAGAAGAGAGCAGGAATGGGGGGGAAGGGGCAGTGAGGGAGGAAGAGGCCTCATCACTCAGGGTGTTGATGTCTTTTGTTTCCAGGGGTTGAGCAATTTCTCCAGCCTCAATGTGCATAAAGTGTGTGTGTCTGGTATGTCTCCCAAAAAGCTTAGCTGACAGATCAAACCTAAGTACTCCATTTTCTTAAAGGTAGAATATTCGTTTGAGGATACTACTTAAGAAATATTTCAAAAGCCGACAAAACTAAGAAGCTTAACAGAAAAAGTTGGACAGTTCATAGCAGAGTTCTAAAGGCTATTGTAGGCCAAAGAAAAAGAGTGACCATGTCTTTTTCCAAAGAGTAAGCATGATTTCACCTAGGGAGCTTCTCATTTCTTTTACCTACAGGTTAGAAAACTGATCTCTTTAAAAATGAAGGGTGTCTACACTTTGGTGGAGTGGGAAAAGCTTGACCTGATGGTGATGTAGAAGGATTATAGAAATCCCAGAGAATATTCTTGATGGGAATGCAAATCAGAAAATTCAAGAACAAATGTTGATTAAACAATTTTAATGTTGGGGGATAAATTATGATAGGAAATCATTGTATATGCCTTTTCAAGAACTGTATTATTTTCGAATATATTTTAAGATGAAGCTTCTAAAAAAAAAAAGGCATGGATGGCCTCTTTGACAAAACAGATTTGAAATGATCTGGAGTCTTGCTAAAGAGGTTTGTCTCATGGTGTAACTTTTTACTACCATGAAATGGTGAAATCCTGAAATGTGCCTGTCTTGAGAAAGGTACGTCTCACACTTATTACATGCGTCTAGAGAAGAGATGACCAGATTACCAAACAGGGTGTTGTTTATTGCATCATTCCTGTGGCTTCCCAGATCCAGAACCTCTCAGTACTTGGGACTGCCTGGACTTTCCAACCAACAGTTACCGTACCTTATCTTTGAGTCTTGAGTAAAATTTCCTCTATCTCTTAGGTTATGACATATAATCTTTCTCACCTCCAGCTCCCCAAAGCCCTTACTCTTTCTGTGGCACATTTTTCTGTTTCGCATTAGAGTTGCTGAGGTAAAGATTTATTGGGCTATAGAGGTGGGGTCTCATGTCTCTCATTAGACTATAAACTCCTTGAGGGCAAGGACTGGGTCTCATTAATCTCTATATTCCCTCCTCCTCCCCCAGAAACTTGCATAGAACAAATGTCCCACAATTTTTTTTTTTCTGTTTTAGTTTATTGAATCTCTTTTTGGAGATCAGAAGATTTACTGGAAGGAAATTCTTGCCAGGTCAAAGAAGCCAAGCATCCTTTTCTCCACTAGCCTCTTGTTTTGTACTCATTAACATTAACTATCTCAGCTTTTTAAAAAAGAAATCAAAGTACCAAAGGAAGTAAAATTGAACTCCAAGTTAATCTAATTGCATTAGAGGTCTTGGAAATATGCAAGTGCTCACTAAAATCAGCCCAACCTGGTACATTTCCCTTTCAGCCAGTAAAGGGAGTTAGTTTTTCCCTATCCTCTCCTTAAACCTGAAAAGCTGGATTTTTTTCTCCCTATTTTAACCTGCTGACCCACCCCAACTTTCTTCCCCTCAACCAGTCATGTGGGGTGTTAGTGAAATGGCAAGAGAGAGTGGGGGGCAGGTAGAGTGGTCTGTCCAATGGTAATGTGGACCATGGCTATTCCCAGATATTACTCAAAAAATACAAACAAGAGGCATTTATTACCTCCAAAGTAGTGTTTGCTCTATAGTGCTGAATAGAGAGGTGAGGTATTGCTGCTGTTATCTTTTGAACTAACTGCTATTGCGTGTTCCATGACCAGCCCTGGCAGGGGTTTTGTTCCCATGAATGAATGGGCTATAAATCTGTCTGAGTTGACACTAGCAGCTGTGCTAGAGAGTGTAAAGGGAAAATTTGCAGGAGAATCTCGTGGTCTTTGCTTGCCTGGAAAATGAGTTCAATAAAATGGAGGTGATCAGTGCTTATTTATAGGGCAAGCTGATACATCCAGCATTGGCTGTCAGAGTTTACTTAGTGTTTCCTCATTTATGCTCGCTCTGTATAGCAAAACATGGTACTGTAAAGAGCTTATAATGCTGTTAGGTTGCTTCAGTCACCATTGTATGAAAGAGCAAAAGCAAAATAAAGGGGGAAAAGGAATCAAGAGACACAGATAAAGGGAGTATTTCATGATTTGGCTAGACCCCTTTTCAGAAGCTTCCAGAGGGGGCTGATTAGGGAGGTTTTATATTGACGATTTAGGGAAGCAAAAAAAAAAAAAAGAAGGAAGATGAGGAAGAAAAAAGGCCAGAAAGATTCCTTTATTTAAATGCTGTTTTTTGGAGGGTGAGTGACAGGAAATGGGATAAAATTAATTGCCATTTTCCAGGCCTATGAAAACAATAAATTCCAACAACCATAAATTTAGAACTGGGTTAAGTACTGAAAACAATTTATTGCTAATTTTTCCCCTTAATTGCATTCCCAAGAAGAAGGTTTGGTGCTTACTGGTGGAATTATTATATAAAAATTATACATTAGAAAGCACAACCAACTGTAAATCAAAAGCCTACCTGAGACAGGGTCAGAGTTCCTTGCAATTCATTCTCCCACCATGGAGACAGTCTCCACTGAGACTCTGAGCACATGAAGGGCCAGGGAGAAGGCACCCCACGGTCATCCTCTTCCATTCTCTGGGACTCTGCAATCACTTGAGCAAGAATCTCACTTTCTTAAAGTGAAAATATGATTCATATTTTGAAAACAGAGTTCCAGGGAGAGAAGATAATGGAATCATCACCAAATTGATCACATTGTCCAATTTAATTTAAATTTAGAGCCTCTCAATTGTTTCCAGATAACTAAACTAAGGCCATTCAATGGCCTTACCTTGTTGGAGAGGAAGGTACAAGTAGTAGATGGAAGTTTTGTTGTTCAGTCATGTCCAGCTCTGTGTGATATCATTTAGGGTTTTCTTGGCAAGGATGCTGGAGTGGTTTGCTGTTTCTTTCTCCACTCATTTTACAAATGAGGAAACTGAGGCAAACAGGGTTAAGTGACTTTTCCAGGATCACACAGCTAGTAAGTGTCTGAAGACAGATTTAAACCCAAGAAGATGAGTCTTCCTGACTCCAGATCTGGTGCTCTATGCATTATGGCACCACCTAGCTGTCCTGTAGATACAACTAGGTTGGGTTATTTTTAGACTATTTCTCTCTGTATTAGAATAGAGTTCTTAGGATCCTTTCCATTCTTGATAGGTTTTCCTATTGCAGCTGGATATTTCATAAAGTTTAAGCAGTAGAGCTAGAGATTCCTGATTGTCTCTGATGCAAAAGGACCTGCTCCCAGTGAAGGGTGGGTAGAATGGGTGGGAGTGGCAGGAGGCTGTAATGTTAGGGATTGATTGAATCAATTGACTCCTACCCTTATGTGTCCAAGTACTAAAGGGATACACTGTAACCTTGGCCAGAGTAGTGTAGCCTATATCGTCTTGGGCTATCCGGATGTGATTTGTTATCCCAGCTGCTTTTGTGCAGAGGAAACACAGACTTCTGTTGAGAGGATCAAAGGTTTCTTGCCTGTATCAAGCTGTCGTCATTACTGGAGGCCGTAGTAGAACAGAGCAGGGCTGGGCTCAGCAGAAGAGCTACCTGAGTTTATCTGATGGGCACTCAGCTTCCTTTGTGTTCCCTGATCTCCAGCAAACACTTACAAATGACAAACAAGTTCATTGACTATTATTTTGAAGAGGGGCACAATTCTGTCCCCAAATCCCTAGCTTTGTAAAAATCTATCAAGCCTCCATCTGTAGGGTCAGCAGAGTTGAGACTACTTACAAGGCTTTCTGTTCTTGAGTGCTTGAAGACTGACTCTTTTAAGGGAACTAGAAATTCACTTAGCATCCTCAACAGGCCCCAGTAAAATGGAAGGGAAGATGACCATCTAGCAGAGAAAGCTTTCTGTGAACAAGCTATTAACAATTTTGTCCTTGAGGATTTAGGTAAGGGGTAGGGAACCTGTGGCCTTGAGGCCAAATGTGGTCTCCACCCCTGATTTAGGCACTTCTTTTTCCTGTTAAGACCCTGTTAAGACTCTGGTTAAGACCCTCTGTCCTGATATTCACATACTCATTGGGTAATCAGTGTAGAACAATGGAAAGAACACTAACCTGGGAACTGGAATATCTAGGGTCTAGTCCTGGGTTGAGCTGACTTTGGACAAAACACTTCATCTCTGAGCTTCAACTTTCTACATCCATGAAATAGGAGTAATGATTACTTCTTTGTACACCTAATACATCGATGGTTGTGTAAAGGGCTTTATAACGAGTAGGCACTGATTCTATTTTTTTTGAGGGGTTCAGGGAACACCATTCTGCAAAATGGATCTAAAACTCACAGTTTTAGAGAATTATACTGGAGAACTGAGTGGTTTAATGGTTTAGCTATGGTCAGTGGTTTAGTATGTGTCAGAGGTAACTCCCAAAAACAGGCTCTCCTGATTCTAAGGCCAGTCTTCTGTCCACTGTGTCACACTGCCACTCCCAGAAAAATAAAGTCGATTTTAAAAAATGTTACAGAAGTTCAAAGGAAGGTGCCATTGCTTTTCCTTGAGCTAGAAAGGTAGAACTTCATGGAAGAACTGTCATTTGAATGAGGCTCAAAGGATAGATAGGATTTTGATAGGTGGATTCTATATCAGTCCAATGGGATCTTCTTGGGAAAGATTTGCCCCTAATCAATCACTTTAAAAAAATTCAATTTATGCATTTTAAAGCATTATATGAGAAGGCAAAGGAATCTTTTCCCTCTCAATTCCAATACCTGTTATATATAGCATCTAAATACACCTGTGGTAAGAGACTAAACCAATGCTCTTCAAAGAATGCTTACTTTCTGTTAAATAAACCCTCTGGATTTTTTGAGGGAGATATATTTGGAAGGAAGTATGATAGTAGGTCTTTTTACTCCCTATTCAGCAGCAATACCCTCATATAATTGGGGAGAAAACCAAAGACCTATCCCTTACAATCTTTGCATTTCTCTTTTCTTGCCACCAAGTTCTCTCTTTCTTTATACTGCTGGTGTGCGCGCGTGTGCACTTGGCTGGTTTGTTCTGATTTTGGGCACATTCTGATTGGCTCAGCGGTAGGCTGCTGCTGATCATTAATGTCCTAAGGGAGAGTGTTGGTGAGATGACAATGCAATTAACATCTCCCTCTTTGATGAAGAGCACTGAAGAAGCTAGTAGAATTTTTGGAATTTGAGGATTGGTGGATAATAAGGGGTGAAACAAGATGATTGCAATATACTGGGTTGTGTTTTGATATTGTACCCCAGCGTCCATGGGGAGGCCACTCTGGAGGCCCCTATACTGATAAGACCCAGCAACAGCCATCAGCTGCCTGTATTATTTCCTTCAGGGTGACTGTAGTCATTCTGCCTTCTTTATTTTTAGCGAATGGGGGGTAGCTAATGTTACCTTAACCACTCCAGTGATGTTTCAGGAAATTTATTTAAAATTCAATTTGTACATCGTGACTTTAAGCACTACTTTTGGGGGAAGTGAGTTTTGCATTATGCCATATCTGTTCGGGATTATGGACACAGAGGGAATATGTATAATTTTTATGCACTATGTTTATTGGCACATTTGTGTTAATAGCCAATAAGATGATATTGCCATCTTAATGTGGTGCAAGACTCTGTGACTCTGTGTCTAATGAGAGGGGGCCTTTGTTCTTATGAGTATGGGTACGAGAGAGAGAAAGAGAGAGAGAGAGAGAGAGAGAGAGAGAGAGAGAGAGAGAGAGAGAGAGAGAAGCTGGCCCTGGGTCCAGAGAAGAAATATTGGTAACATTGATAACCTAGGTCCTAAATAGTAGGCTAGCAGTTGCTATACCCTTTAGGTAATAAGCCTGTGGAGTTAGCTATCACATGTAGTTAGCTATCATGTAGCAAAGTATTCTCCCTTTGGATAATCATGATGGAATAGCAAATGATCCCAAATAATATTTAATTCTCAATTAACTGAAGTCATATTCTCTTGACTTACCTTGAACGACCCTGATGATTTTAGGAACTGCTATTCCTGATGCCTTTTGCAGTTACTTCCTTCCATCCCTGGCAGATGCTGAGCTATTGGACAGTTGACCATCTCACGGTAATATAGCTCCTCATGGTGACTTGCATGCAATAATTTGTCAAGATGCACCTTTCATAATGAATTATTCATGTAAATTACACCAAGAAACACTGTAATATTAGTTATATATATGCAGTGCCAACAGCACATTAGTGCAAATTTTGTTCATTGGAAAATTAAAAACAGGACATTTTCTGCTCAAATGGATGAGTATTGGTGATTAGGTCTTCTGTGTCTGCATGGAGGCAGCAAATGGAAATTTCGTGTTGCAGACTGATTTGCCAAGTAATGCCATCACCTTTGCTGAATAGACAGAATGCTGATCATCCAAGGAACCATAAGTAAACCCATAATAAGTATTTTTGTTTTAATTGTTCAGGTTCTACCAAGACCCAATTTTTCACCAAACATAGTGACTGGATCAAATTAGAAAGTAGAAAGGAGAAAGCAAAGGTCTCTCTGTGTCTGTGAATCAACATTTTCTAGGGTAAAAAATGAAAGTCAAGGAACACCCAAGTTTAAATCATGATCCTGACGTTTACTAGTTGTGTGGTTATAGGTGATTTCCCAAGTCTTCTTTTCCTCATTTGTTAAATGGCTTGTGTGTGTGTGTGTGTGTGTGTGTTGTGTACAAGGTACTAATATCTATCACAGGGTTATTGTGAGGATCATACAAAGTAGTGTTTGTAAAGTACTTTGCAAAAGTCAAAGGGTCATATAAATGTCCAATCTGATTACCTTGACTTTGGACCCCAGCATCTCCTTTAAGCTAAGATGCTTTTAAGTTGGCTTGTGGATTGGATACCCGAGGAGACCAGTCATCAGGTTGCCTTCAGTGTAACTTTAAAGGTGTGTGTGTGTGTGTGTGTGTGTGTGTGTGTGTGTGTGTGTGTGTTTTGATATTTCTAAAGAAAAAATTCCAAATGGTTGTGATCATCCCTCTTTCCTCTTCTAGATCTCTCTGGTTATGGGAACAAATCTTGACTTCTAGAACTATTAGTAATGGACAGAGAAAAGTGCTTTCACCTCTAGGAATCTGCTCCTTTGGTGTCATTTTTAGTGATCAAACTAAAGGAAATCTGTCTGGACCTTGTATTGGGTTTCTGGGTTTTTGGAACAAACTTCTTATTCTCTTTGCTCACCTTTAAGGAATAAGGCAGGATTGGAAGTTTCAAGTACAGAATCCATTTGTCCCAAAGCTCATCAATATGAGGGCCCAGAGCTGAGAGCCTATGAGGTCATTAATCTCTTTCTCATTAACAATTTCTACTAAGGGTACCCAGGACTGTGCTAGACCTGGTACCTTCTAGGAATGTCCCAATTACACACCAATATTACTAATGGTGGAAGATGTAGAAACACAAAAATCTGATAAAACAATAAACTAAGAGGAGAGTTGGATGAACATGTAAAGTGGATTTTTTTTTTCTGATATACAGATAATATGAGAGGTTTTCAGGGATGGTCATAAGCGCAGAGTAAAGTGTGGAAATGTATGAGCTAGGCAAGTAATAAAATACAGCCATCTTGCTTCCGTCTTCAGATTTTACTCCTATATTATCCCAGTTTCTCTCTCTCTCTTTCTCTCTTTCCATATACATATATGTATAATATACATATAGATATACATTTATATCTATATGAAATGATTACACGAGTAGATCTTATTTTCTGAGTTTTGTTAAGAAGGGGTGAGGTGCTTCTTTGAGATTTCTGAGAGCTTCTTAAGAATAGAGGCTGAAAGGGCCTGGAAGAAGCTGACTGCTTTTAGAGCCTTGGTAGTCAGTCATGATCTTCTTGGGCTCTCCAAATTTTCCTCTCTTCAAAAATTTCCAATTTAATAACTGTACTTAGGTGTTTTAGACCACATAGTGTTTGCAACAACCGTTATGGCTCTATTATGATAATACTAGAAAGTTGCATTATGAAATAAATGCATTTTAAGGTTTTTCCCTGGCAACATAATGTAAAGATCATTCTGCATGTTGGCACTAAAGAATCAAAAACAGTTTAGTCAGTGGATGTGAACACTGTTTCTTGTCATCCAGTTAATGGATCTACTGTTGTTTTTGTGTTCTTTTCAGCTCTGCTTGCCGTACATCAATGAAAAATTACGGTTTTTTTCCTCAGTGCTACAACACTAGTCATCTTTATATTCAGCGTATTCCCCTTCAAATCTTCCACTGTAAAATGTCTACCATTCATGGGGCCTTTTCCCTCAGCCATTTACCTGGTTTTTGGCAACTAAGGGTCAATGCTTCTTGCTTATTAATGTTCTGTATAACAAATACTAGCTCAGTTGCCTTAGTCATGTGAAAGCCTGAAAGAATAGAAGCTTTTAGTGTATAAAGGGCAGACGGAAAATTCTGCCTTTAAAAAAACAAAACCCAAACCCCTGTTTACTGCATCTCTACAGTCTGTCATCACTCCTCCTAGCATTTAAAAACAGCCCTCCCTGACACTGTGATGGGCAGAGTACTCTTTGGCGTTCACATCACTTAAGCCGAGACCCAGCAGCATCATTTCAGTGTGCTTCACAAAGGGTTGAACTTTCTTCTTGGAAACATTAGAATCTTGGCAGGGAAAGTTTGCTTTCTTTGAAGTTGGTGAGGGGAGGTCCTAAGTAAGGGACCCCCTCACATTATTATCCATGTTTGGACTGGAGGGGTTGCTCTCTTAGAATGGTAGCTCTAGTGAAAAACATTGATGATGCAAGGATCAGAGATTTTGACTAACACTTCTACAATCTCTTACACTGGGCACTTCTATTCTTCCAGTGGTCCAGGTTTGTAACTTTAGGCTTATTCTTAACTCCTTCCTCTTCCTCTCTCCCCAGAGCTAATAGATTCTCAAGTCATTTGACTTTTACCTACCTCCATAACATCACTTGAATCCATTCTTTTCTCTCTCCTTACATGGCTCTTATTTTAGATCCACCTCTCATTATCTTTTCCAGTTGTCTCCTGATCGATCTACCTGCCCCAAGTCTTTCCACTCTCCAACACAGCCTCTTCAAAGCTGCAAAATTAATGCTTCTAAAGTTTGACAGTGACCATGTTCCTCTGCTACTCAAGCTGCATTGGCTCCCTATTGCATTTGGATAAAATACATTCTCCTCTGGCATTTAGAACCTTTCATAATTTGGCTCCAACCTATCTTTCCAGACTGATTCCCCACATTTCCCACATTATGTGTTCTAGCCAGGCCAACCTACTTGCTATTCTCTGAGCATGACATTCTGTCTTCTGGCTCTTTGCCTTTTTGCAGGGTGTCTCTGTCTCCAAACCTGGAATGCTCTCTCCCCTTACCTCACCCTCATAGAATACTTAGCTTCCTTCAAGGCTCATCTCAAGGCCTTTCCTGATTCTCTAGGTATTGATGTTCCCCGTTCCCCAAATATTTTGTATTCAAGATCATCGAGTCATATAACTACAGCTAGTCAGGGAGGCCAACCCCTTCATTTTGCAGGTGAGGAGAGGGAAGCCCTAGAGTTAAGAGATTTTTCTCAAGGTCACATGGGTAATAAGTATCAGAGATGCTTGCTGATTGATTGTAGAGGGAGTTTCCTTACCTGGGAGTTCCCTGCATTAGTGTCACGTGAAGATCTAGTCCCTCTCCCTGTTCTATTCTGTGCCAGGTGTTGTGCTAGGTGCTAAGGACACTTATCTTAAGAATGAAACAATCCCCACTCTCAAGGAGCTTATAATATAACACTGGGACCCTCGGGAATTAAATTTGCTATCGTCAAAGTATTTTCTATCTCCTTACCCCACTCCTCAACAATCCACCACTTACCCGTTCATTAATGTGACTCACATAAAGGCCTGGGCATTAGCCTTCAGCCTCAGCTTCCATAATCTTACCCCTTTCCAAACTCCAGCCTAGGCTGAGTCTGAGTTGTTGGGCTTTTTTTGTTTTTTTGTTCATTTGTTTTGTTGTTGTTCTTCAACTTTGAAAATCCTAGGAAGTGATAAAAATCCTAAATGGCGAATGAGCAATTACTGAGGGTAAAAGACAGCCTGTATGGAATAGGTCTGGAGAGATTAGAATGACTTGTTGCTCCCAATCTTTTTCCTATTTTTGTGCCCCTTCCTCCCCATCCTCATTGGCTGCCCCATCACACTCATGGGGATAGTTCTATAAAGCAGATTTAATTCTTGAATGTGACTTTATTGAGAAGCTGCATAATGTAGTGGGAAACAGAAAAAAATATCACTTCCTCCTACTCAACTTCTTAGATTTCGAGTGAAGGAAGACCTGTGATCAAATGTGGCCTTCAACATACACTAATCATGTCACATGGGTAAGTCACTTCAATCTCTTTTGAGTCTCAGCTTCTTCATCTGTAAAATGGGACAAAAAAATACCAATAGCCCTTTCCTCATAGGACTATGGTAGGAATTGAATGAGATAATGTAAGTAAAGAACTTTGCCAATCTTAAAGCATTATATAAATGCCAGTTATTTTTATTTTAAAGTCATCCCAAATTGGTGATAAGATGTTGCAAGAGAGTAAGAATCTATATTATATGCCCCCTTCCCTCTACCCACTTACTTGACTTCCATGCCTTTGTGTAAATGCTTCGGAAGTTACTGTCTCTCAAACAACTGAGACCCAGTTGTATTCTTTACCTTGCTAGGGGTTTGTTAGAGTCAGTTTGTACTATTTGGGAGAGTTGATGGTTAAATTTTCAGGGTGAGTATTTACACTTTGGAAACTGGCAAATATTATAAGTCAGGGCTTGATTTATTGCTTTGTTGATGGTCTAGACTTAAGAAAGTGGTGGAGAAAATGTTAATGATGTAGATTCAACTGAAAAGTATTTCCTGTGTTTTTGGAGAGACAGTTGTTAAATATTTACCAGAAGACTCTCTCAAAACTCCTTGCCCTCATGTCCCCTGCTCCCTCATGACATTTTGTTTTAGGCCTTGACTCTAAGACTTACCATGAGCTAAAACTCACTAGAATAAAAGGATTATACTTTAGATATTATTGGTTTACTTGATTCTGTTATGAATCTTCCTCTTAATAATTAGAGAACAGTTATAAAGGATTAGGATGAAAATTAGTACAAGAGTGGACTCCCTCTCCTCCCCTCCTCTCCTCTCCTGTCCTTTCCCCTCTCCTCTCCTCCTTTCCTCCCTCTCTCCCTCCCCTCCCCTCCCTTTCTCTCTCTCTGTCTCTCTGTCTCTTTGTCTCCATCTCTGTCTCTCTGTCTCTCTCACCTCTCTTCCCCACTGTCTCTCCCTCCCCTCTCCCTCTCCCTCTCTCTCTTCTCACTTAAAGGGAACTGAAAGGGTAGGGGTGAGGAACAATGGTACCTGCTACAGAATATAGTCAAGAGAGGAACGAGAAGGAGAATTTTCTGTCCTGGGCACCCTCCTTAATGAGAGGTCTTGGGAGGAGTCATTCAATCATAGGGAGAGGCTGTAGGGTGGAAGGTAGTTCCAGGGTTGGCATGAGCTCCCAGGACAAAGAGGTTTCTGTATCATGGTAGAGAAAGTCTACACCAGAAGAGCTCATGATGCCATCCTCAACCCAAGAAAGGAATTTCCTTCTCCTTTAAGAAGGCCTTAGTCTCAACAAGAGTTTTACCCAATGTGACTTTTCACCAGACTTTGAGAGATTTTTGGATCAAAGCCTTCCCCCTCTGCTGCTTTGAAAAACAGTCGCTCATTTGCTCTGAGGCCTTGGTAGAAACAGACCCCAGTTAGCCACAATGTCATGGAGTCTTTCCAATGTTTCCATCTCCAAAGTAGGCGATGGATAACGGAATTGAGTAATGGTAAAGCACCATGATTGGTGCTTGCTTCACCATAATGAAGGCACAGATAAATGATGCTGGAATCATGCTCAGGCTGGTGCTGATGAGTCCAGCAGACCCCATTAGGAAGTAACCACTTGACCTCAGGGCAAAAATTCTATGATCTTTCCTCTTTCAGCTCTCACTTGTCTTCTCTTAACACATGAGATCCCTCTTGGGAAGACTGACTCCCCAGAGGTCAAAGGTCTCATATATGATTCACTGATGGGAGTTTGTGTACTGAGAGGAACAAGATTACAGTTGTCCTAGTGTGGCCAAGTGGCTTAGTGGACAGAGTGCTGGCCCTGGATTCAGGAGGACCTCAGTTCAAATCTAGCATCAAACACTTTCTAGCTAGGTAACCCCAGGCAAGTCAGTTAACCCTGTTGCTTTCAGGTTATTCATCTGTCAAATGGGCTGGGGAAGGAAATGACAAACCACTCCAGTATCTTTGTGAATAAAACCCCATGGACAGCATTGGTATGCTATGGTTCGTGGGGTCACAAAGAGTCACACGAATCAATTAAACAACAACAAATCCCTCCTGGGGGGAAGACACAGTGGCCTAGGCCACTTCATTTCTATAGTTGTGAGAGCTGGCATGGTGGCCCAGCATGAATATGAACTCATCCCTCCAGAATACATGTGCATTCACATGAATATGAACCCACCCCTCTAGAAACATGTGCATTCAAATGTATATGAAGCCACCCCTCCAGAATACATGTGCATTCATATGAGTATGAACCCACCCCTCTAGAAACATGTGCATTCAAATGTATATGAAGCCACCCCTCCAGAATACATGTGCATTCACATGAATATGAACCCACCCCTCTAGAAACATGTGCATTCAAATGTATATGAAGCCACCCCTCCAGAATACATGTGCATTCACATATTTTGGGGTGGTTCTACAGGTATGACATGTAACTTGATAGAATCACAACTGGAAGATCAGGAGCTATGATTGGGTGATCAGGAGCACAGGAAAAGAAAACATTCTGGTCCTAGCACTTTGTCCTTGTTACAACCCACATGATTTACCATGATTCATCATCGTATTGTAGGATTATGGGCTCACTTAGAGATTATCTAGTCCAGTCTCCTAATTGTTCAGATCATGTGATCACAGGATCATAGATCTCCAGCTGGACAGGGCTTCAGAAGTCATCCAGTTTAACTCTTTTCCTTCACAGCTAAGGAAACTGAGGTCCAGGGAGGTTAAGTTATGTGTCTAATGTTACAAAGAATAGTATTAGAGGTAGGATTTGAACCCACATTCTCTGACTACACAGTCAGTTCTCTTTGCCTTATTCAATAATGCATTAGCTAAACCACCAAGTCAATGCTCTTCCTAGGGCTATAACCTCTCAGTCCAAAAAGGATCCTCATCCAGATGGTCCCATGAGGTCATAAAGATGAGATACCGATTTAAGAGGAGCTCAGTCCCATGACCTCCCCCTCACTTAAGGGGATTTGACAAATTTTTTCCCCAGGTTGCCAACTAATGCAGCCTGGTCTGAGACTCTAGCCATAGACACATTCCCTATAGGAGAGTTTCTGCTACTTTATGGCAAGGAAGTTATATTGACCCTCTTCTTGCTTAGAAAACTACTAGGAATGCACTAATGGGATTTGTTACTTTGTCTTAATGTGAGTACAATTTGGGATCTCAGGATACAGTACAAAGAGGGGCCAGCAATCTCCCTTATGTACCAAGGAGCACCTGCTTCATGGTAGAACCCTTAGTCCCAGACCTTCCAAACATTGTGTGCCTGAAAGGGAAAATCCATTAGAGGTTTCATTGGGAAATGAAGTCTGTCTTTCATCCCACTATTCTTGTTAACCATTCCCTTCAATTTCTCTCTCCTCTGTCTTCATGCTATTCTATCACTGGTATTGAATAAAAGGAATGACCACATAGTATTGGGAAATATAGATTAGAAACCAGGGGATAGATATCTTGCTGTTTTGGAACATGCCTTCCATCGTTTTTATTGTAGGAGTACTGCATAGTTTGTATGAATCTTTGTTCTTCAGTTGTGTCCAACTCTTTGTGACCCTGGGGACCATAGCATGCCAATGCTGTCCATGGAGTTTTCTTGGCAAAGATGTTGGAGTGGTTTGCCATTTCCTTCTTCAGTGGATTGATATGGATCTTAGGAAGTGCTAATATTCAAGCTGGATTTTTATTTTGTAGTACAACCAGTACTCAAGTCATTATAACAATATATAAGATAATGACTGTGTTTTAAAAAAAGGCAGCTCAGGAGGCCCATAGAGCTTGATCTTTATTTTCCTTTTACAATTACAAATCTAGGCTTTGGGAGCTCCAGATAACCCGGAAAGGGGAAGGGAAGTGGTGAATGGTGGGGGGGTAGATTTTAATTTAAAGTAATTTCTCTGTGAATGTAATCTTCTTGAAGGCAGGGACTGTTTCATTTTCTCTCTGTATCCCTACCATCCTGCATGTAGTGGTAGGTCATATATTTACAGATTAGAGCTGGAAGGGATTTCAGAGACCATCAGGTTCAACATTCTCATTTTATAGATGAGAAAATGGAAGCTTGGAGAGGTTATGTGATTTGCCCAGGGTCACACAGCTAGTCAGGGTCTGAAGCAGTATTTGAACTCAGTTCTTTCTGACTCCAGGCACAGTACTATCCACTGTGCCATCTAAGAACTAAATGAATGCTTACTGAATTGAATTGTGTCCTTAGTGCACAAGGGCTGTTCATTGGGCCTGACCAGAGTGGAGGTAGAGAAGCCATAAGTCAGTCATTCAAATGGTAGAGGGCCTTCTAGAGACATAGGCCTAGATGCCATGCCCCAGGTTGAGTAGGCTTAAGCAAAAATGGATCTGGAAAACTTATAGGCGGGGGTCAGTCATTTGGGGACTGTTGAGACTCAAGCCTGGCAAAAGCTCACCAGAAGTAGTAAGGATTAGAACATGTTGGGCATGACCTTGAGGAATGTGATTGCTCATTTAAGAAAGTGTGACTGGCTCACCCAGTGCTTGCTGATCTAGGAATACTTATCAACTATTTTGATGGCTTTACATGACGCAAATGAGTTCAAACTTATCCCTACAGTCTTTCAACTAGGAATTAGAAGAACAGCAGCTATAGGGATGGGTCTCTCCTAGGGCCATCTGCTCCTTTGGAGAATGGGAACTAATTCTCCAAATTTCCAGCTATCACTTAATGTTTGCTACCCCTTTATTGGGGATAGGTGCAATCTCCCAGAACATTCACTGAGCAGTACTAGTAGGAACCAAATCAAACACAACTTGGTTTACCTTTTCCCTGGATAGCTTATACACAATACCCTAGAGTAGGTTAGATGTGCTCCTCAACCATT
This sequence comes from Pseudochirops corinnae, assembly GCA_028646515.1. Taxonomy (NCBI): domain Eukaryota; kingdom Metazoa; phylum Chordata; class Mammalia; order Diprotodontia; family Pseudocheiridae; genus Pseudochirops; species Pseudochirops corinnae. The sequence goes on along the minus strand of CM053585.1, from coordinate 235,195,992 downwards.
CTCTTTCATGATATACAAACATAATACCTTTTATTAAAAGGAAGTCTAGAATTATGGTACACAGGGAATAATAGTGCAGTTTGCTATTACCCAGGTCACCCTGTGTGTAACCGGAACCAACGTATGCCATCTGGATTCCAGACCTGACTTTTGTTTCTAGTACCTCATTGTACAAACCAATTACATGTGTCCCTTGGACAATTTTAGCCTTGACACCTTTGAGTGTGTAGAGATAAATTGGCATGTTGAGAATTTTACTCTTTGGCTCTCAGATTGCCACTTGGTAGTAAACCTTAGACCTTGAGACAGTTAGCTCTACCTTAGAGCTGACTTAATTAGCCCTTGGCTTGCCAGGTATGCACTATTTAAAACTAGCTGGGAGAAAACTATTATGGTGGCTAAAAGACATCAATGAAAAGTGGAGCATGTGGGCATGGTTCTTTGGATGCCAGCCTATATCCTAGTCTACAACTCAGCAATCATGTCCTACTACAGTACTACCCCAATGGCCTGGGGCTTTGTTCCTTTATACCGAATCTCTTTTCCATGCTTGACCCTGGACCACTCCCAACCCCTCATCACTGTGTATTATCTTGAGGCTTGCATAGCAGGGGAAACCTTTTCCAAGTGGAATGAAACAGAGGCAGAGTTTACGAGGTGTACAAATTGACCCATAGGACCCACAACTTGTTCTGATATCCCCTTGGGATACCATCCTGTCAAAAGATGGAATGGCATAGTTCTAAATTGTTTGATGACAGAATGTAGGACAAGGAAGGCCCTTGTGTAACTGCCCCCTTTTCCTTATTCTGTTCTCTGCCCCTTATGTTCTCATGTAAACGCCTTGTAAATGACATTCTCATAATCACTTCTCTCGGCTATTTGTGTTCATTTATTTATTTATTGCTAGCCGTTCCCCACTTATGAAGTCAGAGATGGACGACCACCCTCCCTCTCCATCCCCAAGCTATAGAAGCCCCCTTTATAACAATAACAACAACAAAAGAGAGTTAAGTGAAACAAATCAGCATTCTGACAATATATGCTTCATTCTGTGCCTATAGTCCTCTGCTGAGAAGACAGAAATAATATTGTGCCATCTGTCCTCTGGAGTCAAGATTAGTCACTGAATTGATCAGAGTTTTGATGTCTTTCAGTGTGTGTTTGCCTTTATAGTGTTGCATTTCATTGTATAAATTGTTGTTGTTTTTTGTTCTTCCTAACTTACCTCAGAAGTTTGGTTCTTCTCTGAGACCCTCACAAGTATTGTTAAAGAATGCTATATCTACATCCATATCTTTATCTTTTTTGTCTTGCAGGACTAAAGGACTCTTAGGTGAGATTCACTTTAATTTAACAAACACTTATCCTAATAAGTGTGTTAAGTAGTACTGGGATGACAACTTTGAAAGCAAAGCAGTTTCTTTCCTTAAGAAGTTTACATTCCACTAGCTTGAGGGTAGGGAGTGAAATACGCATATACTGATAATACAAGGTAATTTTAGAAGGAAGAAATCAGAAGTCATGTAGAGAGATTATGGATGAGATAAGTTCTGGAGGGAGACTGGGTTTTTTTTGAAGAGGCAGAGATGAAAAGGGAGGGCATTCCAGGTATGGAGAAAAGTTTGTATAAATTCAAAGAGGTGAGAGACCGAGAACTGAATTTGGGACATAGCTACCAATACTCTAATCTGGCTGGAACGTAAAGTTTGTGAAGGGGAATAGTATGAAATAAACCTGGAAAGGTTGTTAGAAGCTAGATTATGGAAAGCCTTGTAAACTGGAGGGAGTCGTCAAAAGCTTTTGAGCATGGATTGTGTCTACTAGAACCAGGTTGTAGGTGGCAACAGAATGGGTAGGCCATGGACAGCTGGGATTCTGAGACCACACAGGTCCACTAGGGTAGGGGATGTGATCCAGGGTATTCTGGGCTAGCATCATATAATTGGAAGAAGTTTGGGCAGGAGTGGAGCCTCAGGGAAATCTGGAAGCAGACAGAAAGTCCAAGCAGATGGGTGATGGTCAGTATTTTGGAAGTCTGGCAGCATAACATCTGTGGTTTGGGATTGGAACTCTAGGCCTTGGGAAGAATTGGCTAGAACAATTCAGGGAACCAGTCATTGAGTTATGGAACAAAGAGCCAGAACAGAGATTCAGGCTTCGGGATTCATTCAGAGTTCTAGCTACTGAGGTTGGGATACAAACAAGGGGTTTGGTTTCAATGAATGTCAAGTCTCCAGTGACTAAAACTGTGTACAAAGTCAGGTCAAATTTAGCTAAGACTCTCATCAGTATCCCCAGGGCTTCAAATAGCCTCTCCAAAAACCCCCAGTCTTCCTCCAAAGCTCATCTCACACACCACCTCCTTCAGGTCCATAATCCCTCTAAATTATTACTGGAACATAATAGATGCTTAATGAATCTTTATTATTGCTTAATGCAACTTTATTCAGTTGCATTAAGTAATGACTTGAAGATCTGTGGATCCAGGAGTCCTTGTATTTTCCTCACTAAAGCGTCATATTTGGTTCCAAGGCCTGGGACAGAGCTAAGCCCAGAGGCCACCCAGTTCATGTGGTTGATTTCTTGTGAACAAGCCCACAGATATTTAGTCTTCAATCATTCATGTATCTGGGGTTTTATAGGGTGGACAGTATCTCCACAGACATCGTAATTCCTTTATGCCTTAGTTGACAGAATCATGAAGCTTTTGGTGATAGTCTCCTTCTGTGCTTAACTGGTCCTGTGTGTCTACACGGGCTGTCACCTTAAAAGCCTTCTCAGCCTGTCTGGGCCTTCCACAGCTTATGACAGTCCACTTCCAAAGCCTTCAAGAGCTCAGGGTCACCTCCATGCCATCATGGGGCATTGGTAAAAGAACTTTAGTGCTTGGTGTTTTGACAAAGAAGATTGGCTCTTCCGATCTGCAAAGCCAGAGAGTAGGAGAGTTGATTTTTACGAGATAAATGGTGATGAATATCCGCCTAGCAGGGGCAGGATCGAGACCTTGGTATGCAAAGTCCCCAGGAAAATCAATAGAGCAAGCATCTCATTCGATTCATTGGGACTGTGGGTAGTAAACATAACCTATTTTAAAAGTAATATACTCCTACCGTGAAATGACTGTGAAATCTGCTGGCAGAGTCACTCTGGTTCATAAGAGACCAGTCTTAGTGCCACCTAGTACCCTCTGCTGGGCTGTCTAGTCACCAAGTTGTGCTGCTCTGTCAAGTTTCTTCAAGTTGCAATAGCATGAAAGGGTATAAGTCCAGGCTCAGAGGGCAGGCCACGTGGACTTTAAACTGGTCCTCTCTCCCTCTTAAAATGACTTTTGGTTACTCTTTATATATTTTAAATTTATTTGCTCCCATGTATGGTTTTATTTCCCCAATAGAATGTAACCTACTTGAAGGCAGGGGTTATTTTATCTTCTATTTTGGTATTCCCAGTATTAGCACAGAACTTAATAAATATTTGTCAAATTGTTTTTCCCTTGATTTTTTCCAGCACTGTGCCTTGCACACAATGGGTTCCATAAATTTATTTGAAGTGAGCTAAATTCACCTGTATTTTGTGTATGTGGAACTCCGGGTGTGGAAATTTCTTTTACCTATGCAGATCATCACTTCCTCTGCAACTTGGCCATCTTAGGGAACTGCCTGGAGGCACTGAGAGGTTAAAAGATTTGCCCAGTGACCAAAGAGCCAGTATATTTCAAAGACAAGGCTTGAACTCAGAGTGTTCTAACCCTAAGAAAGGCCTTATATCCACTCTTAATGTGGCCATAGACACTGCCATTTAGGAGGAGTTGTAGGCCTATAGGAGGGAGGTGCCTGACTAGAACCTAAGTACTTGGGAAAGGATTATAGCAGCAACTGCACTGGCATCCCCAGGATGGCTACTAGCATAGGTTCTTAGATCTGCTTTACTAGGAAAGAGAGTAGTTTAAAGGGTCAACAATCTTTTTCAATCACATTCACTAGTTCAGAGGAAAAGTCAACACCCTGAACTTCAGAGAAAATACAAGCAGACAGGGCCCTAACTGCCTGCATCAAAGCAATATTGCTAAACATTTTGCATACATCCCTTCATCAAGAGAGCCTCTATATCTGAGCAGTCGGGGAGCTCCAAACATACAGTCTCTCAGAATCTCGACCAGGGAATCACAAGATCCTTCCTATAAGCTAGGTACCCCCCCACCCCCCACTTCCCCAAGCAAAATACCAACTCAGAGTATATATACACTTCTCATAGCTGGGAGGCATCACAACCCTTGTGATTCAGTGCCTAATTAGAAATTAGCAAAAGGTAGGAGCAAGCCTCTCCTAAGCAAACTTCCCTTAATTGGCTCCACATGAGGCCTATTACTGGGTAGAAAAGATCTTAAATCCCATTAACATTACAGGGACCAAGGCAGAGCTTCTACTGGCCATGGTTTGGGAGAACTGTTGCCACTAGAGGAACCCTAAAATGAAGCAAAAATAACAACAATGTTGTGCTGAGTTCATACAGGTGTGGCCTGAACTGAGAGCACCTCACATGCTGCCTAGAGTTGTGATGAAATCAGAAAGCGCAGGGTGCCTACTCCACTTTATGGAACTTTACTCAAAACATTGAAAGAAGAAGTTAAATTCCATAGGTGGCAAAATCCCCTCTGATTGACTCGGGGGGAGGGACAGCTTTGCCCGTGTTGGCGGGGAACTATACTGGGGCACTTGCCTCCGGTGTCCCTGGAATACTCAGGAGGGCAGGTATGTTTTAATAGCACCAATCCCCTGACAAGCCATAGTGGGCTCTTCTTACTGGCAGAATCTTGAAAGTGATGCTCTAAGAGCTCACTGGGCCCCCAAGGGATGTTGCTGCTTCTTGAGGTCATGGCTTTTCCTTGTGTCTGTCCTGTCTATACTAGGAAGGGTATATGATTTGTTAGAAGTAGCCCTTCTCCCCAATTTCTGCCTTTGTCCTTCATCGCCTCTTCCTGGGACTCTCTTTGAATTCTCCCTAGCAATTGTTTGCCTTTGCCTATGATTCTGTGATTTTGTATAGTCTCGAGAATACGGACGTGATTTATAAAGAGGCAGCATGGAATAGTGGATAAAGAATGAGCTTCCCAACTGAGAAGACCTGAATTTGAGACCTGCCTCTTAGCTCACATTGCAGAGGTGGGTGGCCCTTAAAGGGCCACACTTGAGGACCTAGAGGGCCAAGTGGACTCTAGGCAACAGGTTCCTCACACCTGTCATATAGGTTATGAAACCCTGGGCAAGTCACTTAACTCCCTGATGCCCCAGGCAGTCAACTCTTCAAGCTGCAGCTCAGTTACTGATCTGCATTGCCAAAATTTTTAAAAAATGGACGTTATGGCTTAGGTTATGTATTTTTTTCTTTTTAAAGGATTGTGGAACCAAGAGGTACTATGGGACAGTTCAGTAAGGTGATGGGAGGGAGAGGCTTGAAAAAAACCCCAGCCTACAGGTGGTCTGGACTGGTGGAACATTAGTGAGAAGAGGGTAGGCAAGACACAGTAGACCTCCACGATGTTTTATGTTTTTTGCCTGGATGGTTTTCACAGTGCCTTTGGTCTGTGATTGTCTACAATGGTCTGATATGTGGTCTCTGCTTGTCTTGGTTTCTGCTTGAAGGTGTTTTGCTTTGGTTTGCCTGTTGACTTGGGTGTTTCCAACCTCTGCTTTCCTTTTTCCATAAGAGAGTGTGAACTCTGGGCCAGTTGTCTGTCCTGTGAAAGTCAGCTCACTGAGAATGACAGAAGTGCACAGAAATGCAAGTCCAGCATTTCCTCTTTAAAGCAGCAGATGTATTAGTGTTGGTGTCTACCTAAGAAGGGCAGGATAAAAGAGGTCCGAACGGCCCACTCTTGGGGGCGGGGGAGAAACTAGACAGGGCCTTCAGGCTTCATTTCCAAGGGTGTGAAGAAGACTTTCCTTCATCTCTGCCATTTAGCCCTCAGGCAGATGTTACAGACCACAATCTGTTCTGGTCACAAGTAATATTGGTTTTATCTTTGTACCTGTTTGAACAGAAGCAGGGGAAGCTATATGAAACTGCATTAGAATTTCAGTAGGATGTCATGTAGTGGCATCAAGTCAAGACACTGAGCATTTATTAAGTGCCTACTATGTATAGGTCCTGTGCTTAGTACAGGGGATACAAAGAAAGGCAAAGTTAGGATGCTTGGGCTCTAATCTCCAACTATAAAATTAGGAGGTTGGACTATATATTCACTCAGGTCTCTTCCAGCTCAGAATCCTATGGCCTTAGTCCCAGCTCTGCCATGGACTCACCATATAGCCTTGGACAAGTCATTTTATCTTTCAAGAAAATGAGGTCCTTTATAATAGCACTGCGGAAAGGGAAATATGAACCTACTTAGTATGACGAAAGCTTTTAACTTTGAGGGAGAAGGGGTTAAACCTTGGTGGGGAAGAAGCCACCTTTAGGATAGGAACTGTTTCCATGTTAGTCTTTGAATCCCCAGTACCAGTGCCCAGCACATAGTAGATGCGGAATCAATCCTCTTGAATTGAATTGTTGTTACAGACTCATGACCACCGCCCAGTTAGTTCCAACATTTTCCTCAGTCCTTTCTCTGTAAACCCTCCAAAGAGATTCCCAGTATAATCCCAGTCTGGCCCCAGATCAGTGATTTTACAGAATCTGAAGTGCTCTCCACAAAGGAAAGACATTTCTGATTAATCATCCAATCAACAAGCATTTGTTATGCACTTAATACATGTGAAACTTGGTACTTGGTGGGGATGCAAACCTGCCCTCAGGTATCTTACATTCTGATGGGAGAGACAATGTGTATACACATAAATATTTAAGAGATGTAGGATAGATGACAGGTGACTTTAAAAGGTTAAGTCAAAGATATTAGGATTTGGGTTTTGCAATACCAGCTTGTTGCCTTGGTTGTACCTGGTGTTCTTTTCCCTCATCCATAGGCAAATATGGACCTGTACACTTAGACAAGGGCTGGTGGACAAGGATAAGAACAGTGCATCTCATCAGAGATGTAGTTGGGAGCCTGGCAAAGGTTTTCCATTGGGGAAACACCCTTAAGGAGGACAGATTAAATGAACCCACCCAATGGAGTTCTTAATGAAAAAGCCTCTCTCTGCATAACTACAGTGAGAGCTGTTAGACGCCACAGTGAAGAATTTATTGCATGTAATTAGTGCATCCTATTTGCATCAGGCTCCCAAGATAAAGAGCAATTAACACAGGTGGGATTGGTTGGAGGTGAGGAGAGGCCTGCCTGCCTGCCTGCCTGCCTGCCTGCCTGCCTGCCTGCCTGCCTGCCTGTCTGCCTGTCTGTCTGCTTGCCTGTCTCAGGAAAGACTGGCTTTTGGCTAACTGTATAAACTTTGCCCAACTTAACACTAAGGATGAGGAAAGTTGTGGTGCTGAGTGATTGGTATGCATTGTTTTATTTCTTTCATTAATTCCTGCTGCCATTCTGGATGCTCAGATGAACAATAGCCGTAGCCTGTCCAGATCAATACCAGATCGCTGATAGTGCCTATCTGTTCGAAGAGTAGATTATGTGATAAATGGGGCGGTCTGCTTGTTTTGACACCTGCTAGCGGTAGAGCCCAGATCCAACTGGCATTAGTAGAGTTCCATCACAAGAAGCTGGAGTAGCTGATAGAATATTTCCTCCCTGGTACAAAACCCACATAGAGATTGTTACTTTTAAGCTGCAGATAATAGATTCCCAGAGAGAAGGGGGCAGTTTTGTGCCTTGAGGTCAGAGAATGGGTTACTTTTTCTTTTTTCTTCGCCACCTGGGTCTGTAGCTTTGTACCTCCCGGACCTGATCTCTGATAAGGGATCTGTATACTGTATTTTATTTTGAAAGACTGTTGGCCCATTCACTGGGAGATAGGCTTGACTCTTGAGGGGACAAATTACACTGGCCAGCATAGTGCAATGGAAAAACTTAGATTTGTTGTCAAAGGACCAGAGTTCAAATTCTCCTTCTGCCACTTAACACTTGTATGTCCTTGGACAAATCCTTTTATCCCTCTGGGCCTCAGTGTCTTTATGAGGGGTTGTAGTATATGGCCTGCTAAGATCGATTCTAGGTTCAAATCTCTGCTCCTATGTGACTGGCATGGAACCGGGGAATGTCATCCAATCCAATCCAATCTAATAAATATTTAATAAACACCTACTATGTGCCAGACACTGTGCTAAGTGCTAGGGATACAATTTATTACGTATGGGATAGTCCTCACTCTCAAGGAACTTGCAATCTAATGGGAGGAGACAATACTAAGAGGAGGCAAGAATGTAGTGGGAGATACCAGGGAGTACTTGGTGTGGGGGCATCGTGTTCCCTGAAGTTAAAACCAAGAGAAGCAGGAGGTGCAGAGGAGAGTGAGCCCAAAAGTTCAGTTTCTGCCCTCTATAATGGAAGACATTGGGAAGACTTTGGCACTCCACCTCCAGCCCTCCAACCAGAGGAGAGGGGAGGCTGAGGGAGGTGGTATCAGTCAAGGCTCTGTGGGGATGAGATTAGAGGTGATTGGCTTGAGCTGAGAGGAGCATCTTGGTACCAGGTAGAGCAGCAGATGCAGAGCACAGTAGATGTGATGACTTCCAAGGGACTCCAGATTGAGGTATGGTTGGAGATCATGGGCTGTAGTAGGTGGACTTAAAAAGTCATGGTAGATCTGGAGACTTCTAATGGTCAACAGGTCAAGAAAATACCTTCTTTCCCTACCACAGTGCCCTGTACTGGTTCAGCAAGCCAAGTTTTGCTTTCCTTTCCTGTACTGTGGGGGTATCCCTTCAACTTCCAATTCCAAATCTAAGTTTTTCCATTGCACTATGCTGTCCAGTATAATTTGTCCCCTCAAGAGTCAAGCCTATCTCCCAGTGAATGGACCAACAGTCTTTCAAAATAAAATACAGTATACAGATCCCTTATCAGAGATCAGGTCTGGGAGGTACAAAGCTACAGACCTAAGTGGTGGCTAAGAAAAAAGAAAAAGTAACCCATTCTCTGACCTCAAGGCACAAATATGAGAGTGGCTGCTCATAATGCAGGAGCCTCTGGGAATAGCTTCTTTCTCTTGACCCTTGATCACAAATTAATTCCCTACATATCCAGCTCACCTCTTTTATTGCAAAGTCCTGACAGCACCACAGTCCCCAGGGAGACCTCTTATACCTAAAGAGGTGAAGGTCAAGCCAGATAACCCCATGATGCTGTACATCTGCCTCTCTCCTGCTATGCTCATTTTGTTGAGAGGTGTGGCCAAGTGAAGGAGAAGAGAAGATAAGCATTTGGGACAAGAGATCTTAGAGAGAAATATCTATTAGCCAGGGCAGCTAGGTGGCACAGCAAATAAAGGGCCTGGCTCAGAGTCAGAAAGACTGATCTTTCTGAGTTCAGCTCTGGCCTCAGACACTTACTGGCTCCATGACCCTGGGTAAGTCACTTAACCTTGTTTGCCTCAGTTCCTCATCTATAAAATGAACTGGAGAAAGAAAAGGAAAACCACTCCAGTATCTTTGCCAAGAAAACCCCAAATGGGATCACTAAGAGTCGGATATGATTTAAAAATAACTGAACAACATCTACGAGCTCTTCTTGGCTTTTGAGACACAGATAACTGGATGGTGGAAAATTTCACTGAAGCCTGTTTCCTTTGGAGTTCTGGAATGGTGTGGGCTATTAGGCAGTTTCTGGAGGAAGGAGTCCTGGTAGCCTTCCCTTTAGTTGATTTTCTGGTGGCTATGGGAAAAGCTGGTCAAAACTGCTTTGTATTTTACTACTTTTCTATATTTGTATTGATTCAGTTTATATTTCTGCTATGTTTTTTTATACATACTTGTTCTTTTAACCCCATGTAGCAGCAAGCACCCTAGCATACCCAGGATGGCTGTTAGCACAGGTTCTTAGATCTGCTTTTCTAAAGGAAAGCAACTCAAAATGGGTTAACAATCTTACTTTAATCAGTCAAACATATATCATTTACCTAGTTCAGG
>CM053585.1:235165693-235185472 GCA_028646515.1 Pseudochirops corinnae | reverse complement strand
TTCTCCACCATGGTCAGACCAATTCATAGCATCACCAACAATGCATGAATGTGCCTGTCTTCCTATGGTCCTTCCAACACTGACTATTTTTATACTTTATCAGCTTTGTCAATTTGGTGGGTATGAGTTAAAACCTCTGTGTTATTTTAATGCACATTTCTCATTAGTTATTTGAAATATTTTTTCATTTGGTTGTGGATAGTTTACATATTTTTTTTTGGAAAACTGTTCATACTCTCTATCTCCTTATCCATTAGGAATGGCTGTTGGTCTTTTATATTTACTTCAATTTCCTGTATATGTTGAGTATCAGACTTTTTTTCAGACAGAAGTATTTCATATTTAGATTTCCCCCAAGGTAACAAATTCTCTTATTAGCCTAGCTGCATTGATTTTGTTTGTGTAAAAGCTTTTTAATTTTATGTAATCTAAATTGGAGAGATCTCATTCTTAGCAAGTGTTCAATTATGTTCTGTGAACTTACACAAATCCTGTAGCTAAGAAGACAGTATCTTGCTGTAATATAGAAAAATTCATTATGTAAGGTGGTTCCATACTGAATTTGAATCCTTTGTTCAAAGGATGTTTAGTGAGTACAAAAGGGATTTTGTTATTGGGTAGTTTCACTCATCAGGGGGTCCCACAGCATGCAAACGAAGGCAGCATTATAGGGACATACCACTGTATGTTTATAGGTTTAAGGTAATATTTCAGTCTAGCTCCTGGGTAAACCCTGTTCTCCTTAGCTTTGTCTGACTTTATCCCTGTGGAAAGGTAGCCTGGGGATCATGTGTGGAGAGCAGTCATTATCACAAAGCATAATCCCTTTCCAAGGGTTTATCAAAACATGAAAGGTTATTATATGGGGGAATGGTGACCCTTCTTCTCCCACTGAGTGTTTGGGAAGGCTAGAACCATGATATATGAAATGTCAGATGTTATATTTTAGACTTTCTTTTTTGAAGAGAAAAAAACTCTAACAATTTCCAAAGAAATGATTTGACATCCTTAAGTTCAACATCAGGCACAAATAAAGCTTATGGTGAAATTTACATAAATCATTAGCATTAATCATTCAGGGTTATTGATAGCCACATACTGAAATGTATCATGATCCCGGTCAGGGAGACGAGCTGGACAATATTTCTTCCCAGCTGTCCCAACTAGCTACAAGCGCATATGGCGGTGGTACTCCCTTTTCTTTCTAATTTTCCTCCTCAGCTTGAGCTGTCAGAGGGCCCCTTTTGTTCTCTTTCTTTTCCTCACATTGGGGCTCTAACTCTAGCGTTCATTCTCATTCTCTCTCTCTCTCTCTCTCCCACTCTCTCCTTCTTTTTCAACATCAGATTTCTCGTCTAGGTCAAAATCCATCAGCATCTTTGGCTGTCACTGTTGGTCACATGACCAACAGAAGCAAAATAGCTGGGTGACAAATTAGCAATGGGTGGCCTACATTCGTCAGTTTCAATTTTGGTAGCCTTCACTTTTGCTAACACTTTCATCTCTGAAGTCTAGTAATAATTTTTCACACTGCATGGTTGCCAGAGTTCTCTGAATATTGCTAAGGAGGATGGCCCACTGGGGAGAGGAACCACTATCATGGGCTGGTCCAGAGATCTGTGGACACTGGGATGAATGGAACATTATTGCCATTGGTTGGGTGCATGTTGCAGCACTAGACTTGTATTGTTAAAGGAGGAGGAAGTTCTCACAGGCTCTGGAGCAAAATGATGCGTAGGAAGTTAGACCAGTACATTTTCCCTTAAAGCCCTTCTTGCTGATATTGTCTCTTAGGCTCACCCTAGAATCTTTTTCTTTTTTATTTCCTCTTTTCCATCAGAGGATGAGAAAGTATGACATAGGGGATAGAGTGATGGATGGGGTTGTTTTTATTTTGCTTTTTTTTTTTTTTGAGGGGGGAAGGTAGGACATTTGGAGTTAAGTGACTTGCCCAAGGTCGCACGGTTAGTTTTGTGTTAAGTATCTGAGGTCGGATTTGAATTCAGGTCCTCCTAACTTCAGGGCCAGTGCTCTATTCACTGTGCCACCTAGCCACCCTGAGTGCTGGGTTTTGAATCATGAAGATGTAGGTTCCAATTCTGCCTCTGCCCTCTGATGGTTATTGGCTGTGTGACTCTGAGAAAACTTTGTGAGTCTCTGACAACTGCTCAGAACTTATCTATCAAGTTGTTTATAGGTTGAATATCCATAATGGGAATTCCCTATGATTAGGGCTCTGCACACTGAGAAAATTGTAGCTCCTACAAGTATTCCTATATTCTGTCTGAGGAGGAAAATGGAGGTTAAAGATATGGGTCATTGCTGTTCTTCCTTTTCTCCCTCCCCTCTACTCCTTTGAGCTCCTGTCGTATAGGCACTTTAAGGTAAATCCTTTAAATTGGGGCTGGCAGAAACCTTAGAAGTTATCAAGTCTGTGTCCTACCCTCGTTTTATAGATGAAGAAACTGGAGACTGAAGAAATTAAATAACTTATACAAGGTCATACAGCCAGAATTTGAATTTGGGTCTTTTGACTCCAAATCCAGTTCTCTTGAAACTCCACTGTGAGTTGGAGGGTCGCAAGGATGGTGATCTTAGATGATATTACATTTAAACATTTGTTTTCCAAATGACCCAGCAGAATTAATCCAGAGAGTCTAGAGACCCTTCCTGGCATTGATGATCGAATCAGTCCCACGTGCTCCAAAAGCACCTTTTAGGGTTTAAAATCCCACCTCTACTCTCCCCATTCCAGATGGCTCTGCTCCTCCTTTTCATCATCAAAACCACCAGTACTTCGTGCATGCCCAGCATTGTTCTGGCAGCTAGAAGGAGACAAAGATATAGGAAAGACATCATCCTTCACCCCACAAAGTTTTCTTCCTGGGATTCCATCGAATAATTCTAATAATGCAGCCGCTGGTCCCAACTGCTTCACTCTTTTCATGGAAGTCATCTCCCTAAAATCTCGTGATGATGCTGGGAGGAAGGCAGGGCAGTTATGATGCCCCCATTTTACAAATGAAGAAACTGGGACTCTCAGAGTCTCATCATCTTGTTTAAGATCAATGGCCGAGCCAGAATCATAACCAGAATTCAGATCTTTTGACTTCCAGTCCAGGTCAGTTTTCAAATGTAACTTTTTTTTTGAAGACCATTCATGTTCAACTCAGGAGAACAATTTGTTTAGTCCCAGGGTAACATTTCCCTCATTGGAAAACATGCCTTTACTTCCTATTCTTTATCAGTCGGGAATAATTCCCTATCTCTGTTGCCAAAAAAATGGCCTTTAATTCAGTGGGGGAGGCAGTGAGCTTCAGGGGCAGACTGAAAGGACTAAGGAATGTGGAGAAGATCTAGTCATTAGTTTCTTCCTCTTGCAAAATGTTCTTTCTCTTTCAAGCAGCAGGAGGAAGGACTGCACCAAAGCTCAGCTATCCTAAGACAACGTGATGTCCCTTTGGACATGAATCGTCCCAGCTACTTATTCCTTTGCCAGCCCGCAGTGCACCAGTTGGGTGGGCATGCAAAAAGCTGCAAACAACAGAAACAAATAGGGCGCATGCAAGTGTGTTGGGGAAAATCCACGTTTTCTGTCACACGAGGCTGGCCGTGGGCTCCAAGCCTGATTTGCATGGAACCTTAGTCTTTCTAATATAGAAACACATACCATTCCCTTACGCACAAAGGCAGTGTTGCATGGGAATCTTAACAGCCAGGAGTGGCATCCTAGACCAGAGTGAATGGGCTCCTTAATTTCATGGTTTAAAAAATACTTTAGTTGACCTCAGTATAATTCCTATATTTTAGCCATTTACGTGTCATGGCTCAGTACTCATTCATTAACTATAGTGCTTTTCAAATGAAGAACTGAGATGAAAATTTTTCTTAATGATGACAAGTGATGTAATTTAGTTTTATTCCTATAGTCCGGTGGTGCCTGCTAGCACCAGGAGAGTTAAGGGTCCGTCAGCAATTCCATCACCAGCTCTTTTTCCAGGGGCTTTGGAATGTGGAACCTTCTTTCTTATTTTAACTTACTCTCCATCCCCCTTAAACCCAGCCCCTCTCAGCTTCAGGATTTGTTTTTGTAGACAATTTGAGTTTGACTTTTCAGGCATTGGTGGAGTTCCAGCAATGAAGATGAATTTCCATGAAAGGGGATATAGTGCCATAGATATAGAGCCAGAAGGGACGTTAGAGATCCCTGAGTCCAACCCCTTCATTTTACAGATGAGGAAATTGAGACCTCAAAAGGTAAGATGACTTGCCTGGGTCACAGATCTGAATCTGGGTCTTTCTGATACTAAGTCTAATGCCCGATTTGCTCTGCCTTGGACCATGTGGGCCATTGGAATCAAAGCTCAGTGTAGAGCCCTAGAACCTGACGCCATTAGACTGTGAGCAACTTGAGGGCAGGGGTTGTCTTCTGCTTCTTTTTGTGTCCTCAGCACTTAGTTCATATTAGGCGTTGAACAAGTAGTTGCTGACTGATGGACTCCCTGCCACTCATTTACTTGGCCTTATTTACGTGGCCTTGCACAAGTCCATCGACCTCAGTTTCCTTCTCTGGAAAATAAGGGGATTGGACTAGATAACCTCTAAAATCTCTTCTAGTTTATAATCTATAACCATATTACTCCAGGGCCGGGCCTCCAGAGGTTGCTTTGTCAAATGGCTGGAGTCCTTGTTCATGTCCCATAGCCGATCTCTCAGGACTGCAGTCTGCTGGTGATGCAATGGATACTGTTTATAGATTTTTTTTTTTTAAACAACTGACCCAGGATAAAGTAACAACTCAGGAAGAGTTGTTTTGCTTCATGCTTATATTCTGGGAAACTTTAGATGGATTCTTCCTAAATAGGCCACCACAGAACCAGTTGTAGATGCTGTGACCCATTTTTGTGATATTTAGAAAATTAAGGTCTCATTTTAAAAATGGGAAAATAACCCTCTAAGTAGCCTCTGGAGCAGCCCTCCTGGACCCAGGGCTTTAGATAGTCACCCTTAACTTGTCCCACCTTCTCTTACCCAGGACTTCCACACAGCTTCTAGGCAGATTTCTTGGCTTTTCTGAGAGTTCCCAGGTTGTAATGTTACTTTAATGTGGTTGTTTTATTCTGTGTTAATTCTGAAGGAATATTAAAGCCATTACATTTTATTGGCACTGAATGTTTGGCAGATACTGGATGAGAATGAGCCCAGTGATCTGCATGGCATTAAGTTCCTTCGAGATTTTAATTTTTAACTGACACCTTTTAAAAGAGAACGTCCTTTGAAATTTATAGCCCTGCCAATGAGGCCAAATAAAATGTTGCTCCTTATGTTGAAAGTCATGGCATTTACTATGGTAGCCTTTTGTGGGTGAAAGGAACCCCTGATTATTATGCTGCTTTGCCTTTTCTAAATCTGTATAGGCTCTGTCTTATGTTTAATGCTTTAGATGATTTTTCCCAGTGTCTAGCTCTGCTGGACAGCGCCAAAGGCTCCCTGCCCTTCTCCCCCATAACCTTCTCCCCCCTTCCCCCCACCCCCTGCAAATTGCACTTGGATGTAGCCTTGACCTTTCTGATCAATAAATAATGTGCATTCATTTTGGAAAAAAGAGATTCGGGAGAATGATGGTACTGTGGCACCTGAGCTAGGTGTCGGGAAGGGAGAAGAACCTATTGCAAAGACAAGGGAAGGGCATTTGAGACCAACTATTCATTTCAGCATCCTGCCTGGAGCCAGGCTGCAAGGGGCTGCTTCCTAGTGACACGTCTTATCATCAATGCTTCCTGTCTGGGAGGGCTGAGAGGCAGCCTGGCAGGGGCAGAGCACTGAACCTAGAATCAAGGAGGCCTGGGTTCCAATCCTCCATCAGAAATATATGTGTTGCTGTGGACAAATCCCTTCACTTCTCTGGGTCTCATTTTGGGAAGGTTGAATTTGATGACTCCAAGGGTCCTTTGATCTCTAAGTCAATGGTATTTTGACTCTTCAGGCCGCTGTTTGAAGTTTTAAGAAGGAGAAGTAGCCAGGCTTGGTGGATAGAAGTGTGGCCTGGGAGTCAGGAAGATTTGGGTTCAAATTCTGACTCTTCCAGAGTTCTAGTTAGTTTCAGACAAGTCACTTAACCCTTTAGTGACTTCAGGCAATTATAGAACCAGAAGCCAGTCACTCAACAAGTATTTATTAAGTGCTTAATATGTGTGACTGGGTTTCTGTTCTCAAAGAACTCACATTTTAATGGCAAAGACAGTATGCAAACAAGTATGCACATAGAAGATACATATAATGTAAAATGGAAGGTAATTTCAGAGGGAGGTCTTTAGCAATAGGGAGGAAGGTGAGGGGGTGAACAACGGTTAGATCACTAAAGTCCTCCTGAAAAAGGTAAGATTGATCTGAGTCCTGGAATAAAACAGGCAGGCCAGTAGAATCCTTATAGATATGCATTAGTTAAGGGAGTGCCTTCACCAGGACTTTCCTTCATCAGTGAAATTATTTTGGACCAAAAAAAGTCTTAGTCAGACCTGTGTTTACGTTTTCTTATAGCCATTCATTCATTCATTCATTCACTCATTCATTCATTCAGTAAGTCCATCAGTCAGTAAACGTTTATTAGCTACCTTCTGTATGCCAGGCATGGTGCTAAACTCTGGGCATACAAAAAAAAAGTCAAAAGACAATCCCTGCCCTTAAGGAGCTCACAGTCTAATGAGAAAGACAACATGTTAACAAAAATGTACAAACAATCTTTATACAACATAAATTGGGAAACAATCATCAAAGGGAAAGCACTAGGATTAAGTGGATTGGGAAATGCTTCTTGCAGGAGGTAGGATTTTAGCTGAGGTTTAAAGGAAGCCAGGAAGGTCAGGAGATGGAGATGAGGAGGAGGAACATTCTAGGTTTGGGAGACAGCCAGAGAAAATGCTCAAAGTTAGGAGATAGAGGGTCTTAGTGTCTTGTTCAAGGAACAGTAAGGAGAACAATGTTACTAGATCACAGACTATTTTTCTTTGGGGGTGAAGGGTTTAAGGAGTCAGAAGCCTGGAAAGGTGTGTGTGTATGTGTGTGTGTGTGTGTGTGTGTGTGTGTGTGTGTGTGTGTGTGTGTGTTTGTGATATGAAGGACTTTGTTCACAGCCAAACAGAGGATTTTGCATTTGTCTTAAAAGCCAGAGGGCAGGACAGGGCAGGGAAGAACAGCTCTGCCCTTCTGACCATGGTGTGATGATTGCTTTCAAACTGCCTGTAAAGATATCTTCCTGGCATTCATTCATTGAATGGGGTATACCTACGCCCTGTTCTCCTCTTTGGGTATTTACTTTGATCTCAGAAGATTGTTAGGCTACAAAAGAAGTGGGAGAGTTTTAAAGAGAAGCTATCAATCTGCAGTTCAGAATAACTCAAATACACAGATATGCACAACTTGAGGGTCTCCTGTACCCAATACCTACCTCCTTTGCGAATTTGTAGTGAACAACTTTTGCCTCTGGGACAAGTGATATTAGAAACAAACCCTTAAACAAAATTTTAAGCTAAATTCAATTTATGGAGTAGGTGGAGACCCTAGGATACTGTGAGACAATTGAGGACAGACAATTGAGGAAGGATGCCACCTGTTAGCTTTCTATTTCAAATAATTATTTTTGTTAACCAAGTACTAAATTTAGTTCTGTCTAAAGGACTGCATGTGCTATCAAAGCCCTCTAAATTTTTCACACTCTGGGACAAAGCCCTGACCTCATCTCCCTAGTTCCAACCCTGCTACTTTGCCTTACAGAACCATGGTGTTGTAGGAGTTAGGATAGCTCACTCTATGGAAGGAAGCTAAGTCCCTTATCCTCTATGTTCTTAGTCTCAAAATTCTATTAGGTGGCCCTTGACAGACCATTTCACATCTCTTTCCATTTCTTTATCAATACTTCCTTTGTAGGTCTGTTTTTAAGAACTAAAGAGGGTGGTAAGCTTTATGAACCTAAGCATGCTAAAGGTTCTAAAACCTGTGGCTTTAGCTGAGGAAGTGCTGTCGGCTGTTTTCAGGGAAATTTCTATCAGATGCCATTATCTGGAGGATAGTTCAGACCACAAATTTCTGATTGTAGGATTTATTTATCTGGATTGTTTGTATGTGCCACCTGAATTCTATAGGCAAGGTCAGTCTAATCGTTCTACATGGAATACTTTCAGGAACACTGAAAAAGCCCCTCCCCTAACTCCAAATCTCTTCCCCACCTGCTGGATGGTTTAAGAAATCCCACTGTTAGGGAATTTTTTCTCCTGACTTGAGCCTTTGTCTCTTGTAAAAATAGAATTACTCACTGGGAAAATTACATTTTAAGGCTTTTTAGTCATTTACACATTAGTGTGAATGAATTTATAAAATCCTTTCTTGAGAACTAGCTTTGATCAAAGGAGGAAAGGAGTCTGCTCCAGTCTCCATCTTTCTCAATCTCCCTTTTATCAATTCCAGTAGCATTGCAGAGTTTGGACTGAGAAATAGCACCAAATTTAATGGTGTTTTGTGTTATCTGCTACTGTCCTTTCTACTCAAATTCCTTTCTCCCCAGTTAGGCTGTGAGCACTCTTGAGGACAAGGGTGATAGAGGATATGATGGTACAAGGAAAATCACACTGATTTTAGAGACCAGCATCTCCCTTGGAGTTCCTTCTCTGCCACTGTGTGGCCTCAGACAAGTCATTTTCCCTGTCTGAGTCTGTTTCCTCTGCAAAAATGTGGGGGTTGGTCTGGATGCTGTTTAGAGACCTCTCATCTCTACCCCTCATCTCTTAGGCTTCTTTGCATCCCTCGCTGTGCCCAAGGTAGGGAGGGCCAGGGCTCAGTTAACATTTATTGGTTGGCCAGAGCCAGCAACTGTTTCAGGATCATGCATCTCCCACACTGACATTCTGTGCAAATTCTCAAACCTCTTCCTTGTTGCTGAACTGTTACTGCTTGTGCCATTAGGGGGTTCAATTATGGCCTGTTATCTCTTGCTGCATTTTAATAACCTGTGCCTCAATTATGTTCTTCGATGCTGGTCATGCCCTATAAGGTGATAAAGAGATGGGTGTCCTTAGGGTTTCTCTGCTCTCCCACATCATTACATTAGCATACAGAACAGTTTCAAACCAATGGGCTGCTGTTCCTGTTCCCTTTATGACTTTGCCTCAGTTTTACAAAGTAAAAAAAGAGAAAGAGACTAAGAAAGAGATAGAGAGAGAGGTATAAAACTTTTGTCCTCCTCCCTCCTCCTCCCACCCCACCCCGACAAACTTCTCATTTATGTTGTGGCCTGGAGAGAGAATACTATCTCATTTTCATTGCCAGGGAGGGATCAGTGAAATTCAGTGAGCCCTGTTGGAACCCTGAGGCTACTAGGTACTTCTTCAGGAAATTTGTACCAGGAACAATTATAGGGCATGTGCAATGTAAGCAAGGGGCTAGAGGCAGAGAGCTTCCAACTGGGGTCCAGGGGTCTCTGACTAGGGGAATGCCCAGGCCCAGTTTAGTCTTCCAGGGTGGATATCTATGTGAAGATGTTGTTGCCATACTGGAAAGGTACTACCCTCAGTATTGTCCTCCATAGTGATGACTAGGGGAAATAGCCTGTATTAGAAGAAGGGAGACATTGAGTGGACAATCAGTCAGTCAGTAACCATTTATTAATTTTTTTGAGGGGAGAAGGCAGAGTAATTGGGGTTAAGTGACTTGTCCAAGGTCACACAGCTAGTAAGGGTCAAGTGTCTGAGGTCGGATTTGAACTCAGGTCCTCTTGAGTCCAGGGCTGGTGCTCTATTCATTGCACCACCTAACTGCCTCTCACTAACCGTTGATTAAGCACCTACTGTGTGCTACACTGTACTAAGCATTGGGGATACAAAAAGAGGCAAAACATATTCCTTGCCTTCAAGGAAGATGGAAAGGAAACACTCAGAGAATCTCAGAGCTGGTGGGATCCTTAGAGACTGCCTACTTTAATTTGTACTTGATCAAGAATCTTCTCTTCAGCATCCCTAGACAGGTGGTTGTTCTGCCTGCAGACCTCCAATGATAGAATCTCACTGCTTCTTGACAATGTGGTGCATTTGTGCCTTTCCACCTTCTACTTATGACTTTCCACTTGCTCTGAGATCCAGCCATACAGGCCTTCTTGCTGCTCCTCCACCAAAAAACTCTGTCTCTCAGCTCTGTCTTTGCACTAGATGCCTGAAATGCTCTCCCTCCTCACCTCCAACCTCTCTGTGAAGACTCATGTCAAATTCTCCCTTCTAGAGGTGGCCTCTCCTGCCCCCTCCCCACCCAGCTGCTAGTGCCTTCTCCTCTGAGGTCACTAATCTGTCTACTCTGTATGTCTCTCATTGCCTTTCTGTTTGTCTCTCCCATTTGAATATAAGCTTCTTCAGGGTAGGGTCTGCTGTTGGCTTTCTCCGTGCCCCAGAACTTAGCGTAGTGTATCCAACTCATAGTAAGATACCTTTTCATGAATGCTTGTTGACTGACTGACTGACCCATTACCCTTTTTGACAGTGCTAATTGTTACAAAGTTTCCCTTTATATGAAGTCAAAATCTGTTTCTCAGACAATGCCACTCGTTGCTTTACTTTCTGACCTCTGAGATCAAAGAGAACAAGACTTATACATGACAGTCCTCCAAATATTTGAAGCCAACTCTCACATCCTCCCTAAGTCCTCTCTTCTCCTGGTTGGACATTCCCAATTCCTTCAATGGATTCTCATATGCCATGGCTTCTAGGCTTCTCACCATGCTGGAGTCCTATTCTGTAGAGATCCATTTATCAACCATCTTCCTAAAAGGTGATACTCAGAACTGACCAGGGTAGATATTTCTTGCTGCATCCTGATCTATATTCTCATGGTTGTGGATTTGGGTGACTCCCCTGAGCAGGTTGAGGCTGAGCCTTGGGTAATGTATACAACTCCCTGGGGGAAGCCATCCAGCTTCTTGGGACCCTACAGTTGTCTCCTTCCCAGGTGCAAAAGGGCTAAGGGGACAGGTTGCCCTCTGTTGATTCCAAGCATGTGAGAAGGCCTGCTCTAAGTCAGGATATTTTAAATAGAATTTGGGATACCAGTCCTCTGGTAGGAAGGACTGTGAGAATTTATGAGAGATGACAATCCAAAAAGATTGTTAGAACTAGTGAAGGGAGAGATTTCAGAAGGGCAGGGGCATGACCAGCTGCTAGTTTGTTTGGGGAGGGGGAAGGATGAGTTGGACTCTTTATTTATGCTTCCCTGTAGAAGCAACACAAGTATTTCAATAATCTCGGAAGAGTTTAAGAACAATATACTTAATTGCTATGAGTAATTTCAGAGCTCATTAATGTAATAAATCTCCGGAGAGAAATATTCTTAGTTAATGATCAGCATAAAATAAAATAGATTGAAATCTTTCCATGTAAATGGAAGATCTAGTTCATGGAATGGTGGACACTGTAGATAGAAGCAGCCTGTTTATGAAATGGAAAAAAAAATCCATTATTTTCAGACTAATAGATATTAGCCAGGATATGGTAATGGTAATGGTGTTGTTAGACTATTGCCTTCTTCAAGGGTGCCCATCAGTGCTTTCAGGACACAGTTCAGAATTGTTATGCTCTGGAATATACTCGTGTCTGAGGAGTTCTACACTCCAGCCACCCCCCCCCCCCTTCCCCGCCCCATGCAAAAACCTAGGTTTTCTCTCTAATGTGATTTCCTAGTGTTTTGTACTCCTCTTGGGAAACTACCCTCTTCTAATTTGTGTTATTTTTCAGATTTTAATTCAAAACATATTTATTAATAAGCTACTCTGTCTAAGCAGCTAAGTGCCATAGTGGAGAGAGAATTTGATTTGGAAGCAGGAAGATCTGAGTTCCGATTCTGTCTCAGATACTTCCTGCTTGGGTGACCCTGAGCAAGTCAATTAGCTTGTCTGTGTCTCATTTCAGCTCTAAATCTTGGATCCTTAAGTAGGATTTTTTAGTGGAAAGGGGATATAACAGGACTGATCATCTTTTTTAACTTCCTTATTTTACTGATAAAGAAAATAAGATTCCAAGAGGTTAAGGGATTTGCCCAACGTAGCCCAAATAGGAGTTTTCTACACAAGTAGAAGTAGTGGAGGTAGGATTTGAACCTAATATTTTACTGATAAAGGTTCCCAGTTAAAATTTATAATAGCAATCAGTCACTAGCCATTAGCTAAGGGTCTTTCCATCCCTCAGCAACCAAGTGATGCACACATCTCTGACCTTAGCTAGGCTGGTCCTCATGCAGCAGTGGGTTGCTTGGCTTGAAACTGGAGCCCCTGCAACTTGATAGGTTCCAATGAACCTCTCCTTTGCTGACACAGCCTTGGAGTGTCAGGGTGAGGAGGTGCTGGGATAGAAGGGGTTCTGCTCTGTTCTAAATTGCCTATAAATAGGTCTGGGGGAATGATCTCTTTGTAGCCAGCATGCTGTAGATGGCAAGGCGGAATGTAGCAGGAGAGGAAGATGGAGAAGGGAATGACTTTCCAGCCCCTCTTGGACTGATGCACCAAAACGCAGTTTTGTTGTAGGATAGAATTCCTAACATGTTTAATATACCCATATTTAAAAATTTTTTAATTTTTCTTTTTTTCCTTCCTTCCTTCCTTCCTTCCTTCCTTCCTTCCTTCTTTCCTTCCTTCCTTCCTTTGGCAATCAGGGTTAAGTGACTTGTCTAGGGTCACACAGCTAATAAGCATCATGTGTCTGAGTCAAATTTGAACCCAAGTTCTCCTGACTCCAGGGCAGATGCTTTATCCAAGCACCATCTAACAGCCCCTACTTTTTTTAAATCACAGTGAAGCCAGAATTTATTTTTCTCTTTTCAATAACTTTTTGCCAATAGCTCGGCTTCTCATCTCTGTCCCTCACATACCATAAACATTACTTTGTGTGGAACGTTTATTTTCTGCCTTGATATTCCAGTTGTGAATATTTACCATGGCTGAGGGCCGTAGTCCAAGAAGAGAACCTTGGAGCCCCAGGTCATCGAGAAGCCTCCTGAGCAGACAACTCTGTCTCTCTCCAGCACAGACAAAGGCCTGAATAAACAGCAAGGGCAGACCCTCCCACCTACCTAGTGGTTGACTCTCCTCTAAGGTGCCCTGGTGGGGGGCAGGGGGACGGGCACTGAGGGAATACTAGCCTGTCTATTGGTTGAGCTTGGACTTGGAGAGCCTGTGCTAAAGGTTCTGTTGATGAAGCTTCTTTCTGTGCTGTGAATTTTATTTTCTAGGTAAATTCAAAAACTCCCCTCTGCTCTAAATTTAATGTTGCGGGACTCTGTTACACCTTCCCGGAGCCCTGCTGGGATCTGAGGCTGTGAAGTAGAACGATACTCCTTTTGATTTTAGCTCTAACGAATGGCACTTTTTCCATGGCTAATGATCTGGGTCAGTTGTAGAACTGACTCTTTTACTGCTAAATCAGTTGAAAATAGGTATCTCAGGATGGGAGCCCGATGATATTTTACCTGCAGTCCCATTACCGCCAAGGTCATATCAGTTTGGCACACTGTTAAATTTGGGGGCAGGACTATAAAGACTCCGGGTGGGCTTTCCAAGCCTCTGTTGTGTTCCTTTGATGCTTGTTAGGAGGTGAGGTTTGTTCCGAGGAAATCTGATTTCTGTGGTTTGGGCTTTTTGGGCCTGGAGTATTATTAATGCTTTGATGGCTGCTGCAAGGTCTCAAGTCTGTTTCCAGTGGTAAAGAAGATGTGGGATGTGTGTGTGTGTATGTATGCACACGTGTGTGTGTATGTGTGTGTGTGTGTGTGTGTGTGTGTGTGCGTGTGTGGCCCTGGGACAGACTGGAACATAAGACACTTGTTTATTAAAAATGTCCCCAAATGCGGCTTCAGAATGACAACCTGTTGACTCTTGGTTGATTTCAGAGTGATACTCATATGTTTTCTTCCCGAACCTTGCCTTTGACATTCACTTTTCAGCCCTGTATTGAGGCCTTACTGCTACTACTGTCTTCCCTGAGTAGAAAGGAGAAACAGTTAGTCAGCCAATCAGTATTAATGAAGCTAAGTGCTGGGAACATCCCTACAAAAGTGAGATAGTCCCTGTCCTCAAGGACCTTCCATTCTAGCTGGTAGCAAGAGAGGACCTACCTGGTAGCTTCACCTTTCTTATATCTTTTCTTCCCAGTGGCCTTATTTCTCCAGGCCTGAGGGCCTCTTTAGGATTAGAAGGCCTATGATTAGGTTACTAGACACCTTTTCCCTCTTTCTGTTTTGTGATGGCTGCTCGAGTGTGTGTGCATGTGTGCACATGCTTGAGCACACCTGTGCATGCCTTTGAAAATATGAAACCTGGAAAAATTTCACACCCAACTCCAGAGGATCCTATTAGATGAAAGGTACTAATAAAGGGCATTATTTATAGGTGTGAAATGTGTCAATCATGATGATGATTCATACCAGGGCCTGAGTCACAGAAAAAGGGGCTATAACTGGACTGATTAAGTTGTGATTGAGATTCATTTTTAAATGGATCAGAAAAAACAAGAGAAAGAAGAAACATTTGACTCAGATTGAGTGGATGCCAAGGAAAAGAGTTGGTCATGATGAGGATGTCACACTAGAATCTGACAATTACTTTCTAGGTTCATCAGGAAGTTAATCCCAAAAATAGAAATTTCTATGAATATTGATGGATTGATTATTTGAAGGCTTATCATGCTAGGTCATAACCTGAACATATAGGTGGCCTGGAATTGAATTCTCAACTATATCCAAAAGGCGAGCAACTTCTCATGTTATTATGTGACAAGCAATACTAATGGTGGGAAAAGACTTTATTTTGTAGAATGCTGTGGGTGGAATGTGAATGCCAAGGGAAGATCTGTAAAAGGAAAGCACCGTGAGGAAGGAGGGAATGTTTTCCAGGAGAATGGTAGATACACATGGAAACTTCCTCTTTTCCATGTGGTGGGTAGGGACTTCAAAGCCAGGACTCAACAGAATCTAGCATTGATCAAGAAGCTGAGCAATGAAAGAGAGAAAGAGCTTCCAAGCCAAGCATAGGGAGGAGAGTGAGAAGGGATACTGACACAGGCTTCACCAAAGACTGCCTTAGCTCCACTCATGTTAGAAACTTCCCTATTGATGTTATGAGTTTGTTCCATTTGTGCTCCTGGATTCAGGTACAAGACCTGTTCCCATTTTTATCCATTTTGTAAAAAACATGTGCATGTTCAAAATGCTTATTGGTTGCTTTGGTTCTTAGGAGAATTTGACTTGAATACCCAAAAGCAATCCAACTTCAGATATTCCCATATTTATTTAGGTGGGAGCATGAGCCATGATATTATCATCTCTGTGTCTCCTGGATTGATCCCACTCTGTCCTCAATTGACCCACAGGATCCATGTACAGAAATCAGAAAAGAAAGAAAGATAAGAATCATGGATCCTGTGAGCTGTTGCTAGCTATCTCTAAGTTCAGTATGCTTCCTTTATGTATCCATAACTATTCCTGGCCCGTAAGGACTAGGGCTGATGTTGGATGGGCTCCTGAAGAATTAATTGTAGCTGTGTTGATATGGGCAATGTGGCAAAAACTGAGTAAAATCAGAGCTATTTTAAGAGTCAAATGAATATATACATTCCATTTGCTGGGGGGTGGGGGTGGGGGGTAGTGGTGGTGGTGGTGGTGGTTGAGGGGTTGGAGCCAGCAAGCCCACAAAACCTTTTCACAATAGTGCTGGTCATTTCATCAAGGAGCGTGGGAACTATGCCTACTAAGGAACTGGATTATCCTTGTTTACATCAAGGAAGTATCTTTCTCTACTTAACTTTCTCCATTCAATATAAACTTTTTTTTCCTTTGAGTCTAGAAGAATAACAAACAAACAAACAAAACCCAAACAGCCCCATCAGATGGTGACATTACTGTCACCTGCTTAAAGCAGTATGACGTTTTTCAAATCTCAGGATAATCTCCAGGGTTTACTGTTTTTCCACGAAAGCATTTATTTCAGTCAAAATATTCTATGTTCTTCTACACAGACATTTCACCAAAAAGAGGGGAAAAAAAGAGAAAAGAAAAAAACATACAACTACTCCAAACCATCATGTATGTCATTTTCAAAGGGAAGATTTCCCTTTTGGACAAACAATGATTGTACTACCTTTAAAGCAGCTCACACTTGGGTGGATAAGGGGAGTCAGGGCAGCAGTGAGGACAGGGAAGAACTCCTGCCTCCCCTCTGTGTCCCCATTTTCCTGGAGGTTAGGACTGGACTTGTCTGTCCCTGATTAGGTTGGACAAGTGACCATTTCACTCCCTGCCTGTTTTAATGGCTTCTGTTAATGCATATCATCCTCTCTCCCCAAATGCCCCATGAAGTCAATGTTCTCCTCTTTGGGGCCTCTCTTCAGGGCTTTGCTGAGTGGTTAGTCCCATCCAGAGATATATGTGGGAAGGGGATCTTGCCCATTCCATGCCCTCTTGTAAGAGCATGATGGAGTCTCTGAATATGCGAATGTAAGCTGCGTTGCTAGAGATGTCATGTTTTCCCTCTGTTGTTAGCCTGGAGACAACAAGAATGACCCTGATTTACCTGTGTAGTCCCAGGGCATCTCAGGTGCCAGGACTTTCTGTTGCAATCTGCTTGTCTCCTGTCAGATGTGGTTGGAGTGAGACGAAGACGGCATGACCACTGGGCGCAGCGAGCTACAGAGGTCAGGTTGCAAGGACAGCCTGATGGCAGTGATGTGCCAGTGACACGTTGTCAAGTGAGGAGGAAAAAAAAGTGGAGGGGGGGCTAGGGGAGAATGGGGAGGGCAGTGGAGGGGAGGTAGAGGCTGGGGAAGAGGAGAGAGAAGTCTTGACATTTCTGATGAAATATTCAGTGTTGCAGGTAACGATGGACTGAATGGCCTGCACATAGTATGCTTCCCCCACCTCTAACCCCCAACCACTTTCCCCTCCCCCCAACAGAGAGTAGCTTTCTAGCTATTTTCCTGAGACCTCTGTGCCCTGGATTTGAATGCGTTATTTATTAGATTGGTAGAATTCAGACATCTGCAACACATTAGGAGTAGTTGAACGTTTGGGAAACATCTCAGCCTGCATGACTGTGTCTGTGTCGTCCATACATGCAAGTGTTCAAGTTCTCACACCTACCCTAGGTCCATGGGCTGTCCCAGCTGGGAAGGACCTTCGCTAGGAGTAAACCCCTCTCTGATGCCTATAGGACTCAGAAACCGCCATTGAGTAACAAATTTGTGCGATTTTGGAAAGGAAACTACAGTAATGATGCCAGTTCTTAGTGATCATAAATAATCATAATTAACAGGACTGCTGTATATTTATGTTGGTTTGTTTTCAGACACTTTTCATTTTATTTTGAATTTTTTCATATTGTGTTGACTTGAAACACTTCTGTCTATAGTGCCGCGTGTACTCTAGCATACTGGATGGCACCATGCTTTATTTGTCCTTAAAAACAGACCACAATAATGTGGTAACTTCTATCTGCTGGCAAGTTTACAGAATTTTGATATTAGTTTCACTGAAATTGTTTCCCATTAGTGAGTTAATTGTCATCTTAAGGTGCTGAGGTGTTTCTTAGACCAATAACATCCTGGTGACTTTGCCTATAGGCATAGGGTCCATATAGAGGGAGTTGCATATAAATATTTTTCAGTTTAAATTCTTGATAAGCTTGGGTAGGATAACTTGACTATGAATAATTGCTCAACGTCTGAAAATATATTATGACTCATGGTTAAAAGCTACAGTGGAAAGCCTTAGTGGGAGAAAAATAGCACTCTTCCTGACATTGAGAGAGTGGCTGTGGGTTATGTCCTTAGTGATCAATAATCTATAACCCATATATTGATTGGGGGGGGGCAGCTGAAGGGATGAAATGCCTTGAAAATACAACCTTGTTTTTAAGTGCTAAGAGCAATTGCAGGTTACATATTGTGCATCATTTACATAGTTCTGACATCAATAAGCATTTGATTGCCTTTCTTGGGAGAAAAGCAGCTGCTGCATAGTAAATTTCCAGTTGTGAATTTATGGCCCAGAGCTTTTCTGACTCTTCTCCTCAGTATTTCCTTGCACGTCCCTCCTTGGACTTACTCCAGGTATGACACCTCATTTGAGTCTCCTCACCCTTCCTTCCCTAATATTCAAAGTACATCGTTAGAGGAGCAAGGGAGAGGGCCTGCAACATTAGCTGAAAGGGAGTAGTTATAGTTAATAGAAATATTTTTTGACTTTTGAAATCCTTCCTTCTTCTCCTTTAAATCTGACAATTTAGCAGTAACTTTTAGTTGAGGGTACTAAGAAATTAAGCCTCTGGCCTATGGTCACACAGATAGTGGTATATGTCAGAGAGCTTGAAACCTGGTCTTCTTCTCTGTAAGGTCTGCTCTCTATCCATTATACCATACTCTCTCTCTTTTTTGGAAATTATGTTAGAATAAAGAACTTCTGGCAGCTGGGAGGGATTGAAGTGGTTTCACTTGCTCTGTTTTACTTTTTCTAGATTATGCTTTCTAGAAGTTTCATGTGTGTATTTCTGTGTGGGTATGTGTGTGTGTGTGTTTTGTGTGTGTGTGTGTGCGCACGTGTGTGTGTGTGTGTGTGTGTGTGTGTGTGTGTGTGTGTGTGTGTGTGTAGAACAAGGGTGGGGAACCTGTGGCCTTGAGGATTTAGTTTGGGTTTAGTCAAAGGGCTCCATTTGAGGACTCTGAGGGCCACATGTGTCCTTGAGGCTGCGGGTTCCCCACTCCTGGACTCTGGAGTATCCCTCTCATTTTGATTGGTTGCCCTTCTCTGTGACAGTTTGGTTCCTAGAAAATGAGATTGCTGAGAGAAGAGAATGGCTACCTTAGTTAGCGATCACTTATCTATCCTTAAAAATCGGCATGTGGTCAGCTTGGTATATCAGGCCAGTTCTGTACAATAGAAAGGGAAGTAAAGATTGGCCATGAACTCCGTGACTCAAGCCTCAAGGTGGCCTTTGCTGTGCATTATCGGGGTCATTCACACAGATGTGTGTTTTTCTTTCAGATGCCTTCTGTATGACAGGCAGGCTGTCTTTAAATAAAAGGAACATTTCTTTAGTCCGTGTACTCTCAGACATACATAGATGATTTTGTGGATACATCCTGTGACAGGGGCTATGGCGGGACCATTGAAGAAGCTGGCCCAGAGCTTGTCCAAGGATGGAAGATGAGACAAGATGCCTGGGAGTTAAGTGCCCCAAAGATAATGCCAGTGAAGATACCTGTACGTGAATCGAAAAGCTTTGATTAAGCACCCATTACATGCCAGGTACCGAGGCAGCAGGTACCACAGTGGATGAGTACTGGCCTAGGGTCAGGAATTATTGAATACAAATATGGCCTCAGACATTTATTGCTGTGTGACCCTGAGTAGGTCATTTCTTTCTCCCTCGGTTTCCTTGACTGTAAAACAAGGGTAATAATAGCGCCTATCTCACAGCGTTGTTGTGAAGATCAAGTGCTATAATAATTGTAAGGGAAGTGTTTAACACAGTCCTGGCATGTAAGTGCTATATAAATATCCATTTCCTTCCCGTCCTTCCCCTTGAGGTTACAAAAGTTAAATGTGTAAGTTCCTGCTCTTAGGAGCTTCTGAGGAGATACTAGAGACAAGGAGAAGAGAAGGAGAAGGAGAAGGAGGAGGAGGAGGGGGAAAGAGAGAGGGAGGAGAAGGAGGAGGAGGAGAATGAGGAGGAGGAAGAAGAGGAGGGGGAGGAGGAGGAGGAGG
>CM053585.1:235122160-235165193 GCA_028646515.1 Pseudochirops corinnae | reverse complement strand
CCGAAAAGTCAGAGGGGTGAGGGGGGAAGACATAGGAGAGAATAGATTGGGGGAAGGGGTATACAATGGGATGGCTGTTTTGGGGTAGTGGGTAGGGGAAAGATGGGGAGAAAATTTGTAACTCAAAATTTCATGGAAATGAATGATGTAAACGAAAATAAAAAAAAGTTTAGATGAGTGAGCCAATTCATAGAGGTGGGTGGGTATCACAGTGGTTAGAACTTTGGAGCTGGGGTCAGGAAAAAATGAGTTCAAATCTGGCCTCTGACACTTACTAAGTGACCCTAAACAAATCACTTGACCTCTGCTTGCCTTCAACTGTAATTGTAGTGCCAACACAATATTCACAGCGCCTATGGCGGCTATGAATATGCCAGCATAATTCTGAATTGCAAAATGTAACAGACTCTCAACATGGAAGACAGAGACAAAACATTTATTCAAACACCAGAAAACTAAATCTCAACACCAGAAAGCCAAATCCATCATAGCAACAAAGAAATCTATGCACAATAACAATGCAGGGGGCACCACCATCCACAAGCCTTCCCCTTGCTAGGACCTTCCCACAAATGAACTCTCACAGCTCACTGCCTGCTTCCCCTCTTGCCTTCACCTCTAACTGCTCTGACCAACTTATTTTCAGCTCTCCTCCACTCTTTCTGTTCCACCCTTCCTGCTCCACCTGTTCAGCAAGCTCCTCCCACCACAGGCTTTATGTGACTCAAACTCAAGTGTCTTAGGCTTCCATGTGACTTAAGCAGGTCACATGGGCCTATAAATGGATGGGAAAGATCTTCCCATTTACATTACCATCACAGTAACATGGAGATAATAATAATGCCTACCTTATCATAGGACTGTTGTGAGGATCATATGAGATGATACCTATTTAAAAAGTACTCATCTACTGCCTGGAACTTAGTGAGTTCTATATAAATGCTTATTTCCTTCCTTCCCAAATGACTTGCCCAAAGTCACATAGCCAATGTTCATTGGCCCAGGAGGATACGATGCTGAATGATTTGTTAGAGGGAAGGGTTAAAAGGAATTACCTAGCGTGGTACCTTGCGTGTAGGTTTGGCTCTAGATCTGGAAGCAACCTCAGACCAACTAGTCTGACTGCCTCATTTTATAGAGGAGGAAGCTGAGGTACAGAGAGGAAAAGTATCATCCCAAAGTCACACAGGTAGTTAAATATCAGAAAAGAGATCTGAACCCGGGTCCTCGACTCCAGAGTCAGGGGCTCTTTTTGCTGTACTATGTTGCCTGAAAGGCACTACATAGATATTTATTGAATTGAATCGTCCCTGAAAGAAAGAGAGCAAATAGGAAATAGGAGAGTCCACAGTATTCCAAGGTGATTTAGTTTAGTGGGTTCCTTGTTCATTCAGACAAACATTTATTGAGTCCTTACAACTTTTTGGGTACTATCCTTAGTCCCTGATTTCAAACAAGTATCTGTCTAGCAGGGAAAAGAGAAATGTGTGATATCCCCCACAACTGAGCAAAAAGAGGGTAAAATAACAAAGAGGAAGGTGGTAGAAGTCAATATTATGAGAAATGCAGCTGTGCCAAATGAGTCAATTATACAGCTGTCACCGTATTTATAGGGCTGGCTGGACATTTGAACCACTTTGGTTTTTCAGTCCCTTGTTAGCATAGTGCCTTGTATTTAGTAGGTATATAATAAATATTTCTTGGATTAAATTGGATAAATACTAGTGCTTGAATTGTGGTCTACTTTTCTTTAAGAAAATCTGAGATTATCCTACTCTCTTCTTGTGGACGGGTCTACCATGCATGATTCACCACCTTCTTTTTCTTTTATCTGAAAGGATCCATAGAGCAAACACTCAGTTGCTTTGAGTCTAAGATTTATGTTCCCCTATCTTAATTTTCCCAAGAAAGTCCTGCTTTTAAAAAGATAATCAAACCAATACATGAGCCCACAATGACAGAAATGTTGCTTTCAGGGGCTGTTAGAGATCCAAGTGGTGGTGACCACCTACTGACAAACTAATTCCATTTTCATTCAAGGGGTGGCTCTCTTTCTCCAAAAGGTTGGCTATGGTCCCAAGGTGTTTTGAATGGATTCTTAATGCATCATCAGTCATCAGACTGGTCTTTGGTCATGGACATAAGAGGTCAAGAAACAGGCTTAGTGTAACCAGCCACTCCTTTCAACAGTGCCATCAGATTGGACTGCCGTGTATGTGAGCTCCTCATACATCATCATGTCCCTCCTCACGTACAATCATCAGCCGGGCAGGGCTGCAAAGGAGTGTTAGTATGGATGAGGTGTGTTTGCTGGTTAGAAAACAAATGAGAAAGACTCGCCTTTTATATTGTCTACACTATAGCACATTCAATAATGTGTATTACTAATAGAATAAATGAAAAATGTATTTCTTTAACACTGTCATCTCTCACTTTGACATGCATCTTGAGATGATTTGCAAATGCTCAGCTGTAAGTGGCTCATGGTGGGAAATCAGTTAGCTCCTAATGTTATGCTGATGCATGGCCAGTAGCTGAACCCATTAATGAACTAATCTCAGTTACTCCAGTGGATGGGATTGGGCTCCTGCATGCTACACTTTGCATTTCTGCTAAAATCAACATTTTTTAAGAGAGAAAAATTTAAATGGATCTGGCTGCTCATCTCCCACTGTAGACCATGTGCTGCCTTGCAACACCTAGAGTCTGGGTGGCTATTAAGTTCAGATCATTTCTAGACTGGCTAGAGGATTTAAGACTTTCCCCAGCAGGGAGAAGGGAAACTTTCATCTGTCAATCAATCAACAATTATCTATTTAATATCAACTACATAATCAGCACATTTGTTTTTTTCTCTTTGTCCTCTGGGCTCTCAGAAGACAAATGCACTAAACTCTTGGCCTGGGACCACTTGTTCAATTTCACATCCTGGGTCAGGGCCACAGCCATCCCTTTGGGGCCAATTGAGTGGCTTTAGGAAGCAAGAACTCTGGGGATACCCTCTTTCCTTTAGAGGCATGATGGAATGCTTATCTTTGCCCACCCATCTGCTTAATCCACAGTGAGAGGAAGGGAGGAGAAGCCAGATGAATTATCCTACAAATTATACAGATTCCTTGTTAGTCTACTCATTGCAAAGTATGATAAATTCACTTGCAGGCAAGAGAGACTGTTTTGCTCTGGCAGTTCTAATACATTAGTCATTTTAAGAGATATCCTAGGGGTTGTAGGCATCCCCCAAATACAAAATCATGGAACCATAGGGTCAGGGCTAAAAAGAGCTTCTAAAAAAAAATCATCTAGTCCAAGATATGTGTGCCATGGCAACCTTTGGTAGTCTGGTGAAGCCTATGGACCCCTTTTCAGAATAATGTTTTTAAATGTGTAAAATAAAATATATAGAATCATAAAAGAAACCAGTCATTTTGAAATATAGTTATCAAAATATTTTTTAAAAATAAAAAGCAAGTTCACAGACCCCAGCTAAGAACAGTCTATCTGGTCTAACTATTTTATTTTACAGAGAGGAAAATGAGGGTCCAGAGAGATTAGTAGGTCTTGAACTCGCTTGTATCCTTCCTGGTCTACCCATTTAATAACTCTGTTGGAGTTTTCTTTGAATGGCAATGTGACTCCTTCTTTTCCAATAAGACACCATTTAGGGGAAGTGAGGAACTATTTAAATAAAGGCAGCTTTGAGTTCTTGATGCCAGCTAGCATACCTACCTGTGTGTGTGTGTGTGTGTGTGTGTGTGTGTGTGTGTGTGTGTGTGTGTGGGAAGGGATTTCGGATCATGCATTAGGACTCACTGTTTGTCTCTAAACAGACAGCAGCACATATGAAACACCATCTTGGAATACAAAGGACAACAATGTCTACTGCCTATTGCCAAAGCCATCTGTCTCAGCCCGGGGGCCTGCACCTGTTAATAAGAATGCTCTCGAGCCTACTTTGTAAACCTACCTGAAAACCTATCCCACCTAGGACCTCATGGTTAACCTCCCACAGCCAGCTTGGGGAGGCTGGGCTGGGCTGGACTGGCTGATTGGCCCAGGACTGTTCTACCTGCATGGAACATCTGTGTGAAATATCTGGCTCCTTTCTGTCTCTGCCTCTGCTTCTGTATTTGTCTCTGTCTCTATCTCTCCTTTCTCTTAATACATATAAATCATCTCAACTGCCTCCCTGAAGACTCTGCAACATCGCTGGTAGCTTTGTCTCTCCCAACATTTTATGTCCTAACTGGATTGAAGTTACTCTCCCTGATAGGAAACCACAATATGGAGCTGGGTTTGGGTAACTCAGGAGCATCAAGATGAAGTTTGAATTTCCAAAGAGAGGTTCATCAGCCCTAATTTGCACTGCATTACATTTTCACTTTGGCAAAATGGAATTTGCAATTGCTTTTCGGCAATGTTCAAATTAGCGCATCTTAGCATATTAATGAACTACTTTTTTTTTTGCTTTTTTGTGACCAATTTTAATGTAAATAGCTGCTGCAATGCAAAGCATCAGACCTGTGCTTTAAAGAGAATGAAAACTCAAGTCTTCTGATGAAAAGAATCACAGATAATGACAGATCACGTTCAGGTAGTGTTTTAAGGGCTACAAAGCACTTTCCTCATCAGTTCTGTGAGGTAGGTAGTGCAATGACTGTTATTCCCACTTTCCAGATGAGTAGACTGAGGCATAAGCAGGTAAAGTTACTTTTGTGGCTATATAACTTAGTAACTGGTGGACTTGGAAAGGTCTTCTGCTTGCAAGTTGAGTACTTTTCCTGCTTAACTTGTAGATGATTCAAGAAAACAGCTCTTAAATTGCCATAGATTCATGCTAGGGTTGAGGAGAGCCCTAAAGACCAAGAAGATCCTTGACCACCTATGGGAGCTTGTGAGGGAGATAGTAAATTGGTGAGAAATCTACAGGTGTCTTTTGTCCTGTGATGTTTCAGCACATGTAAAAATAACAGGCAGTCACTGGAACAGAGTGAAGAGAGACAGATCAACATGCTAATTGAAAAGTTGTATGTTTTCACTCTGAGTGACTCAGTTCCATAGTCAGATGGACTGGAGAAAGGGGATGATTCTATACAACCTCATTCTGCTTGAAAAATTAGTCAAAGAGCATGTCCAATAAATAGTACATCATCTTCCTCTACGAATGAGTCACACCAGTTAAGAAAGGGATTCAAACAAGAAAAAAAAAACAAAACTCTTTAATAGTTTTCACTTGGAATGATTTCCTACGTTTTATTTTATTCATTTCTCTTTAAGTTTAATGGGGTACAGTAGTTGCTTCCTCCCAAATGGTTCCCCCAAACACCCAAATGATTTCTTTTAAAAAGAAATTCCATGCCCAGAGTCATGCAGCAATAAATATCTGAGGCCGAATTTTAATTCAGATCTTCCTGATCCTAAACCCAGTGCTATAGTCACTCTACCACTGGCTGCCTCTAATTGGTATATTGATTTTGTTTTATTTTTTGGTTCTCCTTTCCTCACTGCATTGCTTCCCTTAGGTCTTTTCATGTTTCTCTGAATTCTATATATTCGTCATTAGATGGTCATATTAGTACATACAAGGTCTCTCTAAAGAACTTTGAAATCTGTTGTGTGAGACATGGGAAACACGGGCACAGGACTGTCCGGTGTGGTGTGCCCACATCAGAGAAGGTTCTGTGTTCTGTGAGTAAAGCAGAATTGCAGTAGCTCAAAAGAAATACTGGATGCACGTGTTCATAGGGACTATTTGTGTCTGACCTGTGGTGGAGCCTTTCTGAGCTCATATTGGTCTGATCAGCCACAATCAGACACACTGTAGCTTGACCTCAACATAGTGATGTCATTTTGGTTCTCTTCAAGAATGAAGAACAACAACCAACCAACTATCTATATATCTAAATCTATGTCTTTATATCTATGAGAGAAAGAGAGAGAGAGAGAGAGAGAGAGAGAGAGAGAGAGAGAGAGAGAGAGAAAGAGAGAGAGAAAGAAGAGAAGAGAAGGAGGAGGAGAGTGGGAGAGAGAGAGTGAAACAGAGAGAGAAGAAGAGAGAAAAAACAAAACAGAGACAGAGAAGAAGAGAGAAAGGAAGAGAGAGAGAACAAAACAGAAAGACAGAGAGATAGATAAAGAGAGAGAGAGAGAGAGAGGAAGGGAGGAAGGGAGGGAGAGGGAGACGAATTCTTTTTTTTTTTTTAACTTTTTGAGTAGCTGGTTATTTTCAGGAAAATTATATTCATTCATTTATGCATTCATCCGTTGAACTTCTATTGTGTTCCTGCTCTGTGTATATCTTCATATGATGAGGAATATTCAGGGAGAGGACACAAGGCCATGACTTACAATGTCTTCTTTTGAGCACTTTTCAGTCTGACCGGAGAGAAAAGACACATTCATGTAAACAGTTAGATAACAATACAAATGTTGGTAAAAATATGAGACAGGTTGTGAGAGATATCCCGAGGTTGTATGTGATTCAATGTCAAACGAATGGAATACACTTTAAGAGTTCACAGCAAGCTGAGGTCAGAATAAGCTGGGCTACTCAGGAAGAGTTAATGGAGGAGGTGAAGCCAGAAGCACTGATAGGATCTGGATAGGCAGAGGGGAACACCATGGAATGGTGTGAGCAAAAGTCTTCAGGAATGAACGAAGTCTGTTTGGGGGAGCTGTGAACAGAACAGTCTGCAGTGTTGAGGAAGAAGAGAGAAGATAGGTTGGGGACATATTATGGAAGGCCTGGAATACTAGGAGGAGGAGTTAAAACTGTTTTGTAGGAATTGGGGGTCTAAGAAGGAAGGGGAAGGAGTTGTTAAGAAGAGAAAGAACAAAATGAAAGAAAATGGATTGAATGAGGAGATATTAACATCTACCACTGTTATCATCATTGTCAACAAAAACATGGCACCAGAATGAGAGTTTTTGAGTTTAAAGGAGACTTAGAAATCTTTTATTCCAATGTCTTTGTGTTCTTAGCAAGCCAAGGTCAGAATGAGCTGGGGTAGTCAGGAAGAGTTAATGGAGGAGGTGGGGCCTAAGGGATTGATAAGATTTAGATACATCTGTGTTAGGAAGAAAATGAGATCCACAGAGGTAAAGTGATTTGTCCAAGGTAATATAGTAACTTAGCAGCAGAACTAGGCCTCCAGACTCCCAATTGAATACCCTTTCCATTCTATACATTACATTGGGCCCTTTCTGAACTTTACTTAAAGGAGAGGGTCCTTGCCCTCAAGGATCTTCTAACCTACAAGCTTCCAGTGATAGGGAGTAATGCGTAGAGGACATAGAGGTCACTCTTACTAACATGTTTTCTCATATGTGGTTCTGTGGCTTTTTAAAGCTTAAAAATGGTGGTGCTTAGTGTTCTGAATTGCCTGCCTTGAGAACCGCTGTCATTTGGAAATGTGAAGCTTAGACACAAGTTTCCAAACCACCAGGAGCCAGAAATGAAACTGTAGCCACAAATGTCTCCCCAGGGTTGTCTACCTGCATTCCGAGTGAGTCCGACTACCCTGGCTGTCTAGTTTGCAGGAGTCCTGCGGGCTCAAGGGTCACTTTGTAGGATTTTACTGGAAGGACAATGACCTCCCTCCTCAAGTGACACGCCCACTTAGATACACAAGGATAAGGAGGGACCCAAGCCCAAATTTTCAAATGGTGAAACTTCCTTGGTTCATTTTTAAAAAAATGAATTGATTATTCATCCTTGGCTTGAATTACCAGCTAAATAGTATTTTCCTGCTGAGTGTACATTTGTAATGCTATCCATTTCATCCTGCGTGATAGAATTACATTTCAGGGGTTTCATCTACCTATTCTTTACTATCTATAGATGGGTGCGTGGGTGTGCTGATTACATTTTAAAAACAAGAGTTTGTGTATCTGATGGATATGGAAATAATCAGTAACTAAGGTAGCAGAGGGAAAAACATCCATCTCTTGATGAGTAATTTTAAGACGGTGAATATTTCCCAGCTTGATGAGATATTCCTGGGGAAGGAGTCCTTCAGTTGCCATGCATCCTCAAGTATAATTGAAGAAATAGGGACTTTGTCAGTGACCCAGCAAGCCAGGTGGACTTGATTCTTTCCAAGTAAGAAAGCTACCATCCACTGATTCCTGTGAACTCAAGTGTCTCTTGGTTATCTTGAGCTGTACTGTCAATCCGTCACATGGATCAAAATGGCCTTGTCAAGTAACTAACCTACTTACTAAAAGCAAAAATGCTTTATGCCTGGTAACCAGAAAAGGAAGCCAGGTCTGTTAGTTTCATTGTTGATCTCTTCTGTGTAAAGAGTTGGCTAATATATATTTTTTAAAATGGGCTATTAACTAGTAATTTTCAAGATGACAGTATATACTGTATTGCAGTTCTCTGCTGTGCAAAATTCCATAGGCCCACGAGGCTCTTGATAGGTTAGGCACAGAACATGGTAATAACAAAGAGCACAATTTTTTTTTTTTGGCAGAAGGGATCAGGCTTAGGGTTCTCAGAAGCCTTTTCTTTCTGTATTACCCATGTTCCAAATTTCTCTGTATTGAATAGATGATGCCAGAGTCAGAGACTGGGTTTTACAAATGATACCTTCACAGATGCTCGTTATTTTTTTCCAGTGGTCTTTTCCCTAAGCAATAAATAGCTATGGGCTTTGTCCTCTTGGTATAGGATTTGGCTATTTGGCTATTTGTCAGGATGGGAGGTTTGTGGCAAGGAAATTGAGTTAGTCTTTTCTTCTCTAGATAGATTACTCAATTTGCTAGCCCATTGGGTCCTGGAGAAGTTGGAAAAAGATACACATCATAGCAGGGCTTTCTTCGAGGAAGGCAATTGAGCTGCAACGAGAGACTTTGTGCAGCTGATAACTTTTGCTTATTTTATCTGTTTATCATTATTTATCTCTGGCTATGCTTTCCTTCAGGATTTTAAGAGCAATGAAGAAACCTGAATTTCTTATGTAGCACCTTTTTTTTGTAAATGCATTTCAAAATATCCTGCCCGAAAGCCTGATAACTCCTTTCAAATGATCCAATCTTACTTAAGGGTAGTGCATGAAGGAGACAGGGACAGTTTCCTGATTAGTTTAGTATTACAGAGGAACTCCAGAGTGAAACTGGGCCTTGACACTCAGCCCCCTGTCACCACTTCTGAGTGT
The DNA here is from genome assembly GCA_028646515.1 of Pseudochirops corinnae. Lineage (NCBI taxonomy): Eukaryota > Metazoa > Chordata > Mammalia > Diprotodontia > Pseudocheiridae > Pseudochirops > Pseudochirops corinnae. The sequence goes on along the minus strand of CM053585.1, from coordinate 235,156,035 downwards.
TTCCTTTCTGTTAAACACATTTGCTCTCCTTAGAATATGCTACTTTAAACTCCTCCATCTGGTATTCTTAGAAGGGATATTTCGGATGTCTCCTCTGCCTCTTTGCCACGATTCAGATGGCATGACATGTGCTTTTTGTGTTAGTTCACTATGATAGGGTCAGCTGTTTGGCTCAAGGTGCTTGGATAACAATAAACTGATAATTATATAGTCCTTTACATATTTATATAAAGGTTTAAGGTTGTCAAAGTGCTTTAAACCTTCATTATCTACTTTGAGCTTCACCCCAAATTTTACAGATGAGGAAACTGAGAAAGGTTAAGTGACTTGTGCATGATCATGTACCTAGTAAGCTCCTGAGACTGGATTTGATTCCAGATTTTCCTGCCTCCATGTCCAGTGTTCTATCCATTACACTATTCTGTCTTTCCATGGATGTGAGAGATGGGTAGATTGAAGGGGAGGGGCAGGGAAGAAGGTAATTTAGATGATGAGTCCCCTCCACCCAGACTTCGACTTTATGATTCCAAATCAACCTATATTTGGGGGAGATTTTCAGCATTGGACTTCAGTCTCAGATTAATTCATATAGACCCCGCATTCCTCACTGACCAGCCTGGGACTGTCCATGACCCATATACAAAGCCCTTCATTCTATATTTTAAGTGTATCATTTCCAAATGCTCCATTATCTCCTATATTATTTTTTCTGATAATGGCTCTTTATACTTCCTTCTTTCTGTCCCTCCCCTTTCCTCTTCCCCCCCCCCCATCCTATTAAAACTATTTACATTGAGAGAGGCTGAAGTATTTGGGGTGTTCTTTCCCAGCTATTAGGGCAGAAACATTGTGACAAAGTTGGAGCAGCCCTGCCCTCAGCTCATTATTTTGCACTTCATTGAAATGCATGACAGATCTATTCACTGTACTTTATATACTAAACTTAACTACAGTAATATATTCAAATAATTCTGAATTTATCTAGCCTGTGCGATAGTTTTTCTCTCCTCCTCTTCACTTTTTTTTTAAAGACCAGCAAATGTAGCTGCTTTTTGAAATGTAGCTCAATCCCATTTATTCAGAAAGCAAGGGAAAGTGACCCCTTACTGCACTATTGTCTGGGCATCCTCCTCTCTCCTGGGCAGCTGTCAGCTAACCCAAATCAGATGACAGAAAGAGATTCTCCAGGGTGGTCCCTGCCATCTATGGCTCCCCGGCCTCTTCTCTCTTCCTTCTTCTTTTCTACCCTCACCCCCTTATGTCTCTGTCATTGCTTCTTTCCCATGAATCGTAGAAGCCCCAGGACTGTGTGGACAACATGAAGCTCTCTCCAGGACACAGGCTGCCACTGGCCTATTTTTTCCAGTCTCATATTAATCTCTACCATGCACCCTAACTTGGGAACTCACTAGGTGTGGTTTCTGTTGCCTTTGTTTAGGCTACTCCCTAAGTCTGTAATATCAAAGGATTGTAGATTCAGAATTGGGATCCCAACCCCATCATCTTATAAATAAAGAAATTGAAGAAGAGAGTTAAGGGGACATGCTTAGGGTCACGCAGCTAGTAAATGAAGCAAAATTTGAACCTGTCTTCCTGATTCAAAGTACGGTGCTCTATCCACACTGTACCATGCTGCATCTCTATGGTCTTCCTTCTTACTCCTCTGGTTGAATTCCATCCTTTAAAGCCTCGATTGAATGGCCCCTCCTCCATGAAAGCTTCCCTGATCCCTGAATTTAAGTTTTCTCCTCCAGATTTCTCAGAGGACTTAATTCTGCATCTCTCTAGTGTACTTAATAATTTTGGGTAATATAGTTGTTTGTGTTTCCGTCTCTGATCCCCATAATATGCTTCCTCAAAGTAAGAACTGTCTTATCAGAACTCTGTATCCCTACTAATTGTCCTAGGGTTTTGCACATAGTAGGTGCCAAATCAAATCTTTGTTTACTGTTGCTGCTCCTGGCAGTCCACTTCTCAATGGGCACATAGGTTCCCCTGACTTGGGGAAGGCTACCGTATTGGAGAAGAGCTAGTGTGCTGGGAAAAGCAGAATGTCTGTGTCCAGATGCAGAGCCACTCCATTCCTATGTCACTCTTGACGGTAGGAAAGCCCTGCCCACAGTATTAGGGGAAGGTGAGAGTTATTTCCATTCTATGCCTAACAGAAGTTCCCAAACCCCAACTCTTGACCTGATTTTACACATTTTTGTAGAGGACGCCCTTGGTGAAAAATTTTGGTGACAAACAGTCGTATTTGTGTCCTAAAGTTATCCTTGTCCACAGTCCTTCTTGAATCTAAACCTTACCATAGCAAGGTTAGGAGTCAGATCTCAGATGCATTTCCCTCATCCTCCAGTGAGTCTTCGATGTGTCTAGAAGTGAATACTGAGGGGCGTCCACAACTTTCCAGCACATAATCCACCTCTGGCCTCAGTTTCCTCATTTGTAAAATGAAGGGGTCAGAATAAATGTATTCTGAGGTCATTTTTAGCTCTCCCAAACAGCACACCTATACTCAAAGCTTGTCTCATTTGAATCATGCCTGGGTTGTTTTATTGAGAAGTACAAAAGTTCATCAGCTCTGTTCTCCAATACAGTATAAGCTCCTTGAGGGAAAGGACAATTTTGTTTTTGTGTTTGAGTCTCTGGTGCCTCGTGCAATGCCTGGAACTGAGAAGATGCTCATTGGTTATTTGTTGCTTGAGCAACCTGTAAATATGACTCTTTTGCTTCATCTTGGCCCATGTAAAGAACTTCTTGAGAGTCAGAATTGTTTCATTCTTTTCATTTGCATCACTAACATCTAGCACAGCGATTCTCAACCTGTGGGTTATGTTCAATTTGTGACAATGAAAATATATCCTGAATATCAGATAGATAAATAACAGCAGCAAAATTACAGTTATGAAGTAGCAACGAAAATAATTTTATGGTTGGGGGTCACCACAACATGAAGAAGTGTATGAAAGGGTCGCGGTATTAGGAAGGTTGAGAACCACTGGTCTAGCTCAATGTTTGGCACATAGTGTTGTTGTTCAGTTGCTTTCAATAGCGTCTGAATCTTGGTGACCCCATTTGGGGGTTTCTTGGCAAAGATACTGGAGTTTATTTTCTTCTCCAGATCATTTTACAGATAAGAAACTGAAGCAAACAGGGTTAAGTGACTTGCCCACAGTCACACAGCTAATAAGTGTTGGAGGCCGGATTTGAACTTGGGAAGATGAGTCTTCCTGATTTCAGGCACCTGCTCTATCCACTGCACTACCTAGCTGCCCTGACATATAATAGAAATTTAATAAGTACTTATTAAGTGTTGTTTGGGCAAGTCACTTAACAACTTTAGGTCTCATTTCCTCATTTACAAAATTTCAGGAGCTAGACTGAATGTCTAGGACTGAGGTCCTTTCTGCGTCTGTACTTATGATCCTGTGATTCTCTGTTCCCCCAGCATAGGGGCTTGCCTATAGCTGGCACTCCTCAGTTGTCTACTGAGTTGAATTAAATTGAATGAAGAGCCAACAGAAGTGAAATTTATATCTATAAGTGTGTGCTGACTACCAAGTAACAGAAAAGTGATAGAGCATTTCCTATAAATGGCCACCAGTAGGATAGAAAGCAGAATGTTAACTCACAGGAAGAAAAAGTCATTCATGCTGTGACAGAGAGGGTCTTTGCTCCTGCAAATTGCCTTGCAAAGCCACCCCCAGAGAACTGATCAGCTTCCACTATCCAATGGAGATTTCCTTCAGTTGCCTTTCCTTTCCTGGAATACAAAGGCTATACAATGGTTCCCCTTTGCTTAGTGGTTGGAGTATCCGCAAGGTCAGGAAGTAGCTGCCCTGGCAGGGCTTTGGTCGTGGTCTTTTGACTGCCTGGAAATGATCCATGGAGTGTAAAGTACCCAGTGTCCACTGCATTCTGCAGTCCTCTTTTTGGACTTTGCAATCACCATTGAACTCAGTAGCCTAGCAGTTTGGCCTGGCAGGTCTCAGCTCAGCCACCAGGAATATAGTACAGTGGAAAGAAAAATGGGCTCAATGCTAAGAAATCTGAGTTTTAGTTCTGAAACTACCACTGATTATTCAAGAGACCTTGGGAAAGCAAATTATCATCTCTGGATCTAAGTTTCTATATATATAAAGTGGGACTGGTTTGGACTAAAGTAATCTCCAGGGTTTTCTTGGTTTAATTCAGAAATTTACTGATGTGGTTGGGCTTACCCCTACCCCCACCCCAAATGTCAACAACAACAAGAATGACCAAAACAACATACACCCTCCTGTCGCCCAGTGTCCCTCCCCAAAAAACCAAAATCAAAACAACAAAAACACAAACAAATCTTGTTTCTGGCGGGAAGGTAGTTTCAAAGCACTCTACTGCCTCTGCCTTCCAAGCCTAAATTATCTTTTCTTCTATCTTCTTTCACTTTCAGAACACCACTAATTCCTCACTTCTCCTCTGGGATCTGGCTGGAAGCTTCTACTCTGTCTCATTGGGCCAGCAGCAATATTCAGGCACCCCAGGACTTTCCCTTGGTACCTGGAATCCCATTGACCTCCTTGGGAGTCCTTTCGGCTCCTCCAGGCCTACTTGTGTCAATGCTGATGAGATGAAGCCTGCAAAGCCACTGTGGAGTTTCTTGTCCCATCTGGAAAACCTCTGGTTCCTAGCATTCTGTTCACTATCCCTCCTTCCCCAGAAAGTGCAGCTTCTTTGAAGCATTTGTCAACTAGTAAAGACTTCGGAAGGCACCTTTGCTTAGTGTTTACCCTGAAATACTCCATCTAAATAAATGTTTTCACTATACAGCCACTGAGGGAATATTAATATAGTGATTTTTTTTTAATTTAGTTAAAAGACGTAGTTTTACTGTATTTCAAAAGGCAAGCTTTCTCACAGGTTGTGAGAGTGTTACCTCTTAGCACCAAAGAGCAAGGCTGTATGCTCACCATTAAATACAATTTTATAATGAAAATTTTGTCTTATGAAGGTGAAACTTTGCGAACATATTAGAATTCTCATTTTTCTATGCATAGCAATCAAATGACCTTCCTACATTGCCACATAAAGTATAGATTTAAAGTTAAATGAGCCAGTTAGTCATTTAGCATTTTCTTAAAGAGTAATTTCTTCAGTAAGTATAGATGTTTACATATGGCTTTCTTTTGGGTATTTACATTTTAAGAATTGAAGAAAAACTGACATTCTTTTTTGAAACTGTTTTTTAATAGCCTTTGTTTATTTTTAATATGTGGTGTTCCAGGCTCCTGCTCTAATGATTTTTTTCACACTGCATTGATAATTAAATTCATTCATTTTCCCAGCTGCACAATTCCTTTAAATAAAAAGTTATGGGTAATAACACCTATTATGTTCACAGTATAGAGGAGAAAAGGGCAGCTAAGGAGCTTTCAGAGGAGGGGACTCATGTGGACTATGTAGGTCACAGGTTAAAGGAAAATTCTGCATGAAAGTTCTGAAATCTTCTAGCCCTTTGGAGACATAGATTCCGGCCCCCTGCTGTGGGTGGCATAAAGGGTTGGGTTTTTTGGATAACGGACTGGAAATGAGCCTTTCCTTCTTTTTTCCTCTCACTCTCCTTCCCCAAAGAAGAGCAGCAACTGTAGCTTCCATGATATATTAGCATGTATCCTTTTCAGATTTTTAGTTCATAATTCCTAGTAATGGGTCATCAAAAGCACTAAAAGTGTTGTTTCCTTTTAAATGATTGGAAATGGTTTACATGCTGCTACCAACCCGTAGATATAAGGGGGGCAGTAAACAGGGAGCAGAGATATTTTAGTGATATAAAAAGGACCGATTAGATTTGTGAAAATGTAAAACCTTGATTCCGGAAAGGTACATGGAGCAATGAAAGGAACACTCTAATCCCAGTTTAGTGATTCCCTTGTAGCTTCTCTAATTTCATGGAGGCTATAAGGATTTGGCTTTTATACATTTTAATTTAGTCCAAAGATGTCCTTATTTTAATTATCCGCACACAAGGGCACAGTATCTTTCTATGGTTATTGCTGGATGTTACATTTATATATAGAGCAATAGCAATTTGGAAAAAAAAACCCTCAACAACAACAACAACGACAACATGGTCACATCAATGGCCGAAAGGTTATACTTGCTTTTGTAATGACAATATATAGAAGGTGCTATTCTCAGAAAGGATTTTTAAATCCAAGGAAGAAGGATACAAATGCTTATTTGTATTCCATGTTGCTTGCTCTCAAATTTTATATATATATGTATATTATATATATGTATATATATATAGTATATAGATACACACTTACATATATACTGCACATGTATATACACATGCATGATACATATAAACACACATATTTACAGAGGGAGAGAAAGAGAGAAGGAGAACTCTTTCAATAATTCTCTTTCTGTGAACTATTTGTAGATGTGTTGGTGGCAAACACTGAAATAGCCATCTGGTGCCCTGTTCTTTCCTTGTGGAAATCAGTAGGAGCAGAATATGAGAATCTGAGAGCAAGTTTCATCCCACTGAGAAGCAGTTATCATATTTCAATACACAAAAATCTGCTTTGTAAAATGGGATATTTCCAATATTATATCAAGTCCAGAGCTGAAATTAGGGTATGGTGTTGGGGGCTTTGTCCTGGGGTCTTGAGGGAATGTTTCCTATTGTTTTTCCCGGGCACAAAAGTTGTTAGTTACATGTCTGATTGAGGTCAGTCTATAGATATTATTCTGGAAAGAAAAACATATAACTTTTGTTGGAAATACGGTTGCTAAAAAAAAAACCAAACCAAAACAAAATGGAACTACAGCTTACTTTAGATTGCTGGGAGAGACTTTCTAGGAGTAGTTATACAGCCATAACTTGGAGTGAGTCCTTTTTTCTTTGAAAAACATCAAGGACTTCTCTACAGTGGAGGAGTTTGAAATGCATAGACTTTAAAGCTAGAAGGGATCTTAGAAATAATTTCATCCAAGACTGTAATTTTACAAAGGAGGAAATAGGCTCAGAGGTAGGAATTAATCTTGCCCATGATTATGCTGGAATTACTCCCAGAAAGGAAGGGAACAAGCCTTTATTGGGCACCTACTGTTGTTCAACATGCTAAGTACTTTACCAGCATTATCTCATTTGATCCTCACAACAACACTGGGAGAGAAGTACTATTATTATCCCCCATTTTCCACTTGAAGAAACTGAGGCAGATAGTAGTTGAATGACTTACCCAGACTCACACAGCTCGTTAAGTGTCTGAGGTCTGATTTAAACCATATCTTCCTGACTGCAGGCCAGCATCCTATACATTGGGCCACTAGCTGCCCTAGTGAAAAACCAGGGCTTGAACCCAGGCCCTCTGATTCCAGAACTCTTTTTTAAAATTTTATTTTTAATTTTGGAATAAAACAAACATTCCATAACATAAGTACAATAAAAAAAAAAGGTGATTGCACATGAAATTGCAGCTCTGCTATGCACAACTTGCAATTCTATTCAAATATACAACAGAATTATCATGTAAATTTATCTTTTTCTTCCATCCCCCCCAGTCCCCTGCCCTAGAGATTGCTACCAGTACACACCAATAGGTGTACATACATACACACACATATGCATACACATACATATGTATATATGTGTGTCAGTGTAGGTAAAATTATTCTATACCTACTTCTATTTATCAGTTTTTTTCCTCTGGATACAGAGCTCCACAATTCTTGTCACTACTCTATACACATGGTTAAGGTCTGTGTGAGAATAGAAAGAACTATGGAAGAAAATTGTCTTTTTGGGGGCGTCTTTAAAAAGTTATCTCCCTTATCTTCCTCTCTGGCTTAGTTTCAGGGGAGTTCTGCCTGGAAGCAGTGAATGGTCTGGGTGATTGGAACAACCTCAGAAGATCATTTCTCTTCAGCCATGAAACAAATGCTACAGATTTTGGCTAAAATAACATGGTCTCTGAGAGTTGGTCAAAGAGATGGAGATGGCGACTGAATGTAGTAAGGGATAAATCACAGGATCATAGATCTGAAGCAGAAATCATTAGATCTAACCTCCTCATTTTGCAAGTGAGAGAAGCGAGGTCAAGAGATTTTGAATCTCCTGTCTAAGGTCAAACAGGCTAGTAAGTGTCTAAGGCAGGACTTTGAAAGCCTGTCTTTTCACCAAGCCATGCTGGATTGGTTTTATTTATTGACAGAATACTGGTCAATCTGTCTGAAGCATCTATTGAGTGCCTAGTATGGACCAGGCACTGTGATAAGAGCTGGGGAAACAGAGATAGACAAACGAACAAAACCTCCCAAGCCCCAACCAGCTCAGTAGGGTCTAACCCTTAAACTGTTTCCAGTATACTTCTTTATCTCAATATTCCTGTATGTACATTGGTGATAATACCCAGACTGTTGAGAGTAAGCTAGAAGGACACCATGGGAGTTTTCTGATATTCTTAGATGAAGGGCTTACAGTTTATTCCAGTTGCTCAGAGTCATTATTTGCATTCACAAGAGCTCACATTTCTGGGTTCCAGACAGCCCACTACTGCTACAAACAGCCTTGAGCTTAGCCTGCTGTTCAGTCCATATTTGTTCTATATGATATTTGTGCTAAATCATGTCATTCCCTCCATAGGGGAGCCATCTTTCCCATCATCCACAAGGAGGGACAGTGTTCTTTCAGCACAGGCACAAATGCACTTTGGAGACATAATTTCCCACTAGAGCAGTATATTTGCTGCTGTGAGTATTATCTTGGGAACTAGGACCTGACCTTAGCACCAGGTCCCCTGGATTAACAATTCCTCCTTATTCTGCCCCAAGGATCCAATCCCTAATGATTAGCTGCGGCTCTGGAATTTGGGTTACTTGGGCCCTTTTGTGGATGGAGCTTCCTTGTATGGAATACTAGGACAGGGGGTAAAGTTGCTTCCCCATAACAGGCCATAATTCCTAGTGCATTAAAATCAGGCAGAAAAACAAACAAAGAAAAACCCCTTTTATTCTCTAAAACTTTGGACTATGTTCCTTAATGCATATAATTTAGGGATCTTGTATCCTTTAACCTATTTTCCCCTTCTCTCAGTGGTGGTGCAGGTGAGAAGGCATGTCTTAGAATATGAGTGGCTAAATAACATGGTGGGGCCAACAGAACTTGGTGCTCATGAGTCCAGACTGTGGTTGCAACAATTCATCTGTGGGATGACTAGTTTCGATATTGTGCTGAGCCATAAGATTGTATCCAAAATCTCAGTCATTTTATAAATGTGTACTATTGGCAGAATGTGTGCTCCTTGAGGGCAGGAATTGTTTTTTTTTTTTTTTTTCCCTTTTGGTCATTGTATTCCCAGTACCTAACTCAGGGCCTTGCACCTGACTGTTCAGTCTGGTCATTTTTTAGTCCTGCCTGACTAATGCTTACTAATGCCTATCTGATTGGAAACAAGAAGAAAGAGTGTGAGCCATGAATGACTCAATGAAACCTCGTCCCATTACTGGGAACGAAGATCATCACCCTGGCAATGGCAGGTCAGAAAGGATGGCCTCTGCTTCTTGGAATTACTTCTTTGCTTTAAGACTCACCTAAAGTGCTACCTTCCACCTGAAGCCTCCAGTTGCTATTCTTCCCTTCCCTTCTCTCCTTCCCCAACCTTCCTCATATTCATTTTATACATATTATGAATACCCTTATATATGTTCTTACCATCCTCCCCATTAGAATGTACATTTCTTGAGGGTAGGGATTTTTTCTCTTTTGTTTTTGTATTCCTAACACTTAGCACAGTGCCCACTACATAATAGATGCTTAATAAATGCTTCTTCTTCTTCTTTTTTTTTTTTTTTTGCTTTTTGGAGAGAGGAAGGTAGGGCAATTGGAGTTAAATGACTTGCCCAAGGTCACATGGCTAGTTTTTGTGTTACATGTTTGAGGCCGAATTTGAACTCAGGTCCTCCTGACTCCAGGGCTGGTGCTCCACTCACTGCATCATATAGTCACCACAATAAATGCTCCTTGATTGATTAAATTAATATATGCATAATATTATATACTATGTATAATTATTATATATACTATAATGTGTATATATTTCTATGTGTATAGTTTGCTATGTGTGGTGGTAGAAGGTAGTGGAAAGAATATTGGATCAAGGAGATCCAGAAGATTTCAGTTCTAGTTCTTGCTTTATCACCAACTAGTTACATGATGTGGGCCAGTCACTTTCTCTCTCTGTCTCATTTTATTTGTCTGTAAAATAAAAGGGTTGGACCAGGTGATTATTCAAGTCTCTGTCCAGCTCTTTTCTCTTTTGTCCTTCCTTTTCACTATCTCTTGTGTTCATTTCCTCCTCTACACACACACACACACACACACACACACACACACACACACACACACACATACACACACACACAGCTGTGAGGTGTCCCATGTAGTTTCACTTTAAGACTTTGATAGACCCACGAGCTCATCAATGTGGATATTCTCCATGAGGATTTCAGCACCTTCTCATCCTTTACATTTCAGATAAATCTGCCATAGAGGCTAGAAGCCTTTATTGACTAAGTTCCTCCATGAATGTAGCAGTTTATTGGTTCTTGGACAAAGATCATGGAATCATAAGAGCAATTGTATAATTCCTACTGAAATTTGCTTGTTTGTTTCTGCTATTACACTTATGTTGTTTTGGAAGTGAAAGGGTGATTCGTGGACCAAATTCAATTTTATGAGTTTTTTTGTTTGTGTCATTCTTCACTAAAGTATTACTGTATGGTATGTTTAGGGAGGCCTAGTACCTATGGTACCACAGTCTATGGTATGAGAGCTTGCTGAGCCTTTTTCAGGGCTGCTCATTCACCTTTGGTGTCCACCTCTCACCCAATTCTCACCTGTGGCTCCATAAAGCATGTGCAGTGGCAACACCCCAGTGAAACTATCTTGGCAGACAGGCTAAACCAGGTTGAGCATAACTGATAGGCTTCAAACTCATGGGTGCATTAGGGAGATATCTACCCCAAGCAAGTGAAGACTTCTCTGGCATAGTGTGGCAGATAAGAACAACCAGTTCCAATGACCATGAAGGCAGCTGAAGCAGGCACTATGGAGCACTTAGAACTTGGTCAGAAATCCAAGACACCAAGGTCATCCACTGCATCCCAGGCCATCAGAAGAGGTCTTGACTTTTGTTTTGCTACTAGACTTTGATAGCTCTGGAAGAGAGAGTGAGGCTGACAACTTTGTGCAACTCTGCCTCACTTAAATCCAATCTATGCTTAAGTCAAGACATCAACCCCACGTGTTATTAGTCCTCTTCTAAAATGAAGGGTGAACAACTCAGAAAACTCATCATATTGTGGAAGTAGCAGTGGCTTCTCAAAGGCTATACAAATTGAATGCAAACATTGGAAGTACTACTAAGCTAGATGAGCTTTAAGTGTGTGCCTAACAGCCTTCTGTTTTACTACTAGTCTAGCTAACTTGTCTAAGGCATCTTGGAAGGCAATAGACCTTTTTTGGAAATAGAAACACTAAATGACCATCTACCAAGTCATAAAGGAAAAGCTTACTGTCTACATTAGTGGCAGAATGCCCACCAGTGACAAGATCATATATTGTTGAAATATGGAAATTTCATGGGTCACCATGGCCAAAGAATTCATCAGATCGTTACCATAGTTACCCATCTTAGTTCCACAGATGAGCTCCTCCATATTTAGGCTGGTTCTTGGAGAACAGACATTATCAATTCCTGGGACTATACTCAAAACTTTTTCAAGTTTGTTAAAACTTATGAGAGTTTGTAGACAATGACATGTCCTTCCAGAACTCTGTGTCCTCTCTATCCTATAATGACACATCAGAGTAGGACTTCCACGGGAGTTCCCATATAAATGATTTTTTTTATCCTTTCATATTTATAATCTTTCAATAAATCCTGACATAAAAACTAAATGATTACTATTTAGTCCATATGACTCTATTTAGATGGGATACACTATATGTAATACACACACATATGAATATACCTATCTGACGCAAGGACTTGCCATGATTGAGGGTGTAGCTTTTGCAGAGATTTTTTCCAGAAAGTCAACACCACTCAGTCTTTTTTTTTTTTCCTTTCCTTTCTTTAAATTAGGCTGTTATATGACCCAATCCATATGGTGAGTAAAATGAGGGAGTTGGACCAAGTGATCTCTAAGGTCTGTCCTGGTTCTAAATCTATGATCCTATGATTTTGGGATGATGATGGTGATGATGACGATGAGTGTGTGTACACGCCTGTGTTTGGCTAAGCTATGGCAGGCAGAGAAATATCAATGCTATCTTGTTATAGGAGATAAGCAGGGGTGTTGTGAGGCTCAAATGAGATAATGAATGTAAAGCACTTTGCAAACCTTAAAGTGCTATATAAATGCCAGTTATTATTACTGTTGTTCTCAGTCTACAGTCACCGGGCTTTCAGTTTGGTTATGATTTCATTCCCTTAGCCTTCTGCTGCACTCCTCCTGCTCTGAGCCCAAGTAATGTTTATAGAGCAAGGCAGTTGAGCCGATAAATGTTTAACAACCGGGCTTTGGAGGGGATAAGAGTGGGGCAGGAAGAGGAATATATGGGCAAACACTTTTAAGTTTAATCTGCTTTGTTAACACTTTCTCTATCACCTTCTTAAGTCTACCATAGGTTTCCAAAGTGGGCGATACCTCCTCCTAGAGCCCACTGTAATGATCCAGGGGAGGTAGTAGCCTTGGGTGCAATTGGGGGGCATTGAATAAAAATAAGGTTAACCTAACCTAACCCCAAAGGGGTACTGAGTCCTTTTTTTTTTTTGAAAAGGGGGTGGTAGGCCAAACAAGTTTGGGAACCTCTGGTAGACAATCAACAAAACCATCATGCCTTGATTTGTAAGGTCATCAATTTGTAAGGCATAAATGTTCATCTTGAAAATTTAATAATGGGCTCTTCCAAGTTAGGGTTGGCTGCAGAGAGCTCCTAGAAAGGTCACCTAGAGAGCACTATGTGGCAGAGAAGACAGGGGGTAGAAGATAGGGGATAGAGAGCTGCTTTCAAAGCCAGAAAGACTTGGCTTTTAATCTTGCTTCAAACACATACTGGCTGTATAACTCTACTGGGTAAGACACTTACCTTCAGTGCTCTAGTCAACTCTCCCAGATTTTAAGTCACGGTGAATATGTGCAGACGATAGAGCACAGGGCCTGGGATCAGGAAGACCTGAGTTCAAATCCGACCTCAAACACCTACTAGTGTGTGACCTTGGGCAAGTGACTTAACCCTGTTTGCCTCAGTTTCCTCATCTGTAAAATGAACTGGAGAAGGAGATGGCAAACCACTCCAGTATCTTTGCCAAGAAAACCCCAAATGGGGTCACTAAGAGTCAGACGTGACTGAAATGACCGAACAACACCAATAACAACAAATAGTGATTGAGGGAATCCCCTCACCTTGTAGTTTCCTATTCCCGTGAAATCACAACTCTAGTCCCTAGGTCTATAAGACAGAGAGAACAGTGTAGTGTAATGAAGGAAACACTGGCCTTGGATTCAGAAGACATAGGTTCGAATTCTGACTCTCCTACTCAGTGCACAAGTGATCTTGGGCAAGTCTCTTCCTCTTTGTGAGTCTCAGTTCAGTTCTCCTCAAAATGAGAGTGCTGGACTAAAATAGCAGCTCCAAATCCTCTGTTCCCATAACCAAGGGCTCTAATTCAGTAGTTGTAGGAAAATGTGATTCAAGCAGGCTGAAAACGAAAAGTAAGCCAGATAATGGCAACTCCCCATGGCCTTTGCACTTGCTGAACAAGAGAGTGACAAGGTGGTTTTTTGGAAAGAACACCAGATTTGGGGTCAGGAGCTTTGTTTGAATCCCTGCCGCACTGTTTACTAGCTACGTGAGACAAGGAAAAGCACTTTATTTCTTGGGACCTAGTTTTCTCCTCCATAAAATGACCAGATCACCTATGAGGCCTTCTCATGTTCTCATCCTATGACCTTATGATAAAAAGGGGCTCCGAAGGGTCCAGAAGGAACAGCAACAGGAGAATTGAGAGTGGATTTTGAGATGATGAACAACCTGGTGCAAATGATGAAGGAGGAAACATTAAAGTGTCAATTGCCCAAATAGGGCTGAAGTAAACTGAGTTCTGTCAAAGCCTTCAATATCAGACCTCAGAATCAACCTTTGAGGAGTCATGTAACCTCTTTGGGCCAGTTTTCTTACCAGTATAAAATGAGGAGGTTAGACCAGATGACCTCTAAGATCTCTTTAGCCCAAACCTATGAGCATATGATCATCCTATCCTACCCTCTAGATTTAGGAAGAAGGAAGGACATTCCCAGAGAAGGGAAGTTAAGTGACTTACCTAAGGTTACCCAAGTAGAAAGGGACATCTTTGGGATCAGAACCACGTAGACATATATTTCAATGGTCACATTTCTCCTATGCACCTGTGAAGGTCAAACTCTTCATGGAGAAGCCATAGGCAGGTCAGTGGCTGATTTCAAACACAAATAAAGTCAGTCTCTCCCTTCTACATGATTGATGCTCAATGAGAGTATCATTTTCTCACTCTGTTAAATGGGGAGATTGGACTGGATGATTTCTAAGATCAATCAATCAATCAAATTTTAAGCCTTTACTAGAGTTAGGTGCTCTACTAAAACCTGGAGATACAAAGGCAAAGGCAGTACCTGTACTCAAGACATTTCCATTCCAATGCAGGACACAACTTGCTGATAAATAAGTGCAAAATATAAACATTGTTGGAAGCAGCTAAGCTTAGAAGGAAAGAGTCAAGTGGCATTGGGGATGGGGGTGGGCTAGGCAGGAAAGATGCCTTCCAGATTTGACGTTCTATGGATGGAAATTTGTTTTGAATGACAGAGAATCTACCAGGACTGGAGGTTTTATTTGTAATTACTTTCCCAGCTACTATCTGGGGACATATTTTAAAAATGGATAATTAGGTCTGGATAATGGATAAACCAATTTTAGAGTTGGAGACCTTCAAGATCACCTGTTCCAACTGCTTCATTTTACAGATGTGGAAAATTGAGGCTCAGGACTTGAAGCACTGCTTTCACTTCAACACTTTTAGAGGCAGATCATCAGCCTCGTCAAATTGTAGAACTAGATGTAACAACAACAACAACAACAACAAAATGTTATCTTTGTCCAATGCACAAGTCATTGTTTTTTTTCCATTAAACAATCCTCCTTCACAACAAAGCAAAAATTAAAAAAAAAAAAAAAACAAAGCCATTACCGGTATTGTTCTGTAGTCAGGAATTTTCACATATCTCCTCAGTCATTTTGTTTCTGTGGCACCAGAATATGGCACTTTTCGTGAAAGACGCTTGTTTTCATTTATTTGGCTAATCTTGTGAGGTTCATCCCCAAGTTAGAGGACTAACAGGAATGTTTCACACTTCTCTGAAAACTTATGTGACACAGAGAGGTGACTTTACAGGAGGCCTGTTGTTAACACCTGCATTCTTTATCCAGGTGTTGGGCTAACATGCTCACCTCAGGTATTCACAGAGATTTCTCAGGAAAGAGGAAGAAGCAGACTGCAATTCCGGAGGATTTATAAAAATAGATTTCTTTCCACCCTCATGTCTTGAGAGAAATGCTGAAGCTTTTTAAGCAGGAGCAGTGTGTGTGTGTGTGTGTGTGTGTGTGTGTGTGTGTGTGTATGTGTGTGTGTGTGTGTGTGTGTGTCAGGGTGGGAGGGGGCACCTTCCATAGAGTATGGGGTTATAAACCTGTGCCAGATCTTTCTCTGTCTTTCTGTCTCTCTTTCTCTCTGTCTCTCTATTTTTGTCTCTTTCTGTGTCTCATATATACATATATATGCAGAAATATACACACACATATTCAATAAATTTCTTTTTTTTTGAGAGGGGGAATTTCAATCCACATGTAAGTGAGTATCTTTGTTTTGAAATTAAGATTTGTTTTTAGACCACTTATTTTTGATGCCCCAGGATCTCTTTGCCTAAAGAAATGAACTATTTCTTAAAATTTAAAAGCAAAGTACAAAGACTGTATTTAGACAAAAACTGTACCCAACAGGGATCTCCTCCTTTTTGTCTGTTCCTAATGTCAGCATCAGGAAAGGCAGATTTCTTCCCCTCTTAGTTCCATTCTTTAAGAGTAGTTGGCACACTGGGCTCACCATTCATGTTAATGTTATCTCAATACATCCAAACTTAGAATGAGTCAAGAACACACACACACACACACACACACACACACACACACATACACACATCATGTTTAATATATTTTCCACGATCTTGACCAGCACAGTTCAATATTTTAGAGGAATAATATGGCAGTCAGAAAACACAGATGTAGCCTAGCTCATAGACAGGGAACTTAGGATGAAAAGGTTCATGAAGCAGGAGGCTGGGGGCTATTTAGGGTAGTTTGGCCCCAGAGGGCTTGTTCCAGGGGGATCCACTACTTTATGTCTTTATTATACAGGCAATTCACTGCTTTCAGTTTATAAAACTTTGAGTATGAGAACATGAAAAATAAATTCCCTTCATTATTAGGGAGGAATATTTCTAGTAATAAATAAAAATTTATAAAAAAAAACAGATCATTTGTCTTTGTCATTCTAATAAGACATGCAAACTTATTTGAAAGCTAGATAGCTTCGAAATCATATATTTCACTTAAATCCATTTTGGGGGAATTAAAAAAAACCCACCAAAAAAGAATTCACCATTTCAGCTGTTTTGGAAGGTTTGGGCACAAATGTGCTTTCCACTCTTTTTGCATGATTTTGATAAAATTAGGTCAAAGAAATTTTCATCTGAAAACAGTACTTTGTCATATTATCTACAACACATGTCTAGCAAATTTATAAATCCAGTATTCATCTGAATAAAGTTCCAAATCATAATGAATGGTTTAGACAGCATTATCATCAATTTTCTGCAGGTGCAGCTGTGGAAATCAGTCACTTCAATCAAAAGCTTCTGTCAACTTCCACGGTGCTGTCATTTTTTACATGCAGATATTGCTGAAATGAACAAAAAAGACAGTTCTCAGAATGCCTTTACATCCCTTCTACCTTTGGGTGGTGCTTTTGAGCAGTGCTGCTGGAGGATCTCCGTGTTGAAATTTAACAGTATTCTTTCTTTCTTCTTCCTCTTCTTCTTCTTTTTTTTACACTTTATACTAACATAATATTTCTTTTGTGATATTATGGAGATAAAATTGCACTGTGTGTTTTAACACACATTACAACAACCTCTTAAGGCAAAAAGTAAATTCATGCAAATGAGTTATAGAAAGTGAAAAAAGATTTGTTTTGCTCCACAGTTCAGTATAGGACCTGCTACTGGGGGAGTCTGCCTTTGCCTCAGCAGTTTCGATGATTCTTGAATTTCCTAGAATCTTCTCTTTTTGATCTACGTACTGTTTGAGTATGATTTGAACTCGCATCCTAGGGGTTGTTCCTGAAAGACCTGCCAAAGAAGTGGGGGGGGGGGGAACCTCAGACTTTACCTGGTGACATAGACCCTTACAGCTGATGTTTTCTCTGGAGCTGCTCTGAGCACACTTAAATACATCTTTTTCAATCTTCTCCTGGGTTGATTTCGGTAAATTGCATGAGTCACAACTTTCGTTCCCAGGAGTGGCCACTACTGGACAATCCCTATTTCCACTAATGTTGGCACCTACATGGGCACTCAGCTACTTCTTTCCAATGGATTAGCCCTCCTAAAATCTTTCTGGTTACCCCAAAATGCTGGGTTGAAAGATCCTAAGAAGGAAAAACTTGGGGATGAAGTGAAAAAAAAAACCAAACCAACATCCTTTCCCAACTCTGACAATAGACAGAAGTGAAGAGTTTAATAGCACCAGTCACAAAGGGAAGACTGTCAGTGACGCGAATACCCTCTGTATATATTGTAGGCTAACACGCTTGTCTTCTCTAGTCTGAAAACCCTCCCTGGCTCCTAAATATATGGACAGACAGAAAGCAGTTAGCCTAGGTTCCTCTGTGATGAATAGCGTTAACCTTTGGAGTGTTCTGAAAGTCAGTAAGTTTCCCTTTTCCATTTGTTTCAGTGGGGTCCAGAATAGAAATGCAGGTAGCACCAGATAAACTTCCATTGTCTGAGCTCAGCTCAGCCCCAACCCTTGGACTGCTTGCAGCAGCCCGGAGTAGAGATGTGCTAATGTTAACTTATTTAAATTATCAGGTTATTTTTAGCTGCAGTAGCTTTCGGATTTATTAAACTGGCTTGAGAAATATTTAGGAGTCTTCCCCTTGCAGAAGTCATTAATGGTCAATTACCTCGACATTTCTGTGCCCATATTAAAACACACAGACACACACAGACACACACACATACACAGACACACACACACACACCTGGTTTTTGAAGAATGCAAATTTTAAAGAATATAATAAAAATGTACTTTTTAATAACTAGCTATGTCACTTTTGCAAATAGCTTTGATGTAGGATATCTGCCTGTGTGAAGTTGAAACTACATCTGTGTCATCTATACCTGCGTTTATGAGACCTTCCCTGAGAGAGCAATTAGGAGAGCAGTGGCTGCTGGAGTTCTAGCTAATATTTGAAACTACGTGTGTGAGTGTGTGTATGTCTACAGCAAAAAAATAAAGATAAAGAGAGAGAGAGAGAGAAAGAAAGAAAGAAAGAAAGAAAGAAAGAAAGAAAGAAAGAAAGAAAGGAAGGAAGGAAGGAAGGAAGGAAGGAAGGAAGAAAGGCTGAGATAACTCTTGGAGAAAGAAGAGAATTACTTGGTGTCTCCCATCTTTGAACCACTTGGTAACATTAGAAGTGGTGATGGGGGGAGGTGGGTCCTATTGAAAAAAAACGAAATCCGTGGAGTAAAATTAGCCGGCGTCTAAAGCTTGGAGGCTGCATTTTGACGTCATTATATGGAGTCTGGAGTTGAAGGATCTTTGTCTGCGTTTTGTCTTGTTTGTGTCGTTTGCTAAATATCTGAAATGTGCCATTCTTGCTCAGTTTTAGTTTATGACTATGGAGTGAAACTCTGCAGCTTTCCTTTTTAGCCCTTCCTAATTTCCTCTGTGGGCTTATGGAATAGATCTTTCCTTTTTATTACTAGAATATAAAAACATTTGCTTGCTTTCACTCTTAATACTAAACTATAGAACCTGTAATAAAAATCAAAGTAAAATTGAGTGTCTATAAATCAATTAACAGGGGAGGGGACTATGAAGAAATCATTAAACAATATGTACAGTCAAAAAGATGTCTAACCTTAACGGGGCTGTGTATTGACTTGGCTTTTTAAAAATGTGCTACCCTGCCAGTCTACTTCCTTCTCTCCTTTTCAGAAGAGGTAAATACTTGTGTCCTTGATTTTTTTTTTCTCTCTTCCAACTGAAAGGAAATCTCTCTCCTTTTTTCCCCCTAAAAGGAAGGAAATGCACATTAAGGAAAATAAAGAAGTAGCTTGTGGTAGAGATAATGCTGGGTGTTTTGACTAAGCATGCCCAATGTTTTATTAATCAGAGCAATAGACTAAAAATGAATGCACTACATCTTTAAAAGTACGCTAGCACCCAGGTACACGGGGATATTAGCAAAACCGTTGACCAAGCACAATGTGACTAGACAAATGTCTTCTCATTGTGTGATGCATGAAGGCCGTGATAGATGATTTCCAACAACAAAGCGCAGCCACTGAGACAAAATTAGTGTTGTTTTAATTACCAGTGTCTGTAATGTTATCTATCCATAACTGTCTTGAAATGGACTGTCAACGGGAAGAACAGAAGAAGACTTGGTCTAATACTACTCCCTTGCAATATCTCTTATCTCCCCCCCACCTCAAGTCCCCACAACGTGCCCCAAGGAAAAAAAAAAGGCTCATGTTTTGCTCAAAACATTTACTTACAGCCAAAAATTGTTTCTTTTAGGAAGAATGCTTTTATCTTTTCTTTCAAAAGTACGA
Organism: Pseudochirops corinnae; assembly: GCA_028646515.1. Lineage (NCBI taxonomy): Eukaryota > Metazoa > Chordata > Mammalia > Diprotodontia > Pseudocheiridae > Pseudochirops > Pseudochirops corinnae. The sequence goes on along the minus strand of CM053585.1, from coordinate 235,136,046 downwards.
AATGAGGAATTCTTCCTAACTATTATGCAAAGGTCAGGATACTGGGCAAAAAAAAATGCAACTTGACCTGACATTCTTGAGCAAAAGTTTATACTCTTAGAGCTGTGCTTTTTGTCAGTCACGAAGAGCATGATGACACTAATAGGAAAGGAGATTCTTTATTTTTGAAACATCCTTGAGCCAAGATGGGCTGCTCTTTCATACATTAGGAAGAGTGTGTATTGGGAAGATGAAGTAGCCCTTACTTTTGGAGCTCAGGGGAGATGAAAGATAGGCCAGCTTTTGAAAATGGCCTGCGTGGCACATGCTACAAATGAGCAGGGAAAGCAATCGAGCTAATAGATTACAGTAATTATCCAATCTTTGGCTAGTTTGTATTGGCAAACTATAAATACAGTACACATTAGAACAAGGTGCTTACAGAATGTACATGAAAGGTCAATGTAATTTGCAAGTCGCTAGTCATTAGAATATGCTAAAAACCATTGCTTCGGGGCTCAGATTTTAATGATGAATACATTGATTATTAAGTAGCCAAGGAAAAATGTACCAGAGCTACTGTAGTGTAATGATAGGTCGCTTTATTTTGGGAAGGAAATCAACCAAGCTTCAGAATGCATGCATTGAGCAATATAATTGCAGTGAAGAAAATTCCTCAGAGGAGCTTGGCACGTATTAAAAGCAAAAACTTGAGACATGTTTGTGATAAGATTACTAATAAATCTCTGGTAAGTCTTAGACTCCTGACAATAACACAGCAACGGAGTACTTCATCTTCGCCATGCTTTAGAATTTAAGATCGGTCGCAAACAATCTAAATTACGGCTGATACTAGGCAGATGCAGTGCTGGGCGATGGTGCTCGTCATAAATCTCCCGTTCCTTATATGCAAATTAAACTCCATTTTAAAAGATAATTTTTCACATGGTGATCGCCTTTATTTGTGAAATGCTAGTGATTCTTAATGGGGAAAGAGGAGCTAGGATCTGGGCTCTGGGAATCCCAATGGATGAGGGCGGTGGGTTAATTTGGATAGTTCTGGGATGGGGGGTTTCCAGTAACTTCTCTTCCTGAAGTTAGTCATAGCCCTGAGGCTGATTGTAGCTTATTCATGGACACATTTTCTCTGGCAGATAACTTAAGCAGCTTATCTTCTGGGTTGTAAAGGGTTGCTTTGTTTATATCAAACCTTCCCCTAGGAGACTAGGCTGTACCATTCCAGCTCTGTTTGGTAAAGACCCATTTCACCCCCTACCAGTCTCTGTACTCTAGAAACAATCCACTTCTCTCCCTGTTGTGACTTTTTCACTTTTCCATACATTTCATGTGACACCTGGGCTGCTCTAGCTGGGCTTCAGGCCTGGAGTTTGAAGAAAGAGATTCCTCAGATAATTTTCCTACCTGGATCCTGGTATTTTTCAAGAAAGAAAGTCATTATGCAACTGGTTGTGTTGATAGCTCAGCCAATAACCATAAAAAAAAAAAAAAAAAGAAAGAAAGAAAAAAAGAATTTCTTATATTTTTAGGGACAATGAAACTTGTGCTTGCGTCCCGATGGATTGGGGCAAAAATGACTTGTTTCTCCTCGTCACAGCTTGTACTCATGAAATGTTTGACTTTCAAACAGAAATACTGAATTTAAATGGCAAATAAGATTCTGGGAAACTTGGAAGGAATAAAAGGAGGTGTTTTTTTTAAAACTTTGTTTGGATTTCCTGCCCTTTCTGAAATGTATCATTGTGTGTTCTTTCACCTCACAAATGTAAGTTTTTGTTCCAACATTTGGTATATATAGAAAATTCCCATCTCCTTTGGTTGAGGTGGTAAGAGGTGAGACCTTGGAGAAAGGAGAGACTTCAAGTCTTGAATGTAGGTGGTTCCTCCTAGAGCCCAATTGGCAGAATGGTAAAATAGAGAGGGGCTTGACCCATTATTTGGAGTCAACCCTCCTTCTAGTCCTTACTTCACAAGCTTTCAAGGTGAGTGGGCCTTCTATGAAAATAACTGGGCTTAAGACCAAGGAGAAAGTTTGCCTAATCTTAAATAGATCTCCGTTGTGATTATTGTGGTTTGGTCACATTAGACTCTTGTTGACCCCAGTTGGGGTTTTCTTGACAAAAACACCGGAGTGTTTTGCCTTTCCTCCTTCAGCTCATTTTACAGATGAGGAAACTGAGGCAAACAGGTTGAAGTGCCTTGTCTAGGGTCATGCAGCTAGTAAGTGTCTGAGGTCAGATTTGAATTCAGGAAGATGAGTCTTCCTGACTCCAGGCTGGGCACTCTTTCCACAGTGCTACCTAGATCTCCACTGAAGGAGAGTAAATACCCCTTCATGACTTCAGACCACAAGCCCGAGCAGGTTAGAATGTTCCTGCCCTAAGGGGTTGTTTTGTGCCTCCTATATTTTAGAGCATGAATTGGAGAGCTGTTCTTGCTTTGTTCATCTTATTTCACATTTTCCCTTTTCCTTGGGAAGGAGTAGACTTCAAATCTGTTGTCTCTGGGAACCATGATCAAGTTGTGGATATCAGAAAGAAAAAAGAAATCTTATTTGTTTTTCTCTCAACTCTTGTCTCTAACTTGCTTTCTCTCTATACTCTAACATACTGGACCAAGAGTCAAGAAAACTGAACCAGGAGTCAAATTCATATCCTATCTAAGACCCTGCTGTGTGGCTCTGAGGAAATTACTTAATCTTTCTGAGCCTTACTTTCCTCATCTTTAAAATGGGGATAATAGATGGGGATTAAAAACTCTACTCCCATGGTAATGAGACTCAAGTACTCTCATGTATTATCATATATTACATAGGTATATATCATAATATCACATATTACTATACAGAGTAATAAAGTACTATGCAGATCCTAAATCAGTATATAATTGTGTTATTATTTTTCTCCCTCTACTCTTCCCTTTTCTTCCTTCCTCTTTGCTTCTCTTCCTCTTTCTACATGCATTCCTCCTTCCCCTCTCCTCCCTCTCCTTTCCTTTCCCTTCTTCCTCTTTTCTGTTTCTCTGCCTCCTCTCTGTCATAGACACACACACACAGACACACACACATTGACCCCTTCCTGTGATATCTAGAAAATATTTCTATTTAGAAAGAAAGCCAGAGACTCTTGGGTTATTGGTCCTTCCATGAACCAGGCCCTGTAGCACACAGCCCCATGTACATGCAGTACAGTAGAGCAGTATGATTTCCTCAGCCTGTGCATTAAGGGGCAACACTACGCAAGGGTAAGGATATAAATATACTTTACAATTCTTAGCTTCCTCTCATCAGAATAGGTCATGAGTGGATGTAAATTTACAACAGGTGCTTATCAAATGTGAAAATGCTTGCAAATCAGAAACCAACTTTAGGGCTGTGCACGTATTTCAGTGACAGCTTTTGCAAGGGCTATGCTTGATGGTGAGCAATAATGTGGTTCGTCTTTAGTTTCTACATGAAGCATCTCACTGGATTCTGGCCTAAGGAGAATTACAGTGTTTGAATGGCATGCCATGGCACTGGGATGCAGCCCTGTTTAGTGAAACCTATATTTACCTTTGTGGTACACATCCATCTAATATCCTCAAAATGCCCAGAAAAAGACTGAGTTTTTCCCCCCAAAGAATTAATTTTTTCCTAATTGAGTGCTCCCACTGTGAAAACAAAGTGCCCAACCCATCATTTCAGTGCTAGTGGGACTGTGATGGAAACATTATTCACCTGGGTTCCTCTCCTTTTCTTCATGACTAAATGTGCTTTGTATGTATAAAGTAAAGGGATGGCTTTTTTTCCCAGATCCTTCCTCCCTAAGCTGTAAGTTTCTGGGGATAATTGTGATTTGTGTGTGTGTGTGTATGTGTGTGTGTTCTCAACTGCACTTTTTTCCCCCCTGCAGCTCTAGTTCCCACCCCTTGGGGCATCCCCCCCTCCCCAATCTTTAAGGTTTGGTGGCAAGATGCTCTTGTTTTGAAGCCAGTAATTAGCCCGTTCCAGAGATATTAATTAACATGTTAGAAATGTTTTCTTTATTAATGAGAAATTCACACATTCTATTTAAATTAATTTGTATAGTTTAAAATTAATTTATTGTGGCCTTTGATGACCCCAGATCTACTAAGACAAAGCTGAAGCATTGTAGTAACTGTTAAACCATTCATTAAACATTTTATGCAAATAGTGTTTGTTTATAAACAAATTAACTGCAAGGATTTTCAAAACAGGTGCTGTGTTGTGAATGCGTACTAAATGATGTGGTACTGAAAGAATTAATTAGACCTTCAGATGTAATTAGTTGCAATAATTTGCGTGATTAGCGGCTTGGTTAAGAAGTAAGACACACACATTGTAATGCATCGAGGAGTCACTCTGCAGTAGCTTTGTCTTTCACATGGTGAAGATGAGATTTCCCCATGTTTAGAAAATTTTTCAAAAAATTGCTGACATAGCTGGAGTTAATTGCCAAGGATCCTGTGGGGGGTAATGTTTTTTTTTCCCCTTGGCTTCTTCCAATGCCTAGCCCCTGGATGCAATACAGTTTGTTTGCACCTCTATGAATTTTTAAAACAGAAAGTTGTTAACCCCAGATCCTTGGATCCCCAGAGGAAACGCTGATACTTAACACTTTCAGGGTTAAAAGACAGAACACAATTATTATAAGCCAAATGAAACATGTCCCGCATCTCAAGATCAGCTGGTATCGCTCAGGGAATAGCGGCAGTCATTCTTTTCACGTTCCAGTGAAAGTGTCTCTCGTTTTCTTGCCGAAGATGGGCCCCGCACAGCGAATGGTTCGACATGATACGCAATAGAAATGAGCCTCCTGGAACTGGTAATTGTCACAGCTGATAACTTGTTTACATGAATGCTAGTGCTTCAAAGGCAGGGTAATGGAAATTCCCAGCTACCATCAATGTTCTCTACCTTTGTGGCTAAGTAGCACTCATCTGCAGAGTTTCTGGCCTGATTCCCAGGGGGAGGAAATCTCACCTTCCTACTGAGGTCCAGTACTGCTTGGAGCCTTGTCCCCGGTGGGGCTCATTGTCCATGGACGCTCTTGATGGAAGGAAGAGGTGGTCACCAGGAAAGGGTGGGATTGTGAAGACAGACAGAGCCAGACTCAGACCCTGACTCAGGGGAACTAGGTGGCTGGACTTTGGAGCTGTTGCTTGGACCTGGCTGGCAAATGGCCCCCTAGGGAATTTTTGGTTTATTAAAATGTGGTGGGACTTGACAGGCTCAGTCTGAGATGTCTTAACCATAGAACAACTTCAAATTGTGGATCTGGAGATAAAAAAAAAATCATGCTTAGATAGAAGTACACATCCTAGCAGAGAGGAAGGTGGCACAGAGAAAGTAGGTCAGAAAGATTAGCAGATGGTCTAAGGGTCTATGTCAGAGTTCAAAGCTGGAGCTAAAGTTTGACTATATCCTTGTTGAATCTCAAGAGTTGTTCTTGCTTTTGTTAGCTTTTTGGCAAAAGAAACCCAGCTCTTGGGCAATTACTATTCATGTGACCCTGGACATGTCATGTAACCTCCTTTGCCTTGTTTTCTTCATCTTTAAAACAAAGGATTTGAAATTGATGGCCTCTAAAATTCCTTCCAGCATTCAATCATTGATCCTATTGCCCCGTGGTCTGAGCTCTTGTCATTTGGACAAATAACTTCCTTTTTCCAGGCTTCGGTATCTTCCTCTGAATCTAAAGGGAAATGTTTAAACTAGATGGTCTGTAAGGTTCCTTTTAGCTCTGACTATCTATGGTCTACATTCTAAGGCCTTTTCTAGTTCTAACATACTATGTTCTAAAGTCCTTTCCAGTTATGATATTCTATGTTTTATATTCTCAGATCCTTTCCAGTTGTGATAAACCACAGTTCTACTTTGATCTTGAAAAGATTGAGGATTCAGTGATTGGACCCTGAGCTTCTGTGAAACAGAAATATTTCCTCCCCCCTCATTCCTCCCCTTTCCTCCTGGGCTGTGTGTTTAATTCAGTTCATTCTCATTTTAAGTATAGTGTTTGCGAAGCAGTCTTTAAAACAGACTTTTTGGGATAATGTTTGAACTTGAACAAAATTAACATTTGTATGTCATTGGTAGCTGCAATGCATCACTCAGGGCAGTGAAGGGTGGAAAGTCAAAGAATATGGGAAACTTGATTAAAATGAACCAGCGATGAAGGTTCTGAAAGATGGATACATATAGTCTAGGCTGCCTGTTAATTTATTTGGACTTTATTCCAATAGCGAAAGGGACATTTTTTTTCTGGGAAACTTTTAAGAAATTAGGTTTTAAAGCTGAAATGGTGAAGCTTGCACTACTCGCCTTAAAATAGAATAGAATTTGATTTTATATGGTGCCTTCCATACTCAGACACTTTATAATATTGAGCATCTATAGCTCCTGGCTGTGTGGGGAATGTGAAGGAGGGATGTCATAAATGCATTTAGATAAAAGAAAGAACAAACAGGGACCTTCACTGGACGTTTTGAAAGGAACCTTCATTTGTTTTTTTTTTTTTAATCTAACTTTAAATTTTTTTAAGAGCCAGCATCAACACTCTTTCTTATTTTTTCTAAGAATGGCTGTTCTAATATATCATAATGACTCCTAAGAGATTTAGGAAGGTTACATCAGTTTTCCTCCAAAGGTAGAATATGTCCACCTATCTCTGCTATTGAAGCTGAGTGGCTTCTACCATTCATAGTTCAAGGCAAGGCACCTGGTATTTACTCAACATTCACTCCCAGATCCTTTAATTTGAGGAGGGTGCCCAGGGAAGCCAAGGCCTAATTTCCCACTCGGCTTCAGGTCTTCGTCATGCCCCCACATTAGATACCCTTCTCCCTTCCCCCACCTCTAAACCTTTTTTTAGTGTGTTGTCTTCCCCCATCAGACTGTGAATCTCTGCCTGGAAGGTAGAGATTGTCCTGCCTTTTTTCACATCTCCAGAGCTTTGTATCACAGTAACCTGCATAGAGTAGACACTTAGTAAGTCTTTATTGGCCAGCCAGTCAACATAGACTAGCCACTCTATCTTGTTGATGAATCATTACTTCCTATCTTCTCCAATCTCTTATCAATAAATTGTAAAGGGTTAGGTTAAGCCCCATCTATGGCATCTATGGAATTAAGTAACCTGAATTATTCCTAAAGACAAAAGACTTAATAATAAATATATCCAGTAGGATGTAAGCTCTTTGAGGGCAAAGAATCTTTGTTATGTGTCCCCATAGCCCAGTGCAGTGGTGCGTAGTAGCTGCTCAACACGTATTTATTTAATGAATCAATGAATGCTTTAAAAAAGGCAAGTAAAACTTAATTGTAAATATAAAGGCTGTATCTGCATGGACCTCTCTAATGAAATGAATACCCCAGGATTTTCAGTTATCATCAGGTTCAGCATCAATATGTCTGTGAAATGGTTAAGTTTGACTTTGTGTAGTGTGAGGAGCTCCTGACTTTGGATGGGCCTTTTGACCTCTTGTTAGCGAGTTGTATTTTAAGGAGGCACCGTGGTTTATCACAGAGGGCTCAAACACACAGCCTGCATGTGGCCCATGCCACGCCTGAGTGTAGCCTGAATTGGACTAAAATGTAATTGGGAGATATTTAACAAAATAAATGATGGTAACCCCAGCCCCAAAGCTTACTGGTTTGGGATACTTTCCACACTGGGGCAGAGGTGGCAAACTGGAGGGCTCCAGCCTCCCTCAATCTTCTCCAAGTTCTCCTTGAGATGTTTTATATTTTCTTCAAGCTTTGTGTGACTTTGGGTGTTTCTGGCTTCCAGATTCCTGAGGGAAGATGGACAAGATCAACCCCAATTCAGGTTGCTGAAAGAAAAGAGTCTGGGAAGAAGCTGGCATGATAGGACCTAGCATGTCATGTTCTAATCCCAGCTTGCTACACTGGAGACATTGGGGAATGTCCCATTGAGTGAGATCTGGACTTTTTCTTCATTGAGCTGTTACCTCATTCCTAATGGGAAAGTTATTACACTCTGTATTGTCTGGTATATATTCTCCTTCGTATGCTTTCTCTGACTTCCGTTTTGCTATTGATTTGGATAAATGGGTTTTCTTGGCTAATTGCTCTGTGTGTTCGCTGTGAAACTGGTTTTCAGTGGGAAAGGGGTCAAAGCTTAGATGTAAAGCTTAGGGTCCTGCTTTCCTCCTTTAATGAACACAGATCAGAAGTTAGCATGAACCTGATTACATCCCCTAGACTAATGACATTTAAGGGAGCAGATAGATGTAATTCTGGTAACCCCTGGTACCTCCCCTCTTTGAGGAAAGTATAGTGAGCTCTGGCTCACTGGAGAATGGTGGGGGAAGAAGAGGCTAGAGGTGACTATTCTGGCTCCCTTCAAACTACAACTCCATGCTCCATATGGAGGACAACCCTTGCTACATGTGGGGCCTCACCACATAAATATAATAAAACAAATAATGTGGATATCTGGTTTTCTGAGTCAATATGCTGCTGGTAGGGATTCTTATGTATAGCTTTGTAGTGCCAATTTCTATTTGAGTTTGACCCCACTGGTCTTGTGAAAAGAATGATGGAAGTCAATTCAGAGGATCTGGGTTTGAACCCTGACTTCTGTAGATCATCTCTTTGTACCTCACTCAATTTTCTCATCTGTACAAGGAGATGGTTTTTATGGTCCCTTCTAGCTCTTAATATTACGAAGTATGGGTCACTCTATGTGGTGCAAGTCTCAGAGCAGAGGCTCCCTCAGGAGGACGTGTAGTTGGCTTCCTATTGGACTTCTCCCACTGGTCTCCTGTGGTCACAACTCTGGCCCTGAAGAGAACCATGACCTCACCTGCTGCTCTGTGTCCTCTACACTCTGGCTTTGATTCCCACTGAGGCTGAAGGCTGGCCCTGGGTCCACACCCATCTCATTTCTAAAACGCAGGGAATGTGAGTGCCAACATAAACTGTTTACTGAGGCTTTTCAGACCACAGAGAAGACATAGTTTTTTAGGCTCTAGGGTCTTCCTGAATAACAGTCCTGGACTGAGGTTTGACTCCTCCTCTTCATAATAGCTAATAACAATAGTGGACATTTTTATAGAATTTTAAGATTTGCAAAGCACTTTAAATATGCTATCTCACTTCATCCTCACAGCTACTCTGTGAGGTAGCTGCTATTATCACCCCCATTTTACAAGTGAGGCTGATTGAGAAGCATCACACAGGGTTTGGAACAGAACTTGAACTCAGATCTTAGGACTTGAACTCAGATTTTTCTGCCTCCAAGTCCAGGGTTCTACCTCCTACACTGCCTACCTGACTAATTGTAGGTTGGTTGTCTTTGTGTTAGTGTGCTGACCCTAGTAGTTGAGGGACTTGTGGGCATTGAAATATAGCCAGCTTTGGGGAAACTGATCTAGTTTCATAAAGGAATCTTGCAAAACACACACACACACGCACACACACACACACACACACAAGTGATTTTTATTCATCCTAACATCCTATTGGGAAATTGATTCACCATTCACAAGAGGACTAGAATCAGCTTTCCTTCCCTTAGGGCCTGCCCTCAGTGGTTCCTCACTCCAAGTGATAGAGTGTATATCACTCTTTGTGGGGATGGAAAAGACATCTCCAGATATGTGCTGATAAATGTTCTTTGGGGTTATTTCTAGCAAGGGAGAGACTTTGGAAATGGGTGGATGCCATCAGAGCAAGATACTAGAGAAAAGAAAGGGCTTGGTTAAATCCAGGGTTTCTCTCCAAGCATAGTTGCCCAGAACAAAGAGTCAGTACTCTGAAGGTTTGAGGGTAGGGGCTGTGTTAAAAATGAGGAAATATGCTGAATGACCTCGAAGATTAATACCAACGCTAGTCTTCACACAGCCACAAGATCTTTAATATCAACAAAATATATGAGGCTTCTGGTGAAGTTTTTATTGGAAAGATGGCATGGGGGACACTATTTCATCTTCACTGAGTGGAAGGCAACCTTGAGGATTGAATATGGTGGGGGTTGGTGGGGGGTATTTCGGCAGAGAGTGATCTGAGGGAGGAGAAGTAAAATCATTGGATAGGTACCTTGGAAAATCCATGCTACTGCTGACTTTGTGGCTTAGTGGTAAACGTTTCCCGAAATTCTGGCTCCTGACTGCAGGTTCCAGTTTTTGAGGTACTGAACTCTTCTCCCTAGTTCTTCCTCTGAGACGAGAGACCTGTGTTCTCTGCTGCAATGCCTGTTGGGGGCAGACCTTGGGTTGGCTATCTTGAGCCAGAGCTAAGGGAACATGTTCCAAATGACTTAGCTGCAGGAGATGAGAAGATCATTAATGGAGCCAGAGGGCACAAAGGAGCAAGGAGAACAAGGCAATTAATGTTATTAAAATAGTAAATTCAATAGTCCCAATCCTGCCGGGGAATCTGTGTTAACATCCGGGCGGTCAAGTATTAACTCCTAGGTGAGTGCAGTGTTCTCTTACATTAGAAGGAGGGTATCAGTGAGCTTATCCAATAGCAATCTGCTTTGCCTCATAGTCAAAGGGTCTCATTTGAATGACTGATTGCCTTCCAGTGGAAAAGCTTTCTCCCAGGGGTGAGACATCATGTCTCTTTCTTCTTTTGAAGAGTGATGCTGGGTAAGGGTGAAGCACAAATTTCAGTAGATTCTGCCAAACCAGAAAGGCAGCAAACGTGGGGTTAGAGATGGGGTATCTTTGGAGAACGAACCTAGCAAAGTATGGAAATGCTCATCACCAAATGACTGATTTTCAGCAGATTAAATTTTTGGGCCATAACTTGCAAAAACATCTATTAAGGCCAGCAAGGGTTATAATCTGCATGAGATGGATGGCATACTCATCAGTGAAGACTTTGTTATCTTCAAGAAGTGATTCCCAGAATCTCAGAGTCACAAAGGTTCATAGAGACCATCTAATCTAACATATTCCTGAACAAGAATAAGAGACACCATGGCATGGTGGATAGAGTGCTGGAGGTGGAGGCAGGAAGATCTGGGTTCAAATTCCAAATCGAGACACCTGCTAGCTATGTGCTCCCTGGATAAGTCATTTATTTAACTTCTCTGGGTCATTTCTTCATCTGTAAAATGGGGAGGGTTTGGTGAGATGGCCTCTCATGACCCTTCTTCTTCTAAATCTATTATCACTCCTACCACAGAAGTTCTTCAGCGTTTTTCGTGTCTTGGGGTACCTTTGGCAGGCTGATGAAGTCAATGGACTCTTTCTCAGAATAACTTTTTTAATGCTTGAAGTATAATAGGATTATAAAGTGAAACAATCATATTAAAATCGAGTCATCAAAATGTTAGAAAAAAAGTTCAGGGACCCCAGGTTAAGAACACCCTGATCACAACTTTACTTAAATACAGTCCATACCTGACTCCACTTACTTATGGTCTTCTTCCAATATTTCCTTAGATTCAGTCTACCACGACCCTACACTAGGACTTCCCTATGAACACCAATATTGGAGGATTGTTGAAAACAAAGTTCCTCTCTTTCCAGTTCAGAAACTGAGTAGACTGTGCTTCTCAAAGTAATTGTATTAGGCAACGGCGTAGTTATACCCTAATGGTATTTATGAGCCCTAATGATAAAGTGTGTATGTTCCAATGATTATAGGAATTTTATTTTCATCCCTTTTTTATATTGCTATAAATATTTTGTATTTTCCAAATAAAGTGGTTGCTATGTTGAGATCATAACTTCTGGGACCTAAATTTGCTTCAGATGATAGGCAAATTATAGGCTACAATATGTGATCAAACAGCAATATGGGGAGTTTAAATAGAATGCGCCCTAAGGACAAAGGCTGCTTAAAACTATAGGGGATAGAATAAATGGGAGTTTTAGTAAAGCTATCTCTGATTCCAACAGATAAATTATGCTCTGCCTTTTTTGTATCTCTTTGGGACTGTACTACATAAATTATGACCAAATATAATTTAGGCTATCAGCCTATATTTCTGAACATCCATCTTGTACATTTTAAGTACAAAATTACCATTTTGCAGAAGTATAAAATTGAGACAAATTTTTTTCCATCTGTGCATTTAACTTCTGCATACTTTATAGCAGCTAAAGGGTTAGAGAGGACCTCATTACCATCCAGAGGGGGATGTTAGCCAGATGACTATATAACTGTATTAAGATCTACATAAATGGGAATAAAGTTCGGGGGACAGTGGAATGTAGAATTATATATTCATGCGTAAATGGAGATGTAACTTTTATATAAAATCATACATCTTTGCTTTTTGGAATAAGAATAACTGTTTGTAAATCCAAACTTGCTGATGAAGGAGTAAATTTTCAGGAACTGCATTTATGAAAGCCTCTTTCAAAACAAAAAAAAAACAACACAGCATGGCAGGCACATTGTGCAGATGGGGAAGCGTGTGAAGTCCCCAAGAGCACAGGCCTGCAGGAGAACCATCCACATTCTTAGAACCACAATTTGCACTTGAACTCCAGTGTGGTTTATAGAAATAGCAATGGATCCTTCGAGCCCCATTCTGCCATCACTCAAGCGCTGCCTACCTCAGATTTTCATATAATTTCAAATGGGGAAGTCATATAATTCTTGTCTCTCTTTCTTTCAGTGAAGGGATATTGGTATTATCGCTATAATTTAAGGTCATCTACTTGTAGGTTGGGTGAAGATAGATTCTGCATTTTACTAAGTAAGCAGTGAGGAAGTAAGGAACATAAGATAATTTCTTTCAGTCATTTGTGCTGCCTCCTCCTTTTTTTTCTCCAGTCAAATCCTGTTATTTAAAATAGAGGGGAGGATGTCACAAACCTTGGACTTTATTTCATCTGCCCTTGCACTGCTCCTACTCTAATTAGTGCATTCACATCCCAGACAATACCCTTAGTTGGCTGCTATGGTGACCATATGCAGAAGTGAGTCTCTTAAAGTTTAGAGATTTATGTTCAAGTAGTTATAGAACTATGAGCAGTCGTTAGTAAATCTTCATTTCAGAGTGGTAGATAATAGGTGATAGTACTCTGGAACCCACATTCTGAAAAAACACAATGGCATATTCAATTTGATAACAATTTATTAAGTACTTGCTGTGTGACAAGCACTGTGCTAGGAGACAAAAAGAAAGAAAGAGAGAAAGAAAAAGAGAGAGAGAGAGAGAGAGGCAAGTAAGTGTTGTTGATCCTTTGTGTTCAAAGAGGACCAATGATATCATGGGATGACGTTTTGATTAGCCCAGGAATCGAATTTAAGTGAGGCAGAGTTGTGCAAATTCATCAACTGTACTCTCTCTTCCAGAATCATTGAAGTCCAGCGGCAAAACAAAAGTCAAGATGACCAGAGATGGCCTGGGATGCCATGGATGGCCTTGCAGTCTTTGATTTCTGACCAAGCTCTAAGAATGCCCTAGTTCCTACTTCACCTGCCTTCATGGCTGTTGGAACAAATTGTTTTCATCCTTCCCTTCTGCCAGGGAAGTCTTCACATGCTTGGGGTAGACATCTACCTAACTGACTGTCAGTTACCCTCAAACTGGTTTAGCCTGTCTGCCATGCTGTTTTTACTATGGTATGGCCACTGTGCATTGCCACAGCTTTCTGGAGCCACAGGTGAGAGATGGACACCCAAGGTGAATGAACAGTCCTGAAAAGAGCTCAGCGAGCCCTCACACTAGTGGTCTTAGTCCCCCCTGAACGCTCCACATACCCTTGATTGTATATATTTGTTTGTTGTCTACCCCACACAATTGTGAGCTCCTAAGTCAATGTATGAATAAGCAAATGAATAAGTAAATAAATCCCTGCCCTCAAGGAAGAGCTTATATTTCACTGGGGTAAGAAACAAAAAACAGGTATTTGGATAAGTAAATCTGTCTCTCTTTTACATGTATATATATATATAT
>CM053585.1:235076100-235121660 GCA_028646515.1 Pseudochirops corinnae | reverse complement strand
ATATATACATATATATATATACACACATACATAGACATACATGTATCTATATATACACAGACACACATAGAATATGTATCTATTCATATGTGCATAGATAGAGATATAGAAACTAGCAATTGTGAGAAATGAGAAAAGACCTCTTATAGGAGATGTACTAGAACTGATCCTTGAAGGGAAATGGAAATTCTAATTCAATTCAATCAAATGAGTATTTATTAAGCATCTAATATGTGCCAGGGACGGAATTAAATGCTGGGGATCCAAAAATAAAAAAAAAGTTGCTCCCTGCCCCCAAGGAGCTTACATTCTATTGGGAGAAAACAACCTAGGGTCATGGGGGCTGGGGTGAGGGGGGTAGAGCATCCCAGTCATATGGAACAGAAACAAAGCAGTACGGGGATAGGATGTCATATATGGGAAACAAAGAGCATTAGGCTGTTCTGATTAGGACAAAGAGTGCCTATGGGTAACTGATGGGTCACCTTTAGAATCAGATGTGGAAGGACTTTAGGGGCCAAACAGAGGAGTTTCTATTTTATCCTAGGGGACTAGGAGAGTGCCTTTAATGGGGTGGCTAGGTGGTACAGTGAATAGAGCACCAGCCCTGGAGTCAGGAGGACCTGAGTTCAAATCCGACCTCAGACACTTAACACTTACTAGCCACGTGACCTTGGGCAAGTCACTTAACCCCAACTGCCCTACAAAAAGCAAAAAAAAAAAAAAAGCCAACCCCAGAACAAATTAAAAAAAACCACAAACAAAAACAAGGATAGTACCTTGAGATCCTTGAGTTCGGGAGTATGATGAAAAAAGAACTGACTTCGATGCATTTGAATTCTGGCTCTGCTACTTGATACTTGTGTCTGTTTGGGAAGGTCACTTCATTGTACCAAGCCTTGGCTTTCTGAAGAAGCTGAGCAAGATGATTATTTCCTTCCAGCTGTAAATATTATTAATATCTACTTCAAAATCTATTGCATTACTTTCTCTCCTCCATTCTTTTAATTTAATTCAACAAATATTTTTGAAGCACCTATTATGCCTTTTGCTAGAGTCTAGTGATGCAGACAAAACCAGAAAAAAGTCCTCACCCAAAAGGAGTTTATAGTCTACCTCTCATGCTTCGTATTTCTCCTTCCTTTAAATGTGTCTCTATTTTCCCTTTTGTATGTCTCTCCTTTTTTTCATATCTCTTTTTCCTGACCACTTCTCTGTCTTAGCTGCAATCAAAGAGTCAATCAGTTAATAAACATTTATCAGACAGCTGCTATGTGCAAAGGGCAGCTAGGCAGTGCAGTGGATACATTGTCAGGTCTGGAATCAGGAAGACACAAGTTCAAATCTGGCCTTAGATACTTAGTAGCTATATGACCCTGAGCAAGTCACTTAACCCTGTTTACCTTAGTTTCCTCATCTGTAGAGTGAGCTGGAGAAGGAAATGGTAAACCACTCTAGTATCTTGGCTAAGAAAACCCCAAATGAGGTCATGAAGAGTTGGACA
The DNA here is from genome assembly GCA_028646515.1 of Pseudochirops corinnae. Lineage (NCBI taxonomy): Eukaryota > Metazoa > Chordata > Mammalia > Diprotodontia > Pseudocheiridae > Pseudochirops > Pseudochirops corinnae. Next base: position 235,120,156 of record CM053585.1, on the reverse strand, counting down.
CGGCTGGAAAACAACTAAACAACAACAAAACTACGTGCCAGGCACCATACAAAATGCTGGGGATGCAAAGAGAGGCAAAAGACAGTCTTTGACCCAAAAGACTTTCTATGTTTGTAAGGCATTAAGATTTATAAAGCACTTTTTCAACAAACTCTTGAGGTAAGTGATGTAGATATTATCAGCCCTAGAGTATAGAGGGTGAAGCTAAGTATTGGAGAGATCAAATGATTTTTGTCAAATCACAAAGCTAGTTAAGTGTTGGAACTGGGATTTAATCCTGGGTCTTCTAACTCCAAGTTCAGCATTCTTGGCTGCTTCTCAGAGTGAAATATATTTAAATCAAAATACAAACATTTACTCAGCAACACTATGTGCTAGGCTAAGCTGTGTGAGGGACAAACAAACAAACAATGCATAAGAAATGGTTCCTGCCTTCAAGGACCACACAGTCTGGTTGGAGAGTTAGAGAGAGAATTGTCTGGTTGCAAAGAGACCTAATGCACAGGAGAAAAATGAGCTTGTGATACCAGGAAATATATACAAAGTACTGTGAGACAGCATAAATTCTAGGAGTTGTGAGGAGGGAAAGATCACATTTGGGGGTGGAGGTGGGGAGTGGGATTTTGTTGTACATGTTGCATAAAGATGTACTTCTTGGTCAACATGCATTGGTCATTTTCATAAGGGTCACAGTTCAAGGCTAGAAGGGGCCTTGGAGATCATTTAGTTTAAAACTCTTATTTTGCAGATGAGGAACCTGAAACCTAGGGAGATTAAATGATTTGCCCAAGTCACAGAGGTAGGAAGTGGGAGACCTGGGAATCCATTGAATCCATTTCCTCCCACTCCAAAAATCTTTCCATTGTACCATGCTGCAGATATTTTATATATCTTTTAGGGGAAAAAAGTACTTTAGGTTGCTTTTAAAAATTTTTTTATTTTTAAAAAATTTTTAAACTTTTGATTTTACAACTTTGAATTCCAGATTCTTTCCCTTCCTTCCTCATCACCCACTCTTACTGGGAAGATAAAGCAATTCAATATAGGTTGTGCATGTGTAGTTATGCAAAACATTTCCATAGCGGATATATTGTGAAAGACTCACTATATTTCCCTCCATTCTATCCTGACCCGCACTTGTTCTATTCTCCACTTTGACCCTGTCCCTTTTCAAGTGTATGCTTCTAACTACCCTGCCCCCCACCTGCCCTCCCCTCCATCATCCCCTCTCTCATCCCCTTCTCCCTAGGTTGCATTTTAAAATATGTAGTTAACAATTTATTTAAAGTTGCATTTTTATCTTTATATCATATACATTCCTGGAAAAAGGCCTTCCTCCCCACACCTTCTTCACATTGAACCTTCTCTTGTAACAAAGACAAGAGACAAACTTCTGTTGAATGTAAACACTCAATTTACTGACTTCATCTGGAAATGTATGGCATTCTGACCCAGTAGCTCCCTGCACCATTGCTGTGAGAAGGGAGCTACGTTTCATTATCTGTTTTCTAGGCTTTTCATTGGTTTTTCAATTATTCAGACTTTAGCTTCCCTTAGTGATCTTTTCATTTACATTGTCATAATCATTATATATATTATTCTTTTGATTTTGCTTTATTTCATTCTCCATTAATCCATACAGATCTTCTTACATTTCTCTGAATTTCTCTCATTCGCAATCATTTCCTGCCCAACGACATTCCATTCCATTCATATACAATAGGCTTTTGGTTTTGCACCCAAATGGAATGCCTTCCCTCATTTCTGTTAGAACTATAACTAGTATTTCTTTCTCCTGGGGTGAAAATGGTTTGAGTGGAAGCTACAGTAGAAGTGATGATACTTTTGGGCAGGAGGGTGGGGAAAGGAAACTAGAACATTGTAGTATAAAGGCCAATTCAACCACAGGGGCAGTTGTGCTTGAAGGGGACACATCCTAATGCCCCATGATAGCTGAGGACAAGATGGGAGCTGGAAAGGGGCTCTATGGAAATGGAAATTTGGAGGGGCCCTATCTATTGGGGTGGTACAGTCCAATGTCAGACCATGAGGCAAAGTGAAAGGAAAGTAGTCCCTAAAAGAAACATGTACTCCCCATGTCAGCTCCCTAGGGATAAAGGCTTGTGTGTCCCATGCTAATTACAGCTCTACTAACATAAAGAGGGCTACTATGGATATTTTTGCCTATAATGGATCTTTGTTTCTATCTTTAACTTCCTTAGGATATTTTCAATTAATTTTCTGGATAATGGATATAGAAGTATTTTGTAAATTGTGAAGTGCTATCCGCATGTAAATTGTTATTATCATCATCATTATTGTGGGTTAGTGGCCCTCAATAGGAGAATGGCTCCCCATTCCTACTTTAAACAGAGCTCAGTTATCCCAAAATGACATTAAGTAGCCTATGGGTTAGTGGGGGCATTGAGAGGGTGAGGGCCCAGATTCACGTTAACACAGAAGAATCTCTCCCTGCTTTTAAAAGATTTACATGCATTGTTCAGCTGAGCAGTAAACTCTGAGGCTTATTGGACTTTCAGAATGGAACTGTGGGAGGTGGGAGGTTAAGTGGGTTATTCAGATGTTTCTCACACATCTTTATTGAATAAACTCACTTGGGTCCATAGGCAACAGGCCTAATTCACTGGCTTCTGGGGCTGGGAAATGAGTCGTTGGATGGGGAAGGGGACTTTAGGGCAAGCCAATAAGACCAAGGAGAAAGAGCGAGTTGTAGTGGACTGAGAATTTTGAGAATTTGCTTTGTCCCTGACTTGTTGGGCAAAGTGTCTAGTTTTCCTCTAAAATAAGGGCATTGGATCAAATGATTTCCAAATCTCCTTCTAGTTTCAATAGTATAGAATTTCTAATAAATCCATTTATTTCTAGATAAAATATATAAATACTCTTTATTTCTAAGGTTTGGAGACATGATCTGGATGACTTTGGGCAAGTCACCTCTCTTCTCTGGTGTCTGTAACGTCTGTAAGATGAAGGTGAACTTAATTTCTAAAGCCTACTATCCTCTTTTAATTCATGTCTTCTAATCTGACATAGCTTGGGACACTGGAGAATCAAGTTTTTTCAGAGTTCTGTCCAAAATAACAGTAAAGCGCCCTAAGAAAGGATGTGAGTGGCTTTTGGTTTTCACAGGGTATCAGAAATGGCACTTTGTGGTTATTACAGTTCTCTCAAACTTTCTTAGAGGGAATGGATAGAACCAGTTGTTTGTCCCTTTAAAGCAGGAGACATTAGGAAGGGAGGGGAAGAGCCTTAATTCGAATGGGACACTCAGGAGGACTTTATCCCTCAGATGCTGACATGGGGAGTACGTATTTCTTTTGATGAATACACTCCCTGAACTTTGCCTCATGGTCTGTCATTGGCTGTGCCACCCCAGTAGATAGGAATACTACCTGCAAGTTCCCATTCCTTCACCCCTTCCCCTTTCCAGGGCTCATCTTCCCCCCAGCTATTATGAGGTTAAAGGCTAATCCTTTCGGATTTAGAATGCCTCTTCTCCAAGCATGAACACTCGTGTAGTTGGATTGGCCTCTGTATTACACTGTCCCACCCCATCACTAACCTTTCCTCACTCCACTACTTCAGAATATCATCAGTATTGTTGTACTGTCCACTCAGACCCTTTCTGCCCCAAGTGAAAGTAGTACTCATTACAGTTCTATGGAAGGGAAGAGAAAACAGTAGAGGCCAGAACCTCAGGAAATGTTGCCTTCTGTGTCTGGCCTCCAAGGTTCTCCTGGTCTCCCTTCCAGATTTTCATGTCTTCCAAATCATAGATGAGCTAGAACAGGACCTGAGTGACCATGGGTGAGTTACTTTACTTTTCCAGGCCTCAGTTCCACCTGTAAAATAATAATAATAGATTTATATATCACTTTAAGATTTGTCAAGCACTTTACAAATATTGCTTCATTTTGTACTCACAACAATCTTGAGTGATCTATGCTATTATTATCCCTATATTATAGAGCAGGAAACTGAAACAGATTGATGTTCATTGACTCACCCAAGGTCACATAGCTAGCAAGTTCCTGAAACTGAATATGAATTCTGGTCCTCCTGACTCCAGATCCCACTCTCTGGGTCCTCTGCCATCTGGCTGCCTCAAAATGGGCTGGGGGCCAGATTGTCTCTGCAGTCCCTTCTAGCTTTAGATATGTGATACTAGAATCTATGAATATAGTGGGGAGATTTCCACTTGGGTCATCCCTTATACTATCCAGACTGCTGTTGTCTCTCTTTTAATCATTTAGATGGAATATCTCAGAGGTTTTCTGTATAATGACCTCTTTGACAGGATGGTGGTCCTCTCTCATCTCCCCTTTCTTCACTTCCCTTTCCCCTTCTCTTTCTTCTCTTCCCTTTCCTTTCCTTTTTAACTTCCCCCTATTGTTCCCTTTCCCCTTCCCCTTCCTTTTCCTCTCTTCCCTTTCCATCTTGTCTCCTTCCTACCCCTTCACTTCCCTTCTGCATGTTTCTTCCTAAGTGTCAGTGTGAGCTCTAGTGTGGGCAATCAGGTGGCTGTCTGATGCCCTAGTTTTGGGGATACATACTACTCTAGCTCCTTCCTCTTGCTTGCTCTGCTTCCCCTCAGTGCCCCCTTGGGGGTCTCTAGTTCACCCACATGATTCTTCCTTAAAGAAACCAAATGAAAGGGTCCATTGCTTTCTGAAGTGACTGGCTCCTCTGGCTCTTCTGGGAAGCTCTTCTAAATAGCAGCAATGAATCCCCAAAGGAATGAAATGCACATGGTGGTGGTGGTGGTGATGATGATGATGGAGGTAGTGGTATTGAGAATGAAGTTTATGACTCACATTTTAACAGAACCTTAATTGTTTACAAAGCCTATCCCTAACAACATCACAGATGGCTATGGTTTTTATTATCTCCATTTAGTAAAGAAGGAAAATGAGTCTCAGAGAGGTTTAGTGACTTGTGCAAGGTCACACAGCCAGCTAATAAGCTGTAGAGTTGAGAGGCAAACCCAGGCCCTCTGACTCTAAGCTAAGAGTTCTCTCTTACTCTATGGCTACTCTTGATGCTGTTCAAGATACTATGTTAATAGTTTAGCTCAGATGACGTGGATGTGAACAGACGGGCAAGTTTTTTTAAATTTTCAATTTGGAGTCTTTATTTTTTTAAATCAACAAGTTATTTTCTCTCCCTCTCTCCCCTTCTCACATTGGAAAATAAAATAGAAAAACCCCTTTTAAAAAAAATATGAATAGTCAAGCAAAACAAATTCCCGCATTGACTGTGTCCAAACATATAAATCTATGTGTCTCACTCTGCTCCCTGACAGATAGGAGGTATGCACAGGCTAGAAGACAAACACTAAACAGATATGTGAACTAAATAAGAAATAGTGTTTGAAACTCGATCCCTGTCAAAAGATACAGACATAGCTTGAGGTATTAAGTGGAAGGAGTCATGAGAGTTGAATGGATAGCCAGAGAAGGCCCAAGAGAGATTTAATTTTACCTTCCTTTCAGCTAATGAGGAAGACTTCTGGAAGGAGGTATGATTTGGGTGTAGTTTAAATAAAGTCCTGGGATATGGAGGGCATTGTGGGAATGGGAAGATGGCTCCCAGGTGAAATAGAGACAATGGAATGGCTGAACAGTGGGACAAAGGGTCATATAGTAAGAGAAAAGCAGAGATAGTGGAAGTAGGAATTGGGAGAAGAGGGGCATATGATACTCTGGGTTGACCTTATGTAGGACATTGAAACAGAAGAAGAGGAGCTTGGTTGGCTTTGAAAAGCCCCATGGGGAAACCACCATATGTCGCTTAAACATGGTCAAACGGACTACAGGTCTCACATGTCCAACAGAATCGCAGAATCTTAGGAGAAAAGGCTGTAGACATCACTTAGTTCAACCTTTCTCTATTAGACTATAAACCCCATAAAGTCAAGGATCATGTCTCATCTAAATTTTAGATGTCTCCAAGTGTCCAGTATTGCAAAGGGTAGCCAAGTAGTTTATAGTTTCATGTGACCAGAGCAACTATGATTCACATCCGAATCATGGCAGTTGCTCATTATGACTTTTAAAAGGGAAGCATGATATGATAAGAATGTTGGATTTGGTGTTAGGAAATACTTGTATTTGAATCTTGACTCTGAAACTCCCTAGCTGTTTGACCTTGGGCATGGCACATAATCTCTTCTTCTGTTTCCTCATCTGTATAATGGTGATAATTGTAATAGCACTACTTGCCTCATGAGGTTGTTGAGAGAAAAGGAGCTTTGGAAACCTTTAAGTATCATATAAACATGAATAATTATTATTTGCAAAAAATATTGATATCTTAGGTTTCTATGTCAACTTTATTTTCCATTCACATACCTTGCCCCTCTGCTACTCAGAAAGCCAGCCCCTATAACAAAGAACAAAAAAGAAAAGGATAAAAAGTTCAGTAAAACTAACCAACTCATCAACAAGTCTGGGAGGAACAATTAATTTTTTGAATGATACCTATTATGTCATTGATGTCAGTAGTTCCCAGTGAGCCTACCAATGCAGACTGGCACCTTCTCTGCAATTTGTAATCTTAAATGGTGCTTAGAGGACTAAGGAATTCAATGACTTGCCTAAAACCACATGGTCCATATGTGTTGAATTTGACCCCATGTCTTCCTGACCCAGAGGCCAGTTCTCTATCATTTACTCCAAACTCTCTCTCAGCTGAATGATTATCATCGAAAACAATAACATTAATTGATTTTGGGTGATTGAATGAATTGATATTTATGAATCAATATTCTATGATCCAGCTTTTGCTTAAATCCCTCTAGTACAGTGGTTCTCAACCTTCCTAATGCCGCAACCCTTTAATACTTGTATGTGGGTGTATCTGCATGTGCGTGGACTCGCCTGGAGACAGATAGAGGAGCTGTGTCTAGGTTCCTAAGACCATCGGAAATACATGTTTTCCGAAGGTCTTAGGCGACCCCTGGGAAAGGGTTGTTCGACCCCCAAAGGGGTCATGACCCACAGGTTGAGAACCACTGCTCTAGTAAGAGGGTACATGCTACCCTACATGGTGTCCCATTCCATTGTAGTCTAACAATTAGATATAGCCTATGAAAACTAGGTATCTGAACTAAATGCTCTAGGTCTTCCAACCTTGCTGTCTAAACTAGTTGCCTAAGTTGAGGCAAAAATTTGCCTTCTTATAAATTGTACCCATTGTTCTTTATTTTGCCTTCTAGAGAAACACAGGCTATGTCTACTCCCTTTCTACCTAAAATCCCATTATGTTTCTTCTTAGCTTCCTTTCGAATTGTTGTGGTTTTATGTTCCTTCCCCATCCTGGTCTACCTTCCCTGGACATGCTCTATTTGTCAGTTCCATTCCTCCATCCCTAAATACAGCACCCAGAACCAGACACAGTACTAATCGGGGCAGCTAGGCAAACTGGGCTATCCCTGTCCTCTTTCTGGGTCCTCTACTTCTCTTCCCATACAGCCTGACTTTTACTTAAACAGTGGCCACTCCCTGTTGCCTCATTTAGGACTTGTGGTCAACTATCTTCCCCAGATCTTTTGTGTATTTTGAACTGGTGGTGTCAGGTCAAGACACCTCCACCCTGTACTTACACAACTGCATTTTTGAACGTAAGTACAGAACTCTACTCTTATCCCTGTTTCATTTCATCCTGTTGAATTTGTCCCAGCGTTCCAGCCTGTCGAGATCATTTTGAATCTCGATTCTGTCATCCATCATATTAATGTCATCTGCAAATCTGTCTGAGTGATACCATTAGACGTTCTTTTCCATGAGAAATTTCCTCTACAATGCTGGAATCATTTTATATAAGCATTTCTTTCCCCAGTCTACCTCCCATCTCTCTCACCCTGCATTTCCTCCCTTGTCTTTAAATTCTTTTAAATACCACTCTTCTTTGAGGACAACAGATACAGCTTTCTAAGATCACATGGCTGAATGAGTATAGTGATATTTTTACTTAATTGAGGGAATGTGTATGGTGGCACCCCCCACCCTCCAAAGCAAACTATTTACACAGGTCAAGGCTTCTGAAATACAAAGTGGAAATATGTCAGAGAAAAAATAGGCTGTTCATGTCCCCAAAGAGAAACATCTCTGCTGTGAGCTATACCCATAGGAAAGTGGGAAAATGTTATATAGATTTTTAAGATGCCTTTCTTTGGCCATATGTGTTTGTTAATGTTCTTTCTCTAGAGCTTCATGGTGTCAGGTAAGAGATGCTATTGCTGCTGCTGCTGGTGTGTGTGTGTGGTGTGTGTGGTGTGTGGTGTGGTCTGTGTGTGTGTGTGTGTGTGTGTGTGTGTGTGTGTGTCTGCTGTTTAGGTCTCAATAAGTCAGAGACCCTGATAGATCCATGAGCCTTGCTCTAGGTGGGATAAATTCTGCTCTGTTCGCTGCTCCTTGACCATCCTGGCAGGACTGGAAGCCCTAGGGCATTCGTTTCAGACCCCTATAAGTGGCTCCAATACTTGCTAATGGGTGCTCAAGCACTGGCTTGTCTGTGCTAAGTGGGCAAAGCCTTTCCAGGTCCCCCTTTAACTCACCCTCTCCTGGGCAGGGGGGAGATCCCTGGGTCTGTGCAAAGGCGAAACATTCAGTTCTGGAAATTGAGGTCAAAGAGCAAAAAAGACTGATGCAAATTAAAAACACAAACGGCCACAGCCAAACCATCTGAAAATCCTCAGCTGTCTCATTCGATCCCTTTGGAATCCTGACTCCACTTGGAACAAAGGCTTCGTCTCTAGGAAGACACATGCCTATATAGACGCATAAAGTGTGCATCTATAAATAAGACCTTTAAAAATAACAGTGCTCCATTTCCTTCCAATGTTATCAAAACTTCCTGTTTTTGTTTTGTTTTGCTTGGATAATGTTTTAGAGTTTAAGGAGACTCTGAGTTGGGGGTGGGGTGGAGGGAGCACTGACTCCATGGACTAATAAAATCTCGGCCCCCCCCCCCCCACCCCCTCTGTTTGCCGGCCGAGTTGTTTGTTTCTTACACAGAACCGTGACCTCTCATAAGCCATCGCTTTCTTACTTTTCTAAGGGTTACTGTATAGCCTTGATTCCTCCCCTGATTATCTTGAAGCCTGTCAAGCTGCACAGCTCTCCCCTCCTTTGCTCTTTCTTCCTAATAGACATGAAACAGTCCAGTCAATAATATTTTACTTGTCTTCCCACTGTGTGTCTCTTCCTCTGATCAGTTTAGGCGGGTTTGACTGCAAAAAGTCAGAAGGGAGGTTAAGATCTGAAAAGTTCAGCCAAATGTTATCAGCCTCAGAGATGTTGCTTAGGGAAAGGCCTCCCAGCCCTTCATGAGCCGAGCCAATAATGGCTGCATATAACTGATAGCATCAACAGCTGTCAAAGATCCAGGCATTTTGTGGTTCGTCTGTAAACTCAAACACCTGTATTCAGTCAAACTATGATTGTTATCCTCTCTTTTGCTGTCATTCTGGTTCATTCCTTGAAGGGGCTGCCAGAATGTTCTAAGCCGTGAGTTGATTTATAAAGTGAAAGGGCCTGTACGAAAGTTTGGCCTGGATTGAGAAATTGACTGAGGCTCTCATTCATGGGGTGACATGGCATTTTGACAGCAGTATCGACAACCTTCTTTTAATTACGTTTGTGAACCTGTGGACTCCAAAGGGCCCAAGCCATGGAAGCCAGGGGCTTAAGTACACCCTAACTGCTTCAACATGTGTCATTTAAAAAAGGACATTCTGTACTCAGAGATGTTTTTTTTCCTTTTTGGTGATGAATTAGATCAAAGGGACTAATAAACAGTCTCCCTGAAAGCCCTTCAGAACACAGTCTATACATGTTTCAGATATTTCAAAGACTGAACATTCAAGGCTCAAACTGTAAAATAAACTTACATATGTGAAATGAGGAGACACGGCAGGGCTGTCCTACTCAGCCAAGCAGAGCTGGGGGAGACAGAGGGAAGATAGGGATGGCTTTCTGAGGTAATTCCCAGAAACATTCCAGACTGTGACATCATAGAGAACTGCAAAAGGAACCTCAGAAATGAGTGTATAGAGCAGTGGTTCTCAACCTGTGGGTTATGTTCAATTTAAATACATCCTGCATGTCAGATATTTACATTACGATTCATAACAGTAGCAAAATTACAGTTATGAAGTAGCAACAAAAATAATTTTATGGTTGGGGGTCACCACAACATAAGGAACTGTATTAAAGGGTCACAGCATTAGGAAGGTTGAGAACCACTGGTCTAGAGGCTTCAGGGAGGACTTTGGAGAGCAGGGACTATCTCTGCTTTGGTCTTTAAGAATCTGTGGAGTTGGTTTCATTAAATGGAGCGTCTAGCAAAAAGGACTGAGATTTAGAGTTCCCACAGATGATCAGTCATGTGCCTTGGGCTTGGATACAAATTGTAACGATGATAATGATAAGCTGACATTTATAGTGTGCTTTAAAATTTACAAAGCATCTTGCAAGTGCATTAATTCACTGAATCCTTACAATAACCCTATGTAATAAATGGGACAGGTATGCTTATCCCCATTTTACAGATGTGAAAACTAAATCTCAGAGAGAAGATAGAACAGTAGGCTTGTGGTCACTAGTAACCAAGTTTTAGAGGTGGGATTTTCACCCAGCTCTTCCTGACTCCAAGTCCAATATGTTACCTTGTATGTCACATTGACTGGAAAATGAGATTAAAGAGGAAAAACAATAAGGCAACATAGTAGAGTAGAATGAACACTGGATTTAGGATTTGAAGACCTGAGTTCAAACTTGTGTGAGCTGAATAAGTGATCTGAACTCTCTGGGCTGTAGTTTTCTTATCTGTCAAAAAGAGACCTGATCTCTAAGGTGAATACCAGCTTTAAATTGCAAGAACACTTGAATTCAAAAAAAGTTGGTGAGATTTGAGGTGGAGGGTCCTGAGGGAACTACAAATAGAATACTCCAGCAGGAGTACAAGAGGTTACATGAAGGAGAACAGTGACATCCATAGGATATCAAAATAGACATATAGACTCTACCCAGAGTCCTTCACTTTGAGGATGACAAAATGGTATGGGAGAACTTTGAGCCCACTCACGCTTCAACAAGAGATCCTAAGAAGCTAAAGCACTTGGAATATATAACTTACTCTTAAAAAAACAAATTTCTAAATACAACTATTTTGTCTTGGAAATCTCAAGCCATCCACAAATAAATCTGTCTCGGAGTTGGAAGGACATCAGAAGGCATCTTGTTCAAACTCTACCTGAACAGTATCCTCTATAACATACCTGATCAGAGATCATCTAGTACTTTTTTCAGAATTTAAGTGAGGGGAAGACATACAACTCTACTTTTTGAACTAAGGGCAAGGCAAAGGTAATGTTACATAAGGAGAAGAGAAAGGCAAGAGATCCCGGGGTCTGGAGATGGTATAGGGGATACAAATGAAAAAGCAAGACAGTCCTACTTTCTAGAAACTCACACTCTATTTAATGGAAACAATATGGTGGATGAAAAGGCTCCAAGGTGAATGAAAAGGTCTGATGTTCCATAGGGTGCATTGTCAGGTTAGATCACAATGCTTAGTGTGAAGAGGTGAGCGAGGTGTTCTAGAGGGTGTAGTGGCAGGACAAGTAGTAAGACCCAATAGTTCAGAGGAATGTCATCAGGAATTGATATCATATTTCACAGTTTTCCATGGTGCCCCTTGGAAGCCACATATTTGTGTGTGCAGATGTATGTGTTTGTGTGAAATTTAGGAATGCCTATTGATGCAAGATGCAACTTCCAAGGAACAACAAGAAAGTAGGGGAATCTCAAGAATAGATGCTTCCATCCTTTTGCTTGGCTGGTACTTCTTGAGCAAGCAAACTTATTGTTTTTCATATTTCTCGCAAAAAGAAAAGAAAGGGATTGCATGACAAAGGTTAATATAACAATCTTCTCTTATTACAGTGATTTATGTATGCAGAGCATTAACAGTAGAATGTCATCTAGCACGCCTTTAATTTGCAGACATCTGGGACCACAGTGGTAGATGACAGAGGAGTGCTCTGGAGAAATAAAGAGCGAACACTGCCATTCACAGCTCATACACCACAGAGGAAGTCTAAATAGTTCTCAGGGGCAAGGCAATCCACTTTTAAACTCAGGGTCTGTTTTTATTAACATGATCTCTGCTAATGAAACACAAAGAGGAGGGGATGATCTTCAACTTTGGATTATTTGGATCTCGTGATATGGCAAATGACTGCCTAGGGTGCTAGAAACAGCCGAAATATGAGTCCTTTGGCAATTTTCATTCAGAGACAACAATACTGCAATTTGCAGTGATTATGACTTCAGTGAGTCACTCGGTCTTATCTTGCCACGTAGGATATGATCATGTATTTTTAGGAGTGTCAAAGAATGTATTTTCTTTTGTGAATGTGTTCTAAACCCTCCGTGCGGGTGACGTTTTAGATTATGAAAGGTTTTATTTTTAAATGGAATCGTTGCTGCCTGTGGCACCACACCAGCTTGCAGAGAAGGCCCTGAAACCACCCAGGTATTCTCTAAGTTGCTGGAGAGTAAGACACAAGATGAACTCAAAGGTGGAAACAATATCTGTGGTATGACTTCTTTAATGAGCACAATTGCAACAGCTGAATAGGCACAGGGAAAGGGACTGGGATCTATGATTTCATTGCCAACTCTGGGATGAATAAACTCCCTCTCCACTGACTCAGGTTGATATCTTCTTTGCAATTTATAATCTTATAGAGTTGCCCAGGGACCTATGAGGTTAAGTGATTTGTCCAGGGTCACACAGCCAATAGGTATCAGAAGCAGAATTGAAACTCTGGTCGTCCTGGCTCTGAGACCAACTCTACGGTCTACGTCAAAGGTAGAGATTTGTTCTGTGAAATTTGGACTCAGTCAAAGGGCCACACTTGAGGACCTAGAGGGGCTACATGTAACCTCAAGGCTGCAGATTCCCCACCCCTGCTAATACTACATGTTGACTCTTAATATCTCAATGGTCACATCCGAATAACTTTTGTAAATGTTAATTCTTTTGTGAATTTAAAATTGTTACAACCTTTGTGTTTTTGCATAATAGTCATTCTTCCTATTTCCCCATTGAACCAGCCTTTGAGACACAAGAGAATAAACATGTAAATATATCCAATATAGACACCATGTCTGACAATGTATATGATGTTCTGTCCCAGTAGCCTACCACCTCTCTGCTGTAAGGTGTGAGGTTATGGTTCATTACATCTCTTCTCTGGGGCCGATAGTGGTTTTTCCATTCCTTTGAGTTCAATTTCCTTTCAGGGAACTGTTCTCAAGGTTATATTATTCCTGAAATCATGATTAATGTCTCTAGGAACATGAGCATTTAAAATGTACCTCAAGGATTATATCATCTTTTGAAGGCATGTGCCCAAACCACTCAGAGTGGTCTCATACATGTTTCCAGGCTATTCAGTAATATTGGGCTACAAAGAGTTCATTCTGGGTCTATGTTCCAACAAGATAGATACGTGAAATTTATATGTGGCACATGAATCATTGCTAGGTTTTGACTCATCTTAATTTTGCCTGGCTGAAATTATGCAGACATAGGAAAAACCTATTGATGTGAATAAGACAGACAAAACAACTCTGGAACCATTTTAGTTACTTTAATATTTGTCTCTAGTTTGTGTACGTATACTGAGAAGGGTTAAGAGAAGAGTCAAGTCCCGGGTTTATGATTGTTCAAATAACCCTGGAAGTGTAAGACTTGAGGTATGTGTTTCATTACTTGTGGTGGGGCCTGGTTTCCTCTTCCATGCAGACTGGATGCCATCAACTCAAAGTCATTACGTCCTAGGATGAACTCATCATCTCGTCATCAATCTCTCCCTCCCACTGGCTCTTCTTCCCAGCTATCTCATTTCTTGTAATTGGGCCCCTGGTCTCCCAGACCAAGAAATTTGGTGCCTTCTTTCAGCTCTGCTGAACTTCATGTAATGCAATTCAACTCTATATATCAAGACAGTTCTGTATGGAGAGCACTGGGCAAGGCAAGGGAGAGCTACAAAGTCTAGATAAGATAATGACCTGTGCTCGTTAGGCTGATCATTTAGTGTGGGGATAGAGCACTCCTCTCTCCTTCAGCTCTTGTACTCTGCTCCATCCTTCTAAGTCCAACTCAAATGCTCCCATGTCTACAGGCCTTCTCTGGAGCAGTGAATAGAGCCCTGGGATAGGAGTCAGTGGTCATCGCTTCTGATCCAACCTCTGCCACTTTCTCCTTGTGTGAGTGGGGGCAAGATACCATCTTTCTGGGCCTCAGTGTTCTCATCTGTAAAATGAAGCATTGGGCTAGATGGTCTCTACTGTCCCTTTGAACTCTAAATCTGTCCTTCTGTGATTCTTACTTAGTGGAAGCAATCTTCCTTTTCAGGTACTTCCATGGTACTTTGCAGTTCTCAAACTAATATATTTATCATGGGTTACAGTTATCTGTGTTTTGTCTTATCCTTCCACAAGACTGTAAATTCTATGAAAAAAGTGTCTATGTCTACATAAACTCATTTTTTTTTTTTGCCAATTCTAGAAACTAGTACAGGGTTTTATAAAGAGTAGACAATATATTTAAAATTTTTTAAAATAAATTTTATTGACTTTTAAATTTTATATTCCATAAAATTTCCCCTGAATAATATAATAAAAAGAATAATTTATTTTCTTCTTTTTGGAGGGGGGAAGGCAGGGCAATTGAGGTTAAGTGACTTGCCCAAGGTTACATGGCTAGTAAGTGTTAAGTGTCTGATGCCAGATTTGAACTTTTGTCCTTCTGACTCCAGGGCTGGTGCACTATTCACTGCGCCACCCAGCCACCCTGAATAATTTGTTTTAAAAGATATAAAGAGGAATAATGGAAAATTCAACAAAAGCAATCAACACATCAAAAAAGATTCTGAATATATATGTGTTTGTATACGCACACACACACGTAATGTTTCACACTTGTGAACCCTCTCTGTCAGCTTCTCATACTTATTCTTTGGGGTCAAATTGTCCTTTTGCAACATATAAACAGTTTTTATATAATTTTATATGAATAAGCATTGCTATTTTCTCCCTCTCAACCCTCCCCAGTTTAAAGAAAAAAAGGAAAACTTAAAGTTTAAGATTTTTAAATTAAAAATTTCAAGAAAAAATAATTTTAAAGAATAAAACCCCCACATCAGAACAGAATATTCGAAATGTATCTTCTTCCCACAAAAATAACAAAACAAGTGCTCATAAGACTGACTATCTCTTCCAAGCTTCTCTTAGAAATAACAGGAAATGCTCTAAGAAAAAGCAAACTTCCAGAAATCATCATTAAAAAATTACTCTACACAAGAAGTAGAAATAGAACAAAAAGAGAGAATCCAGGAGCAATCATTCAAATCACTCATTGAGCCAGCAAAAAGGTATTAAGTAATGGAGGCAATTACAAAAGACAAAATAGATCATTTTCATCACATCGAGGATGAGAAGGAAAGCAGTCAAATGGGAAAAAAAAATATTTGTATGAAGCTTCTAGAATAAGGGTTTGGTATCCAAGACAGCATACTTTTAACAACTAAGAGGTATACATAAGACCAAAAACCATCCCTTAAGAGACAGAGAAGGAAAGGACAAGCATTTATCAAGTACCTCCTCTGTACTAGGTACTATGCTAGGAATTTCATGACAATTATCTCATTTGTGCCTCACAGCAACCACACATACAGTCAGCAAAATTCATAGACTCTGGGTCAAGAACCCTCTACTGATAGGGAATCCAAACGGACATTATTGAACACGCCCTCAGTCTCCCAGGGCAAGTACCTCAGGGGAGGATTTTACGTGCTTTTGTAGCCTTATATTTAACTTTTTGCATTTAAAACCATTCTGCTGGAAAAAAATAAAAGGTTTATAGGCTTCACCAGACAGTCAAAGCAGTCTACAACACAAAAGATGTGAAAAACCTCTGTTATAAATTATGGGGTTCTGAAGATGTTTCTGTTTGTATGAACAACGAGTAGGCATATGCATTTTACATACATACACACACACACCCATGTATGTGTATGTAGTATGTGTGTACACTAAATATATGTGTCAGTATATAAGTCTTCATTAAGCACCTACTATGTGCCAGGCACTCTGCTAAGCACTGGTTATACAAAAAAAAAAATACAATTCTACCTCACTATTGATTGGAGAAATGCAAGTTAAAACAATTCTGAGGTAATGCCTCATACCTATTAGACTGACCAATAGGACAGAAAAGGTAAATGACAAAAGTTGTAGGGGATGTGGGGAAAATGAGACACTGATGCATCATTGGTGGAGTTGTGAACTGATTCAACCATTCTGTAGAGCAATTTGGAACTATGTCCAAAGGGCTGTAAAATCATGCATACCCTTTGATCTAGCAATACCACTACTAGGTATGTATCCCAAAACAGATTAACCAAAAAAAAAAAAAAGGGAAAAGGACCTCTATGTACAAAAATATTTATAGCAGCTCATTTCTGGGGGCAAAGAATTAGAAAATGAGGGGATGCCCATCAACTGGGGAATGGCTCAACAAGTTGTGGTATGTGGTTATGATATAATGCTATTGTACTGTAAGAAAGGATGAGCAGAATGCTCTTAGAAAAACCTGGAAAGACTTGCATGGGCTGATGCAAAGTGAAATATACTGTGTACAAAGTAACAGCAATAGTGTGAGATGATCAACTGTGAATGACTTAGCTATTCTCAGCAATACAACAGTCTAAGACAACTCTGAAGGACTTAGGATGAAAAATGCTATCCATCCCCAGAGAAAGAACTGATGGTGTCTGAATACAGATTGAAGCATACTTTTAAAAAAACTTTATTTTTCTTGAGTTATTTTTTTCTTGTCTGTTTTCTTTCACAACATGACTATTATGGATATGTTTTGCACGACTACACATGTATAACTGTATTGAATTTCTTGCCTTCCCAAGTAGGAGAGTGGGAAAGGGGTGGGGAGGGAGGGAGAGAAATTGGAACTAAAAGTTTTAAAAATGAATGTTGAAAATTGTTTTTACATGTAACTGGGGAAAAATAAAAAGGAAAAAAAGAAAAAAAACCCAGCAAAACGCAAACCCTGCTCTTGAGGAGCTCACAGTCTAATGAGGGAGGCAATGTGCAGATAACTGTGCAAACAAGCTATGTACAAGATAAATAGGAAATAACAGAAATGGGAGAGTCTGGAACAGGGGCCAAGATCAAAGATCCACCCAAGTGTCAAAATACCATCCACAGGCACCTAAAGAACAAGGACTGGGTATGGCCCAGTGTGGCAGCACATCAAAGAGTGATTACCCTCCCTCTTCTTCTCTAGGAAAAAGCCAGTGACTGTCTTCACCTTATAGTGTGTTGACATCCCTAGTTCACGTTCTTCATGTGCTTATAGTACCATGATTGCCTCTCATTTCCATGGCCACCACCATAATCCTGGTCTCTGAAGTTGGCATCCCTTCCACTGTTCTCTGCCTCTAGAATCCCTCCTGCACACCACTGGCAGGCTATTCTTCCTACTCTCCTCTTCAAAATCTCACAATCTATTACTTGCTACAGAAGGTCTAAACTCCTTTGTCTACCTTTCAAGGCTCTTCATCATCTGACTCCACTCTACTCACCCAACCTCACTTCCCATACACTCAAGCTTGATTCCATTCAGGAACCTCTCCTTATTGCCCTAATACTGTCTTAATCCCACACTACTTACCCCTCTCCCTTCCCAGTCCCAGGCTCCTGCCTTTCATGCTCTTCCCTTTGCCTGAAATTCTAGCCTTCTTTCCCTTCAGTTATCTAAATATTTATTGCCCTCCAATGCAATTTTCCCTCTTTACTTCATTTCATGATTTGGATTTAGGACCTAGATTTGAATCCTGACTTTGTTACCTACTATTCATGTAACCTTAGGGGGCAAAAACACTTAACATTCTTAGGCCTCAGTTTCCTTATATAGAAAAAGAGCTGTTTGTACTAGGTAACTTCCAAGATTGACCTGTAAGGTTTTCCTCCTTCTACCTCTAAATATTATGGTACTATGTGTGTAGTCTACCAAACACTTTATAAATATTTTTCATATTTAAATTCTAAGGTAAATAAGACTTATTTTTAAACCATGGAGGATTTACTTTTTTTAACAAAAAAAAATTTTATTTTGTTTTGCTAGAACAGGTGCTTCCTAAGACACTTCCAAACAAATCCTCCTATAAAATATGTTCTCAGAAAACAGTTTACCAATTGTTAACAGAAAGGAGGAATGCCTCTCTTAACTTTGGCAGTTAGGTACTAATATTGCCCACTGTATTTTACAGAAGTAGTAAAACTGTCTGTTTTGCTTGTCTATGTTGACTTTATTTATATTGTTGTGATCTTGGCATACATTGCTCTTTTGGCTCTTTCTTCCCTGTTGTGTCAGTGATATGCTTTCCCATGTTTTTCTGAACTTTTCATACTTTTCTTCTTTATAGCACATTCTTTATGTCACGTTCTTATATGATGATTTGGTCAGTCATCTACCAATTATTGGGCACATATTTTGTTTCCAGCTTTTGTTCATATTGCTATGAACATTTTGGAAAATGTGGGTATTACTTTCTTTTTTCGCTTTTTGGAGGCAGGAAGGCAGGGCAATTGGGCAAGTGACTTGCCCAAGGTCACACAGCTAGTAAATGTTAAGTGTCTCAGGCTGGATTTGAACTCAGGTCCTCCTGACTCCAGAGCTGGTGCTCTATTCACTGCACTACTTAGCCACCCCAATGGGTATTACTTTCTGTAACTCCTTTGGATCTCAGTAGTGGAATCTTTAAAGGGTATGAAAGATTTAGTAATTTTTTTTTTTTTGTAAGATACTAAATTTTTTTTTTCTTGAGCATTCAGACCAATTCCCAGTTCCTTTCATGAGTGAATGTATGTTCATCTTACTGTATTTCCTCTTTCTTTTTTCTCATGTTTTCCTACCCATGTTTGATAACTTGCTGGGTATGAGGTGATCCTTCAGGGATTTTTTTGATTTTTATATCTAATTGTTAATTATATTGAATATTTTATGTGGCTGTTGAGAGTTTGTGTTTCTTCTTTCAACAAACTGTTAAATTTCTTTGTTTTTATCTATGTACCACACATTTTAACACTTACTCGGTCCATGAGTTTTACCTCTTTGTCACCCTAATGAGACAATAAT
Source organism: Pseudochirops corinnae (assembly GCA_028646515.1). Classification (NCBI taxonomy): domain Eukaryota; kingdom Metazoa; phylum Chordata; class Mammalia; order Diprotodontia; family Pseudocheiridae; genus Pseudochirops; species Pseudochirops corinnae. Next base: position 235,100,902 of record CM053585.1, on the reverse strand, counting down.
CTCAATGAGGGCAAGACCATGCCATTTGTAGCTCCGTCTAATTCTATATCATCTATATCAACAACTATTGCACCCTAGCTTTCCAGTCTTACCTTCTCATTTTCCCCTACAGTAAGCCTGTCCACCTAATTCAAATTTTTGTTCATTTCTATCTAGCCCTTTGCTTTTTATGTTGGAGTCCAAACTCAGGATACAGTAATCATTTAAGTAAAAGAGGAGAGCAGAATATATTGTTGGGCATTTTGGACAGTTATGGAATGGAGAAGTTGGGGGAAGGGCAGACCTTTATTCTGGCACTGCCCTCAGTCCTTACAGACGAATAAAGCATCCGCATGAGTTTTCTGCTGGGAGATGTTTGTAGGGGGTCCGTGGCCCTCCTTAATCCCTCTCTTCTCCGCTATAGCCAGACTCTCCTTTTATTTTTACTTTTCTTTCTCAGTTTCCCTTTTTGCCTGTTGCCGCTGTGTGACTGATTCTTTCTGGTTCAGACTGTTAAGTCCTGAGTAGGTCCTGGAGATGGTGTTTTCCCACTTCTGCTACAGTTTTCACTCCTTCATCTCCGGTTATTTCTCCCAGATTGGGTGTATACTTTTAGAACTCTCAGGCATGAATCAAGTCTACCTTCCAATTCAAAGGCTACAGAGATCCCAAATTATTCTCATAAGTGAGAGAGAATGCTTGTCCCTCTGAAATATAAATGCTAGCATGACGGCCAATTCTCAAATTCCTATTATACTATGAGTCCTTGGTAGGTGCGAAATAATGTTTCTATTAATCTCCTTTCTTTGGATGGCTAATGAGGGGGTAATATGACACTAAAGAAGAAAGGTCTTAATTATTTGCTATAGGTAATGATATTTAGAGGGGAATGAACCTATCGAAACTTCTTAATGTGATTAGTGCCCATGCATCTAAAAACCCGTGGGCACCCAAATAAGGGTGGTTTCTTGAAATTCTGAAGTATGTCTGGTGTATGTGCATGTAGGTGACCAGAATCATCTACCATATTTTCTCTAAAGTGTTTTGTGTGGTAGAGAAGGGGATGCAACGGTTCCCTATTGTAATCTTGTTTTTCTCTGAGTTCTTATCTTTCTTTGAAAACTATAAATGCTAGCTACAGGACGAGGCTTTCTAAACAAGATCTAACAATTCACAATGGGGAAAAACAAATGGAAGAAAAAGGCCCAGTGGCCAGACTATGGCACACAGTGCCTTTCTATTGGTATATCAGGGCATGTTTCTTGGAAAGGTACCAGCAGAGCCCAAAATTGAAGAAGAGGAAGAGACCAGACTGAGTAATACTTGTGAGAATCAGCAGTACTTTTAACTATCCCAGGTTACTCACTGACACAAAAGCATGAACATTTTCTTGATGATGCTATATGACTCTGACTTATGGAATGCCACAATCTCTGAAGAATCTAAGTTGTGAATGACCAACTGGTCTATCAAGAAACATGGTGGCTGTAAACAGGCTATAGCTTATCATTAATGATAACTTGCATGCAAAAAATGGCATAAGAGATATTATCTAGGAAATGGATGATTGGGAAAGGAATTAGGCTGGTCATATAGCAAGAGCAAAGGAAGATGGACAGCCTATATGTTCAGCTGGTAATCTCAAAATGCAAAAAAGGCCTCGAGGAAGGCTCAAATATGTTAGGCAGACAGTCTAAAGAGGATTTATGGGGGAGCATCCAGTCAAATCATACAGAGTGAGTAATTATGGCTGGGATGCAAACTGTGCCATAGGAGAAGATAGCCTCATCAGTGAGATCACAAATGCATGTAAAATATTGAAGATGTAGTATCATTCTAGAAAGCACTGCATTAGGCGGCAGAAAACACAAATTCTTGTCCTATCTCTGCCACCGATTGAGTGTGTGACCTTGAGCAAGTCATTTCCCCTTTTTGAAATTCATTTTCCTCATCTATAAACTGAAGGTACTGGGTTTAATGCTTTTAAAGCTCCTTTCCAGTTCCAACATTCTATTTTTCTAAATATAGTAAAAGAAACTGTTAGGATTTTTAAGATCTTCAAGTCATGTTTCTGCAGTCTTTCCTGACCAGAATTCTACCTCTTATGATGGCATAAAATTCTACCTCTTATGATGGCACCTACTATGGTGGTGAGCCTATGTAGCTTCACTGATAATAATGCTTATAGCATGGGGTTGTACCCTCCTCTTTCCCACCAACAATGCCATAATGATTCATTATGACTTGGTCTTTCTTGGAGTTATAGAAACCTTTTTTGAGTTTCTTCATATATTTTAGCCTATCTCCTCTCTTAAGTGAGTTCCTCCCATTTGCACTCAGCTATCTAAAGTAGAACTTCTAAAATGTATCTTTTTTAAGCTTCAAAGGGTGCCCTCTGGTTCTGCCATATTGGGATTTGGTGCATAAGTCCATTAAAACTCAAAGCAGAGCTGAATTTTTCTAATGGCTTGTTCTTTCATTTTATTGCTGACAGCATGTCTATGGGGTCCATGTATCACTACTCACAGAGTGAAGGCAGTTATCAGAAACACAAGTCAGTATTTATAATTGAAAGTGTAAATTAGAGAATAGAAAAAAAGGTACTCATTGCTCCTTGGCTTGAAGTGAAATCATTGTTTGGGGACGTCTCCTTTATGTGTAGTTAATCTGCACAGTTGGCTAGTGTAACTTACCATATGATGGGTGATTTGTAAGTCTAAGGCTGTATTCATCAAATAAGCATTATTTCTCTTCTGTGAAAAACTCATATTTCTACATAAATTTTCGTTCACTGCAGTAAATTGTTGTCCTATGGTACTGTGCTATGGCCACTGAATTTTCTAAATCTGAGAAGACATTTTAGTGTGTATCAAAGGAACTCAATTGGTTGGTAAGTTCCCTGAATAATCGATACTGTGCAACAATGAAGAATGGAGTTTTATTACTAGTTAGGAAGATCTACAAAAGAGGGACTTTTGGAATTCTGGGTCCTGGGCTCATTAACTTATCACACTCTTGGGATCAATAACAAAAACTGCCTTTCATGACCATCTAGCATCTGATATTAGAGCTAGAAGGAATCTAAGGGAGAGTCTAGTTCAACCTTCTCATTTTACTGATATTGTTGCCTTGAAGATGTTCAAATAGATCTGTGACACCTCATCAGTATGGGCATCCCCTCCAACAACCAAGACTGCAACCCATCTGCACCTGCCCTTCTGTGTGATTCTTGTCTGTGTTCTCCCATAAGTTTTGCAAAGGTCGGGGTGAGGTGGGCTATGGGGTTACCCAACATGCTGGAGTCCTTCCTCATTTTCTCTTGACATCATATGATTGTCAGCTGTGCACATGGGCTGTCCCCTGTTTTTTTTTCATTCTTGTCACTTGACCAATGTGTCTTCACTTTGCATCAAGACAGCATCTATGATGACATTTTTTCTTTGCTTTGTCTTTATATTTTTCTTGTATCTAGTAGGTAGTTGTATCACTGAAAAATGAAAAGTAAAAATGGGTCACAAAGATTGAAATGACTTTCTCAGAGTTTTATAGATCCTGAATTTGTGGCGATAGCAGTGCTAGAACCCAGATCTTCTAATTCATAATTCAGTGTAGAAGAAGCAGTGGGGTAAGATAGAAAACATTGTGGCGTTTGAAGTCAGAAGACCTAGGTTCGAATCCTGATTCTGCCACTCAGCTAGCTATGCAATTTTAATTTGATCTCTGGGACTTAGTATTCTTTTCTTTTCTTTCTTTTTTTTTGGAAGCAATTGGGGTTAAGTGATTTGCCCAGTGCCCACAAATTTGAACTCAGGTCCTTCTCCAAGGCCAGTACTCTATTTACTGTGTCACCTATCTGCCCTGGGATACAGTATTCTTACCCATAAAACATGAGAGTTGAACTAATGATCTCTAAAACTCTTTCTAGCTCGAAGTCTGTGATCATGTCCCCCACAATCTGTAGCATGATTTATAAACAAAACATTTAGAAGCAACTACATTGCTGCTTACTCCATGAAAGCATCCTGCTCCAATACTATTGTCCTAGCAGTGCTTTTTAATGTACACAGCACATTTACTGCTATTTAAAGCTGTTTCCAAAAGGGACTCGTGGGTAAACGATGGAAGAATGAATTTCTTTTCAATGCGTCTTCTATTGAACGGGTCACCTGGTATCCAGTGAAAAAGATTGCCCCTAAAGCAGTCCATAAAATCAGTTTCGGCCGTCTGCATGCAGACTTTCTCTGTCCAAAGTAACTTTGCTGAGATGAGAGTCTGTTTAAACCTGATGGTGGAATAAGGGAGAAGAAGAATGGCTCTTATTAGAAAATCGTCAGTTAGCTTGCTTCTAAGGCTGACCAGATCCTGATTCTGTGCCTCCTTCCTCCCCTCCCTTCCCCATCAATCCCCTCAGCTGCTAAGGCCTCTGTACATTTAGCAAAGGTACACTGTTTTCCTAACTTACCTAGGAATATGGATGTCGTAGTAACATTTTGTTGCTTTTCACTGCAAGTGCCAATCTTCATCCAGAAAAGCTTTATATAATAGCCTTCTCTCCCTAGGTATTGGACTTGGCCCCTGTCTGGGCATTTAGCTTAACTCTGCCTGCTTTAAAGACGTGGTCCATATTCTTGATAAAGGGATAGAGGGATGTAGCAAAGTACCAAATGGGATTGCTTAGCTGCGATATTCATAGGATCTCACAAGAGCAGAAACACCTGTGATAACTGAGCACTGACCCTTCCGTGAGAACACACAGGCTATTGCTCAATAACCCTTGACATTTCCCATTTCATACCTGGAGTGGTTTCTGGATGTTCTGTAATGGGAGCAAGAAAAAATAAGAAACAAAACTGTGAGACAGAGAGGAATTTTAACTGGCCAATGGCACCAGGGCCCTCTGACGGCCCTTTCCTTTCCACTTCCTCTCTGCTTTGAAGTAGCCTTTTGGAGGTGCCTTGGGACTTCTCATTAACCATATAAGGGTCTACAATGTCTCCCCCCTCACTCTCTTCACTATGATTCAGTAGGGGGCTTTGCCCATCTTTCTGGAATGGCGACTTTTAAGCAAAACTGGTGTCTGTGGGGAGATAAATCAGTCTAATTTGGAAAAGGGACAAACCCATGTAGTGGTATTTGATGATGGTTAGGAGAATGGCATTGTATTCATATCCAAAAAGGAAAATTAAGCAAAATATTCACAGAAATCCCCCCCCCCCTTTTTAAACTAGGAAAGCACTAGCCCTCCTTAGCTCATGATAGTATTCGTTTCAGGGCTGGCTTCGCTTAGTAATTAATAGCTTTTAAGTTCCAGAGTCGTCAGTTTTGATTAGCCAAACATTAAATTAATTCAATCTGCAAACACTTACTCTTTAAGAACTATTGAGGGGAGAAGGCATTTGGATGGACAGAGGGACGTGTCTTCATTGGATTGCTAGCCACCTCCAAGTAGTTACAGTCAGATCAATACAGCTCCTGGAGCTATAATAAAATGGCTTCGGCAGGCTCATCTGTGGCTGAGAACACAGTATACACATTGATTTCCTGGCCTGATATAACCCATTTACCTATTCAGCTAGTCCGTTAAGGAAGGTGTGAGGCTACGAAGGCCCAAGGGAGCAATGATGTCTGCAAGTAGGTTAGCTAATGCTTGGGAAACGTCTTAATCTGCCTCGCAGTTACTGCTTCAAGAAGATACATTTCTTTGTAAAGAAAATGACTCCATAAGTTCCCCTGCCTTTTGGGAATGGGTTTAAGTGGGGAAGCATTGGACACTTTGGGGGCCACCCTTCCACTCAAAGTTTTGCCATTGTTTGGAACATTTAGATACCTAACCATCACCCTGGCATTATTTTTAGAAATGAATAATAACAATAGTTCAGAAATCTACCTGGTCTAACCTATCACCTGTTACTTTAGCTTAGGTTGGTTGGGCAATATTCTTAAAGACTGGAGTGCAGGGGGTTGACAGCCTGTGGTTAGTTGTTTTTATTCTGGCAGCATAATTTTGAAAATTTCTCAGGGGAGGAAAGTAAAACATAGTATAAGTGTGACTATCAAACAACGAGAAGGATTTTTATAAACCGATATGCCCTAATTTGCTAATCCAAAAAAGAGTTGTCTCCTTGGAAAGTTGTTTCTTTATAATTGCCTGAATATTCTAGAACCTCTCTATGAGGATTGATTTCAAAGCCTTTGGCATGGTGTTTTGAATATCCTTGATAGTGGCAAGTCTTAGGATTATGGATGTAGAGGGACTTTAGAGTCCATCTATTTCAAACTCTCTGATTTTCTCAATAAGAAAACTGAGACCCAGAGAAGTTAGGAAATTGATTTACTTGCCTAAGGCTATATAGGTATTAAGTATCATGGGTCAGATTTGAACCCAGGCCCTCTGACACCAGTCAGTATTCATTTCATTGTACTTATTGAGGGTTAATTTGATTTTGGGTAGTCAGCTAGAGTCAAATCTCATCAGTAAAGTGAGAAGATGAACTGGCACTGTTGGTTTGTGTTAAAAAATTGTTTTGAAAAAAGTAATCTGTCATACAGTGATGAAGCAGGTAACAGTGGCCATAGTTCAGCCTTTTTACATCATAGAGAACCTCTCAGAGAACATTTCAGAATCTCTACATAATCAATCCGAGAGGATGAGCTGGTGAGATGAATGTTGCAGCCACAGTGCCATCAATATCAAAGCAACACATCGCCGTTGTCTTCATTCATGATTTTGACGTGCACCTTCTTGGGACGATCTCTCTCTCTCTCTTTTTTTTTTTTTACTGAGTCATCCCAGACACTATGTTTCATCACTACTTTCTATTTTCCTCAAAACACTTTATTTCATCCAGCTTCCCTGGAAATATCAGAACAAATGTCAGATCTTTGCCATCCCTGTTCATCATTCTAAATGCACAGTGGCAGTCTTTGTGAAAACTTTGCTCCTGCTTAAGTTCCCTTTCAGTACGTTTCTTTCTCTAAATTTAACACTTCAGCCATCTTTTTTTTTTTAACATTAAATTGTCTCTCTGAAGGAACTAAGTCTCTGACCTTTTCAATATTTTCATATGTCCAGTGAGTGATTGGATAGCTGCTTTGTGCAGGATCATGCATTCAACCCCCTGTGCCAGTCACAAAGCCTTGTTCTTGAAATTACTTCATCTTTGTGTGTATGAATATGTGCATGCATATGTGTGTGAGTACACATGGGAGCTTGTGTGCAAGTACATGTGGATGGGTATGTCAGAAAGGAAAGTGTAAGGATGGACCTGTGATTTTACTGGTGAGGAGAATTTCTAATTCTTTTTCAAATGCAAATGCAGCTTCAAGTGTAAGAGAGTTGCTCAGGACATTGATAGGTTCGATGATTTGCCCATGATCATGGAACTAGAATATATTGTAGGAAGGACTTGAATTAGGTTTTCCTCTCTTCAAGGAAACTGTGTTCTATCTCCTTGCCTCTTAGTCATCCCTATAAGCTTTTTATTTTTATTTTTTAAACAAAGCATATGTTTCATTTGGAGGTATGTTTAATCTCACATAGAAAAATATATTATTTCTTTGATCTAAATAGTGACCATTAGCTTTATTTTTAAACAGGTTTTATTGATATCCTTGATTTTTGCATTAGAATTACTTCCCACTATGCTTCTCCCAACCACTGAGTCTTTGCTTATAGCAAAGAAAAATAGTTAAACAAAACCAACCAACACCATGACCATCTGATAGGATATGCAGCATTTCATCCACAGTCCCCATCATTTGTTCTCGAAAGCCAAATTTGGCCATTGGATAAGTCTAGTTGCCTTTCAAAATTTTTTTTTTTTTGTATTATTGTCAGCTTGTTTATAGTATTCTCTTGGCTCTATTTACTTCACTCTAAATAAGTTCATAAAGGACTTTCCATGCTTCTTTTAATTGTTGTTTCTTACAATCCAATGATGTTTATTGCATTCATAAGCCATAGCCAATTTCTAATTGAAGGATGCTTATCTATTTATAGGTTTTTGTTGTCAAAACAAGTTCTGCTACAAAAATTTTGGCATATATGGCACCTTTCTTTCTGCCTTTGATCTCAAAGTATATGCCCAGTAGTGCAATCAGGATCAAAAGGTACAATTTAGTGAGGCTATCTCTCATTTTGATGCTGACACAGAAGAGCATGCATATCTGTTGATCATAGCTGTTAGCATGACATAGACTGGTTTTGGAAGTCCTGCTGCTTGAAGTCCATGCATGTGGCAGCCTGTTCTTTCTATCATCAGGTCTCTTCTGCTTCTTTGCTCTGGATATACAAATATGCTGAGATTTTCAGTGTTGCATTTACCCATATTTTCTGAATTATTTTACTCCTGGGTGATGATAGAATGTCCAAGGTTGAATACTTCTGGTTATCACTGTTGAGGGTTTGGAGAGAATCCTCAGTAGGTGTCACACCTTAATCTGGTGTAACTTTCTCATTGCATTTTTACAGCTTCTCCAATTTTATCCTAATGTTGTGGGGAAATGTGTGAAAGTGCACATAGATGACACCTTAGCCTTATACCAATTGCTTTGTGATTAATTTTTATTATTATTGTATGTTAGTGCTATAATGTCCTTATATATAGGCATGCATGCTGTATGTTATATCTAAGCTTTGTTATCATACTACATACATATAGTAAACATTGTTTCAGTATACATAGTATATGATTCATAGTCATCATTACTTCATTAAGCACCTACTATGAGCAGGAAACTCATAGTATCTATTTTAAAAGAAAAAAAATGTTGTTATGATTACATAATTGAATTCCAAGTGTAGCAATGGACCATATGGGCTTTAACATTTATTAATATCTTTTGTTTTTACTTTAACTTCATTTCCACATATAGCCCTACCACCTACACTACCTAGAGAGCCATTCCGTTACAAAGAATAAAAAAAAAAAATAGCACAAAAGGCAGTTCATCCAAACTAAGCAATATGTTCATGTAATGCAGTGTTCTGCATCCAAAGTCCACAACCTGTACAAATAAGAAAGAAAGCTACATTTACTTTATCATCTCTTCTTTGGGAAACCGTCTTTCATAAAAGCATAGTATTGAAAATGCACCTATAAGACAGTGGAAACTCTGGCTTATGGCATTAATGAGACCATCACTGACTTAAATATTTGAACCTGTAATTTTTCTGGCAGAAGGATATTACCCCCCAATCCCTTTCTTTTGTATTTACTTTCTTTTCCTATCTACCCAAGAAAAAAATCTTCAAGGTTCTCTTTCTCTACAGTTGAATTGATCCCTACTGGATTGCAGACTCTTGTCTTTACCCAATTGGTGAAGTTGGATATTCGTTAATGATATTAGGTTCAAAATATGGTCGTTGATATTATGTTAATTTTACTTGGGAGGTGGTCAGTTTACCTATCTATATTATTGGAGAATTCTCCAGATAATTCAGTTATTATAGACAGTCAATCTGTTCTCTACCTCAGTCTTTTCCTGGTAGTTTTGATTAAATCACCTGGCTAATTCACTTCTTCATATTGACTGAGTCAATCCAGCCATTCCTAAGATTCTGTATTTTTTTTTTAGTGTGGTTCCAAAATGTAGGGGGAAATGTGACTGGAGTTGCCATCCATTGACTTCTTTTCATCCATCAAAGATGGATGAAACACTGGATCAGTGTTGATCTAGCCCTCACGGACTAGATGTGAATTTTACCTCTCTGACCAAAGTGTTAGAAAGAGAATTGCCCCCTCCCCAGCCCCTGCCTGCCTCTACCATTATCTGCATTCTCTCTGTGGGTTGCATTTTAGGAACCAATCTACTATTTAAAATGAGTTTGCCAACATGGTCCATGGAACTTGAAGGAAAATGAGAAGTTAAAGAATTGTCTCAAAATAAATTATAGTGTTTGTGAAATCTCTCTGTTATGTGACAAAGCTCCCTTGCTTACTCATTCTGCTGGTGTGCCCCTAGTCCTTGTAGCATCCCCAGCCTTGTTCCTCCGTGGCATGTCTCATTTTCTCGCTCATTCCATAGGCCAGGGAGTCCCACTGAGCAGGTGGGGAACTCAAGCCACTCATGAGGAAAGAGATATTGAAAAAGACAGAGTGGTAAAGCTGCTGATAGGTGGTTATTAGATGCAGATAAACTGTAATCTCAAGTCATCTTATGAGCATACTAATTACAAAATGACATTACCTACACAGAGCGCCTTTGCTTCGTTAACATATTAAGCAACGTCCTTTATTAACACTGCAAGAAAGGATCTCCTTTCATTAGATGGTTATGCAAAACTGTAATTATACTTGCCTGGGAAGCCTGGTGAAGTTGTGAAAGGTTAGTTAAGTTGTTAGGGACTTGGTGGTTGTTATTTATCTATATTTTCACTCTGTCCTCTCCCTTTCACATACTATGTGGGAGGTGACACGTTTTAAAGTAAGATATTTATTTCCATTCCAGACTCAGATTTCTACCTTCCCTTTATCATTAATATAATAACAGTATTACTCTTGATGGAGAAGAATTGAAATTCAAAGCTACCTGTGGTTGAAGAGCTCTCCTGACCTAGTAACAAAGAGAATATGCTGGGAGAAATGCATTTATCACTGTAGGTAGATGAGACATTTTAAAAATTATTTTTAACCTTAATTTTTAAAAAAATTTACCTTCTTTTTTATCTAGTAGCTTCTGTAAATGTTCTCAATCTTCTATTTATTAGGGGACAATTATTCCAAGTGGGACTGACAAGTTATTTTGCCTGGTACATATTTTTGCATATGCAACTTAGCATGGCTGAAGAAATAACTTTCTTTGAATAGGAAGGATATATACATATATGCACATATGTGTATATATATATATATATACACACACACACATATATGAATATGTCTATATGTATGTAGCAATCATCCCACATTGAATCATTTTTTGTATGCCTATGGAGACAGTGTAGTGTGATGATTTAAGTAAGCCCTAGGCTTGGCATCAGAAAGACCTGGGTTCATCTCACTTCTTATATTCACTATCTGTGTGATATTGGGCAAGTCACCTGACCTCTTATGTGCACCAGGCAGTTCATTCAAATTTATCTACTAAGTCATAGATGGGTCCGAGATCTGCCTCTGGTGTGTTCCCTTTTGTGACTTTCTCATACTTTGGGTCCCTATAGCTAAAGATATTGAGATTTTTCTTAAAGACTTTTCCTTTCCTTTCCCCCTGCCCCTCAGAAGTTGCTTAAAAACTGAGAAATCTGTTTCCCATGGCAATTGAATACATTCATTCCTATTCTTCCTATTTTATCTGAAACATTTTGGGCAAACCATGTACCGGGCACAGTGGTAGGGACTGGAGATACAAAGGTGAAAACAAAACTGTCCATACCCTCCAGTAGCTTAGATTCTGGAAGAGAGGAGGAGAGGAAAGGGAGAGGAGAGTGAAACTGGTCAATGCTAGGAGAGATAAATAAATACAAGGTACATACAGAGTAACTTACCAGTGGGGAGGACACTCTCCATGGTGAATCACCCAACTCATTGACTATTAAGTATTTGCACTGTCCTCCAGGGTTCTAGGTGTTATAATCAAGACAAAGAATCTTACAGAAGGGGAGTTCAGGAGACCTTTTGTTCCACTTCCATTGCTTAATGGCAGGTAATAACATTCTATTTCTATATCATTTTTGAGGCAACTGAGGCTGGGTGCCTTGAAATCACTTAGGATTTAGAGCTAGGAGTTGGTCATTTATTCTGGGGGGTCAAACCCATCCATCCTTCCTCCCAGTTTCAGTTTCTGTTGAAGGTACCATCATTCTTTTTGCTGCCCTGGTCTGCAACCTTCACATCATCCTTAATCAATTACCATGCCTTGATGTTTCTACCTCCATGTCTCTCATACCCATCCCTTCTTCATACTCACATAACCTCTACATACTATTTAAGACCCCCATCACCTATTACCTCACATTACAGATGAAGAAACAGAGACCCACCAAGGTCAGGTGACTTGTCATATTTAGCTAACATACACAGAAAGGAGCAGAGCTAGGTTTCAAATTCAGATCCTTTGACTTTGAAATTCAGTGCACTTTCCAGTATCCCATATGCTACCTGGCTTCCATGTTATCATCTGGCAAAGCAGTAGGGTGTGAGTGAAGGACCAGATGCCAAGTAACCTTCTTCTTGATATTTTTCTTCATATACTCTACCACAGGGATTCTTAAACTTCTTCTATCCACAGCATTGAGTGGTCTGAGGGCATGCACAGGGCAAAGTGCACATGTTTTGTGTTTAGAATCAAGGTTGTAGTGAAGTTGCATGATGTAGCTTGGGCAAAATACTGCCAGAAACACTTTGGATTCATTACGAGTTTGATTTTGAATTAACTTTTGGTTGCTGCATGTTCAGAAATCTTTTACTGTTGCCAAGTTTTTCATGACCCCATGTGGGGTTACAACTCACAGTTAAAGAAGTGCTGCCCTATACCTCCAGCATGATACCTGTCTTCTAGGATTATGTATTCTAAGGGTGTGCGCTGGATATGTGTGAGATGCAAATGGCCACCCCTTGTTCCAGGCCCATGCCTAGCTGTATCCTGGATGCCCACAGTAATGGTAAAGAATCACATGTGCTGGGAACTGGGAGGCTAGAGGAGAAAGAAAACTCTCTGCTTGACTTTTCATGGGGAAATGCAATGATACACCTGCCTGTTGGTTTTTTTTTTTCTTCCCTCCAGGCAGTTCATATTGGACTATTCTAATACTGAGCATAATATAGTCCATGGCAAGCGGATGATTGATGGGTGGACGTAAAGCACACCATTGAAAGGCTCCGTGTGTGGACATTAAGAGGGATGACTAAGGCTCTGCTTTTAGTGAACAGCGTGGATCAGGAATCACTGCAACACCAGCAGAAATGGCGATGGACATGGGAGTGAGATGTAAATAATTGACAGAATGTTATGGGCTGAACAGAAATGTCAGGGTATTAAAGTGGGTGTCTGAGAAAACAGAAAGTTGCACTCTGATATGATGAATAAGCCGCTGCAAGTCACAGCAGAATGTGTGACAAGTGTGCATGAGCAAAGGCAAATGGGAACAGAGTTTTTAGCAGGCAGGCAGTGATGGAGGCAGGATCCTAGAGGCGCCAGATCTTATCAAGGGGCTCTTCCTCTGCAGATGTGTCTGTATTCTCTGAGAAAGGACAGGGATCCCGGGAGTCTTCATTGACCACAGCCTCAGTAGGAGACAAAATTGTGATGTGGCTAGCAAAAAATGGCCATTCATTCTTAAGCTGAATTAAGTCAGAGAGACAAGAGTATCCAGGACCTAAGAAGTGAGACTCCTACTGCTCTCTGGACAATGTCAAATCACATCTGGAATATTGTGTTCAATTTTGAGTGCCATATTTTAAGAGGACAATAGAAAGCTGGAGTATAGCCAGAAGAGGGTGACCAGGATAGAGAGAGGATTGGTAACGAAGCCATTGAGTGCGGTGGAAGACACAGGAACTATCTATGTATTTACCCTAGAGAAAAGAAGGCTGGAGGAAAGAAATGGCATGGAACATTTATCTATAGTCATAGGATCTTAGATCTACTTCTGGAAGTAGCCTCAGAGACCATCTGGTCCGGACCCCTGAGTGACTTGCTCAGGGTTATATGGGTAAGAAGCAAAAAAGACAGGATTTGAATCCAGGTCCTCTGGCTCCAGACTCAGGAGTCTTTCCAGGGTAACAAACTAGTAGTCTTCAAATGTGTGAATGCTTTCCTGTTGTAAGAGGGATTGATTATTTTAATTCTCCTTGGTTTCAGAAGGTGAAGTAAGAAAAATGGGTTAAAGTCACAGGGAGATGTACTTTTCCTCAATAGAGCAAAGTACTTTCTAACCATTAGAACTGCTCAACAGTGAATGCCTCATTCAGCAGTCAGCTCTCACTAGATATGTCCAAATACCTCTCAGGGGAAGATAGTTTCTGTAAGTGGGGGAAGCTGAGCCAGATGACCTCTATGGACCCTTTGAGCCTAAGGTTCTATGCTTGTTCTAAAGGAGAAACTTTGGGTCAATGCAAAGATACCACTGTGAGAGAGAAAAAAGACCTTACTATTCCCTTTTGTCCTTTCTCCAGGGTTGTCATGGAACAGCAGGGGCCAAAGGATGGTGTGTGCCATCTCCCAGCAATATAATTCAGCCTCCCTCTCACTTAATCAAAGACGTAAAAGCAGAATTAAGATTGGGATGGTGCATGATGGGGGTGATATCCAGTGTACTGGGAAGCAGTGAGCTATGCAATGACAGAGAGAGAAGCTGAAAGAGAATACATAAGTGATGAAGAGCTGGTGCAAGTGAAGAAATTAATTTAGACTAGAGTCTGGGAGTGATCGTGAAGGCTGTCATATAGATCACTAGATAGGGAATTGAGTGTTCCAGGAAAATTAATTTTCTGAAGAACCAGAATTATGGCAATGCTGTGAAATTCAATAAAGGTGCCTTGAAGTAGTTCTTGCTAAAAAAAAAAATTAAAAATTATGCAACCGATAAACAATGCTACCCTCCCATTCCCCAAATTAAATAACTAGCTAGGCTAAATGAAGAGGAATCTCAAGAATGTGGTATCCAATTGTGACCCCCAAGCCCAGGAGATTAGTAATACCCATGATGAAGATGGTAGAGATTTGGGAAGGGATTAACTGTCTCAAACAATTCATCATAACATAGGGAACTGTTGTCCTGTAGAGTTTATGGTACCCAAGTCAACAAACATTTATGAAGTGCTAACTACGTGCCAAGTATTGTGTCTTCATTTTACTATGACTGTGGGAAGAGAATTTAGATACTTTCCTTTGTGTTCTGAAGAATCCAGGGTTTGAGTGAAGTGGATGCCCCCTCTACCAGGATAGATCATGAGCCTGCCACCTCTTCCTACCTTTTGTGATTTTTCTCTGGATCTCTGCAAAAATCCTCCCTAGAGGATCAACCCCTTACCTTTGAAACTTTCTTTGGATGTCTTGTGGATCCTAGTGTAGATTGTGGGATGTCCATCTGTTGACTCTTATTTTGCCCACATGACTGGTTGCCAGTGGGGCAACTGTATCAGCAAGCACCCTAGAATACCCAGGATGGCTACTAGCACAGGTTCTTAGATCAGCTTTTCTAAAGGAAAGCAACTCAAAATGGGTTAACAATCTTATTTTAATCAGTCAAACATATATCATTTACCTAGTTCAGGGGAAAAACTCAGCACCCTGAACTTCAGAGAATGCAAACAGAATACAAGCAGAAGTTGCAAGCAGACAAAGAAAAAGATCATCAGACGGGCTTCCAGTCATCTGACCATCGCATCCATACCTAGTCAGTTACCAGAGAGGGAAGTACCAACATTTGGGTTTTCGAAGCTGGGGGGCTCACCAGCTGCCCAGAGTCTCATCTGGCCAAATCATATAACTCTTTCCAAAGTGAGCCCCAAAGCAAAAACTCATGTCAGGGTATATATAGGCTTCTCCTGGATCAGAGAATGTCATAGCCCTCTTGACCCACTGCCCAATCAAAAAGCAATAAGGCATGGGTATTCCTGAAGAACAAGCCTCCCACCAGAGGCTCCATGTGACCATATTCAGTCTATTAGGGGGCAGAATATACATTTCAAATCAGGGAAGGTTCTCAGAGTCACTTAAGCCTATCAAAGGGCCTAGGGACAGGGAAGATCTTCAGATTCCCCTAATAGCAACCAATCTGCCTTTTCTGATATGTATGTCCTATATATCTCTTCCTGCCTGCAAGTTGCCATTGGAAAATCACTTTTTTTTTTTTGGACCCGACCTATGATTTCATTGGAATACAGAATTCTTTCTCCCAATATAAGCTAATAACTGCTCTGTAATTTAAGAGTCTTAGAGAAATGCTTGAGGCTCTGAGGGATTAAGCAAGTTGTTCAGGGTTGTATAGCCACTACATTTCAGAGGGAAGACTTGAACCAATGTCTTCCCCACTCCAAAGCCCACTTTCTATCAAGTACACCATACTGCTTCTTTAATGCATATACATAGCATTATTTTAAACAGGATTAGAGTGAATGTCTGGATTGCCTTTCTCAATTTCTAGCAATCAGAGAGTTAAATTTTGGTCATTTCTCTCTTGAATTCCAGTCCTGCATTAACAATAATAGCTAACATTCATATAGTGTTTTAACTTTTTGCAAAGTGCTTTACAAATGTTACTCATTTTATCCAGACAACAACCCCAGGAGGTAGGTGCTATTATTCCCAATTTTAGAGATGAGGAAACTGAGGCAGAAAGAGTTTAATTGATTTATGCAGGGTCATGTAGCTAGGAAATGTCTGAGGCTGTATTTAAATTCAAATCTTCCTAATTCCAGGCCCATCATTCTATTGATTGCACCCTCTAGCTTCTTACCAGCTTCTTGGTAGATTTCCCCAATTGAATATCCCATAGATATCTCAAACTCAATATATTCAAAATGGAAATCATTGCATTTTCCCCCAAACTCATCCATCTTTTCTCCCAGTTTCACAGATTTTGTTGAAGGTACCATTATTCTTCTAGTTGCCCAGGGCTGCAACCTGTGAATCATGCTTGCTCATTTACCAAGTCTTTGATTCTGCCTCGGCATCTCTCACATCCATTCCTCCTCTGCACTCACACAGGCTCTATATTCTAGTTAAATTCCTCATCACCTGTTGCCCTGCTGTATTTCCATAGCATCTTAACTGGACTTCCCACTTTTGGTCTCTAATCTCATCGTCAGCAAACCTTCATTTAATGATTTCTGTACACCATCCACTGTACTAAGTGCTGAGAATACACACATAAAGAAAGCATACAAGCATAAATATAAGCATAAAAAAGACAGGTCTTGCCCCTAAGGAGCTTACATTTTAACTTATGGAGACAAAACATAAAGGGAAACTAGAAAGTATAGGATAGGGTTGGGCAGGTTTTCCATAAAGAATTCTGGAGAGTCAATCAATAGTGGATACTGGAGAGGAAGGGAGGAATTAACACGGTTGGCCTGAGCACTTCTCTAAAATAAAATTTCCAGAAGAAACTGACTAATAAGAGGAAGAGGATGTAGGGGCAGAAGGATCTTGCAGAGTGATAAGGATACTGGTACATGATGGAAAAAGAAGTCTGGTGACTTAGGAGCAGAACCCAGAGAGGAATGAAGGAATGAGGACTTGCCCTTTCTAGTTCATTATCCACAAAGCTATCAGACTGATCTTCTGAAAAACACAGATCTGACCACACCACTCCCTACTCATTGCCCACACTCCCTGTTGCCTTTTGGATAGCATAAAAATACATAAACCCCAACTTGACATTTAAAGATCGGCACAATCTGGTTCCCACCTGCCTTTCCAATCTTATTTCATATTACTCCCCCTTCAAGCCTTTCCAGTCTTATTTCATATTACTCTCCATTCCTGGAAAACTGGCCTGTGAGCATTTCCTCATATGTGAAGTTCCATCTCCTGCCCATATGCCTTTGCACAGGTGGTCCCCTAGGTTTGAAATTCACTCCCTCCCCACATCTGCTTCTTAGAATCCCTGCTTTCCTTCAAGACACAACTCAGGAGTTTATTCCTACATGAGGCCTTTCCTGATCCCTTCACTTATTAATGTGCTTTCATTCTTGAAATTATTTGGCATATACTTATTATTTAATAACCTTTATAAGTGTTATAACCTTCCCCTTCCCCAATAATCCTCTTTTGTCCCAGTAGACTGTAAACTCCTTGGGGGGGGGGATTATTTTGTTTTTGTCTTCAAATCTCTATTATTTAGGACAGTGACATATTAGGTGCTCAACAAGCATTATTTGAATTGAATTGAGCTGAACAGAATTGAATATAATCTCAAAAATTAAGGTCAAATAGGATCAGGCATAGTTATTCATAGACAAACATTTATTAAGTGCCTCCTACGTATGAGGCACTGTGATAAGGAAGGAGGATTCAAAGAAAGGCAAAAGTCGATCCTTGCACTTGGCCGGCATTTAGGACAGCTGCTGAAATCCAGATGTTGATGAAGGCAAGTAAAACTTCATGAACTCCATGGTGACGAGACTGGACATAATGAAGAGCATTCCTGAAGGTTTTAGGGGACACGCCTCCAGGGGAACAGGAGAACTTCAGGAAGCTGCTTTCTTTCTCTGGAAAGATACTGACAAAACTAAGACGTGACATGGACTTGAACTGTGTCTTATCCACATGACCTCAGTTTCTTCATCTGTGAAATGTGATGTGCTAAAATCTAGTCTCTAGTTTCTAGTATCTACAATTCACTCAATAAAAAGATTTGTTCTGTGAAACTTGGTTTCAGTCAAAGGGCCGCATTTGAGGACCTAGATGGCCACATCTGACTTCCAGGCTGCAGGTTCACCACCCCTATACTAGATGATCTCTAAGGGGCTTTCTCATTCTGCATCTATGAACCTAGTCTAACCGGGGAAACAATATGATAGTAACTATGTACAAATAAGATATACACAGAATAAATTGTGGATAGTTTATGACGGAGGGAATTTAGATTAAGATGGACTGGGAAGGGCTTTTGGTGACCTTAGCTGAGACTTGAATGAAGCCAGGGAATCCAGGAGGTAGAAATGGAGGGAGAGAGAGTTCCAGACATTGAGAACAACCAGGGAAAATGCTGAGAGCTGGAAGACAGGGTGCCTTGTGCCAGGAATAAGAAGAAGACCAGTGGCATTAAATCATAGAGTATGTGGAGGGAATCAAGGTATGAGAATCCTGAAAAGATTGGAAGGAGCTATGTTATGAAGGGCTTTGAAAGCTAAATGGAAAATTTTATATTTGATCTTGGACATAATAAGAAACTATTAGAGTTTATTGAAGAGGGAAGTGACATGGTCAGACTTATCTTTTAGGAAGACCAATTTGACAGCCATGTGGAGAATGGGTTGGAGTGGGGAGAGACTTGGGTAGGCTGCCCAACCAGCAGATTATTACAATCATCCAGGCATGATTGCATCAAGGTGGTAGCAGGGTCAGAGGAGAGAAGGAGGTATATACAAAAGATGTTATAAAGGTAGAAATGCCAATCACAGATTGGATCTGGGGGTGAGAGAATCAAGGATGATAGTTAGGTTGTGAACCTGGGAGACTAAGAGGATGGTGGTATCCTCAACAGTAATAGGGAAGTTTGGAAGAGGGAAGGGTTTGGGGAGGAAATAGTGGTTTCATTTTAGGACATCCTGAGTTTAAGATGTCTATATGACATATATCTTAAGATGTCTAGAAGGCAGTTGGAGATGTGGGTCTAGAGGTTGGTAGAGAGGTTAGGGCTGGACAAGTAAATCTGAGACTCCTATGCATAGAGATGATCATTGAAACCACTGGAGCAGATGAGAGCATCATGTATTGACATAGCATCAGTCCTCCCACGTTCCAAGACCAAAGTCCACCCTGGGCTTGAGTCCCAGACCCTGGCTTCTCTGCTGGGCTATGGCCTGGAATCCTGGCTGCAATATCTCCATGACTGGAGCTCCCTGGAGAAAAGGACAAAGAAAATAGACCAAAACTCCAAGCCTGTTTCTTGGAGTCATAGGGCCAAATGGGGAATTCTCCATGATAAAAACTCACTTTCCTCAACAGAGCTCCAGCTGCCTCTGATGTTAACCAAATTCACTCAGATTTTCACTGAAGAAGAGTTTTGTCCCTGTGGATATGATTCTTCCCATTTCACAGATAGGGAAACTGAGAGTCTTGTAAGTGAAATGACTTGCTTTGACTGAAAGCAGAATTTGAGTCTTCTGCTTCCTCAGTGAGAGGAATAGACTACAATGAAATGGTTGTGTCCACATCTATATTTAGATTCATGTAATAATTATAGTTAATATTTATGTAATGTTTATTATATGCTAAGTGCTTTATAATATAATCTCATGTAACCCTTTAAACAGCCCTGTGAGGCAGGCGCTGTTATTGTCTGCATTTTACAGATGAGGGAACTAGCAGAGGTTAAGTGATTTGCCCAGGATACACAACTAGTAAGTATCTAAGGTCATATTTGAACTCATGTCTTTCTGGCTTCAGGCCCTGCACTCTTTCCACTGTGTGACCAAACTGCCTAAATAATCATAGTTGCCAGAGATACCTCTGTATGGTTTTCCTCAGGTACTACAGACCCAATCCATTTCAGGTCTCCCTGCAGAAGTGGTGTATGAACTTTCATGTGGGAAGATATCTTTGTCATCCTGATCAGCAGCTGCAAATACTACCTCCTTCATGAAATCTTCCCTGGTCTTCCTGGTGGGTAATTCACTTTGTTTTGCAAATCCTTAATGAACTTCAAATGTCCTATTGTGAATTATGATTATCTGTGTATGAGTACTTTCTTCTTCTAGACCCTGAACTCCATGAGGGCAGGGAGCATGTCTTATCCAAGCGTTGCTTCTGCTCCAGTGTCTAGTCAGTGTCCTATAAATTATAGGTTGAATGAATGAATCTGTGATATAACTTTTTGTGATGTGTCGTGTGTTTGAATGTGATGTGAGACTTACAGACTACCTAGCCATTGTGGGGTGGCTCCTCTCTCCCCCTCACTAGACTGGAAGTTGCCTTGTGTTCTTCCTCTAAAAGGTTGAGATATGTCTCCAAGGACCTGGAAGGAACATCCAGTTCTTTCCAAGTCATTACAAGGAAAATGGCACATTAAATGAATAAGCCTGGGGAGACAACCTGCTGGGTCTGCTGGGTCTGAATTACAATCACCTTCCTTCTTTCTTTCAATGATCCATGGATTAGTCTGGTGTTTAAAATTAGGGGCGAGATTTCAAGGAGACCATGTAGGTAACTGCATCATCTGCTTTTTTCTCTTTCTTGAGTTTTTGGCCTGTTCCTAGAGAATACTAAACTAGGCATTAGAAGACCTAGGTTCTAATCCCAGTCACATAATTTATTTGCAGTATGACTTTTAACCTCTTCCATCCTCTATTCATATGTACAATGAAGCTAATGATACCTGTCTAGCCTACTTCACAGTATTATTGTGAAGCACAAACCACCTCTGAGGTCCAAAGAGATTAAATGCCCCCGAGGTTAGGCACATGTCAGAAATAGAGTCAAGATTAGAACTTTAGGTCTTTTGAATCTTAGTTTCATGTTTCTTTCCATTTGTATGATGTGCTTTTAAAATGCAAAGTTCTATTCACATGTAAATTTGAGTTAGTTCTTCTCAGCAATGCAAAGATCTAAGACAATTCCAAAAGACTCATGATGGAAAATGTTATCCATATCCAGAGAAAGAACTACAGTGTCTTAATATAGATCAAAGCATAATATTTTCTTTTTTGTTGTGTTTTGTTCTTTCTTTCTCATGGTTTTTCTCTTTTATTCTGATTCTTCTTTTACAGCATAACTAATGTTCCTCTTCCTTTTCTTCATGGCACCAAAAATTTAGAACTGGAAAAAAAAAAAGCCTTAGAGGTCGTTGAGTCTGATGCCCTCATTTCACAAGTAAGGAACAGAGGAGCAGAGAAGTTAAATGACTTGACCTAGGTCACACAGCTAGCTAGTGTCTTAGCTGGGATTGGAACCCAGGTTTTCTTGATTCCAAATTCAGTACCCTTCACCTCCTGCTTCTTCTCTTTAATCTCTTCCTGAATTAATAATCTGTTACTTGTCCCATGAATCTCTTTAAGTGTCTGTATTTCATTCCCAGGGAGGCAGATATCAGTTCTTTCTCACCCTGTCCTGTCCCATGCTGCAGCCAGCTGGGTAGCGTCTACATGAATCTCCCCTTTGGTCTGGCTTAAGAACAAACCTTCCAGGAGCAAGTCTCCTAGAGTCCCAGACTCCAGTTTCATCCTCTCTTCCCTTTTTCCTCTCTGGAGGGGGGAGGGAAGGGCAATTGGGGTTAAGTGATTTGCCCAAGGTCACATGGCTAGTAAGTGTTAAGTGTCTGAGGCTACATTTGAACTCAGATCCTCCTGACACCAGGGCTGGTGCTCTTTTCACTGCACCACCTAGCCGTCCCCTCTCTTCCCATTCTTGCAAGTGCTATATACCAGGGACCCACTCCTGAAACCTCACAAAGCTCAGAGAGGTTCTTGAATATTACTGGGACTCTAATGGCCAAGACATTCTTGTAATGGCTGAGGCTGATAAATAAAGGAAAAGCCTGGAGTCAGGGAGACCCTTGCCGTCAGTCTGACTCAACCAAGCAATTACCTAAGTAATATGGCAATAAACAAAAAAAGAAATCAAATGGATTCTTTCTCTTTCCACCTTGACTGAACCACATGGAGGCTGGTTTGCCATACACCTCATGCTTCATAAAACAGCTGGGAAATAAAATAGCTTCCATTAAGATAAATAAACAAAAAAAGCAGAAAATTAATAACCAGAAAGGTACACGCATTTTATTACTATTTTTCTGAAACAAAACGATTCAGAATTCATAAAAGGCAGAATTGTGCGTCAGGAAAGGGGATAAAGGGAAGGAGGGAGCTGGCAGCCTCTGTGAGGCCATTTTAACTTGAGCTAAGTCTGTGGGCTTCAGCTAAAGAGCAGCTATATTAATTCCAGGGATGAGTGATTACCATACTTCATAGATTCATAACTGAATGCTATCTAGAGCATGTGCCTTGGTGCTCAAGCCTCTGAAAAACAAATATCCCTTCTGGAGGCTCTCATTTCTTCCTGTTTCTCAGACCTGCAGAGTCACTCTGACCCAAACCAATTCATCTGGGACATAGCACAGCAAATTTCAATCCTGCTTTTATCTCATTATATCACTGTCCTGCTTGACCACCTTCAATGACTCTCTATCACCTGTAAAACAAAACCTATATTTCTTAGTCTGGCATTCAAGGCTGTCCAAATTCTGACTCCAAATTATCTTGCCAGCCTTATCTCTCATTATTCTCTTTTCATAAAATCTTGTACTGTGACCGAACTAAGTTATTTTTCATTTCTTTTTTCATTGAACATCTTTTTTTTCCCTTTATATTTCCACATTAGTTATGCTGTAAAAGAAAAATCAGAATAAAAGAGAAAAACCATGAGAAAGAAAGAACAAAAATGACAAAAAAGAAAATATGCTTTGATCTATATTCAGACTCTGTAGTTCTTTCTCTGGATATGGATAACATTTTCCATCATGAGTCTTTTGGAATTGTCTTAGATCTTTGCATTGCTGAGAAGAACTAAGTCTATAAAAGTCAGTCATTATACAATTTTGCTCTTACGGTGTACAATATTCTCCTGGTTCTGCTCACTTCACTTAGCATCAGTTCATGTAAGTTTTCCAGGTTTTTCTGAGATCTGCCTGCTTATCATTTCTTATGGAACAATAGTATTCCATGATATTCATGTAGCACAACTTGTTTAATCATTCCTCAATTGATGGGCATCCCCTCAGTTTCCAATTCTTTGCCACCAATAAAAGAGCTCCTAAAAATATTTTTGTAAGTGTGTCTTTTTCCCATTTTTATGATCCCTTTGGGATACAAACCTAGAAGTGGTATTGCTGGGTCAAAGTGTAAGCACAATTTTATAGCCCTTTGGGCATAGTTCCAAATTGTTCCCCAAAATGGTTGGATCAGTTTACAACTCCACCAACAATACATTACTGTTCCAATTTGCTCATATCTTCTACAACATTTATCATTTTACTGTGTTGTCACATTAGCCAATCTGATAGGTATGATATGGTTCCTCACATTTGTTATAATTTGCATTTCTCTAATTAATAGTGATTTAGAGCATTTTTTTCATGTGACTGTAGATAGCTTTAATTTCTTCCTCTGACAACTGCCTGTTCATATTTTTGATCATTTATCAATTGGGGAATGACATATTCTTAGAAATTGGACTTGAAGAGTCAGATGAGGCCTTTATCAGATAAAAATTGTTTCCCAGCTTCCAGCTTCTCTTCTAATCTTGGATGTGTTGGCTTTTTTTGTGCAAAACCTTTTTAATTTAATGTAATCAAACTTATCCATTTTGCATTTCATAACATTCTCTATTTCTTGTTTATTGGTAAATTCTTCCATTTTCCATAGATCTAACAGATAAATTATTCCTTGCTCTCCTAATTTGTTTGTACTTTCACCCTTGATGTCTAAGTCATATACCCATTTTGACCTTATCTTGACCAGTGCAAGGTGTTGGTCTATATCTAGTTTCTGCCATACTATTTTCCAGTTTTCCTAGCGGTTTTTGTCAAATAGTGAGTTCTTATGCCAGAAACTGGAGTCTTTGGTTTTATCAAACAGTAGATTACTGTAGTCATTGACTGCTGTGTCTTGTGTATCTCACCTATTCCACTGATCCACCACTCTTTTTCTTAACCAGTACCAAATAGTTTTGATGATTGCTGCTTTGTAATACAGTTTTAGATCTGGTACAGTCTAGTTTTCATTTCTTGAATATACTCTATGCTTTCCAGTGGTTGTTGTTCTGTTGTTTTCAGTCATGTCCAACTCTTCATACACCCATTTAGGGTTTTCTTGGCAAAGATACTGGAGCGATTTGTCATTTCCTTATCCAGCTCATTTTCCAAATGAGGAAACTAAAGAAAACAGGGTTAGGTGACTTGCTCAGGGTTACACAACTAGTTAATGTCTGAGCCGAGATTTGAACTCAGGAAGATGAGTCTTCCAGACTCCAGGGATGGCACTCTTATCTACTGCACCACCTACTACTCGTGTTTTCCTGACTCTGTACTTTTGCAAATGAGTTTCCTTCCTTTTGGGATACTCTCTCCCCTACTAAGTTCTCTTAGGTAGGAGAACACAGTGTATATTTCTTCTGTATCTCCTATAGTACACAGTTCATTGCACACTTTGTGAATTGT
>CM053585.1:235031881-235075600 GCA_028646515.1 Pseudochirops corinnae | reverse complement strand
TGGAATTGTGGTTGGTCATTGCACTGATCAGAATTTTTAGGTCTTTTAAAAATTATTTGTCTTTACCATATCATTATCATCATATAACTTGTTCTCCTTGTTATATTTACTTCACTGTGCATCAGTTCATGCAAGTCTTTCCATGTTTCTTTGAAACCATCCCCTTCATTGTTTCTTATAGCACAATAGTATTCCATCACATTTATATACCATGATTTGTTCAGCAGTTCTCCACTTATGGGTACCACCTTCAGATTCTCATTCCTTGCCACCTCATAAAAAGCTACAAATATTTTTGTAGATCCTTAGAATTTGTTTTCCTTAGAATGAATCCCTCTCTTAATCTGTTGTTGTTCAGTCATTTTTCAGTTGTGTCCAGCACTTTGTGACCCCATTTGGGGTTTTCTTGGCAAAGATACGTAAGTGGTTTGCCATTTCCTTCTCCAGCTCATTTTCCAGGTAAGGAAACCGAGGCAAACAGAGTTAAGTAACTTGCTCAGGGTCATATAGCTAGTAAGTGTCTAAGGCTAGATTTGAACTCATTAAGATGTGTCTTTTGGACTCCAGGCTTGGTATTCTATACATTGTGCCACCTAGCTGCCACTCCCTTAATCTAACATCCATCTAATTCCCCTTCTCTCCTTTCTTTCTTATTTTCTTGTTAAGTAAATTGGATTTCTATAGGTGATTCTCTGTGTATGGGTATTCTTTCCTCCTTTGACCAGTTCAGATAAAATGTCAGCCGATCCTCTCAACAACTTCTTCCTTTTTTGTATAATGTCTATTATGCATTGATTATGTCAGATAAGTTCCCTTAAACTTCCTTTCCATCTTCCCCACTCAATGTATTCTCCTTTCTTTCCATTTTTCTCGTAATTAATTTAGCAGGTACTTGATCCTTAGTAACTAAAGGCTAAATACTTCTGTGAAAGAGGCAGAGGGTGTGAAATCTGTCTCCTGTGTGAAAGAGACAGAGGGCATGAACTTTGTCTCCTGTTGCTCACCTGGCAGGAGGGGGTTGGCTGAGACAGGAGGCCAGTGTGTGTATATAAGAAGAATTCTAGAGACAGAGAGACAGAATCAAGAATTTTCCTCCTGGTGGCTCCTGGTGGAGGGAGCAGAATTGTCCGAGCATCTGGGAGCTGGGCTGCTACTGGAGTGAGAGCTGAGTTGGAGTTCTCTTGAGATCAGAATCTGGTCAAGGCTGGAGTTGCTGCTGCCTTGAAGAGAGGGTTTCTTTCCCAGCATCTGGAAGCTGACTGAGAACTGAATTGGAAGGCTGAAGTTGCTGCCACCTGGAAGGCTGAGATTTGTACTGGGTCCTATGGCCAGCCAAACTGCTAGAGGACTAAAGAAGCATGACCTGGATAAGGCTTTGTTTGTGGGCTGGCTGATCCTTGAGTTCCTGGCAACAGAAGTAGTGAAGGTTTTAAGATGTGCTGGACCCTGTGAACTTCAGTGTGTACCAAGAACTGCCCCCACAACTGGACAAGAACCTGGGAGCTGTCTGCCTCTGAATCCAGGTGACTGTTTGGTGGATTCAGGTAGGAGTTGGGACCATGGAAAGGGATCCAGGAAATCTGAGAGACCACCCAGAGTCAAGATGAAGAAAAGGCCTCCCCTTGGATGTGTGATGAAATTGAAGTTTACTAGACATCAAGGGGTGGGGGGTTTGTGTAATTTTCTAATGATTGTACTTTAGTGACTGATTGCTAGATAAGTGAATGATTAAGTTAATCTATGATTGCCCCATGAGTGGAAGATTGATTATTGTATTGTGAGATGACTGAATGACTAAGTGAGGAGGCAAACCTCCTTAGGGAAACCAGATTATTCTTTTGTTCTTTGTTCTTAATACTGTGGCCACTTTGGTGAAAACTGTGTGGCCATTTTAAATGTTAAGCTGTTGTGAATACTATATTGTGATTTTCTGTGATAAGATATAATGTTGTGAATATTATATTGTGATTTGTTGTGAATGTTTGCCTTGATTTTTAATGGAGTAAATGGAGTGTTCACTATACTGTGTAATCTGAACCTTAAAAGCTGTTCCCAGTAGCATTCTTTTGGGAAGCTGCTAGTGCAGTGGTTCTCAACCTTCCTAATGCCATGACCCTTTAATACTTGTATGTGTGCGTATCTGCATGTGGGTGGACCTGCCTGGAGATGGATAAAGGAGTGGTGTCTTGGTTCCTAACACCATCAGAAATATGTGTTTTCTGATGGTCTTAGGCAACCCCTGTGAAAGGGTCATTTGACCCCTAAAGATGTTGCGACCCACAGATTGAGAACCACTGTGCTAGTGCATGGCATTACAGATCATCAAGACATAATCAGGTCTTCCGTCTAATTAGAATCCTTCTATGAGCCCTGATAATGATAGTGTTCAGAGAGATAAGTGTTATAATTTTCCTATATTTGAATGCAAAAAGTTTATTTAAAAATGTTTAACAGTTTTCTTTTAAGATTTCTTGAAATATGATGTGTAGGCCTCTTTTTAAAAAATCATGGCATTTATGTAATTTAAGGATTCTTAATTTTCCTCCTGTATATATTTCCCAAATCAATTGTTTTTGCTATGAGATACCTTCAATTTCTTCTAATTTTTCATTCTTTTGACTTTAATATTTCTTATTGTTTCATGGTGTCATGAGCTTCTATTTGGTCCACTCCAATTTTTAAGGGATTTATTACTTGGATAAGATTTTATACTTCTTGTGCTAAACTTTTAATTTCCTTTCTAATTCTTTCTTTTCTAGCTCTCATTTCCTTCCATCTTTTCTCTAGTGCTTTCATTCCATTTATAAAATCGTTTTTAGCTCTTTAAAAAAAAATTCTTACATCAGTTCTTCTAGGAATTCTAGTTGAAATTGTGCCCAAATTATATTTTTCTTTGAGGCTTCACTTGTAGATGTTTTGGAATCATTCTTTTCTTCTGTGTCTTAAATATTCCTGTCATCATAATATTTTTTTAATGGTGAGATTCTTTTAGTTATTTTTTTTTTCTCATTCTTCCAGCCTACTTTCTGACTTCAAACTTGATTTTAGGGCCAGCTCTGTGCATTTCCAGAGGGAAGGTCTGAGCTGGTCCTATTGGTGCTTTCCTAATCTATTGAATGTTATTCTAGAATTTCAGGGACAGCTTAGGCTGGACACCTGAAAGATTTCAATGTCCCAAAGAGGTTTGATCGAGGACAAAGTCTGGTCACTGCCTTCCCAGTTTGAGCTCTATACATTCCTGACCTTTGTTTAGGTTTGAGCAACAGGAGATTACTCTTAGAATCAGTTGGTCTCATCCAGATAGAAAATCCTCTTGGTTCTAGATGATAGAACTGCAGGTTCTCCTTTGGTCTGAATTTCTTACTCTGCTTATTCCCTCATAGGCTCCATACTGAGCTAGAAGCTACAACAGAGACCCTGCTCTCTCTTGGGATCAAAGCTATGCTATTGCTGCTTGCTTCTGAACATTCACCTGTCTTAGCATGCTGTTTAGGATCTACTTACCTAGGCTCTACTTCTAGTCCTCTTTTACCACTCCTTATCCCAAACATCACCTCTAGGTTCAGGTCCCTTCCTCCTTCTGTCCTAGACCTGTGACCTAGAATAGGGTAGTAAATGATAAAGGTGACAATCAGCACCTATTCCTATGCCCCTGTGTGAGTCTGGGAGCTCCTATTGGCCTTATGCTCATCCTCTTTCTGCACTGAAGTGCTTCATAATTGGGTTGTTCTTGGTCAGACCTTGCTCCCAGTATCCACAGTCCTCTTTGTCTCCCTATACTGATTTGGGCTAGAAAAAAAGGCTTGCTGTAACTCTTAGATTTCCCAATTAGAATTCAGTCTGGGGAATTTTATAGATCTACGTGGAGACATTTAGGTAAATAATTTAAATACAGCCAGTGTACTCTTACACCTATGTTAATTGAGCATCTAGAATGAGGGAGATGATGATCCCCTGGTCCTCTTGTTCAAACCATACTTGGAATATTGTACTTAGTTTTAATATCACTTTTTAGGAAAGATTTTTGACAAATTAGAGCAAGACCAGAAAAAGATAATGAAGATGATGTGGAGACTGGGACCCTGTTGTATGGAGATTGGTTGAGAGAACTAGGGGTGTATGTGTGTGTGTGTGTGTGTGTGTGTGTGTGTGCGTGTGTGTGCGTGTGTATAAAGGAGGAGTTATTATGGCTTTCTTCAATTACGTGGAGGCCTGTCACTTGGAAGAAGGATTATATGTGTTCTAGTTGGCTGCAGAGGACAGAACCAAGAACAACATCAAGAATAAGTCCCTAACCCCCAGAGTGACCCAGAAGTGAAATGGAGGGATTGATTTCTCCCAACACTGAACATCTTCAAGAAGAGACTAGATGATACTTGCTGAAGATGTAGTCTGTAAAGTCCTTGAGAGTGGGAATTTTGTTCTATGTCTTCATATCTCTAGGTTACAAAGAAGTGCTTAGCACAGAGGAGGTGTTTAATGAATGTTTGTTTATTGGTGATTGATGCATCAGAAGAGATTCCCATTCAGGTCCAGGTTAGACTCCATGACCTCTGAGGTCTTTCTCAGCTTAGAGATTCTATGACTCATCTCTTTAGCTTCTTTCACCTGATCCTGCCTTTCCAGGAGTCTCTTCAGATCAGAGAGGGGCCCGTAGGGAGAGAGTGTGAAACTATGAAGACCCCACTGAGTTTCATTTTTGTGTTGTCTTACCCCATTAGATTATGAGCTTCTTGAGGGCAGGGACCATCTTATGCTTTTCTTTGTATTCCTAATGCTTAACAAAGTTCCTGGCACGTAGTAGGCACTTAATCAATGTTTATGGACTCTGACTCTGTCAAAGATCTTCAGTGTAAATATAAATAAATACATGTATACACACACATATATTTATGTGGACAGAGAGAGAAAGAGCATGTGTGTAGGAGGTTATTTGGGAAGTTCTCAAACTTTTTAAACAATTGGAAAATTTTTCTTCTCTAGACAGACTTCACTTTGTCAAAGTCCTTCATAAAGTGAGACATTTAGAACTAAGAACGACATTTAAAGGATGGCCTGAAAAGTTCTTTCTGGGCAGAGGACAAGAGCACCATCATCTTTATTCTAAACATTATTCCTCTATTTATTCAGCCTGAGAAAATATTAGCTAAGATCAAATTAGACAGATTCCTCCCTAAGACCATTATCTTTAACCATAAAAGGGATTCCCTGGAATTACCTTCCTAGTCCCAAAAGGTCCCCAGAGATTACTTGAGACCCGCTGCATGTTCCCTTGCAGTGAACTGAGTCCCAGCAGCCATTCTAGTCTCTGTGAATAGCCCCATGGTTGGGAGATCAAAGGCAGAAGGCAGACCATCGACACGGGTTATTTTTATCTTTGGCCCTGCTTGGTAAGTGATGATTTGGATGTTGAGCGAAGGGAGAAAGGGGAAAGGCGTGAAGTAATAACAATAACCGAGGTTGTGAACACAGCATCTTTGAGGAGGACATCAGTGGCAGCAGCCGTCATTATGAACAGCCTATAGTGAGGTGCACTGCTCTCATCACAGACTATAAAAATTAATCAGTTCTTGGGCAGGAGTTGCTGATGGAAGCTGCTTCTGGGCAGATTAGTTCTGCAGATGGTGTTCTGTCCTCAATGACACTTGCTGAGCTCATTCCAGTAGCCCTGTGAATAAGGACCCCTTGGCTTCTGATTGGGCTTTCTGTGTGGTGGTCCAGTCAAATCACAATACAGTTGAGTTGACCATTGTGTCATGGAGGGATTACAGAGAGATGAGTGTAGTAGCAGACATTACCATGGTGTGTGTGTGTGTGTGTGTGTGTGTGTGTGTGTGTGAGTGTTTTTCAGCCTCTGGCTCCATTTGGCATGGAATTTCTTCTAGATTTTGACATCAACCAAACAGGTTAGCCATTAGCAGACAGACTTTTCACTGTGGAAATTCATGAAGAGTGACCTTTGTAGAATGGCCACAGAAGGGTTTCAAGTTAATATCAAGATCTGAACTAGAATTACTTCTGAGAAAAAAAAGGGAGAACTTTCCTTCTGCACCACCCCTACCCCTACCCTGCCACATGCCCCTTGTTTCTGTTGATTTAACTCAAAAGTTTTGCCCTTTGGGAGAAGATTAACTTGGCCCTTGCAGCCAAGGTGGCATGCCAGTACCTAGAGTGTTCCATATTAGGTTATGACCATGCCACCCCAGACATACTAACCTATACTGGAAGCTACACAGAATCAGGATGAGTCACTTAATCAAATGAGAGGCTCTCTGGGTCTAGAGACAGTGCATGATAGAGTCCAAAGACCTCTGGGTTCCTATTTAAAGAACCAGGGTTTGAGTCCTGTCTCTGTCACTTACTAAAAGATGTTATTTCAAGAATGTTACCTTCCCTTTTCTAGCCTCATCTGTTTCCTCATATGTCCAAAAGGGAGTGAACTAAGTGATATCAATAGTTGTTCCTTTCTAGATCTGAATTCTATGATCTTACGGAAATTTGATGCTTAAGACTAATGTTCTCTCTTTGGCCCTCCAAGTCTTAGTCTTCATTGCACTCAGATTCGGGTAAGTTGAGTGGGAAAGGGAGATGAGATTTCTCCTCTCTCTTCTTTCCTTTCCCCCCATCCAATACTTATTCTTTGCAGGTGATAGGAAATGAAAGGGGTTCTGTATATTGCTGCCTGTATTTATGCTGATTAGTCCTTCACTCTCACTTTATCAAATGTTGATAATGGATGGTTTATATACAAAAATAATGCTCAGTGACTAATGTGCTTTGAGTTGTGGGGTTTGCTATTGCAGTAGTGGGCTTGTGTTATACTGATTTATCTGTCTTAAAACCAGTGGTATGTAGGAGAAAGTGGTTAGGGTTAGGAATGCTTTGAATGATAACTTTTCTTAGAGGGACATTAACTTCCAAAGGAGACAGAGCCCATGACCTTGACCACCTGAATGTCATGCTCTAGAGGGCCCTAGAGTTCTAGGGGGCCAATGAATGTGAGCCAACCCATGAAAATTACTAAGAATATTTACAATTGGCCTTTAAACAGCAGTGGATATGAATAAAAGAACAATCTCTCACATCATTAGTCCATAAATATGCAGTTTAGTTTTATTTGTCAAATAAAATAACCTTAGCTAGGATTGTCTCTAGATGAAAGACAGAAATACAAAACTTATTGTCCTCTTCTTCTATCTTCCCATATACACAAAGTACCCTAGGATATCTTCAGTTTTCCTCTTATGTTTTTGTTGTTGTGTAGTCATTCATTGGGTCCAACTCTTTGTGACCCTGTGGACTTGCCCATGGGGTTTTCTTTGCAAAGATACTGCAGTGGTTTGCCATTTCATTCTCCAGTGTATTCGCATTTTTTATAGTTGAGGAACTGAGGTAACTTGGACTTAAGTGACTTGCCCAGGGTCACACTCTAGTAAGTGTCTAAGGCCAAATTTCAACTCAGATCTTCCCGGCTCCTGGCCCAATGCTCTATCCATTCTGCCACCTTGCTACCCAATATGTAGAATAACATATTAAATCTCTCCCTTGGAGAATTGTCTAGGCAGATCTCTCTCTCTCTCTCTTCTTTAGCCTTCAAAAGACCAACTGGAAAGCCACAACAACCTCAAATCCACCACTGAGGGCTCTTCAGGGAAGGGACATCTGGAATTCTTGTCTAGCTTTCATTATTTAAAAGCAGAACATTTCCATGCTATAAAAAGTCTTGGCTATCTTTGGGATGTCTATCCTTGGCTTCCAGTGCTTTGTTTAGGGGGTGTCATGTGTTTGGAGAGTTTCTATTCTCAGTAGAAAAAAAAAGGAAGAGAGGAGTTCGGGTACCTGTTGGGGACACACTGGAGAATGAAATGGCAAACAACTCTAGTATCTTTGCAAGTCATCGAGCCTCAGTTTCCACATCTGTAAAATGGATAGGTTGGACCAGATGGGCTCCAAGTTACTCACCAACTCTAGGATCCTGAGCTCCCACCATAAACCAAGCAGTATTTCTAGGTACCTTTCAAAGACCAATTAGGCGAGAAGTTTAGTAGAGATAGCAAAGCCATAGACCAGCTAAGCAAGGAAACATTTAGGGACGTGCATGTATTCAAGGCTAAGACCAGTGCCAAACTCCTGCATTTAGCCTTGGATACCCGAGAAACTATTCATTTAAAATCATTATCTTGTCCTTACACAGACTGAAGAGTGTGTTGGTAGATGTAAATTTTCATATTTCAAAGAGGAGTTTTCTATGGGGTCCTAACTTCCAATTTGCACGTGCTGCCAGATGCAAAACCCCCTTGTCTTTGGAAACCCGTGGCTTTTGCTTCACGTCTCTGAAGAGAAGAATTGAGCTCTATACCCAGCTCAGAGGCTGCTCAGTAAAAGCATGTTGCAATCTGAACTTTAACTTTGTTTATTTTTATTTATTGTTCTCGAATACAAACATTAAAGACAGCTTATCTTGTCCGGGCTCAACATCCCGAAGTCTCTGCACAGGAAGCCTGAACTTTATCTCAGAATGTCAGCTCTTTCTCTGAAGGACATTGACTTCTGACTCAGCGCTCACCTTGGTGGCCTCAGAGCCTGGGCCTCATCTTCAAGCCCAGGGACTGTGCCGCTGAGAAAATCAGCCAGATTCTAATGTATGGCATGATCCCATTGAACACCATGGTTTAGGCAACAAAATCAAGGGTGTTTTCAGGGGAAACTCCAAGAGTTATTCTAACGATGCTCAAATTTCTCCCTCATGTCGTTCTACCTCTGGTTTCCTTTTTTTACTGCTCCCTATATCCTCTTGTTGATTACTGTAAGTAAATGGTAGTCCTATAAGTATTGTGTGCTAGTAAATCACTGAGGCCCTCTAAAAATGTAGGAGCCTAAATATAGAGAGGACATATTTTTCAGTTAATATGCGACAACTTTTTCCCATTGTAACTTGAAGGCCCTTTTAGAATATTTATATATGCAGGGGCTATATTTTATGAAAATAACATATTTATTTTTCTTAAGGAAGAAAGTTGATGATATAGTAATAATTGACACTTATCTAGCTCTTTAATGTTCAAAAGGCACTTTGTGTACATTAGCTCATTTGGGCTTTATAACAATGGGGCAGGTATATGATCCCTACTTTACAGATGAGGAAACTGAGGTTCACAGTGGCTTTCCCAAGGTCACAGAGCAAGTGTCAGAGATGGGATTTGAATTCTGGTCTTCCTGGCTTCAGGGCCAATATTCTATCCACTGCCCTGTATGTCACCCTCCTGCCACCCCCAACATAAAGCATCTCCCTTGGACTTATTATAGTCATGGATCACAGGATCATAGACAGTGTTGGCAGGATCTTAGAGACCCTTAAATTCAGTCCCTTACTTTTACACATATGACAATTGAAGTTGAGAGAATTTAGGCTTCTTCCTTAAGGTTACAAAGCTAGTATGGAATTTGAACTCATCTTCCTGACTCTAAGGCCAACACTCTGTGGCACCACACAATTTTCCCAGTAGAATGTACCTCCTTTGAAGTCATTAACTTTATTGAATTTATTAATTAAAATAATGATTCTGGGAGCACAGAATATTTGTATAATGTTTGCATAATGTGATTATCAAGATGGAAGTGTCTATAAAACACTTTGCAAATATTAAAGCACTATATAAAAGTTATTATTATTATTGTTGTTAGTTATTATTGGGCAGGTAGGTGTTGATACCAAGGAGACCTGAGTTCAAATCCTATCTCAGATACTTACAAACTGTACTACCCTAGGAGAACCATTTAACCTCTCTTTGTCTCAGGTTTCCTAATCTGTAAAATAGGGATGATAATAGTACCTACTTACCAGGGTTTTTGTGGGGATAAAGGGAAATGCTACATGTAAAGCACCTTGTAAACTTTAAAGCATTGAATAAATGATAGCTATTACTGTCTGTTGTTGTTGTCTTGTTTTATTATCTACAGTGAAACCTGTTAGAAGGAATGGATATTTTGATCTCAGGGTTCAATGTGGTAGAAGGGTTGAGCCAGACTTGTCTGGGGGAAGCCCAGTTGTTAAAGAGGAGGATGAGCTTCCCAGAGTCAGGCTTTTGCACAGCTCTTGCTCCAGCACAGGGGCCCTGATAATAAAGAACTCCAGGATTTTTCAGTTTATGGCCCTGGTTGGAAGCTTTGGAAAAGACGATAATTTTGACACGATTTGTGGAACTGAGATGCTGGACCCTGGATGGGTCTGGGTTGGGCTGGGCTGGCATGACTGGACCGAGCTATGCAGGGTAGTGCTGTGCTGGGCTGGGCTTTGGACTGGGCTGGGCAGGGCATGGGAGGGCAGGGCTAGGCAGGGCTGGACTGGGCAGAGTTGAGCTGGTCTGTCTGGGCTGGGCTGGCTGCTGCTGCTGCTGCTGCTGCACTCCTGGGCTTGCATGTAATCCCACCAATTCCATGCTCAGAGTTTCATCTTTCTCAGGGACAGTGCTTCTTTATGGAGCCAAGGCAGTGTTTCTCTGCTCTGGCACATGTCAGAAATGGTGACATAAGACAGAAACTCTTACAACTTGCCATGAACCACGAGGAATGTGTCTTGTTAGCACCCGAGGCAGTATCCACATCCTGATTTAGCTGCTTTTATTGCATCTGTACAGAAGGGGAAAGTATCCTGGAATGCACCGCCCCCCCCCCCCCGCCCCCCATCATATTCCTGATTTAAGAAAAAAGAAAATAGATTGTCAAAATGTTGGGCTTCTGACATTCAGCCCTTGCTGACCCCCTTGCCCCCAACACGTGCTGCTGGTGTGACATTTCCTAGTGTGGCTGTGTCCCACCTCCCAGGGAGCTGGATGGGCACCCATGGCTTTGGTGCACAGACAAGCCAAGCTATTGGAGAGGGAGGATAAGCAGTCTGCCCAAAGCCTCATCCGTCAGATTACAGCCAAGGGTCCCATTTCTGTTCTGAATCCATGGGATACTCTAAGCAGGGGTTTCTTAGACCTGTGAACCTCTGAAGTGGAAGAAACTGAACCAGTTAAGCTATGTCTACTCAAACACATTATTCATGTTTTATTTAGAAGATGGAGTGGTTAACTATTTGCCCACACTGATCTGTGAAAAAGGGTAACTCAGTCTTCTTTGTTTCCGCAAAATTCCTGGTCTTGCCTCTAGCTTCAGGAGGCTCAGCATATATACAAATAAGTGAATAACAAGGGTTATTAAATATAAAGTCTAGGAAAAGTAAAGTATTTTAAAAGACAAGATTGGGGTGGGGTGTGAAATAAGAAAGAAAGTAAATACTGATTAAAGGGATCATAGATCTAGATCTGATAAGGACCTTCAAGGCCATCTAATCCAACTCCCTCCTTTTACAGATGAGGAAACAGACCACCTAGGGAGTTTAAGTCACTTGATTGGGGTCACCCAGGTACTAAATATCAAAAACAAGATTTGAACCCAGGTCCTTTGAATCTAGAGTCAGGGTTCTTGATTCAACTCCTTTTAAAAAATTATAAATCCTGAAGCTGGTTTTTGCTTTCCTTGTGTGTAGTGAGAAGCTTTCTAGAGTCACAGAAAAGAGGAAAATCACTCTCTACCCTCCTGTTGATTAGGGGTAGAGGCTTGTCCATGCAGTCCAATGCCTTCTACCCACCAAAGGCCATAGAAGACCTACAACAACCTGCTCTAAGCCTGCAGGCCCAACAATGAAATTCATTTCCTAAAAAAGAGGAGATGGATCAAGTTCCCCAAAGAAGGAGGATTTGCCTTTGACTGATTAATTAAAAGCATTTATGAAACACATTCCCAAGCAACTTTTCCAGGGACAAAAATTTTAAATGGGGAGAGGAAAGTGTCTTAGCTATTTCAAGGTCTTGGATTCGATCCCTTTCTTGCATTTGTGAACAGCATTGCAAATTTTGAAACTGCCTACATCAATGGAGGGAGACTTATTTAGCAAGTATGTGAAAAGAGCCCACTTGTGTTAAGCAATTACAATCCTATTTTAAGATTAAAAAGCCCCCTCTTTGTATGAGGAAATGGAAAATGGCTTGAAACTTGATGGTGGTGGACAGACAGGCATTACATTCTTTACTAATTCCTCTGCATAAGACCCTTTTATTAAAATAATACTCCTATTATGTTAAGGCAACGAATCTAAACACCTTTACCAGCTTTTATTTTTCTTTTCCCATTGGTAAAGAATGTCACATGTGACCAACCTGGAGATGCCCCAAAGAGACACAAGCAGGATGGCAAAGTGCTCAAATCCATTCCAGGCAAGAATTGGTTGAAGGGTCAGGTATATTGAGCCTGAAGCAGAAAAGACATGGTAGAAGTCTTCATGCATTTAAAGGGCAGTTATATAGAAGAGGGATTAGTCTTATTCTTCTTGGCCCTGGTGGACAGAACTAGAAATGATGAGTAGAAGCTGTAAAGGGCAAACTTAGACTCAAATAAAGAAAAACTTCCTAATGGTTATAGCTATCTCAAAGAGAAATGACAACTTCAGGAGGTAGAGAGGTTTCACTGGAAGCTTTCTTGCAATGCCTTGGTGACCACTTGCCAGGTGTAGAATCATAGGTTGAGAACTTGATTTTGACCCTGGAGACTAAATTGGTTCGATAGGGATGATAATAATACATGCACAACTTAGCTTATAGAGTTGTAAGAAAAGCATTTTGTAAACCATGAAGTGCTACTTAATGCTAAGCTCACATTCTTAACACCCCCCCACCTCCCCCACCTCCCCCACTCCCATCCCCACCCCACCATCAGCATCTTCATCATCCTGAGGGAGAGACAGGAGGCAGCCAGTGCCACACTGGTCAAATTATCCACCATCTTACACCTTAGTGGAGAGCTCTGGGAATTGTAATCCCTTCTCCCCTCCATGCCCTGAGAATCAGCTTGATTTCCAAAATGATCCCTGCAGTCATCATAGAGGTGAGTCCCCTGACTCACCACCAACATCATCTGCTGACCAATTCTTATAATTAGTGAGATAATCTCAAGAGCCCCAGGAGTAGAGAAACTCCCTTGCTCACACCTTGGACCACATCACCTCCTACCAGTTTAGTAACTGTCATGAAGGGGAATAACCTTTGTGAATATGAGACCTGTCAGCTTCTTTTGTGGGGTCCACAGCCAATGCCACCTCAACAGCCACAACTACCAAAGACCCAAATAGCAAGTTTTTGACACCGAAGTCCTTAGAAATGTCAGATATCTGATCATTAGAAATAGATAAGATTTTGTCAATGAAAATGACATTGAAGAAGATGCACTGCCCATCTGTTTTGCCACTGTACCCTAAGGACCATGAGAATTTCTCATTTGACTTACAGCTGTCTCCTTCTACATGTGTTGTCTCCTTCTATGTGTGTTGTCTCCTGCTTCATGTGTTGTCTCCTTCTATGTGTGTTGTCTCCTTCTATATGTGTTGTCTCCTTTTATTAAAATAAGAGCAGGAATTTTCTTGTTTTTCTCTTTGTGTCCTCAGTACTTACTACAATTCTTTGCAAATAGTAAATAGCAAATACTTAATAGGTGCTTTTTTCATTCATTCATTCACTATTAATGTAATTTTGGAAAGTAAATTTGAAAGAACATGTCCACTGTGGTCTACATGAAGCAATAGTCACTTTCTCTTAGTTATACTGGCTTTGTCAGCTTCCCCATACCCCTCTGTTATTGCATCTTATTCTTAATGTGGAGGGAAACTGGCTTAAAATCCACTTCTTCCTAAAACTCTCCATGACTCTACATAATTATGGCTTTGTTTTGTGTGCTACCAGTAAGTAAGACTATTTAGTGTTATGTCAATGTTTAAGAATAATGGAAAGTCCAGAAAAACTCTGGTCATCACCATGAAAGATATTAGAGGTAGAATAACAACCAATGTTCAACTCTTGAATGGCCAAGTTATGGTCATGACTGGACTACAGTTTTGGTTGCTAGTTCAGGAAAGACCTAACTGAGCTGAAAAAGGTCTGGAAAAGGGCAGCTACAATAATCAAGTGGCTGCAGTGGCTTGTATATGAGGACAGACTGAAAGGAGTTAGCTTCTTCTATATGTCTACATACAGTATCAAATAAAATAATAGCTGTACAATATTTTGTAAATGTTAAAGCAGTATATAAAAGGTATTTCTATCTTTTTCTTTGTTAATATCTATCTATCTATCTGTCTATCTATCTGTCTGTCTGTCTATCTATCTATCTATCTATCTACCTACCTACCTACCTACCTACCTACTATCCCTCTGTATATATTCATCTATCTAATCTACCTACTCTATCTTTATCTCTGTTTCTGTATTTATGAATATAGCTATGTATCTATCTGCCGTCTCTATGTATGTATGTATATATGTATGTGTGTATGTATGGACATATCATCTATCCATCATCTCTTGATGTATGTAGATAAGCCTGTGTCTATCTAACATTTTTCGGTGTCTGTGTATGGATGTGTGTATCTACATATCTATCCATTCACATGTACCATGAGAAGCAACATAGTATTGTCTAAAGAGAGCTAGCCAAGTCAGAAACACTTGGGTTCACATCCCACTCTCTGATACCTGCCTACTATCTGGGAGATATTAGGTAAATCAATTCATCTCCCCACAAATTTACTAACCTCAAATTGCAGAGATATTGCTGATTTTCATGGGTAGATTGCATTTTTTCACCACAAGTTCCCTCCATTATTAAAATCATGGGTCTAGTAAAAAGCAAATCTGTGAAGTCTATATTTATGTTTGGAC
This sequence comes from Pseudochirops corinnae, assembly GCA_028646515.1. NCBI lineage: Eukaryota > Metazoa > Chordata > Mammalia > Diprotodontia > Pseudocheiridae > Pseudochirops > Pseudochirops corinnae. The sequence continues at coordinate 235,060,847 of CM053585.1, read as the reverse complement.
CTGTCATTTCATGAGCAGATCCAGTTTTAGTGCAGAAACTCCACTGATGTACATTGGTAAAATTTTTGTAATTTTTAGTATTAGAGAATTTTGCTTATATGGTAACGTGGGGTTAAATTGTGGCAAGCAACATTGGACTGGCCCTCTGTCCTCAATCCAGGGGTGGGAAACTTGCAGCCTGGAGGTCACACGTGGCCTTCTAAGTCCTTGTGTGTGGCCTTTTGACAAGTTTTACAGAACAAATCCTTTTATTAAGGGAATTTGTTCTGCAAATTTTGGATTCAGTCAAAAAGGCCACACTTGCAGGTTCCCCATCCCTGCTTATGCTATCTTGCCACTCTCTTAATAATAATATCATAGTAATATCTACATTTCTGTTATACTTTAAGGTTTACAAAAGGGTTTCCCTCATAACAACCCACTGTGCTAGGGAGGAACAAATATTATCTGCTACTGTTTTATGAATGAGGGAATTAAAAGTTGGAATAATGAAGTAACCTGCCCAGGGTCACATAGCTGGCAAGTATCAGAACTAGGATTTTTTGATCTAGAAAGGTGAAAAGGCTAATGGGAGTATATGATCAAATTCTAGAATCTTATGCAAAGGGTGGATTAGTTGTCCTTTGTGCTCTAACAGGACCAAAACGACACCACTATATCAAGGTCTAGGTATAGTGTATCTCACTGTTGCTGATTAGGCCAATATGAGCTTGGAAGGCTCTATCGGAGGTTAAACACAAATAGTTCACAAGAATGTTTGGAGTGGAGATATCTCGAAATTTACGCATCTTACATTTCCTTTGAACTATTGCAATTTTGCTTTGTCCACAGAGCACAGCATCTTTGATATGGGCATGTCAGGCTGAGAGGTCCTGTGCCCGTGTCTCCCATGTCTCCCAATCAGTTCCAAAATTCTTCAGAAAGACTTTGAGAGGGTCTTTGTATTACCTCTTCTAACCTTCGTGTAAGGGCTTGCCTTGTGTGGGTTCTCTATAAAATAGTCTTTTAGGCAAAAGTATGGTAAGTGCAGATTTATTCAGAGAATCTTACCTGGACTACTCCAATAGCTCTTGAATTAGTCTCTTCAAACTCTCATCTTCAATTAATCCTATATATGTTGACAGGTTAATTTTCTCAGAGCGCACCTCTGATTGGTTCGATCTCCAGTTCAAAGATTTCCAATGGGTCCCCCTTGCCTACAGAAAACCCCAACTTCACATCTTGTCATTTAAAGCAGTCTGACTCTAATCTTCCTTTGTGACCATACTCAAGACTGCTTGTGCCCCATATTCAGTATACATATCCCCAACCTCCAACTAAATTAGACTTCTTGCTATTTCCTGGACATTCCCTGCCTTTTCCCACCTCCATGCCTTTTCTCATTTTTAGGATGCACTTCCACCATTTTTAGGATGCACTTCCACTGTCACCTGAAAAAACATACCCATCTTTCAAGACCCTGCTCAAATTCTCCCTCCTCTAAAGTATTCTTCTTAATTGAAAAATAAGATATTTTTCTTTAATTTCTTAACTTACCCCAGCCAGAATTTATTTCACCATTATATGAATTCTTCCATAGTGCTTTACTGGTATCTCACTTCAATTCTTATTAGGGATGTTGGCAGGATAGACTTTAAGTTCTGTCTAGAAGAGACTGTATCTTTTTCTTCTGCTGTGTCCTGCTCAGCATGGAAACTTCCACATAGCAAGGACCCAGCAAATGTATACTGAAAGAATGAATGAACCCTGAACACTAGGAAATCAAATAGAAAAATGCCTATCAACTGGGGAATGACTAACCAAATTGTAGTACATGGAATGTCACTGTGCTGCAAGAAATGACAAATGGAATAAATACAGAGAAACATGAAAAGATTTACAGCAACTGATCTAGAGTGAAGTAAGCAGAACTAAGAAAATGAAATATACGGCTATAACAATATAAATGGAAGAAGCAACCACAAAAAATAAAAAGTGGATGGCACAAAATTATTTTAAAAAAAATCAAGTATAGGTGAAAGAAGACACAGGAGAAGACACCTGTACTCTATTCCTTTGTAGAAGTAGAAAGTCCATAAATGTTGCACATTGCATATATTTTGTCTCTTATTTTTTTTTGTGTTCAAAATACTATTTATTACATGGAATAGATCTCTGGAAGGAAGAATAGGAAGAGTACTGGGGGAAATTATGGCGATGTTAAAAAAAAACCAATCAAGGACATCAATAACAATTTACTGAAATCAAGTGGAAACAGTTTTTTGTGTTTTTTTTTTTGGCCCTCCCTTCCCAACTGTGTGCTTAAAGCAAGTGTTCTGGGCCCCAAATATCTCCTGCACCCAAATCCTTGAACCAGGCAAACTAGGAGGGAAGGATGAAATGCAAATTGTTTCAGTAAAAATTTAACGAGGTCTGTGTTGATTTCGAGGATTTGTGTGAAGTCGCGACACTACCAGATCTTCTCAAGGCTAAAGTATTTCTGTACTCTGCATATGTTGTTTGCAGTAGGATGGCTTCTCCTAAAGATAGAGCCTGGAGCCACATGGAGACACATACAAAGAAAGATTGAGATCAGAGAAGGACATATAAACTGGGAGCTGTAGCTGGGAAAGGAGAGGGGAGGGAGGAAAAAGCATTGGATGGAAATTTTTGGTTGGTCTTGTGTAAGAGTGAAGCATCCAATCAATGTGATACCCTTTCCCACTCAATACTTTTTCTTCTTGCGCTTTCCTCAACTTCTCTCTTTAACAGGTGGTACCACTATCACTACCTGTGCTAAATATTAAATTTGTAACAAATAGCAGTGAGACCAACTGGTGTCACTGAATCACCCTTTCCCATTGGCCCCAGGAGCGACTTTAACAGAGAAATTTATGACATCAGGCCTCAAACAAAACTTTTGTAGTTTCTAGTTGAGGAACGAAGTCTTGGAAGGAAAATGTCAATACGCCGACAACACTGAAGTGGGAACAATGAAAATGATTGGCTTTCTGAAGAGTAGCATCTGCCAATTGTATAAATAAAAGGGGTTTTTTTTTAAATCTTTCCCTTTATTTTCTAGAAACATATAAAAGAAAAGTCATTTTAAAATATGTGCTTTCCCGAGAACAAAAATGCAACCGCAAGTAAAAGTCAAGTTACGCACACAATTAAAAAAACAAACAAACAAACAAACAAACAAACATATATATATATAAATTCTACAGTCTTGCCTTTTCTTTAGGGGTTAAGACTATTATCTTCTCAAGGAAAGACCAGTCATTCCTTGAGACTTTTTTTTCCTCTCTCTCTTGGAACCTGTGTGGAAGCTCTCTCTACAGATGAGGATTTGTGAATCTTCTATAGCTTATTATCTTAGAAAGCTGCCTGGGGGCAATAAAAGGTTAAGTGACTTGCTTAGGGTCACATAGTTTACTAGCTTGTCATGCTTGTACATACTTTTGTCAGACTTAGAACCAGGTCTTCTGCCAAGACTAGCTTTGTATTCACAATGCTAAGCGGTCTCTCATTCTTTGAGACAGTCCAATTAATTCTAACTTCGTGATAAGGGGGTAGAGTATGACCAGCTGGTGATGGACAGTAGTACCAAATAAAGAATATTCATTTGGGGCTTCAAAAAGACAATACTGAGAATTTTTTTTTCTTTTTTTCAGGTTTGAAGGCAATTACATCTTTATTGCCCCTCACCCCTCACCCCTTGTTCCAGTGTCAGCTACTAGCTGAATATTATCAGTATGACATCTCCTTTCCTGGAAAGGCTGCCCGTCACACTTTGAATCCCTCCCCTCTCCATGGATACGTTTTCTAATCAGTTCACATGATTGAGCTTACATCGAGTGATGCTTTACCTAATTCCTTTCTATCTGTAGGGTGTGAGGCTTGGAGGGCCTCTCGTCAAAACTTCCGAGGGCCCTGTCAGTTTGAAAAGAACATGACCTTTAAATTGTATCAGTATGTTTGCTGGTGCATAAGGGAGAGGAAAAGGTTTGTAGTGATGGAAAACCACTCCAAAGCTGAAAAGTGATTCAGAGGAAACCAGCCCAGGAAGTTAATTTGTTTATCTGTAATTGGCTAAGTTGGCAGGGATGAGAGAAGCTGATGGCAGCCTTTTGGTCCTAGTTTGTGGTAGGTACCACCATTCTGGAGCTCTGACACTTGATATCAGTTCACGTTATTTTTCTTTCCTCTCTCCCTGCACCACCAATCCATAGATTTCTCTATGCTATTATTGTAACTGGTAAAAACAATGTAATCCTGTTACTGCAATTTAGGTAAAAAATGTGTCTGCCGCTATACAACTGTCAGCTCTGGAGTTGAATTATGAAGTTAGACTTACTATTGCTGGGAGGATTAATGACGATCATTCTTATTCCGTGTGTCACTGGCGACCAATCTGGCAGGGTTAGGATCATTTTTGTAAAAGAAGTTTATGAAAAAGGAAACATGTTTTTGCAGGATAAATGTGGATATTCTGACTTTACTTTGAGGGTTTTATTAGAGTTGGATGAAGTGAGGAAACCCATCTGGTAGAACTATATGTGTATATACATATATATAATATGAATATATATATATATATATATATATATATATATATACACACGCACATATACATACACACATAAATTTGTTGTTGTTTTCAAGTTTTAAATCTTCTGAATATAGAAAAATTCTAACTATTGCTCCTAGAGGCCTTCAGGACCAATGGCTTAGATTAGCTCCCTCCTTTTTTTTTTTTTCAGTTAAAATGTTTTGATTTATAATACAAAAAAAAATAGAGGTTAAGATAATGAACATTTCCTAGTTTAGGGAGGTGACCAAAAATAACAATATGAGCTTGGAGGAGATATGCATTTTTAAAAGAATGATTTGTAACATGCTTCTCTTTTGGAGTCAAGAATGTGCTTACCCCTAACCGTTCTCTCCTCTGAGGACAGAGAAGAATTTAACTATATATCCTCTGTGTGTGTGTGTGTGTGTGCACGTGCACATGTGTGTGTTGTGGGGTGCAGAATGGGGGATTGGGAGCATTGTGTAATGGATTTATACCTCAGCTTGTTCAGCAGTAAAACAGGGACAATGCCATCTCTATTTCATGAGATTTTCTTTATTTCGCAGCATTGTCGTAAAGATGAAATTAGGAGTTTAGATTTAATTTTTACCTGATATAATTCTCTATGTGATGAAGTTTATCAGAGTCAATGGACAACCAACATTAGAGTTGGGAAAACATGGGTTTAAGTCCTGCCTCTGACACAGACAGTGTGATTAAGATAATTCTCTGAGATTGTAATTTACAGAGCAAGCGGGGATCTGCATTGTTATAGAAAATCACAGGTCTGGTACAAAAAAATTCTCTACATATGTCTACAACATATTCCTTCCTAATTAAGACTGTGGAAGAGAAGTGGCATAAGGGATATCATCAGAAAGGTGCACCATTTCCCACACTTGTGAAGGTTATATGTCAAGAGATCTAAAGAAAGGTCTCCAGTACATGGACGGGTGGATCCTCTCTGGAGGATTTACAGGAGGACAGCTGACATTTGTTAAGGACTTCCTATGTGTTAGGCTCTTGTGCTAAGCATTAGGAATAAAAGCAACAACAGTGCCCGTCCTCAAAAAAGCTTACATTCTGATGGGAGAAACAATATATATATAATCCAGGAAATGCATGATAAATGCAAAGGAGATAGTAACATGGAAGGGGGTGGCACTGGCAGCTGGGGGGATCAGAAAAGGTTTCCTGTAGGAGGTGGCATTTGATCTGATTCTTTAAGAAAACCAGGCATTCTAAGAGTTGGAGATTGGGAGAAAGAGCATTTCAGGTAGGAAGGAGCAGTCTGTACAAAAGCCTGAAGATGGGAGATGGAGCATCATGTGCAAATAGAGGCCCATAGAGGTGGATTGTATGAATATGGAAATAAGTTGAATAAAATAAGACTAAAAAGGCAGGAAAGGGTCATATTGAGAGCTGTTCTAAATATCAAGTTTTATATCTGATGCTGAAGGTAACTAGGGGCTACTGGAGTGGGATGGAAATGGGGAACATGATCAGACCTGCATTTTAGGAAAGACACTTTGGGACCCGAATGGTGGATGGGAGCCAATCAGAAGGCTATTGCAATATTTCAGTGGAGAGATGATGGGGACTTGGACCAGAGTAATGGCTATGTGATTAAAGAGGAGTATATGTGTATAAGAGATGGTGAAGAGAATGAAGCCGTATCATTGGGCCACTGATTGGACTAGAGTCAACGAGAGAGCAAGGATGGGTTGACATCTGCAGTATTGGAGAGAGGGTCAACATCCCAGAGATCATGGATCCACTGACGTACTTAGGTTATTTCTGAACTAAAATCTTATTCTGAGGCTTCACTATGGCAGAGAAGTGAACCTTTATTTTTCCATTTCTCCAAGGTTGTATTAATGGCATGCAAACTGTTGTAGATCCTATTAAATTGGAGAGAATTTGAGGAGAGGCCTGCTGCTAATGAACTGTGCATCTTTTATCTAGGGACTACCAAAATAAGTTCAGAAAGTCAAACAGGGAAAACAATATGTTGTTCAAAAGGATTAATTTTTTTTTTTTTTTTGCCTATTTTTTTGGAGGGGGGAATGCAGGGCAATTGGGGTTAAGTGACTTGCCCAAGGTCACATGGCTAGTAAGTGTTAAGTATCTAAGGCTGGATTTGAACTCCGGTCCTCCTGATTCCAGGGCTGGTGCCCTATTGACTGTGCCACCTAGCCACCCCCAAGATTAAATTTTGTAGGGGAAATATTTGTATTTCTGTATAGTTGTATATATAGATATGTATATCATATGTGTAACACGTGACACACATACATGTACACACATGCATGTACATGTGTCTGCATGTGTGCATAGACTTAAAATGCAAGTGCAAACAGCAAGCAAAGCCTTGGTTTGCCAATTATTCTTCCTTGCTGCCTAGCTGCGAAAATCAGCTATGCAAACACAACTATAATACATGTATACAGGTGCACATCTGTGTCCATATTTATATGTGTACCATATTTTTATATATTCACACATATGTGTTTAAGTACATATATACAGATACATACATGTATAAGCAATATGTGTTGTGGTTAAGACATTCAGATGTCAAAGTAATTTGCCTAAAGCATGGCTTTGACCACATCACTCTCATTCAATTCCAGCATCTCTCTTAGCATTAGAATCAAATCCAAAATTTTCTGTTTGGGGTTCAAAGCCCTTTATAAGCTAGTTCCTCTCTCATCTTTTCAGTGTTCTTACCCCTTACATCTCACCATGTACTCTTTGGTACTGGTCTCCTTGCTGTTCCATAAACAAGACACTCCTGCTCTCAGCTCTGAGTATTTCTACCAGTTGTTCCCCACACCTGAAATGTTCCCCCTCCTCACCTCTGCTTTCTGACATTCTTGGCTTCCCTCAAGTCCCAGCTAGTAGTCTACCTTCTGTAGGGTCTTTTCCAATCCCTCTTAATTCTAGTTTCTTCCCTCCATTTATTATTTCCTGTTTATCCTGCATATTGCCTCTTTTTTTTTTTGTTTTTTGTTTTTTTTTTGCTTTTTGGAATGGGGAATACAGAACAATTGAGGTTAAGCTACTTGCCCAAGGTCACATGGCTCATAAGTGTTAAGTGTTTGAAGCAGGATTTGAATTCAGGTCCTCCTGACTCCAGGGCTGGTGCTCTATTCACTGAGCCACCTAGCCACCCCCGCATGTTTCCTCTTTGTATGGACTTGTCTGTTTGTTGTCTGCCCCTATTCGATTGTGAGTTCCTTGACAGCAGGGGCCATCTTTTACTTTTCTGTGTATTCCTGGTGCTTAGCACAGTATCTGGATCATAGTGGGTGCTTAATACATGCTTACTGGCTAATTAAGACTACATGGCTATTACTGCCTGGGAGCAGGAAAAAAAATCAATTATTAAGCCATGACTCCAGGTTGTAGTTGAAATTATATTGCAAAATGCATTTGTTATTTTAAGGCCCTCTGTCTTGATTGCTGATATAATTTTATAAATTGCTGACTGTGCCTGGATTTCTTTTATGAAATGTAAACTGTTGTAATTTCATTGTTACTAACTTTTAATGAATATAGAGCATTTTCCATAAACTATATTAGCTTTGATAGGAGACACGTAAACAGGTTTTTATGTAACGATGAATTTTCTAATAGCTTTTCTTAGCTAAAGACAGTCTATACACATGTATGGCTGTATGTATTTTATTGTTTTGTGTCTAGAAAATCTTTTGATGATATTATCTGGATAAGAATTGTTGAATATCCACCCTTTCAGAAGAATCAAAATGCAGGTGACCTAAAGGGAACTGGAGAGCTACACATTTTACCTAAGTAAGGTGCTGTGTGTCACCAATGATGACTTATGGACAAGAAATGACATAAAAGAACATAGCATTGAAAAACTGTATCATTGGGAAAAGGAAGTGGGCTGGGAAGAAAATAAGCAAAGATAAGAGACTGGTAGCCTGATCACTGTGCCTGGTGCCCATAATGTATTAAAAGACAGATGAAGGCCTTGGCCCATTGGGTAGATGTTCTGTAAGGGTTCAATTGAGGACATGCATAAAGTTTGCAGAAGATAAAGAAACATGTATGGGACATTGGAGGTAGTACCCATATCAAGATCACAGCTCCATTGACATGTGAAATTATTCACGAGACCATAGAATGATAGATTTAAGATTGTAAGGGACTTTGGATGCCATCTATTCAAGTCCTCTTCTTGCAGATGAACTAAGGCCCAAGAAGGATAAGCGACTTGCCCCTGATCACAAAGGTAAGTGACAGAATTAGGATTAGACTGTGTTTCTTTGACCTGAAATCTAGTTCTCTTTCACCTTCATCAGGACACTAGATGATATTTGTGATCAAAACATACAGCACATCGTTAAAACTAAAATGAGGTAATGGATGTAAAAATTCTTTTAAAAAGTCAGACAATTCAAGTGGAAAGTGTTCTGGACTTGATTCCAGAAGTCAGGAGTCCGGAGGTTCTGAGTCCGATGCAGTGTCCAACACTTAGTAACTGTGTAACCCTGGGAAACAATTGAGTTTCTTAAGCCTCCATTTCCTAATCTGTAAACTGGAAATAATAATGAGCATAGCACCTGCTTACCAGGGTTTTAAAATGAGAATCAAATGAGATAATTTCTGTAAAGTTTATGGCAAACCTTAAAGCATCTAAACATTATTATTAACAATCCACTTCTAAGCCTGTTTAGACATCTGTAAAATGACTGAATGAATGAACATTTATAAAGCACTTACTATGTATCAGGTACTGTCCTAAATTTTGTGCATAAAATAAAAAAAGTTAGATAGTTCTTTCCCTCAGTGCATTTATATTCTAAAGGGGAGACAGCATAGATAAGGGAGTGTTGGCTGGGAAGCATGCATCTAGTGAGTCATTAGGATCCTGAGTTGACGCATAGGTTTGTCAGCTGACATACCTTTTCCACAAGTAATGGTAATATGGGAGGCCCAGAACAAGAGATAGAAAGTAGAGGGGAAAAAAAGGGGAGGTAGAAATAAAAAGCACAGTCTGGTATTATGATCTGTGGCTGGTTATATGTAGATGGCGAGATGAATTTGTGCTTACTTATTCACTGTTCAAGATGGGAATTTCTAAACAGAGTAGATTAATTCTACCAATACCTAGAGTAATTTTGTGGTGGTCTGGTCTAGAAGTGCTATTCCAGGTGAAGAGAAGCAGGAAAACAGCCAAGCAAATGGCAAAGTGACTTGGAGGTTAGGGTATTTGCAGCCTGGATGAGATATGAAGCATGGTCTGGATATTACAATGGCAGTTATAGGATTTTGGAGAAGATCTACTGAGATAATATCTGTAAAAGGTGTTGTAAACCTTAAAATGACACATAAATAGCTAATTTGTTGCTTCTATTATCATTAAGTTGCATTCTTATGAAGAAAGATTTCAAATATCCCCATGATGAAGTTAGAAATTACAGCTGGACCTGATCAAACAAAGAAGTGTATATTTGAAGTGACACACTTTAAAAGTCATGTAGGGATTAGCTTTTTCATGCTATCTTAAAGAGTGGAATATTCCCAAAGTGTGAGAAAACTCATGGATGGTACTTTTGCCAAGAAAAAGTCACTGAGAAGAAGTTAACAATTTCTGAACCATATGCTTACTTTCTCAACACTGTAAAAGCTTTATGAAAATGGTCTATGTACATACTGATGGCATCCTTGATGAAAAAGATAAGAGAATAAACAAGATGACATTTTGCAGCAGATGGCATCTTTATAGTCACATAACTGTTGGAGAGATACAGAGAACATACAATTTAGCTGTTTCTATTGTTTGTTGATTAAAAAAAAAGTATTTTACTCAGTGGAATAGAATGTGACTTTAAAGGATCCTCTCATAAAACATGTGTTTAACATATGTTAACAATCAAACAACTCAATGAGAGATATAACCATGGAGATTATTTTATTCAGCAATCCTCTAATTATCAATATCAAGCAGGCACAAATTAAGAGACATGCTTACTTAAGGTGTCATGGAAGATGTCCTATACAGAATCCAAAAGGAAGAGGGATTAACTATCAGTGGTGAAATTTCCTAGAAGCTTCTGTTCATGGATTAAATTTTGTTGTTTATATTGAGTCCTGGAACATTATAGGGCCTCTTCAAAGTCCTTCACAGTTATTTCATTGTCATCTTTATTCAAAAGAATTTGTCTTGGTCCTCCACATAAGAAAAATAAAATGGGTGAATATTATATTTTGTCCCACTTATGACATACTGGTTGACAGACAGGTCATTGAATTAGTTTATTAGTATATAACATATATGAACTATTGATGGACAACAAATTGGTCATAGAATTGAACAGGGAAAAAAGAAGAACGAATTACATTTGGGAAACTACTTGATGTTTTCAATAATTCTAACACCCCCACCCTCCTTTTCCCTTCCTATGTCTCTCTGTCTTTGTCTCTGTCTCTGTCTCTCACTCTTTCTCTCTTTTAGGACAATGGAAAGACATACAGTGGCTATAAGGAAACTAGCATATTATTAGCCATAACTTGGCTGAATAATGTCACGTGAGAGGTCTGATTTAAGACCTTTCTAACTAAAGAAGGAGATGAGCTAATCTTGTACTAAGAGTGAGGGGGTAACATAGCAAGACCTGCCTTGCTATCTATGAAATAGTAATCAAAGGAAAGCCTATTATCATATTAGACAAATCCTCTAGGAGTATTTGTGGAAAGACACGGACAAGAATTATACAAGATGAGAACACATGATACGATTGTATTCTGCAATTGGTGGAGAATGTATTAATGCTGACATCAGAGATACACTGAAGCACTGGCATTGGAAGAAATACTCCCTCTTTTAATTGTTTCCTATTTATTTTGCATGTAGCTTGCCTTGTATATATTTGTTTGGATGTTTTCTCTCCCATAAGAGTAAACTTCTTGAAGGCAGGGGCTGTCTTTGGCCTCTTTTTTGTATTCTGAACACTTAGCACAGTGCTTGGCATGTGATAAGTGCTTAATAAATGGTTATCAATTGATTGATGTTATTACAATTATACCAATGTATAGAAGTACATCTATATTATAATCTCCCTACAACTAAACTTATCATGTAAAATTTGACATAACGGAGCTGAGTCTTGGCTCTCTCCAAGGGGTTTTAGTTACCACAGATACTCAAGGAATGTACACTCTCAAAGCAGAGTACCATGACAGCATTTAAAGATGGTATTAAACTCTATGTCATTATGAAAGCAACGACTCAAACATTTTGGTTAGCGTATTTTTTGGCAATCATCTCAACATGAATCATAAGTATGGAAGCAGATGAATGATATTGTGGTTGTATTCTTCTACTTGTTAAAAACATTAATTTGCTCCTCTTTTTCTCTCCTTCAGCCTCATCACTTCCCCTGAAGAAAATTATAGAGATTAAGTTATTTCAGCTTGAAGATTTAATTTTCAAATGAAATAACATGTACATTTGTAGTACTTTGTAAAATGCAGAATATTGCATGTAATTTTTTGTTGTTATTATTTCTTAATTTTTTGTTGTTATAATTTCTTAATTCTCAAGTATAAGCATGCCGTAGAGCACCTTAGAAGCCTAGTTCCCACCAAGGTTCAGAGCAGGTGATACCTCTCACACAAAATTCTTTCTAAATCTTTTTTCTCCTTTCTCAAATTATCTTGCATTTATTTGTCTGTTTCCATGATATCTTCCCTAGGAGTATGTATTGACCTGGGATTTTAAAAAAAATCTTTGTATCTTTAGTACCTAGCACAAGGTTTTCCTCTTTCTTTTTGGGTGGTCTATAAAGTGTACTAAAATGACAAAATCATTTCTGTTTATTTAATCTTTCTTCAATAGAATTTATTTAAATAGAAATACTAGGCAACTGCAGCCATCTATTTCTCTTACACAGTAAAAATACAAGTACTTGGGATCTGCAAAAAATCCCAGCATCTATATAACCTTACCTGATGTCTGATTCTGGCTAGGAGTCACTCAGCTAATGATCGGCAGTTGGAAGTTAAGAATATTCTTTATACAATTTTCTTAGACAAGTGAAGTTTTAAGCATAAAATATCAATGTATTGTTGCTTCAAGGGTGAAATGACAAGGTCTGTCGTTTGGATTTCAGTCGGATTAGTGGTTTTCAACTTATTCATTCATTTATTCATGCAGCAAATCTTTATTAAATACCTGCTATCTGTAGAAATGTACAGAGAACTGTGTTAGCATTGAAGGCCATACAAAGTTCACATAGCACACAATGTTTGACATTATAAAAATGACCTATTGGTCTCAATAACCCTTACAACTTTTACAATTCCAAAAACTTCAGTCTGCAGAATGAAATCTTCATATAATCCAAAACAAATATTAAGTATACTTACCATGTACAAGGCACTCCTAGGCATTGAGCAGAACAAATAGATTTATAAACTATAATACTTGCCTTTTAAGACATTTATAATATAAGGACTGGATATGGCATCCAAAGATGCATCATCACCATCATCATCATTATTGTATTTTAATAATATATGATGATACATAACTAATTATAATATTAGGATAATAAAATCATAATTGCTTATATAATATTAATATAATAATCCTAAGATATAATTGCAAATGTTATTGTATAATTAATTAATGTTGATAATATATTATATATTTCTAATTATATACCAGTATAATTACTCATTGTTATGTAATAACGATAACCTATTTACATAGCAGTTTAATGACTGATGACATTTAGATAGTACTTTAGAGTTTATAAAACACTTTGTGTTTATTTTTCTAGCTTGATCCTCACAGTAGTATGGTAAATAATAAGAATATTCTCATACCCATTTTACAGATTTACAGATACTAATTCTCAGGATCACAGAGTGTCAGAGTTGGAAGGGACCTCAGGGGTCATCAAGCCAAAGCTATACCTAAAAGAGAATGATCTCTACAACGTCACTGACAAGTGGTCATCCAGGCTTTGCTGGAAGACCTAAAGAAAGAGACAAAGAACTGCTTTGTAGGCATCTCCAGGTGCTTTTGGAGAGCTCTAATTCTTGGAATACTTTTTCTTTACTTGAGGCCTAAATATGGCTTTTTGCTATTTCTGCCTATTGTTCCTCGTTTTGGACTCTGGGGCTGACCAGAGCACGTTTAATCCTTCTTCCATGTGATGATTCTCCAGATGTTTGAAGATGATGATCATGGTGTCTTCTTAAGACCTCTCCAAACTCAGAATCACCCCTACCACCATTCCTCCAACTGGCTCTCACGTGGCAGGAACTCAGAGTCCTTTCCTATTCTGGTTATTTTCCTTTGGATATTTTCTTGCTTGTCTGTATCCTTGGCAGTCAAGTGCGGCAGCAATAGAGTGCTGAGCCTGGAGTCAGGAAGTCCTGAGTTCAAATATAACCAGTTGTATGAGTCTAGGCAAAACATTTAATCTCTTTCTGCCTGACTTTCCTAAATTGTAACATGAGGGTCATAATAGACTTACTTTTCAGAGCTTTTGTGAGGATCAAATGAAATATTTTTAAAATGGTTGGCACAGTGCCCAGTACACAGTGGGGCTTAATAATTGCTTGTTCTCTGCCCCTCTGCCCCTTAAAGTGGAACCATCAGAACTGAACACAATGGTACACATGCGTCCTGATCAAGGCAGAATGAGCATGGCTATGGATCTTCCATTCATAGGAACCATGCTTTTCTTAATATCATCAAGGGTTGTATTTGTTTTCTTTGTTGTCACATCATATTGTTGATTCATTTTAAGCTCATACACCATTAAAATAGCCAGATATTTTTCAGAAGGAATACAGTTTAGCCAGACCTTCCATGTTTTGTACATAACGTTGATTTTTAAACGCAAGTATATGACTTTACATTGATTTATATTAAATTGTATCTTATTAGATTCAGATCAATGCTCAGTCTGATCTCCTTTAGAATCTGCACCCTGTTATTGAGTATGTCAATCACTCTTCCTGGATTAGGGCCATCGATGGAGGTGAACGAAGAACATGCTATCTGAGTCAAGATTAGCATTATGTGAGAAGATGGAAATACAGAAGATTGAAAGTTAAATTATTTAGCAGGATTATGAATCTATTAAATGCTAGGATTGGATTAGAATCTAGGCCCTTTGATCAGTTCTCTACCAATATGTTCCCTTATTTTCATTCTCTTTTTGAAAATGGGATATTGGTAATAACATAATCATAGACTCTCAGAAACAGAATTTACCTCCCAAGATTACATGACTCACTGTTTCATAAGATTAGCAACTTGCCCTGAAATATCACTTCTCTCTACCTGTCAAGAACAAATTCCCACCATTGTAATCCCCTGTGAATATGAAGAATCACCTTTGAGGCAAAACACATTAGATAGTTATCTGCTATTAACACTTCAGTATAAATTAGCTAATCAGATTGGTACAACTGACCCAGATGGACTCAGAAGGGTTGAACACAAAATGGATGCATTTCATAAGATGGTGGTGAAAAGGAACCAGTACATGAGATATGGCCCAGAGAGGGATGATCAGATATTTTTGGGAGGAGTAGTAAATTCTGAAGAGAATGGAACAAAAGAAAGGGACAGAGGAGAGGTAAAACCTGTCAGCCTGCTTGATAAATTGAGGCAACTGAGTGGTGCAGTAGATAGAGTGCTGGGCTGGAAATCAGGAAGACTTGAATTCAAATCTAGCCTCAGACATTTATTAGCTATGTGACCCTGGGCAAGTCACTTAACTCCTATTTGACTCAATTTACTCATCTGTAAAATTAGGATAATAATTATACCTATTTCCCAGGGTTGTTGTGAGCATCAAATGAAATAATTATTGTAAAGTGCTTAGCAAAGTGCCTGGCACATAGTAAACATACAAATTGTAGCTATTATTATTATTATTATTATTATTATTATTATTATTATTATACCTTTCTCTTATGGTTAACTGCTGATTGTATGCAAATCTCCAACTTTGTGGATTCCACCTTGAGCCTCACTCTCCATTCAGTCTTGAATTAGTGCTATTTTTAGGAACATTGGATTTTTTTAAATGAAAAGGGGAATTGATTGAATCATCCTATGTACTTTGCTGCCTATATTTAATGCCAAATGCCTCTCTAAATGAGTGGTTTTTGTGTTTAATCAGTACCCAAGCCATGAAAAGATAAAGAGAGCCCATGCCCAAAACAAAACTCACATAATCAAACAAACTGTATTAAAGGATATTTTTTATTCACTACTAAGGCCATAGAAGAGCTAGAAAAGGAAGATGCTATAAGTCTTCAGGACAGGACAGGCACAAAGATGGCGCCCGTGTTTCCCCTTTTTATGTATGTCTTAAGCGGGAATGGCGCCCCCTCCAACACACATCTATGATAATTTGTCAATTTTCCTCATTTTCCAGGGGCTTTAGGGTACTGATCATTGCAGAAACACAGTGTCAATTGTTACCTCCACTTCTTGGTCTACACTTTGGGATCTTTGAGCATTTGTAATTTGTTGACAGGGTGAAGGATAGCAAAAAGGAAGTATGGAGAGAATCTGCCTCACTTCATGGCAAATTTTGTTAAATTTACTGGGTTTGTTTTCATAGAGGTAGGGTCCTTGCTTGAACTCTGGGTATCATTGATCTCTAAATTTCCCAGAGTTCAGTAGGGCATGCTTTTGCACAGGTGGTCATTAACTCATGAAAGATTTCATGGAAAAAACAAAGAATAAAGGCGATGTTAAGTTTGTTCATGGCCTAAACTTGTTCACGGCTTAACTTGTCTCCTGATCTAATTTTCTGATTCTAAAGTCAAGTCAAATCTATTGGCATTTTTTAAACGGGCATACAAAGAAAGGCAAAAGCAGTTCCTGCCTTCAAGGAGCTTACATTCTAACGAAGGGAGAGAACATATAAACAGATGCTTTTTGCAACGTTAACACAATTTGGCCTTCTTTTTGGTATTTCATCTGTTGGAGTGTCTTGTAACCTTGAGATATGCCAGGAGGCCATTACTGGGAGCCAGAATAGACCCAAACACAAACCCCCAAATAGTAAAAACCTATCAATCAGAGACCAATGGCTGGTTGTTATGATGAAAAAAGGTGTATCTTAAGAATGGTGGGCCTTGATTCTTGAAGCCCACCAGACCTCAGTTTGTAGTTTTACAAAAGCCTTTTGCCTTATAATTTTAGGGTGCAGTGAAAATCAGGGAAAGATCCAAACATTTCTGATACCTTTTCATTTTATAAGTATTATGGTTGTAAGAGGACCCTTTCTCAGAGCTGCCTTAGGTCTACCTTCTTAATATTCCAGACTTTTGTTGCCCAAGGTAAAAACATCTCACATCACCAGGCACCTTTCAGAATTCTGAGCTGCTGGAGTTCCTGGTCTCTAAACTTGGCAGACAGTGCTAGTCCTCCCTGGCTGTTATCTCAGAATTATCAGCCTCTGCTGAATGATGCAACGTGGAAACCACTTTGATCTTAACCTTAAATTCCACTGCCTCTTTCCAATAACATCGTTATGACTTTTTATCCAGTTGGGCAAGCTGGCATACACAATGTTCCATGGTCTTGCCAACACTATGTGTTCCACTGGTAGTCAATGCCAGTAAAGAATATTTCAGAATGGGATATGAAAGTTTATCAGGCTTTTGGTCTACTTATAGAGAGGCAAGTCTAGAAATTGATTATTAAGTTGACAGACCCCATGGAGCCAATGAGTCTCAGTTTCCATGAAATTTTTTTTTCCTTGAAAATTATAGCTTTAGAAATGTAGATTAGTTTCTTAATACTGCATTTACTTCATATTCCATAAATTCAACACATTAGGTTGTACTGTCACAGACATACACCACTCAAATTTACTACCAAAGTCCTCCAAACATGAGTATTCATAATCTGCTACAGGGAACCAGATGCCTCATATAGGATTAAGGAATTCCATATTCTAATGCCAGACACAGACTTTGCTGCTCTGTGGGTGCAATTGTTCTCAATACAAATTGAAACAATACATTTCCAGCCATTTTCATAGTTGTAATTACTGCAAAAATCATAATATCGCAAACATATTTTAAACACCTGTAATTTTGGCCTGGATATTTTTTTAAAGCTTTATGTTTTCCCTTTTGAATATTGTTGAGACAATACAGTGATGGAAGCAGTTGCTAGATCTGTTGGTCAGAAGACAATTATAAATTTAGGTCTGTTGAGGGGAGGGAATAGAAACTGGAATAAAGGACCCAGATGTGCCCTTTTTTTGTTTCTCTCCACTTCCCCAAGGTTTCCTCCCTCCCCACCCCCTGAATCCATTTCCTCCTCCCAATAAAGGCAAGTAAAATTCATTGAAGCAGGTTTGGTTTTTATGTGTTGAGTTGGCCCTTCGCAAAGGTACAAAGTTTAGAGTCCAAAACCTGGCTTAGTCAGACCACTGAAACAAAGGATAGAATACTCTCTGTAGGAGGAAGGGGAGCGTTCTGGTAATTGTGGAACATCTATAAGTTTTTTAACACACACTGTCTAATCAGCCTCTGACAGATCCATTGTAAATCAAAGGTCTGGTAAGTGGGGATGCCAGAAATGTTTGATCTCATTCCAAGCCTTGAAACAACTTGCTTATTTTTTCTGCAGTTTGGCTCCTCACTAAAATAAAACATTGAGAGATGAATGTTCTGACGGGTCATTGTGTGTCAACCTGTCACTCTGTAATGGTGACATATTTCAGCTGGATTGAGGTGGTGTCGTTGGGGGAGGTCTACAAGAAAGAGAGAAGAGAGAGAAAGAGAGAGAGAGTCAAAGAGA
Source organism: Pseudochirops corinnae (assembly GCA_028646515.1). Lineage (NCBI taxonomy): Eukaryota > Metazoa > Chordata > Mammalia > Diprotodontia > Pseudocheiridae > Pseudochirops > Pseudochirops corinnae. Next base: position 235,042,470 of record CM053585.1, on the reverse strand, counting down.
GAGAGAGAGAGAGAGAGAGAGAGAGAGAGAGAGAGAGGAAGGAAGGAAAGAGACAAAGAACAACAAGATTTCTGCTCTCTCCTTATGGCTGATCTTCATTTAAACCAAACACTTGTCATGTTCAGGGGAAGTTTTATAAATTTTTAATGATATTGGGTACAACTGGTGCTTTGAAATTTGCTGTACTTTAATTTTTTCTTCGTTAGCAAAGGTTCACTAATGCATTGAAGTGCTAAGAGCGTATCCTAGGGATGCCACGATAATTGTGTTGTTAATAATATTGTGGCACTAGTAATGTTCTCCTGGTAATCAAGGCATGAGATTTTTTTTTAATATATTCAGTTATTACACTGCATCTCGTACAAATCATGTCAATTACAATTGCTAGCCTGTGACAGTTAAAATAATTGTATACGTTTTCTAGAATTTTCCATTGGCTTGGCTAATCAAGCTAAAAAAAAATCAACACATTATTTGCATTAATTTTGTTCCTAGTCTATTTCCACTCTTAAATCATTTGTCCATCTCCTTCAAAAGGCAGAACAGTAAGTATTTTAATAATAAATATACAAACATGTTCACACTAACCTAATGCAGGCATGCTTCTATATGTCTACCAAGACAGGGACTAATCTGCTTTGAATGTTTTGTGGAATTGGGTATATATGTGTCTCTAGAGAGTGTCCATGCACATTGATGCTCAGTTCCTTTGGTGCATGTTTGGAGCACGTAGAATGTATGTTTGTGAAGATACACATCTGTAGGATCATTTCCATGGATTTATCCATCTCCCACACTCCACCCTGGGCTAGTATTCTGAGTTTTCTGCTCATAGAACTAACTAGTTTAAGAAAATAAGATTTTTGCCCTTCCTCTATAACTTTCTCCTGAAATAGCCTGATTTTTTTTTTATACTAAAAAATGTGTGTACTACCCTTGTAGAAACAAGATGGTGATTTTAGAGACTGGCCTCTAACCAAGGAAGATTGATACTGACATTTTTTGTATTTTTAATTGAATGAACTAAATGCCCTCCAAAGTTATAGACACTAAGGACCAACAACAGCCCATGAAGTTCCCTGAGGGTCATTTGTTTGTTCGTGGTTCCCAAACCATTGTGGTTTCTTTCTCCTTAGCCAGGTCGAACCTTATTCCTCATTTCCAATGGACAGGTTGAAATGGTTGGATTCCATAAATGGCTTTGCAACCAAGCATGGGGCATTAGCATGTCACCTTATCGTGCCCTTATCATAGGGTATAGGTGTCACCTTATCAACAAGGGAGGAAAGAAGGAGAGAAGGCATTGGAAATTACAGTTTAAGAGGTCAGGGCACTGCATATGATTTTTGCTTCAGACTTGAACATTGGGTTGGACAGGCAGCTGGGCAGTGCCGTGTATGCCTGCCTCTGGTATAGAAGGATGAAGAGTGAGCCAGGAATATGGCAATTACATGTGGAGGCCTATAATGAGCCATGGCCACACTTGAGAAATAACAAGTCTACTGGCAGAAGTATCCAAGGAATGACAGGCAAACATGACAGGATTATTTGAAGAATTATCAGTGAGCTGGGTGATATTATTTGGAAAATCAGAAATAAACAGCAAGGTTTTCAAAGGCTCTTCTTCCTTCCTTCTTTCCCCTCCCCTTCCTCTCCTCCCCTTCTTCCCTGTTATCATGTGAAGAGTTGCATACGAGGATAAAATAGCCACAGGTTGAGGGGGTCAGGGAAACAAAATGTTTTTTTATGCAATAAGCTTCTTCTAAACATGGCTTGAACAAATCATCTCTCAAAATGTAGAATTTATTCCTCAACTTTGCCTGGAGGTAAAAGTGGAGAGAACAGATTTTTTTTTCCCCCTCTCTCAGGCCCTTTGAGTCCTGACCATACAGAATGGATGGCTTTAGAACTGTACACAGACAGCAAAATCAATGCTTCATATGAGGAGGCTTCAGGGGTTAGGTTCCCATGTTCATGTCAACAAGGCTATTGGTTTTCTTAATACTCCAAAGTTATCGTTTCCCTGTGCAAAAGCCACCACTGTGACTTGTGTGGTCAAAGCTTAACAAAAGAATTTTCCCTTTGCCAACCACAAGGGTGGCAGGGAATTTAATTGCTATGTGAGTAGAGATTGCCAAATGTGACCATAAAAGACAAACCAAACACAATGAAAGAGTGCTCTCCTTAGCCCCCGCCCCCTACTTCTTACACCAGTCCCCACTTGAGGGCTCCTCCTTGCCATATCATGCCTGCCCAGTGTCCTTCTGGCATACACGGGGTTGTTTTTTCTGAGGAACAGAGGTTGACCATGGGCTCTAGTTTATAGTGTTCCCCTCTCAATCAGTCTGCATTTGTTTTGCTTATACTTCATACATATTTATCCGCGTATGTTTTTCCTCACTCCTTCAGGAGAATGTAAGCTCCCTGAAGGCAGGGCCTGTCTCATTTCTGTCTTTGCATCCCCAGTTGCTAACATGGTAGGGATTTGATTAAGGTTTGTGGAGTTAAATGAATTGGCCATGATTGTACCAGGTCAGGAATATAAACTCTCTGAAGGCAGGGCCTGTCTCACTTTTGTCTTTGCACCCCAGCTGCTAGCCCAGTGCCTGGCACATACTAACTTCTTATTGTATTGAATGATGATAGATAGATTGATACATAGACAGAGTATGCACCATGCCAAGCAGTGGAGATAGACACAGAAGCAAGCAAGATAGTCCCTGCTTCCAAAGAGCTTACATTTTAATAAGTGAAGACACATAAAAGGGCATGAGAATGCAAAGGCATAGTGAGGAGGCCTAGGAAAGATGTGGTGAAAGTTCATTGATAAGAACCCAGTGATCCAGAGCAAGGGTTCAAGGTTCTGGTGGGAGGGGAATAACGATCATGGTTGGAGTAAAGGCACCTTGATATGGAGATGATCTAGAAGTGATTGTACTGTGCCCAGAGTATAAGCTCCTTGAGGGCAGGACCTGGCTTTTTAAATTTTTTTATTTTGTGTCTCTACCATCTACCAAAATACTTGTCACATAATAGATGCTTATTGATTGACGTGCTTGTGGGAAGGCCTGATGCTGGCTTGTCTTTTGGTTAGTGATTTTCCCATATAAAGGGGCTTAACTTCTGTCAGTGTCCCCTCCAGTCAGCTTGTGTTCTCCTTTATCATTTGAATAGTTGGGACTGTTCTGCAGTCATCACTTCAGTTTTAATTGCCAGTGTCCTGCCAAGAGACTCATAGTTTGTCAGTAGAGTGACATGCCATCTAGTCAAAAGCAAGTTGCTCCAAATATTACTTTTTTCATCAGGAGGTTTTCAACCAACTACCCAAGAATAAGGCTTTGGTTATATCTTTGTCAAATTAATTAGTCTAACAACTGTACTTGGCTTACTGAGCAAAGAAAAGTCCACCCTACTCTGATAGCTGCCAAATATGGTAAACTTGCCATGCCTTATGGATTCACAGAAGGAAAGCCAAATGGATTTAGCCACTGCCCTGGATCCTGGGCATCTTGATCCTTGAGACTTGGATAGTCTTATACTTGCCCTCTGAAATGGCTCTTTGATCTGGTATTTGCCTCAGCTCCCGCTCCCTGATTTTATTTTATTTTTTCTTGGGTTGTCTGTGGTGACACAGTACTAACACCAAAAAAAAAAAAGAAAAAAAAGAAAAGAAAAAAACCCCGCTAGAGGCTACAGTGAGCATTGCTCACCCACAGCAAGCGGATGAAAAGGCAGTGCAGATGTAATTTGTTTTCAATGGCTGTTTCAAAAGAATAATTGTGGTGACATTGCGGGATCAATATTATAGATTTTTGTTTTCAAGTACACTGTATGTGTGGTGCTAAGGGGAGGCAGGAAATATAACACTGCGGCCTGAATACAATAAAAATGGATTGAGGTCTGTGGGTATTTGTCGGCTGCTAGCCATCATGGGTTTGGAACATCATTGGTGGGATTACTGCGTTTGTCCTTTGGGTTGGTATTTCACTGTGAATGTGTGCACATTTCCTACAGTTTTCCTCTTTCACTCCTTTGGGGACCTATTTCTTGAAACTGTATAAAGTCACTCTAGATGAGGTTCCCTAGATAGCTTGGCTTCCCTTACTAACTAACCATTGGCCTTGGCTATTGGGTAGGTTATGTATGCAATGGGACATGGTTGGGGAGGAATGACTTGTACAGAGGGACTTGGGATTTGCACAAAGATGGCAGACATTTGATCCGAAGTGAGAGTGAAGGACTTTCTCATCAGGGTACACATGTTCCCGCCAAAGCAAAACAGTAGGGTCTCTTCCCTAGCTTCCTGAGCCTTCTGCATCATATTGACCCTATATAAGCCTTCCAGAGAGAGGGAAAGAGGGAAAAATCACCACCTGTGAAGACCTAGTCTAAGACCCCAGAATGAGGAATCACTTCAAGGGGAAGAAGATTCAGGGCCTCTGGCTTTAAGGATTTTGTGTATCAGGGTAACTAGGCAAAAATGCCATTCCCAGGGTGAAAATTATATTAACAAAGAATTAGTAATAAAGCTGAGTAAATGTAATGAGATGTGAAAGAGAGATCATAGTGCGGGGCTTTTTCTGTCTTTCATAATTAGGCCCTGAAAAGAAATGGAAATTCAGGCAAAACACCTTTCTACTCCCTGTCTTCAGAATCACAAAAGAAAGCATTTTTGCTTTTGGACATGTGATCATGGCAGGAGGGCAGAGGATGTGCCCCCAGGCATAGGGTAAAGTCTTCTGAGGAAGCATCTCCTTTCTTTATCATCTATGATTGTTCTCCTATTCTGTGTCCTTAACCAGGGCAGCCTTGTTTTTGAGAGAGTGATGAGAAAGTAGGGATATTTTCCCCATCTCTTTGGATTGATCTAACCTTTCCCAAGTTGCTACTTTTAAATAAAACTTTCTCCCTTTATATTCTGCCCTCCCCATCCCCACCATAGTTCTATGAGATATAACCAGAAACACAAGAAGCAATCAGGGCATGTTTATGTCACCTACTTGCCTATATCTCTTCCTTTTATACCCTGGGGCCTGAAACAGCTTACTCTTCTCCTCTACCTCTGAAGAGAAATTCAATAGGATTCTTTCAGCAAATATTAGTTGATCAGCATGTCTCATCCACTCCCTCCTTTAGGTTGGCAGCAAGTAAGGTTGTGTCTAAATGATGCCAAACATCTGGTAGAAATGTGGAAAATGCCATCAAAACATCTGGAATTTTCCAACGATCTGGTATTTGCATTCTTCACACTTCTACCAGATGTTTGGCATCATGTAGGCAAAGCCTCAGAATATGTGAAAGTCACTTTAAAAAAAAAAACAACCAGTTCACTACTGTTTTTGCGATTTACAAGTGATTGTATGCAATGGTCCCTTGGGAACAGAGGATTGCCTGAGTTTGGATGACTGGATAGAATCTGAAATCATCAAACTAAATATTTTGCAAATGAACAGTCCCCCTGGATGGATACTGGCCACTTGGCTTCAAGCAGGAAAACAAAACAAAACAAAACCAGACATTGAAAGAAAAAGCCTTGAGGTGGGGTGTCTGAGAAGAAAAATATCTTATTCTGTGAAAATGTAGCCGAGGACCTTGTAAATACCACCCAATGGGCCATAGTTCCATTGTGTTTTGTTTTTCAAAAATCAGCAATATTTCTGTGATGCAGACTATGTGACCAGTCTTGTTCTAGGTCACAGTGGGAGAAACAATGACAGATAAGACATATTTCATGGCTACAACAACAAGAATAATTACAATAGTGATAGTAATAATGATGATCATACAATAAAGTCTTACATGTGTCTAGTACTTCAAAGTTGTCTCTTTAAGTCTCTTTCACGTATAGTGGTTAGTTTTCCAACTGCAATTCACCCCATTCTTTTCTTCCATTCAATTTTGGTCCAACTCCTTATATATTTGCATTATGAGTTCCAGTGAATATGTACCAATTCAGTGAACTGGCCATTCAGGTTGCATTTCATAACATTGACAATAGATAGTTTTTGTGTTATCATCTATTTTAGACAATGGGTATCGTCCAGTGTTTTCAACAATGCCAAGTAGTGTGCTTTGCCACCACGCCCAACACCACATGGAAAGCTCTATCTTTTCAACAAAAAGATTCTTTCCTGGAAATATTCTGGCTGAGATCTTGAACTAACATCTCCAAGGACTTAGAACTGTGAGTGACTGAAAAGGCAGTGCAAATATTCACGGTGGGCTCAAATAAACTGAAACATATTTTCAGTGATGACCTATACTCAGTGGCACTCTGGAACCAACTCACACTGGCTCCTGATAGCCAAATGTTACATTTTCAGTGAGCATGTCTACCTCAGGAACTGGCAAATGCAGGGCTTGATTAATTTTTTGGTTGATTGTCTAGACTTGATAAAGTGATATTAATAATGTTAAGGTTTATAAGTAATGTTAATAACATAGATTAGTGGTTCTCAACCTTCCTAATGCTGTGACCCTTTAATAGTCATATGTGGGTGTGTCTGCATGTGGGCCGACCCACCTGGAGACAGATAGAGGAGGTTCCTAAGACCATTGGAAAAATATGTTTTCTGATGGTCTTAGGTGACCCCTGTGACCCCTGTGAAAGGGTTGGTCGACCCCCAAAGGGGTTGTGACCCACAGGTTGAGAACCGCTGATATAGATTAAGCTTAAAAGTGTGTTGGGTATACATTTTTTCCACCAGAGAGTTGATTGTTAAACAAATTTACTAGCATACCTCTGCCTATGTTCAAGAAGTGTGTGAGAGATATCGTTGAAGATATATATGATGAGAAAAGAAAGTAGGGGATAATAAGTGGGCAGATCAAGTGTTACAATGATACCTTCAAAATGTACGAAGAAATAGAGGGAGGCTTCCAGCACATGGGGTTCATCCTCTGTGGAAGATTTATAGAAGTATGTGAAAAATTTATTTGTTACATAAAATGGCATTCTAGGAAGGGGTGGGTAGAGGGGAACGGGAAATTTTAGGTAATTTCAAAAAAGCTTATTTATAAAAATAATTTTCTTAAAAAAGAAAGAACATGGAAAAGAATAGCATAAATTGAGAAAATGTAGATGGGTTGGGATCAGCACTGATGAAGGGGACCAATCATTTAATCGTCCATAAACATTTAGGATGTACTAGGCACAATACTAGGCACCAGGGATGCAAAGAGAGCAAATTAAGAAATCACCACCCCTATGGAAATAACTACAGTGATGAGAGATCAGAGTTACATATACTCTATCTTATTTGGTTCTCACAACAGCCCTCTGTGGGGCATGCATTATTGATACTAGCCAGCATTTTATACAGCGCTTTATAATTCGCAAAGTATTTTGCATGCTGTGATTGTTCAAAGAATCTGTTTTATGAGGGTTTTCTAATATCCATAAGCTTCACTTTTGGCAGTCTGGGTCTTCTCTAGATACATCTTTTTCTCTTTCCCCAAACCAGCCTACTCTTTTCTGCAAACTTCCATGTCCCTTCTTGGTAGAGCAGGGACTTCCCTCCATCAATCTCTGATACTTCTCTGTGTTCCTACAACATTATATGACGAGGAATGAATTTGATGTTCCTAAACAAGCCTCGTCCTATTCTCTAGGAAACCTGTAGTCTTCTACTGCATCATGGAACTGATCTGGTGTGGAGATGAAGGACTCAGGCATCCCACTCATCAACTGAGAGGAGGCAGAACTTCAGTGTTTTAAATCTGAGGACAAGCTTCATTGACTTCTATTCTCTACCTTCTTCTTGTGAGTCTAAAGATCATACCACCCAAGGCATGGCTACCCTGACCTACCTATAGCAACTTAAAAACTGCTTATGTATTTTTTCCCTGGATCTTTTTGTCTTTGCCCTTATTCCCCCAGGCATCTACTCCTGTGTAACTCATATTGAGCCTTGAGCCTTTTCTTGTGTGAGTCAAAATGCCTCATCATAAAGGTATATTGCTTTACTGATTCATCTGACTTCTCTGTAACCATCCTTAAGTCTCCAAACTGAGACACATGTTTTCTCTTGTGCTCCTCAAAACAATCTGCCCCATGACATGGATACATACACATACACATTTGATTGCAGCCTCTGATTTCATTGGTGTGGAGAACACTGAATGTGCAGGTTTTCTCCATCAATGTGGAATGGCAACCTGTCAGACATGGAGACTTAATCTGGGGCATTGAGAGTTTAAGTGTCTTGCCCTTGGTCACACAGCTAGTATGTGTCAAAGGAAAGATTTTTACCCCAGGTCTTCTTGACTTCAAGGCCAGCCCTCTCTAGAATAAGTGTTATTATCTCCATTTTACAGATTAGGAGACTGAGGTTGAACAAAGTGAAATAATTTGCCTGGGGATCACACAACTGGTAAATAGCAGAGCAAGGCCTTTAACTCACATCTTCTGATACCTACCATAATGTTTCTTTGACTTCATCTTCCTTCTGCCTTTTTAATATGTTGTAAAGACAAGACTAAGACATACAGAAAGAACAATAAAGATACAATGCAATCAATTGCTGAATGCTATGAACAGTTAGGAATAAAAGAAGTTCAGAAAATGAAGGCATCTATATAGACTTTAGTAGTCAGGAAAGTTTCATGAGCCCTGAAGGTAGGGTGGTGCCAACTTATGGAGAGCCTTGAAAACCAGGAAAAGAAACTAATGTACTGAGGTAGGTAGCAGAGAGTCATTGGAGCTTCTTGAGCAGGGGGTGGCATATATTGTACATGTCCAAGTTACCTTTTGAAAAAGCTGAAACTGAGAATCAGGGCTATGGTGTGAATTCAGCTTCTTCCTTCCAATAAACTGATACTTTAAATAAATTGAACTTCTTTGTTCCTGAAGATAAGTGGGAAGGTTTGTATTAAATGTGGGAAGATCTGTATTCCTTCTCAAGGCAGAAGGAAGAAAGGCCAACAGTTAATAAAATGGTTTGAGTGAATCTAAAGCCCACTATGGAATCCATGCTTCTCAGGATTGGGATTCTTAGTTGGAAGTAATGGTTAAGGAAAAAATTTTCCATGGGAAATATAAAGGAATGCAGATTTTTTGATTTATTACTATTGTCTTCAAAAAGCTAAACATTTGGCTTTTTCCTTTGTACTATAGGTATACTTGAGTCAAGTATACTTTATATTTGGGTCAAGAGACCCGAGGTGGATGACTTTCTGTCTACTGATGAGCAGCGTTCTCTTAGACACCAATTTTTCACAACTGATTTGCCACCTTCCAAGTGACATAACAATGTATATGGAGGTATAAACTCAACTCTGCCATTTGATAACAGTGTAACCTCGGGCAAGTCACTTTATTTCTCTATCCCTTGGTTTCCTCTTTTGTAGAGTAGAGAAGTCATCTAGAAGAGCCTTTCCCTTGATCCCTATAACTTAATTGAGTCCTACTAGGGTCCATAGTAAGAGAGTGAGCCTGTTTTACCTCCAGATTTATATATTTGTCTAAATATTTTTGAAGCGGACATTTTCTAAATTGTGTTTGAAACTGACTTTAGTTCAAGAAGCAAAATGGATGCACATCAGTTGAGGAATGATTGAAAATATGATAGCAGATGGATTAATGAAATGTTGCTATATAATAAAAATGAGAAATATGAGGAATTTGGAAAAAAAAGGAAAAGTTGCATGAACTGTTGCAGAATGAACTAAAAAGAACCAAGATAACAATATACTCAATGAATACAATTTAAATAAAATATCTCTAAAGGAAGTCAAACTTCTAGTAATGGGAAGAACAGTGATGGTCCTAGAGAACACATTTAAACATACTCTTCACAACTCTTTCACCTGGAGAGAAGACTATTAGGACAGAATATTGTATATAGTTAAATGTGGTCGCTGTATGGGATAGAGTTTGTTCTACATAGGATTGTTGTTCAGTCGATCAATTGTGTCTGGCTTTTTGTGATCTGGTGTGCCAGACGGTCCCTACCAAGATTAGAGATTCTTTTTTTTTTAATTTTAGTTTTCAACATTCATTTCCACAAGATTTTGAGTTACAAATTTTCTCCCCGTCTTTCCTCTACCCCCCACCCCAAGATAGTGAGCCTACTGAATCCTAATCTGTTCTCTCTTATGTCCTCCCCCACTCCCTTAACTTTCTAATAGGGTAAGATGGATTTCTATACCCCAGTGCCTGTATATCTTATTTCCTATTTGCATGTAAAAAAACAATATTTTTAAACATTTGTTTTTAAAACTTTGATTTCCAGATTCTTTCCCTCCTTCCCTCCTCACCCACTACCACTGGGAAGACAAGCAATTCAATATAGGTTGTACATGGATAGTTATGCAAAATGTTTCCACAGCAGTTATATTGTGAAAGACTAACTATATTTCCCTCCATCCTAACCCACCCCCCATTTATTCTATTTTATCCTTTGACCCTATCCTTTTCAAAAGTGTTTGCTTCTAACTACGCTCCCTTCTATCATTTCCCCTCTTATCAATTATCAAATTCAATGAGAGTAAAGTTGACCCATTCCCTTTCACCTTCCTGCTCCTCTCCTCCATTGCAAGTTTTCTCTTGCCTCTTGTATATGAAATAATTTACCTTAGTCTATCTCTTC
>CM053585.1:235008288-235031781 GCA_028646515.1 Pseudochirops corinnae | reverse complement strand
ACACACACACACACATATCCCTATATATCAGGATTAGAGATTCTGTATGTTGATTACCTTGGAATGGCCTCGTCAAGGATATATGATTTTAGGGTCAGGGGAAGGTACCAAAATATGCCTAAAATTTCAACTTCATAGCTTTATAACTTTTAACCAGTATTTGATTCCCCCTAAAATATACATTTTGTAGGGAGGGATCCACCCTTGGGGGGGGGATCATATTTCAAGCTTTTGTTAATCATTTATACTCCATTGTTAATGGAAGAACTGAGAATAAATTGAAGAATGGGGGTGTGGGAGTGGGTTGGGGTGGAGAGAAAGAATATGAGAGTCTTGTGCCTATAAAGGAGATATGTGATTTGGGAAGTCAAAGACCAAGTTCATTGACTTGGGGGGAGGGGGAAATCATAAAATGCCAGAGTTATAAGAATTTATCCTAAAATTTATCTAGTCTCATTTTCTTATTTACAAATTAGGAAATTAAGAGATTAGAAACTCCTACTGGTGAAGGGACTTGCACAAAGTCACAACTAGTTGTGGGACTAGTAATCAGGTGTAACTCCTAGGCTAGTTTTTTTTCCCACTCTACACCCTTAAAACCTCAGTGGTTTCTGGAGAAATGGGTCCACAAGAATTTCCTCTAAGCCCAATCCTCAAATTTAGCACATAGTAGGCACTTTAAAAAATGTTTATTCATTGATTGATTGATCCTGACATCTCTGATCCACTGATTTTTGAGCTGAAAGAGGCTTTAGAAGAAATTCTGTCTAACTTTTATTTTAGAGAAAAAACTGAGGGCTGAAGATATTAAGTAACTTCCCATCTAAGTCAGTAACCAAGCCAAAGCTTGAACGCAGGTCCCTGGACTCTAAGCACAGCCTTATTTCCATTAAACCATATTGTCTCCCACTCATCATAAAGGGTGTGAATGGGTCATGTGAGGCTGTGCATCTGAGAGGCTGAAGGGACTGCATTATGGAGCTACTTATAACCCAAGGAATATTAGTGGAAAATTGGAATTCCTTTGGGCTCTCCCAATCAAAACAGTCTGTAGAAAAAAAGCCTGGCCTTAAAGCGTAGGCAATAATATAAGCTAAGTAGCTCTGACTTCCCCAGCCTTCCTCTTTGGATTTGCACCAGTTCCTCTGTGCTTTCTCCCGCCCCTCAGATCAGGGGCAAAGCCACTGGGAAAGGTTGTCATCTTTTATACTTCCCACAAAAACCCCTCCTACTCTATTAGGTCCCTTCACATTCTCCTTTTGTGGAAGTCCCCGCCCGACAGCCAGAGCCACCATTAGCTTGAATGGTAACATATTAGCATAATGGTCAGGGCGGTGAGAGAGATTTTGCTCTTCAGGAGAAATTTGTAATATAATAGGTGAAGCCTAGGAAAGGATGCAGCCTGGACTAATAATAATTGAATCCCAGAGAGGTAGTCAAAACAGCTGGAGAAGCAGCCACATGTGTTAAATGAAGAATTGGGCAAATCATCTTGACACAGAAAAACTGCATGTATACCATGGCAGAAATTATACTTTTATAGTTATTTTTACACCTAAACATTACTCTTTGAGTGCCGTCATATTTTATGAAAACTTTTATTAACATTTCAAAATGACCTTACCCCTCATTGTGTTTCTATCAGTCCCAGGAGCCATAACCTATTTAAAATATTTTTATCTTTACAAACACAATAAAGTAAGCTGTCTCCAACATAGATTTGTAGATCTCATTAGAGATACTTTTTAAAAAGGTACAGTATCTCTGGGGAAGATAATGGCAGGTTGTAATCTTTGCTTGCAAAGTTTCAAACATGAACAGTTTGTGAAAATGGATTGTTTAATCCTTCTGGCATTGTTTTAGTGAATCCAGGCTTTTTAATTGTTCTGGCTGCCTGTGACAGGCTGTTACGAGAACCCTGCCTCAACTAGACAGTTCAGGGCCACTTTAAGTGAACTGATGTTGGAGACTGTTGGACAATAATAGTCCAGATGTGGAAGGGGGAGGAGAGAAAATAAATCCCACTCTTTCTGGTCACATGGAAAACCTCAAGCAAAGATCTATAAGAAAAAATAGCTTATTTCTTTTTTCTTAGTGAAAGTCAACAGTCCTCTAGCTTGTAAATGAGGCATTCTCCCTGGGGGTGGTTGGCAGTATTGGTAGCCCAGGGATAGGGACAATTTTTCAAAAGTGTGGCTTCCAGTGGGCCAGTGTCCTAAAGGCAGTCCTTTCAAATGGCCTTTTTATACAGTGAGATAATGGGCAGTTTGTGCATTGCTAAATCAGGCCTATTTTGTTAGGAATGTTACTTTCAGGGGCATTTACAATTTGTCAGAAGAAATGCAGAACATCTCTCCGGGAGTCTGTTTAAGAGGACATCATTTCTCGATAAGCTCTTGCTTAGGTCAACTGCAGCCTGGCTCTTACACCATTCCCCTGTTGCTTCTGCCACACGGGAACGCTCTAATTTATTAGGATTACACAAGTCATGTCCTCCGCCTGACTGAATGCACAATGTGGAAATTTCCTCTTCTTTTTTTTTCTTCCTTCTAAAATCTTTTCTCCTCCCCTTCATTAAGAGGCAAAAGGCAGAGAGGGTCACTTGAAAAACACTCTCAGAGTCTTAGGAAAAGGAACATTTCAATAGATAGGTTGGCCTCCCTGGGTGGGGGAACATGCTGACTTTGTAGCATAGCCGGTCCAATGGCTGCTTGGCATGGCAAGGGGGAGAGGTTAAGAGGTGATGGCACTGAAGGGCTGGTGCACTGTCGAGGTCTGAATCTTGTTATTGTTCTCCATGTTATTACTTAACGGCAATATGCCAATAAGATGTGTAGTTGGAGCTACAGGATTATGAGCTCTGCAGAGATGAGACAAGAAATATCAGTTGTCTAATAAAACTAACTTAAGCAGTGTCTGAGGGGACAGAAAAGCCATAGCGAGTTCCCAGTTTGGGATGCCACAAACTGCCTTGTCACCTTGTTAATTACATTTCCATTTTGAGCCACCTTTCTTCTCATAAAGCTTCTTGTAAAGCTCGGCAAAACATCACCCTCTTATTCAAATCTATTTTCAAAGCTTTGTTTCCTTGCAATTGGGGTGCTTTTTTTCTGGTGGTGTTGAGGATGACTTCTCTCTGTCACTGAGGTGGTGGCCTCCCTGACGAAGTTTTGGATGGGCCTAGCATACTGCGGCATTTTTAATGAAGGCGAGTTCTGCAAAAGATGTTACAGATAAAGGGGGAGAACCAAAAAAAGGGTCTGAAGAGTGAGCAGGCTACATTTTCAGCAGTCCAGAATAAGCTATGACGTGGCAAACATTTTGAGTAAGCTGAATTTATCCATATTTTCAATTTAACTCACCAACACTTGCTGAATACCTTCTGGTAGCTGGGTCTTCTAGTAGGGATCGAGAAGGAAAGAGAGATCAAGGAAGACACAATCCCTTTCATAATATCAAGAGTTGAAATGCATATAATGCTTTATGCTAAAGAATAAAGCTATGATTATCAAGTAAGCTCTGGGTTCAGAATCAGAGGACTGCGTTCACATCCCAATTTTGATACCTGTGTGCCTTTGGGCAAGTCCCTTCATCCTCTGGGCCTCAGTTTCCTCATTTGTCATATGAAAGGATTGAATTTGATGATGCTTCCAGGGTTGAAATTTAACATTCCATGAGGCTGCCAGAGCATCTAATAGCTTCATTTTACAGATAAGGAAACTGAGTCTTAGGAATAGAAAGCACCTTGCCCAAGGCAACACAACACAGAGTGCTCTTTCCATTTTCTTACAGTGGAGACTGATAAGCCAAAGGCAAAACAGGGGAAAAGAAAGGAAAGGAAAGAAAGAAGAAAGGAAAAAAAAATTAATTAGGTGCCTCCTATGTGTCAGACATTGTACTAAGGTTTGGCAAATATTATCTTATTTGATCCTTATAATAACACTGTGAGAGGGGTGCCATTATTAGTATTATTTCCTTTTTACAGTTGAGGAAACTGAGGCAGACAGAGGCTGAATGACTTGCCCAGGGTCACACAGCTAGTTGTTGGGCCTGACTCCAGGCCCAACATGTCATCTATTGTGCCACCTAGGGCCTGGACCTGTGATTTTATTGATATAGGAAACTCCCACTAGGAGAAACTCCATTTACTAATTTAAGTCAGCAACTTGTCTTCTAATTATAGTTGTCTTGAGTACTGAGAGGTTAATTGATTTCCAAGGGTCACAATAGCCAGTACGTATCAGAGGTAGGATTGGAACCCAGGTTTTTGGATTGAGGGCAGCTCTCTTTCCATTATGTTATATTGCTTTTAATTATGACTTCAGTATTTTCATGGATCTGTGACTTCAACAATGTGAATATTACCGCCAAAAGTACAAAATGCAGCCATTCATTCCTGCTTGTCCTGTGTTATATTTGTTCTCTTTCTTCCTAAATCCTCAGGAGAGAACTTCTCGTAATGTGTTTAAAATCATCTTTCTTTCTTTCTTTCTTTCTTTCTTTCTTTCTTTCTTTCTTTCTTTCTTTCTTTCTTTCTTTCTTTCTTTCTTCTTTCTCCTCCCCCTTTTTCTTCTGCTCCTTTTTCTCATTCTTTTTCTCCTCCTCTTTCTCCTCTTTCTTCTTCTTTTGAAATTCTCTGGGTTGCAATGTAGTTCTAAAGTTGACTGTCTATTTTCCCAAGCACTCATTAAATGACCAGCCTACTTTCTTTTTCCACTCATATTTTGTCCTGGATGATACCTTCTACTTGACTTCTCTGGTCAAGTAAATGATTATTGGTAATAAATACTACAGCATAGTTATGTTCACAATGTAGCTCTCCTTGGTTCTTGGTGTCATGGAGAATGTTGATTCTTTGGAGATTGTGGTATTCAAGGATCAGCAGCCATAGAACATCACCATTGTCATAGAGCAATGGTTCTCAACCTGTGGGTCGCAACCCCTTTGGGGGTCAAATGACCCTTTCACAGGGATCACAGGGGTTGCCTAAGACCATCGGAAAATACACATTCCCAATGGTCTTAGGAACCAAGATACTGCTCCTCTATCCATCTCCAGGCAGGTCCGCCCACATGCAGATATGCCCACATACAAGTATTGAAGGGTCACAGCATTAGGAAAGTTGTCATAAAGTATGTCCTGTGTAGAGTTCAAATGTCAGGGAGATGCTTGTTGGTAATTGGGTCCTCCAGTTGCTCCTGTTTATGGATGGCATTATTTTGATTCATTGAATTCCAAAATACTACAGGACTTCATCAATAAGATCTACAACCTCTCAAAAGAGTTTGCCCTAATGTTGTACACAGGAAAAGCAAAATGGGCAAAGAATAGCTATTTCCCAATCTATGTCATTTAGTTGGAAGGATATAGGATAGAGTGAAGGATAGAGGAAGTCCATTAGTACATATGTTTTGGACAAGCACTGCAGATGAGCAGTGAATTGGGCCCAGAATAGAGTAGGGGGAAGAGAGTAGGCCAGATTTTATTGGGAAATTGTGCAGTTTTTTTCTTTTTTCTTTTTTTTGGACTTCCCATCTCTCTCAAACTGGATGTTCCAGGGCTACTTACAGGCCCAGTCTCACTACTTATCATCATGAGCTTTGACCTTCCCCATTTCTGATCTTGACGAGTTCATCCTTACTTAGGCAACCTGGTGGCTATTCCACTCCTCTAGAGTTCCTCATATTGAGCTGAACTTGGTATGGATATTCAACCTGCATAGCCCACAACAGCTCAAGACATTTGCCAGCCTCAGCATTTGCCAGTCTTTCTGGTATCTGGGACTACAGGTGTCTGCTACCATGTCTCCCTTGATGTAGCACTTTTAAACATTCCAAACTACTCCCAACTCAAAACTCCATCTTAAGAAACAAACACTAGTAATCATGATACAAAGTAGAATGTGTCACAAGACAGATATTATGAGAGCTATAATAATAGTAATTCATCAATGTTATTGTTATTTTTATTTATGAGAGTCAGAGAAGATCTCCCTTCTGATTGGGAGAATCAGGAAAACTCATGAAAGAAACAGAATTTTGGAATCTATCAGGATAGACAGGCAGGATTTGAGCAGGCAGAGAAGAGGAAATTTCAGCTACAGAGAACAGTATGAACAAATGCACAAAGGAGGAAAATTTCAGGGCATGATGAGGAACTCACAAGTAGCTCAGTTTTGATTGGACAATAGGTTGTATGAGAGAAAATCAAGCAAAAAACCCTAGAAAAGTATATAATGAGCAGATTGTATATGGCCTTGAATAGTAACATGAGGGATCTGGACCTCATTCAGTAGGATCTTGGGAGCTTTCAAGGGTTTTTGAGCAGGAGGAGGGAGAATGAGATCAGATTTTTTCCCCATGCCCTTTAGTGACACAGGTATAGTGGAAAGAGCCTTGGGTTTGGAGTCAGAGGACCTGGGTTTAGATCCTGGTTCTGCATATATTATTACCCTATGACCTTGGGTCCATCACTTTAATGTGAAGATATTGGTCTATACCAGTGGTTCTCAACCTTCCTAGTGCCTCGACCCTTTAATATAGTTCCTCCTGTTGTGGTGACCCCCAACCATAAAATTATTTTCGTTGCCACTTCATAACTGTAATTTTGCTACTGTTATGAATCGTAATGTAAATATCTGATATGCAGGATGTATTTTCATTGTTACAAATTGAACATTGTTACAAATTCTCAACCCACAGGTTGAGAACCACTGGTGTATAAGATCCCTAATGTCCGTTCTAGTTGTAAATGTTGATTCTGTCTCTGGTATTTCTTAAAAACTAAAATCATCAAGCATGAAGTAAACGTCTACCATGTGCTAGATCTTAGGGATTCAAAGACCAAAACAAAACATCCCCTGCCCTTAAGATGCTTCCATTCTAGGGGTAAACAACATGAAAACAGAAACAAATGCAACAATATAGAAAATAATGCAAAGTTACTGAGGAGTGGAGGGCAAGGCTTACCACTGAAGAACAAAGAAGAAAAGACTTCATTTATGTGGGAGGGGGAACCTGAGCTGAACTTTGGAGGTATCTCAAGATTTCAAGGAGTAGAAGGGAGAAGGGAGAGCATTCCAGATGTGGGATACACTGACCTGGTGTACAGACAAAGGCACAGAAATGAAAACAGAATATCAAGAAGGTCAATTTGGCTGAAATACAAAGCACATGAGGGGGACTAATGTGAAATCAGTTTAACAAACAAACAGAAGCATGTACATTTTATCCTAGAGGCAGAAAGGTGTTCCTAAAGCTTCCTGAGGAGGGGACGATTGTTTTGGCAATTGCTTAGGGAAAAAGTTTACTGTGGGGACAGATCAGAGGCAGCGTGACCAAATTCGGAAGCTCGTGAATAGTCTGGGCAAAAGTAATGAAAGATTTAAATTAGAGTGGTGGTGATGTGAGTGGAAAGAAGGAGACAGATGCAAGAGAGGCTAGAATTGACAATTCACATTAACTAATTGGATATTATTATGAGGGGGGCAGGAGAAGAATCAAAGATGCAGCAGAGGTTGCAAAACTGGGTAAATGGAAGGACGATGGTGCCCTGGACAGGAATATCTGTCCATGCCAACTGACAAAGGGCAAGAGACATTCTATCTCCTGACTCCAGGCATTTTCATTGGCTGTCTGTTCCCCATGCCCCTCTCTTCTTTTCTCCACCTGTTGGCTTCCCTAGCTTCCTGTAAATCCCAACTAAAATCCCCCTCCATATCCCTGATCTCCCTTAGTTCTAGTGCCTTTCTTATTTTGATTATCTCCAATTTATCCTAAATATGACTTGTTTGTGCCTAGTCGTTAGCATATTGTCTCCCCAATTGGACTGTAAGCTCCTTGAGGAGAGTCCCAGGCACTTAGCACTGTGCCTAGCATACAGTAGGGGCTTAATAAATGTTTTTGGATGACTGCTTGACTGATGCCCCTGGCTGGAATAGAAAATTTAGGAGGAAGGGTCAGTTTTAGAGGTAGGATAATGAATTCTATTTTGAACATGTTGAATTTAACATGTTTGTGCCACAGCCAAGTGGAAATGTCCACTGGACAGTTGATGTTGTGGGTCTGTAGCTCAAAAGAGATAATTTTGGAGTGGATGGGGAGTGGGTGAGAGACAAGATTACACCTGTGATTTATTATTAAAGGGAATATCTGGTGAGAAAATTATTTCTATGAATGAAGTTTGGCAGCTGCTTAGCAACTTAGAGCCCTAGAAAGTTTGGCTGCGGAGCAGAGATTTAGTTTACTTGGGGTTCACACACAATCAATATTGTGTGTCAGAGGCAACACTGCATTTGGGTCTTCCTGACTCTTAGGCAGGTTTGTTCTCTCCTGAATCCCACTGCATTATTCCAAGACTGATTCCAAGGAGTCATCTATATAGAGCTGACAATGAAAGCCCTGAAAGCTTATGAGATCCCTATTATAAGGAGAAGAACTGGGCTTCCTCAACCTTTTTGTGTCATGGACCACTTTGGCAGTTGGGGAAACCTATGGATGGACTCCTTATGAGAATAATTTTTAATGTACAAAATAAAATATATAATATTACAGAAGACATAAATTATACTTAAATAGTTATCAAAATACTTTTTAAAATTTACATATGGGGGCAGCTAGGTGGCAGAGTGAATAGAGCACCAGCCCTGGAGTCAGGAGGACCTGAGTTCAAATCTGGCCTCAGACGCTTAATACTTACTAGCCCACTAGCCATGTGACCTTGGGCAAGTCACTTAACCCCAATTGCCCTGCCCTCCAAAAAGAACAAAAAAAAACATTTCCATATGATATTTTTAGAACCGATTCCTGGTAAAGTGAGAAAAGAGGGCCCTGCACAAAACTTTGGGAAATACTACTCAAAGGGGCAAGGGCATGGAAGATGAGCAAGCAAAGGACACTGATGAGTGGTCACGTGGGTAGGAGGAGAACCAAGAGAGAAAAATGTCCAGGAATACTTAGAGAGGAGAGAGGGTCTCAGTGATTTTCCATGTCAGATGCTATAGAGTAGTCCATAAAGGGAAGGAGAAAGAAAAGACTTTTTTTTTGGATTTAGCATTTAAGAGATTCCTCTTAACCCTGGAGAGAACAACTTCCATTTAGGATCGGTTTTTTTTCCTACTTTTACTATTCCCTAAGTACTGGTTTCAACCATCCTTTTTATATCTGAGCCTTAATCCCCTTATTTGCAAAATAGGAACACTGTACTTCTATATGGAGTCTATAGCAGTGTACAGAATAAATCCACAATCAATGTATAAGGTTGTAGAAGGGTGAGTCTATGTTTGGGATTTTGTTTGCATCTTCCACTAGAATGAGTGGACATTCCCACTGGAAGTCATGAAAAAGACCATAGACCTGAGTAGGGGAAATTCCTAAACCCCAGCCTAAGTAGAAATGATATGATTTCCTGGTCAGTAGCAACTTCCCGGAAGGTTTAGAGACTCAGTCTCTAGATAGAGGATGGGGGATTTCCTAGTCTGTGTCAACTTTTGGAAGTTAATTTTTCCTCTAGAAAGAGGCTAAACACTTTGGGAAATTGGGCTTACCAAAATGTGTGTGTATGTGGAGGTCAGCTCTACCAGTACCAAGAGTGAATTTCCTGTCTAAGGAGAGTTGAACCCACAGACATAGCTAAGGAAATTTAGGCTTCTAGAATTGTGGTATGTTTAAATTCTTAACCTCCAAGTTCAAATGTCCTGAATATCTAAAGCAGGTGTGTACTGGGGCCTGCTTGAACAAGCTTGCAAGAACCAATTGTTAAATTTCTACCATGAGTGTTGTTTACACATCAGAAATCAGCAAATGCTATATAAGTCAATTGCACTTGATTTATTGTTTTGGTGATTGTCTAGATGTAAGAAAGTGAGAAAGAGAAAATGCTAATAAAGCAGACTAAACTTAAAAGTGTCATGTATAATGTTTTTGGAGAGCCAGTTATTAAATGTTCACCAGCTATTCAGCTACTCTTCATTTATTAAACCATCTACTTTCCAAAAAGAAAATTTTTGAGCAGAGTTATAGCTATGATATAGTCTGGAAAGTTTTCCTCTTTCTTCCTATATGGCTTTTAATAAAATTATGCATCTTTTAATCCTTTCACTTCAATTTCATCATTTGGACAGTTGGGAAAGTTCTCCATGGCTGCATGAAAAGACTAGGAGGATGTGAAGTTTGGCATTGCAGGTGTAGCTTCCAACTGAGCAACCTTGAGTAGGACGGTCCTATTGAAGGACTATTTAATGTGAAGGAGAAAGGGAAAGGAATGCACATTTATACCACCTACTATGTGCCAGGCAAACTAAATAATTTTTGCAAATATTTTCTTGTTTGATCCTCACAACTACCCTGTGAGGTAAGTACTATCATGATTCCCATTTTACAGTTATGGAAACTTAGACAAATGGAGGTGAAGTGACCTGCCAAAGGTCTCATGGCTAGTAAGTATCTGAGGCCAGATTTGGATTCAGATGTTCCTAACTCCAGGCAAGGTACTCTATTCGCTGTGCCATCAGTCACCTTACTGTACCCAGAGTCAGAAAGGACCTAGGTCTAAATCTCAGTTTTCACCCTTATTAGTTCTACCACCTTGAGTATCTCTTTGCCCTTCAGTTTCCTCACCTGTAGAACTGGGATGATATTACTTGTACTACCTACCTCAGAGGTCACTTAATGAGGAAAGTACTTTGAAAGCTCTAAGAAGTACTATTCGAACAGAAACTATTATTATTTTCACTTCTAATGGGCATTTGCTAAATTTTATATGTATGAATGTATGTATGTATGTATGTATGTATGTATGTATGTATGGGTGGATGCATGGATGGATGAATCAGTATGTGAATGAATAGATGGATGCTGTACCAGAGGCTGCTTCTCAACTTACACAGATCAGAGAGAAAAACAACTAATAGAAGTAAGACATGTGAAGCTTGAGGATAGCCTTGGAGGTGGTATTTTATTGTTTGTGAAAGTATTTTCCCTTAACACCCTGATCCATCGCTCTTTTAGATCAAGAAAAACATCTTCCTTTTCCTAACAGACTCCATCCTGAATGAAGAGAGATTGAGTTTAGAGCTCTCCCTAGGAGAGTTTGAGACTGCAGACTTTGGCTCTCCTGACCTTGGCAGAGATGTAAGACATCAGGGTCCAACTTTTTACAGACACTGGGTTTGGCTATCTCAAGGACACACATTTCTAATAGGGGAGGCTTCCTGACAGATTGTTTGGTTCTATGTCTGGCCTGAACGATTGTTTCTTCATCCCTAAATTCTGCTTCTAGCAGAGACTGAAGCCTAAAGTTGTCTGTCTGGATGGTTTTACTGGTCCATTTGTTCATTCATTTTAACGTTTACTTTGTACTTACACTTGATATTAACTCATATATTTAATTGAACATTTATCAAACATATAGTCGAACCTACTATGACCATTCATTCATTTGCTTTTCAATTCAACAAATAATGAATATGTACTTTGTGTATGTTTGTGCAATATTCAAGTAAAATGCTAAATGTGGAAGATGACACCCTTTATGTCTGCCCAAAATACTATAAATTCAGGTTGGTACTACTTTCATCAGGTAGGGGGTCAGTCAAGAACTTTGAGTTTATGTTACTGCTTTTTCCACATAGTCTTTCAGTCTTGGGCAGACAGCATGGATTTGAACATGAACTAAGCCTCAGCCTTGTTAGAAAATTTTGTTCTGACAAAGCAGGAAGTTGGGTACAATTTCTAGCTTAAGGACT
This sequence comes from Pseudochirops corinnae, assembly GCA_028646515.1. Lineage (NCBI taxonomy): Eukaryota > Metazoa > Chordata > Mammalia > Diprotodontia > Pseudocheiridae > Pseudochirops > Pseudochirops corinnae. The sequence goes on along the minus strand of CM053585.1, from coordinate 235,020,038 downwards.
TTAGGAAGAAAATGCTCAATTATCCCCTTATGTTGAATAATATGTTGTAGGGATATGAACCATGGAATACCACACACTACGAAGAATTAAAATTCAATATCATTTGGGGGATGGAGGGGCACTACGATGGCTAGCAGGCTACAACACTTAATAAATGAGTTCAAAGTGTAGCAAAGAAATGTCTTGTGGAAAAAGAAGGTAGGTTGGTCATTTGGTGAAAGTGATGGACGATTGGTAGGTGTTCTGTGTGCTCTATTGTTATCCTGGGAATGTGAAGAGATAATGAGACAGGCAGCCCCCAGCACTTTGTGGGGCTCTCCTGTGATGAAACTATGGGAAGATATAGGTGAGGATTATACTTATGGGTAGCAATGGATGAACTGTGATCTGCATTGTCAGAGAGCACATTGACCTTGATGGAAACCCAGATGCAGTTGAACATTTAAGTTGAACACCACCTTTTCCCAGAACAAAATTAGGGCTGACAATCTTGATTCTTTGCCCAAATCACTTAGTTGGGGTCCAGTGCTGTCTTCCTCCCAAGTCCTACACTCTTACTCATTTGCTAAGGGCTCTGTATCAGGATCTGAAATTTCTGTGCTATTCATAGGTATAGGGAGTCAGGGTTATCAGGGATGGGGAGTGCAAGAGAGCAAGGTCAAGCCTGCAACACCCATCTGCCCAAAGCCTGCACATACTAGTGGAAATGCTGATAAGACAAGAAGAAAAGAAGGGATTTGGAAAGAGAATGAGACATCATTTACATCATGGAGGCCAAGGAGCACCTTCCCAGGATGAGAACTGACAGAACTTCACAGCATGCCCTGGTGAGGGATGAGAATCCAAGGGAAGCCACAGAATGCATGACACAAGCTTTCATTGATCACCACACGCATGATGTTTTCATGATAGCACTGTCTAGGAAGTCATTAATACTGGTGAGAAGAGAATGCAGTATTTGACAATAGTTGTTTTGTGTTTTTTTTTTAAGATGGCTGCATTAAAAATACATCTGAAATTCAGGACACAAAGGATCCAAATGGTGTTATTAAATTTCTTGTAGAAGAAGGTCTCTGAGGATAATTGGCTCTGCTCTTTGCAGAAAAGTTGAAGAATTTCACTTGTTGCATGGAGGCAACACTCTGGATTCTTCTCATTCTTTTGTCCCTGCTGTCTGTCTGTCTGTCTCTCTTCCTTTCTCTTTCCCTCTCTCTTTCCTTTTTGTATCTTCCCACTTCCCCGGGTCTGCTAAGGAGACGAGCATTATTAAGTTGCAAATATGCTGACGCCAAAAATAGAAGATGGAGCCTTATAAACATTTTGCATATTTTGGTTGAATTTGTTGAAAATAGTACAAAATATGCTCACAGTTGGCATCTAGAATGCAAATATTAGGAATCCAGGCCCTTGATGCATTATGGTTCTTAACAGTGAGGGATGGTGTATTCCAGTAGCTCTCATGTGAATTCTTCATTTGGTAGAGTGACAATAATATCAGTGACTTGCTTGTATGGTGCATGAGGAAGGTACATGCGGCCACGTGACAACCATTCCATTGGAGGAGAACTTAGTGTGCAGCCGGAAAACAACAACATGAAATTCCAGCATCATCAATGCTACTGGTTTTTAAAATGTATTTTCTTTTCTCTACTCCCCCTTCCCCATAAAAAAAAAAAAAAAAGAAGTTGGGAGATCAAAGCTCACAGAGGGGCTTTTGGATCTAAAGCCATGTCCTTTCATGTTCCTGTACAGGAAGGTTAAGTGTTGAGCTTTTAAGTGAGGAAATAGGCAGTTTGTGTGAGAGGCCTGATAGAACTCTCTACCTACCCAAAGCTTAAATGTGCCTGACTGGTTTTTATGGCAGACAGTAAATTAGTCTTCCCTTTCCCACTGACAGGTGAGAAGCAGCTCTCCCATGAACAGTGGCTATCACCATACATCTGGCACCTCACAGGTGAAGCTTTCCTATTCAGAATGATGACTGAAAAAGAAAAACAAGATGTCTTTCCCGGTTATAAATTTAACTCTTCTATGATTAGTCTGGGCCCAATTAGGACACCCCTGGGGTTCAGTCTATGGCTGAAGCACAGGTTGAAAGCCTGATTAGCTCAGGTCTCTTGATACTTGTTCTTGGTAGTAAATGCTGGCACATAGAGTATTGATTTTCATTTAGATATCTTAATGTTTCCAGACAATCTCGGCAGATGTGGGCTGAACTCAGATCCGCGCGAGCACGGAGCATGGGTGGGGAGGGCTATAATCTGTGAGCATTTTTCTTGCTTTTTTGTTTCATTTTTCCTAAACTTAACTGATTTGGAATCAGGAGATATAAATGAAAAATGCAGAGTTGCCCTATCAATCATGGCATGCGCAAACATTGCCACTGCCCTTTTCTAACATCCTATTACCACCGGGTAGTTGGCTAGTCAAACAGGAATAAAAATTACATGGCAAACATCATAAGTTAGGCTTGATTTGTTGAGCAAGAGGCCTGACAATTCGGTAAGAGTTATATACCTCGGCTTCGCTGAAAATCAGCCTTGTTATGGCTCTGGTACGTCTATAAAGATTGTTCATTTCATATAAAACAGCTACCTGCACTGAAAGGCCTGAGAGGAAGAATGATGCTGGTTATAAATATAGAGGAAAATCTATTTGTCTGCCCCTTCATGCTGTTAGCAAGTCACACAGTGCAGCCCTTCTGCTATTCCTAGGCAGCAGGGGGAGTTTTCCACGGCCACCTTTGGCTATCATCGGCTGGCCTGGATCGTAGCACATCATCCCTCTTTGTCATATGAGATAAAGCAGTGAAGTGTGACCACTGGCACTGCATTGCACTCTGCCCACCAGGAGGACGGTAATGATAATGAAAAACTAGACTGAGCTGCGTCGAAGCCCGATGCGAGGGGAAGGCTGTCTGTCGGCCGGCTGGGAGAACCGTTAATGTCAGAAAAGATAAATAGAAATTATTAGAATTGGTTTGGGAGGGATTTTTATAGGGCAGGGTTGTATTCCTTTAAAGATACATTATCGGACTGTTAAATCTGATTTCAAGCTGCTGGGTAATTAAAATGATTAACATTCTTTACTCATGGAGTTCGATTCATTAAAGTTTTAAACGCCCTTTATGTTCAAAATCGAGGAACAGCACATTCATGTTGACTTATGCCACTAATCACTCAATTGGGCCTTGCGTTCTGTTTGTTGGAAGTCTTAAAACCATCCATGTTCCTTCCCAAACTATGGGAGCACATCACCTAGAAAGCTCTGACTGTACTTGCAACAAATACAATTTCAGAGAACATTTACTAAGTGCCTACTATGTCCATGGTGTGCTTACACATGTCTTTTTTCAAACAAGGAGAGGAAGAGGGGAGTTTTTTTAAAAAGAAGCTCCTAAGAGTTCCCCTTCAAGTTGGCTTCCTCACTTTGGAAATATCTATGCTTCCCAGATGCCGAATGCACTGTTTCTTCTCCTTTTGAGAATCAGGGAACTGGAGTAGGAGCTTGTCATGCTCAGGGTTAAAAGATACATTTGAGATCATTTAATCCCATTCCATCTTTCTATATATAAGGAAACTGAGACCCAGAGAAGGTTAAGAACTCTGCCAAAGTCATATAATTAATATGTGACATAGCTGAAACTTAAACTCAGGCCTCTTGGTTCCAATTAGAGTACTCTTTCTATCGTACATTACTGCATCCTTCTATTTTTTTTCTTTTAAGTTTTAATGTATAGCAAGTTTTATTTATACTCTTGGTTTTTTACATCATAGTCATGTCTGTATATCTCCCTCCCCACAATGAGCTTAAACAAAGGAAAACATATGCAGCTCATAGTAAAGGCCCCATCCTCACCTCCCTAGGCTCCGACCTCAGATGGACCTTGTACAATTATGGGAATGGTGCTCAAAACTTGTTCTTTCTTTGGTTCATTTTTATTCCATTCCAGATTTACTCTGGGAAATTTTGGAATGTAGTTTGTATCTACATCTCCACCGACATGGGCAAATAGATTCCCTATATTTAGCACTGTATTGGGTGCTTAATAAATGCTTATTGAGCTATTGATTTCCAAGATTCTCTATAAGTATTCATGGTAACAGTGGGACTGGGTACAGAACAACCTTTGTTTTATCCCACAAAAACTGAAGAAGACACAAAAAGTTCATAGAAATTGTCCATAAACAAATGCAGAAATTGTAAAAAGGGAGTTTTAATAGCCCATAAAGAATGGATACTCCAATGAGTCTCTCTTTTCCTCAAGGTCCTATTGAGTCACATTCCTCTACTCCTCTGTAGACTCTTGGTGCTACATTGTGGTTTCACAATTAAGGTCTCTTCAACTCTAAGTCTGTTATCCTGTGAACATTCCCTTTGGACCCAAATCATTCAAACAAGTTGTTGTAATAACTAAGGACAAAGCTCAAGTACTTTGTGCCTCCTTATCATGGCCTTTATTCCTTACATCTGTTCTGTCAAGAATCAGGAGCCAGGTGCATGATCCTGTTACCTCTGGAAGGTTCATTGCTCAAAAGTTTTTCCTTTTCTGGAGAGAAGTTTGGATCTCTTAACTCTTGAACTTAGGCATAGTATCAAAGCAATCTCTTGTAAGTTGAGTCAGGTGTCACCCAAGAAATCTTCTTTGCATAGAAAGCTGTGCTCTGGGATCATTCCAGCTAGGAAATTCATTATTTGGCTAGAAGGAAAGATGACAGAACTCCAAAATTGAGGTTACTCTTGAGATTAACCACAAGGATGCTCCTGGCCAGGAAATCCCCTCCTAGGTCTAGAAGTCCAGATTCTAAGGTCACATGGGTTAAGATATGATCTCTGTTATAAATAGGAAAAGTGGTTCAAGAATAACATAATCCATGAACTTCTTTCTCAAACCATGTGAGTAAGCCCATGTGTAACTCTGCCATATGTCTCTCCAAAGTACTGTTAATGGTTGCTGGTGGTTATAGTCCTAATTGTTTCTCTTCAGAAGAAGGGTAGAATGGAAAATGCTGAAAAAGGATTTAGAGTTCTCAATGGAGATTCCTTTTTAAGTCCAGTATACAGGAAGTGACTCCTTCCAGTGGAATCTGAACACCCAATAATCCATATAATAATGTTACAGCTTCAAAATGAATTCACCTCATCATTGAATCCTCTTCCTCCAGAGGAACCAAGGGTCAGAACCAAAATAACCAGTTCTTTGAGTAGCCTCTACTCTTAACATTTAATGCGAAGTGTCTTTTATTTTCTCAACAAGGAGCTAAGGGTCATGTTCATTGAATTTATAAAGAGATGTTATCAAGTCTCAAAATAAAGGCTTACTCTCTTACAAGATCATAAAATCCAAATAAAAGCTCACCTCCTAGTAAGCTCATCAAGTTGATTGGGAGAACTTCTTCAATCATTCTGTTATACAATCAATAAAAACCACCTGACAGTAAACAACTGAGCATTTTGTGAAGCATTTTGTATATCTAGTCCCACACCTTTCAATCAAAATAAAGAAAATATTCCTTCACTGGAACTAAGATTTGTTACTACAATTAATTACTCAGGGTTCAGCTTTATTTTGTTGTTCTTTTATCAATTAATTGATTGAAATGTTGTCAATGCTGTTCTCTTGGTTCTAGTTACTTCACTCTGCATCAATTCACTCAAGTTTTCTTATGTTTCCTTGAATTCTTTATATTCATCATTTCTTACAGTACAATAATTTTCGTTGGCACCCATATACCACAATTTATGCAGTCATTCCCCATCAATGGACAGCTATTTCATTTCCAGCTTTTTGCTGACACAGAGTGCTGCTATGAATATTTTGACATATATGGGGATGTATATTTTGGTGTATATAGGGAAATCTTCTCAAGAGATATACTAGATAAAGGAATCTCTGGGTAAATATGAGCAATTTAGTGCTTTGTTTCTTTGTTCTTTGTGCGTTCAACCCTCTTTTGTCCATTTCAGATAATAGTGAGGTTCATTTGATACTTATTCCTTCTACACCTTCTTCCATGTTTGTATACTTGTCTTTTTATGTGCCCCAAATATGATAGGTGTTTAAGTTTCAACTCTTCTTTCTCCTTTTTATGTTAGCATATTCATTTTATCCTCTCTTCTCTTCCCCTTCTTCAAATCCTCAAAACTAAACCAATCCATCCCAAGATCTCTGTTTTTCTTATTTTATTGCCTTTAGTAACCTTTGAGTACACTGAAGATCAGAAAGAACACTTGTTTCTTCTACCTCTATTAGAATGTCTCCACTGCTTCATCACAGTTCATTCCAACTATTCAAATAAATTTAACTTCCTAGATTTCTATAGAATCTTGTATTTGTATTTCAAAGTTTCTCAGCTATGGTCTTCTCATCAGAAATACCTGAGAGTTCTCTATTCCATTAAAGATACATTTCTCCCTATCAAATTACACTCAGATATGGGTGGTAAGTTTTTTTTTGTTGCAAACCAATATTTTTTGCCTTTTCGAATATCTTATTTTAAAAGCTCATATTTATTGTAGAAATTGCCATATTTTGTATCATCCTTACTATAACAGTTCATATTTCTTTCTAGATGCTTGGGATATTTTTTCTTTGGTATGGGAGTTCTGAATTTTAGCTATCACATACTTGGGGACTTTTCCTTTTTGAGATTTTTCAGGAGGTGATCAGTGGATTCTTTCTAGCTTTGCTTTGCCCTCTGATTTTGATGGATCTGAAAAGATTTCATTTATGATTTCTGGAAATATAATATATAGATTTCTTTTTAATCATAGTATTCAAGGAGTTCAATGACTCTTAAATAGTCTCTGTTCATTTTTCAAGTCAGATTTATGTTTTTGTTTTTGGAGGCAATCAGGGATAAGTGACTTGCCCAGAGTCATAGAGCTAGTAAGTGTGTGAGACCAGATTTCAACCCATGTTCTCCTGACTTCTGGGTCTATACTCTATCCATTGTACTATCTAGTTGTCCCTTCAGATGTGTTAGATATTAGATGTTTTATTAGTAGCTAGATGGCTCAGTGGATAGAATGCTAGGCCCAGAGTCAGGAAGATCTGAGTTCAAATATGACCCCAAACATTTACTAGCTATGTGACCTTGGGCAGATCACTTAATCTTTGTTTGCTTTAGTTCACTGGAGAAGGGCATGGCAAACCCACCACAGTATCTTTGCCAAGAAAACCCCTATGAACAATATGGTCTATATGGTCACAAAGAAACAGACATGGCTGAACAACAATTTTACATTTCTTTTATTTTTTCAAGATTTCATTCTAATATTTCTTGCTATCTTATGGAGTCATTGATTTCTGTTTGATCTATTCTAGTTTTCAGAGAGGTCATTTCTTAAGTAAAATTTACCACTTTCAAGTAAGGAGGAGCCAAGAGGGCAGAGTAGAGTCAGAAACTCAGAGAAATTTTCCCAATATTTCTTTCAAAACAACTTTAAAATAATGCATCAAATCAAATTCCAGAATGGCATAGTCAGCAAAAGTTTGGGATGAGACATTTTTCTAGCCCAAGACTACTTAGGAGGTTGGAAGGAGAGGTCTGTGATACTAGGGTATGGACTGGCCCACAGTATACATGGAGTAAACACTAGTGCTGGGCTTTGGAAGTAGTTGCAGCAGCAACAGCTTTGGGGGCTCTTAGTTTAGAGATGGTAAGAGGATTGGGCAAGAGGTCAGAAAGAGATTACTATGAACCTTAAGTCAACAAAGGGTGCAGGACTAAGTGCTATTTAGTAAATTCATTACCTATATGCATTTCTAGGTCACTATTCAAAGGCAGAGAGGAATGCTTGTTGTCAGTCACAAGGGACCAGGGACTGCAGTCATGACTCCAGGGCAGAGAGGAGCACTAACACTTGCACCTACAGGGGAGCAGGAGCCCTTCTAAGGTAAGGAACAGAGGGTAGACAAGAAGAGCAGAAATCACTCCTCTCCCCAGATCATACCACCCTGGAAGCACTGAAAACTTGCAGACCTTCCAGAACTAGTTCTAAAAAGAACAGCATGAAAAAGCCTGAAGCTTGGGATAGTGCCTACCCAACCCTAGGTGAACCTAGACCAACTTTAACATAAAGTTCAAAGTCAAGAAATAAGCTGGAAAAATGAGCATACAATAACAACAAAAAATCTGGCCATAAAAATCTACTATTATGATAGGGAAGATTAAGATACAAATTCAGAAGAAGAAAATAATGTGAAAATAGCTACAAGCAAAGCCTAAAAGAAAAGTAAAATTCAAATTGGATATAAGTCCAACAAGAACTACTGGAAAAGCTAAAGAAAAGAGATAAGTGTGGTAGAGTAAAAACTGATAAAAGAGGGGCAAAAAAAATGTGAAAAGAAAATCAACAACTTGGTAAAAAAAAAAGACACAAAAATACTGAAGAAAGTAGCACTTTAAAAAACATAACTGGACAAAAGGAGAAAGAGGTACAAAAGCTTGCTAAAGAAAATAATTCCTTAAAAATTAGTAATGGACAAATGGAAACTAATGACTCCATAAGAAACAATAAAATAAAATCAAAAGAATGAAAAAATAGAAGAGTATGAAATATCTCCTTAGAAAAACAAATGACCTGGAAAATAGATCAATGACGTATAATTTAAGAATTATTGGACTACCTGAAAGCTATGATAAAAAAAGGACCTAGACATCATCTTTCAAGAAATTATAAAGAAAAACTATGTTAGTACCTTAGAACCAGAGGGTAAAATAGAAATTGAAAAAAAAAAAAATCTACAGATCACCTCTGGCAAAAGACCTCACAATGAAAACTCCTGGGAATATCACAACCAAATTTCAGAGCTCCCAGATCAAGGAGAAAATCTTGCATGAAGCCAGAAAGAAACAACTCAAATACCATGGAGCCACAGTCAGAATTGCACAAGATTATCAGCTTTCACTTTAGAGGATTGGAGAGCTTGGAATATGTCTCCTGGAAGGCAAAGGACCAAGAATTAAAACCATACATAGTCTACCCAGCAAAACTGAGAATAATTCTTCAGGGGAAAAAACAGATATTTAATGAAATAGAGGACTTTCAGGCATTCCTGATGAAAACCTCAGAGCTGAATAGAAAATCTGATATTCAAACAGAAGATCCTAGAGAAGCATAAAAAAGTAAATAAGAAAGAGTAATGTTAAGGGACTTAATAAGGTTAAATTGATTATATTCCTATGGTATGGTAAAACAATGATGAAACATGTAACTTTTAAGAACTCTATCATTATTAGGGCAATTAGAAGGATTCTTCATAGACAGAAGGCACAGGAATGCATCTATTAGGATTAAGTAAAAATTTTGGAGCAGGTAAGAAAGAAGACTGCATTGGGAGAAGGATAAAAGGAGAGGAAGAATTGGGGAAATTATATCTCATAAAAGAAGCACACAATGAAGAGATTTTATATTGGAGGAGGAATTGGAGGCATGGTGGGTAACATTTGAACCTCATTCTCATTGGATTTGATTCAAAGAAAGAAGAATATATATGCACATACTCTGTTGAACACAGAAATTTATCTTACCCCATAATAAAGCAAGAAGGGAAGGGGATAAAGAAAGGGGAGAGAGTAAAAAAAGGAAAGTGGATCAATGGAGGAAATGCTCAGAAGCAAAACAGATTTTTTTAAGGAGGGGCAGGATAAAAAGAGACAGAGAAAGATAAACCTAACAAAATAGGTTGAAGGAAAACATGCAGTTAGTAATGATAACTGCAAATGTGAATGGGTTGAACTCATGTATGAAACATAAGTGAAGAGTAGAATAGATTAGAAACCAGAATCCAACAATATGTTGTTTGCAAAAAATACACTTGAAACAGAGAAACACACAAAGAGTTAACAAAGAGAAACACACAAAGGCACTAGAGCAGAATCTATTATGTTTCAGCTGAGATAAGGAAGGTAGTGGTAACTATCATAATCTCAGACAAAGCAAAAGCAAAAATAGACCTAATTAAGAGATGAGCATGGAAAATATGTTTTGCTAAAATGGCACCAAATATAATGAAGTGCTATCAATACTAACCATACATGTATCAAATGGTAGAGCATTCAAATTCTTAAAGGAAAAATTAAGTGTGTTATAGAAGGAAATGATAAAAGTGTGCTAGTGGGGAACCTTAACTTTCCCCTCTCAGAATTAGATAAATCTGACCATAAGATAAATAAGAAAAAAATTAAAGAAATTAACAAACTTTAGAAAAATAGATATGATAGACCTCTGGAGACAACTGAGTGGGAATAAAAGGGAGTATGCCCTTTTCTTCGAAGTAGATGTCAACTTCAAAAAAATTGACATTGCATTAGGTCATAAAAAAATCATGACGAGATGAAGAAAAAAAGAAATATTAAATGTTGACTTTTCAGATCATAATGCAATAAAAATTGCATTTAATAAATTATCTGGCAAGCAGAAAGTAAAAATTAATTGGAAAATAATAATCTAATCCTAAAGAATGAGTGGGTCAAAGAACAAATCATAGAAACAATTGATAATTTCATTAAAGATAATGACAGCAATGAGACAACGTACCAAAAAGTAGCCAAAGCAGTACTTAAAGGAAAATTTATATTTCTAAGTGCTTTTATCAATAAAAAGAAACATCAGATCAATGAATTGGGCATTATATTTAAAAAGAAAAACTAGGAAAAGAACAAATTAAAAATCCTCAATTAAGCTCCAAAGAGAAACACTAAAAATCAAAGGATAAACTGATGAAACTGAAAGTAAAAAACCCTTTGAAATTATAAAACCAGGAGCTAGTTTTAGAGGGCAAAAATAAAACAGATCAACCATTGCTTAATTTGGTTTTAAAAAAAGAAAGAAGAAAACCCAATCACTAGTATCAAAAATGAAAAGACTGGATGCACCACCAATGAAGATGAAATTAAAGAAATTATTAGAAACTATTTTGTCCAATTATGTGCCAATAAACATGTCAATCCAGGTGAAATGGATGAATATGCACAAAAATATAAGCTATCTAGAATAAGAGAAAAGAAAATAGAATATTGAAACAATCCTATAATATCAAAATAAACTGAATAAGTCACAAAGGAGCTCCCTAAGACAAAAATCCCCGGAACCAGATGATTTACAAATGACTTTTACCAAACATTTAAGGAATAATTAATCCCAATACTATATAAGCTACTGAAAAAAAAATAGGTAAAGAAGGAGTCCTACCAAATTCCTTCTATGATACAAATATGGTTTTGATAACTAAACCAGGGAGAGCAAAAACAGAGGAAGAAAGGTATAAACCAATTTCCTTAATGAATATCAATGCAAAAAATTTAAATAAAATACTTGCAAGGAGATTACAGCAATATATTATAAAGGTCATTCACTATGACCAGGTGGAGTTTATATATCAGGAACTCAGGGCTGGTGCAGTATTAGGAAAACTATCAATATAATTGGCCATATCAATTAACAAAAACTAAAAAAAAGCATGATTATCTCAATAGATGTAGAAAAAGCCTTTGACACTACAGCACCAATTCCTATTAAAAATACTAGAAAGCACAGGAATCAGTGGAACCTTCCTTAAAATGATAAATAGTATCTATTTAAAACTATCAGCAAACATTATCTGTAATGGGATAAACTGGACACCTTCCCAGTGAGATCAGGATTGAAGCAAGGATGCCCATTAATACAACTGTTATTCAATATCATACTAGAAATGCTAGCTGTGACAATAAGGCAGGAGAAAGGAATAAAAATAGTCAATG
>CM053585.1:234964335-235007788 GCA_028646515.1 Pseudochirops corinnae | reverse complement strand
ATCCTGCCCTACCGAAAAGTCAGAGGGGTGAGGGGGGAAGACATAGGAGAGAATAGACTGGGGGAGGGGGGATACACTGGGATGGCTGTTTTGGGGTAGTGTGTAGGGGAAAGATGGGGAGAAAATATGTAACTCAAAATCTTGTGCAAATGTATGATGCAAACTAAAATAAAATTTAAAAAAAAAAAGAAAAACCTGAAATGATAAAATTCGTTTTTTTTTCATTCCAATTGTATAATTGCTTTTAATTTTCATTCCTTTTAGCATGATATTCTTCTCTTCAAATTCCTGCCAAAGGTCAAGTTTCCCCACTACAATTTCAAATCCTTTATTTTCTTCTGTTGAAGCTTAGTTTTCATTTTTTTTTAAAGCACGCTATTGTTTCAGATGACCTGGAGTGTGAAGAAGTATCCTTGGAGACTCTTCATCTTCTCTTCTAGGACAGAACCTAGTTTACACTTGCAACATGGGCAACTGTCACTTGACTATGGCAGAAACACTAACATTTCATGCTTAGTTCGAGGTACTATGAAATTTACCCTATTTCTCATATGAATAGAAATATTTAGCTTCTTTAAAAAAAGGATCTGTACCTCACCCTACATGCCTCATCAAGACCATTAAAGCCCATTATCTACTCTTAACCACTTGACCTCCAAGTCCAGCTTCCTTTCCTAAGTCTCATCAACTCCAAAGCCATACTCAATATCCTCTTGCCCTTGAACCAACCTCCTTCCTATTTCATAAACTTTCCCCATCGATGCCATTTTTTTTTCCATTCACCTTTTCTTACTTTGCCTTGCCAACTGTTTTATCTTTTTCCTTCTCTTTATGTCCTTCTCAGGTCCCTCCTCAATCCTTTTGCTTCTTCTACTTCAACATTCCCTCAGAGCAAACAGAAGTAGAAACCAGACATAAAGATAGTTCTCCTTCAATTTTTCCTCAATTTTGCTGAAATGTTTCCAAAATTATCTTTCCCAAATTCACTCTCTGCCCTTCTTCAAAAGTCAAAACTCCTCCAAGTCACCTACACAATTTAATTTCTCTTATTCATCTTAAATCTTCTTTCTCATACAGGCTTTTCTCAGAGAATCTAGAAGTAGACTACCATATAATGGAAGAGTGGTTATAGGGAAGGAGGATTAGAATTGATCTTATTTTCAGGGGATACCACAAGAAAAATTGGATGAAAAAATATTGAAAAGCAGATTTCAGCTCCATCTTGGGGGAACCATTCTAATAATTAATTATACAAAAATGGAATAGGCTTCTCTTGAAGGTAGTTGGTTTCCTATCATAAAAGGTGTTTAAGCTGAGAGTGAGGTTGAAGCTCATGACCTCTGACATTCCTTCTATTTCTGAGATGTTGTGATTCTATAATCAAGACACCATATTAGACTGAATTGGTATACACAATTTGCTGTCACTGTGGGGGAGATAAGACTCATAAAACCAAAGAGTTAACAACACAAGGCAATGTGTGATAAGAGCCAATAGATACTATGGGAAGGAAGTGACAAAAGAGTTCAGATGATGACAAGGTCAACATGGGCTCAGAAAACCAATCACTTTTAAAATTCTCTATGGAGAGGGCAACTCATTTTGTAACTCATTACATGTGATAACAACCTTCACCTTCAGGAAACTGTTTCCTCTTTTTCGAACCTTAATAAACAGGGGAAACTCTAACATTCATACTCTGTGTCTGTATAACAATACATAAGAAAGGCAAGAAATCATTTCCCCCGTTATTGTCAGCAGCAGCAAAAGTTGTCTATTGAAGACAGAACTTTTGAAATTTAACTCATCCCGTGTGCTGACAAGGACCATCCCCCTACACATACCAAAGCTATGAATTTTAGTAACTGATTCCATTTTGCATAATGTTGACCCATAAAAAATTCTAGCAAGACACAAATTCCCACAAAATTTGGTTTAGTATCTAGAGTCTTTAAAAACCTACCCCCTTCTGAGCAGTGGATACAGGATATGTCTAGCTTGAAGGTGCTATTAATAATAGGCCCTGGTTGAAGCTACTGTGTTCATTCCATGAGGGGCTTAAAATACAAGACTTGTTGCTAAAGATCTCAGATCCCTATTTGTGTGTGGAGGAGAAATTGGGTTGTACTAACAATGTTTGGTGATGCATAAATATTAGCATTAAATAACTTTGAATACCTTGTTTCCTAAAAAGATTAGTAGCTCTTCTCCATGTGATAAATTGTATGAGTTACTGTGCAGGCCCGTTTTCATACTGTATTATCCTGTAGAGCTTTAAATAACCAAGTCCAAATTATGCTCAGCAAGCTGTTGGAAAAGCTTGGGGAAAGCTTAAGGCTGAAAAGTTTAATTTGGACTTAACCTGACTCTCTCATGTCCTCTCCTTTCTTCCCTTTATGGACTTAATATCATCCTGTATTCAACATGCCAAAGGAGCTTCAAAATAAAGTGTTTAGTTAGCAGGACTTTTTTATTTCCCTTCGGTGTAATGACTGGCCTAATTCCCTGACCCCCATAACTCTCCAGGCCTAAATGCTGGGACCTCAAAACTCTATCCCCTGTAGGCTAGGTACCTCATTAGCCCTGCGGCCCCATATAGGACAAATATAAAGTCTCCTTCACAGTCTTGCTCATGTCTACACTATTCTCTCATACCTAGTTTTTATATTGTTTTCTTCTTTTGTTCCCAACTACAGGTTTACTGCCATCTAGCTAATGCTCGATCTCTCTCTTTTTTGGAGGGCGGGGTAGGGTACCCACATACAATCTCAGGTCAGGGACTGATGGTTTCTGTTTCTTTTGGGTTAATCTTTTAGGCTTCCATTTCCTGAACCAAAGTTTCATAGCATGTTGGCTTTGCCTCTAAATTAGCAAATGGTCAATGCTTTTGTCATGGCTATGGACAGAGAAGGCACAGAATGGAAGGACAGTGGTTACTCTAAGGTAAGTCTGGTTCACCAACTTAAGCTTTATGTTAGGAAGAAACAGGGAGATATAATTTCTGTGTTTCTCTGGGAATGATAAGGATCTGAGTTTTCCCCTGGTCCTTTACCCAAATCTTTAGGCAATGTCATATGTGGAAATTACTCCATTCTCCTACCCCCTTCCTAATTCTCATCATTCAGACTTTTTTTTTAATCTCAAGAACTGACCCTGAGCAAGAGATCCTAATTTATAAGGGATATTATCAATTTCATGTTCTAAGTTTATTAGAGGTTAGGTTATCATTTCTTCAGGTAGAAATTTAAGCTGTAGTCATTAACCAGAATGCTAAGTACAGAATCCCAACACCACATGCATAACTTTACCAAGCCTTAGTCTTCCAGGTGTGTCAGAGGGGTCTCTCTAATTTACCTTTGTTCCTCATTTCCCTCTACTCCTTTGCTAATTCCCTTCATGGTAGAGTGATGAAAATAGTTTTGGGATTAAAATCAGAAGATTTTAATTCAAATCTTATGTTTCTGTTTACTAACTAAATAATCATGTTAAAATCACTTAACCTCTTAACTCAGTTTCCTCATCTGTAAAATGAAAATAATCATCCTTGAACAATTATTAGACTGAGTCAGTCAGTCAGTCCAAAGCATGTAATTACTGTGTGCCAGGCACAGGGCTAACCCCTGAAGATACAAAGAAAGGGGGAAAAATCAGTTTGATCCCTCAATGAACTGATGTGCTAATGGAGAAAGCAAGTTACAAATAACTACACACACACACACACACACACACACACACACACACACACCATGTAGAGTTTTTAAGATAACTTAAAACTGCACTAAGAGTTTGAATGAAGAATAGATGGGAGCTAATCTCAGAGGGGAAGGCAATTAGAAGGTACTAAGAAAGGCCTACAAAAGTCAGAATTTAAGCTGAGATATTCTGGAAGCCAGAGAAAGAGGTGGAGGTGAGGAAATGGAATGTTCCTAGCTTTGGGGGTAGCTATTTCAAAGTCAGGGAGTTGGAAGACAGGGAATGTCATGTGTGAGTAAGATAGGATGACTGGATCACAGTGTGTGGAGGGGAGTAAAATATAAGAAGACTAGAAACATAGGAAGGAACCAGGTTTTAAAGAACTTCAATGCCTGACAAAAGATTTTCCATTTGATCTGGAGGTGATGAGGAACAATCGGGAGTTTATTTTGTGTGGGTGGAGGTTGTGACATGGTCAGACATGTACTTTAGGAAAATCACTTTGGTGGATGAATGAAAGATGGATTGGAGTGGGAAGAGTTTTAAGGCAAGAAGACTAAGATTGCAATTGAGTGCTATTGTAATAGTCCAGATAAGAGACAATGAGCCTATTCTAGTGTAATGCCTGAGCGGAGAGTGTGTTGGGAAGGATGAAATGACTAGATCTGACAATGGATTGGATATGAGGAGTGGGTAAGATTGAGGAATTGAGGAAGACATAGAAGTTGCAAGTATTGGTGCCTGTGAGTTTAGTGGTACACTTAAGAGTTATAGGAAAGTTATGAAGAAGAGAGGGTTTGAGGGGAAAAATAAGTTCAGATTTGTTGAGTTTGAGATTCCTATAGGGCATCTGATTTGAGGTGTCCAAAAGGCAGCTGGTGATACAATGGAGATCAGGAGAGATTGGGGCTGGATATATAGGTCTGGCAAACATCTACATAGAGATGGTAGTTGAAGGCACGGGAAGTAAGGAAGTTAGCAAATTAGATTGACTGCAAGGAAAAGAAAAGAGAACTCAGGACAAATCCTTTGGGGATACCCATGGTTGGTGGGTATCACATGGGTGAAAAATCATCAAAGGTTACTGAAAATGTGTCATTAAATAGGCAGGAGGAGATAACCAGGAAAGAACAGTGTCTAGAAAATCTAGAGAGGTGAGAGAATACAGAAGAGGGTGAATAACAATGTCATTTGCAATAGAGAGGTCAAGAAGGATGAGTAAGTAGTGAGAAGGCCATTATATTTGGCAATTTTGAATTTAGTGGCAAATTAGTTTCAGTTTAATGCTGAGGGGAGTCAGATTCCAGAGAGCAGAGAAGGTGGAGGCACCTGAGCCAAACAGGGTTAAGTGACTTGCCCAGGGTCACACAGCTAGTAAGTGTCTGAGACTGGATTTGAATTTAGGAAGAGTCTTCCTGACTCCAGATCTGATGCTCTATCCACTGTACCACCTAGCTGCCCAGAGGAACCTACATCTCGTATGTCGACAGCTATCTCAAGTTCAGCTGAAAAAGAAAAAAGAGGTATGAGAGCATTTACTGTGAAATACCTTGCAAACCTCACAGCACCATAGAACTGCGATATTTCTCCCCTACCCCTCACATTTAGCATGTCCTCAGCACACTCAGATTTTGATGATTCTTGTGGTTGAGTGTTATGTGAGTTTCCCTTTGCCCTGAAATCTCTCAAGTTTTCTCTTTCATGAGAAATGCTGCCACTGCCTTAATTACAGAAACGTGAGCAGTTTGCATTATATATATGGGAAAGCCAGGTAAAGATTGTAAATGCATAGATTTGTTTTTTTTAATAGCAGGCTTGTATAAAGTATAAAGTAACCATTACAGCATCCCCAGACATGGTTCTCCACATGGAGAAAGGGGACAGCCGTCAGTGTAGATGGCCATTTTAAGCTTCTGATCCTCCCCTGTATCTTTTCTCCAAGCCAGGTCTTTTAGAAAGTGGTTCCTTTCTATAACACCTTCTTACGGACAAGCTATGACTGCCTGGACCTGGGAACACGTTCTTCTACCTTGAAAGATTAAAATATTTTTATGCAATCAGTAAATTCTGTTATGAAACTTTTCAGCTGCTAAATTAAATGATAAGAATAACTAGTATTTTGAAATTCTGAACATCTTATAATTAGACCAGCCTTTAAAAAATATTCTGAGTTAAGGCACATTAGAATGTATTCCACAACATGGAGACAGCCCTGACAAAGAAACATTATTCTTAGATTTACAATTAATTACCCTTATGTCTATACCTTGCATTCAATTTGCATATCTTAAAAGTGCTGTAAATTTCATAGGACTCCCTTGTTATTTAAGATCATTCCGCTTAGTAAAAGTTTCTTCTGTGATAACTTTCTCCTGATTATGTAGTTGTGAGGTCAATAAATCTAGCTTTACTTTGCTCTACAATGTTATAATTTTTCTTTTTTTGTGTGTTTTTCATTATTTGGCTCCTTGTTCCTTCTGCCCTCTCATTTATAATCCCCCAAAGAACCAACAGATACTGAAGTCGGCTGGAAGACTAAGTGAATGGTCAGACTCTGAGATGTTATCTTTTTCCCAGAACGCATTGGTACTGGGTGTCTGACATGTTCTATACATCTTTCTTGTGTCAACCTCATTAAACAAATACAATTTGATGTATAGCTCTCAAGAAATGAAATTTTATGCAATGAATTTTTTTTCTTTCCAGATTGTGGTAAGATTTCCCTCCCTTTACTCCCTTCCTCTATCTATCTGTCCCTCTCTTTCTACCCCTACCATCTGAACTCCAAAGTGATCTGTTGCTTTCTTTTCCAGCTGTAATTCTATATATGGTCACTGCTAATTTCATAACCTTTCATTTGAATGAGTTTTTACATTCACCCTGTATGTTATATTTTTTAAAAAGACTGCATTGGATTGCCTAAATTATTCATAAGTAGCCATTAGCACTGGATAAAATATTATATATTCTGTGGAAGGCTGTTAAGTTTGTTTACCTTGATCAGATACACATGTAGTTTGGGTTCTTGAATCTGTGCCTGCTGCTGTCACATATATGTTGTAAATGTCCTGAACTTTCATGGGTGAGGATGTATAAATGTGCTTTATGGGAGAATCCAAGGTTACTACAATACCCTGCAAAGGAGAAGGACACAGAACACTTAACCAGAATAGTAAACATCAGCCCGATACCGTTTCAGCCAAAAAGAATTTTAAGAAGGAATATATGCTTAAATAACAACAACGACAAAATAAAAACACAACTCACAACCCTCTCCAGTTGAGACCTTAGATTATTATTAAAAAAAAAAAAAATACCACCGAGCACAATTAACACTCATCTTGCTGGCCACTGGGTAGAATTCAGAGCAGCCGGAAATCAGTGTTCTTCTTGTTGTTTCCTTTTTTAATGCACTTCATTGCAGTAATTTCCTGAGCCTAGGCCAATGTTCCTTTTTTAATAAAGGTGAACATTATAATCTGTGAAAAAGTGGCGACACAGAATATAGATTTTGTTGCAGAAAGCTTTGCTTCTCAGATATGCAGCCCAGTTTGAGAGGTTCTGCCTTGTTTCTTTTGAAGAGAGGAGAAAAAATTCACCTCCCTTTCTGCCCCCTCCCCCTGTCTTTAGTTTTATCTTAAGCACAACTAGGTAATTTCCCATTGCTTCCTCCTCGCCATTATTAATTGGTGGTTTATTAAAGCTATTTTTAAAAAGTTAATACCCCTGTCATTTCCCCAGAATACCTCCCAGGAAAGAGAGCATCCCAGAAAGCCAGTATATAGAGAGAACAGCAGCCATGTTAAACTCTGTAAGCTGTCTAGAGAACACAGTCCTACTCATAGGCAGGTAGGTGGTAGTCCTTGCCTTGGGGCTACAGCAATGGAATTCATGGTCATGGCCAGTAAAATAAATAATGGATTTTCTTTTTTTTTTTTTTTTTAAGGTAGGAGAGCCATGGTCTGATCTATTATATAGGATCCCTTTCCTTTTACTGTTGTCCCAGCCTCTTTATATCCCCTCTGGGACATGAAGAGGTATGTAAGACTTTTTTTTTTTTTTTGGCAAATGGATTAATTTCTGGCAGTGAGAATCTCTCTGGCATTTCAATATGTGAGTGAGTAACCAGGATTTCAAGAAAGCCCATTTATCCTGGTTTTGATGGGCTGAACGCAAGTCAATGTGAGAGTGGCATTCTCCTCGTTGATTATAATATAATATTTCCATTAAAATCATTTTTTAAAAGCCTTCCCAAATTCCAATAATCCTATTTCAAAGAATATAAAGCTGTGCTGTAGATTAGCTGCCCTAGAATACCTTGGCAAAAGTATCCAAGTAGCAAGAGTTTTCCTAGTCTTATGTCCTATATACATCTGTTAAATTACTCCGAGATCTCATTAAATAAAGCTAATGCACTTGTAAAACAGTAGGGAGAGACAGTTTATCATTGTAACTGTTAGAGAGAGCCATTCTGAAAGGGAGGGAGCCAAGAAGACTAGGTGTATGCTGGTCAGTGTAGATGTTTCTAGGCCATAAATCTTGGCTCTTTCCCGCCTAGTTATTGTGTATTTCTTTAGGTGAGAGATTGATTGTAGCAGCTGAAGATGAATTTGCCCATGGTCCCTTTCTTCTCTCTCTCTCTCTCTCTTTTTTTTTTACACTCCTGATGCTTCGCCAAGGTGATAATGCTTTTTTCCCCCCTGCAATCATTTGTTTCAGATTAAAAGCATGAAACGGCACGAAGAAACATAGGCAGGTTGGTCTCTGTAGTCGGGCAGGCATGAGGGCATGAAGATGTATAATGTCCCAAGTGGGAGGAAGAGCATTTGGCCCCCACAGGATTTATAACAGGTTTACCTGAAGGAGAGCCAGGGACACTTAACCGATCAGATACCTGGAAGGACACTGACATTTCCTTGCTGTGGAGTTTTTAAGCAGATGGTAAAGTGGGTTTCATATGAAAACACTGAACATCACAGGGCCGTTCAAATCCACGACAATTGCAGCCTTATTGTCTTTTCTCAGGATATGTGTGTCTGGATCACCCTGGGTTCTGAATGGGGAGAAGAGATACTTTTCATGAATATATATAGAGATGCTGAATTTATAAGGATCAATATAGTCACAAATGTTGTACAACATGTCAGGATATCATAAAAAGCAGGCAGTTCTACATAAAATACCAGCTTAATCTTGGAGATTTTAAAGCCTCATTAAAATGTGGATAAAGTCCATATATGGGATGGCAGCACTCAAAAGGTTGAAGTTGTATATCTGTGGTGCAAACATTTTAACCGTGATTTCTGAATGTCAGTGGCCTTTTTGGAGTAGAGCAAGGATTCAGAGGTGACGGGGAAAGCTCAGGACACATGGAAACTCCCCAATCGTGTGGCATGTCCTTTTGCTTCAATGGAAGTGTGACTTCCTGTGACTCTTTGCTTTCCCTTTGAGGGAATGGCTTTGGTTGGAAAAAGTGAAATCTATTATCCCCAAAGTGCCCTGGAAATCATAAGATCAAAAATTTATAATGAGAAAGACCATTACAGATTTTCTAGTTCAACTCACTTTACAGATGTGGAATCTGAGGCCCATAGAGATGAATAGACATGATTTGGCCAGGGTTACACAGTCAGTGAGTGTCCAGGTTAAGATTCAAACCCAGGTCCTCTGACTAAATTCAGTGCTTTTTCTACTGTATCATAAACATAAGTACATTTCATAGATTTTTTTAAAAATTAAATATTTAAGTGCCGACTTCCTCTAGGAGAGAAAGAAAGGAGAAAGAAGGATAAAAAGATGAGGTGAGAAGAGAACATACAAACTTTACACTGAGTGTGTCTCAAAAGGAAAGGGATGGTGGAGAGGGGGGAAAGTCTAGAGAATCTCCAGAAAATCCCCTGACTTCTAGGAGAAAAGGACAATCACTGAGAACTACATATCCAAAGATAGGCTCAGGCCATGGTGAGGGCAGACTTAGAGGGAAGGAAGCGGAGGTGGGTGGCATTTTGTAAATTTGTTATTTCGATTTAACTTTAAGAATTATCATGCTCTATGTTTCTAAATGGAGAGGAGGATTTGGACACACAAGTTAACCTAGTTTTCCCTGAACAAAGTTAGTGTACATGCCCTTATTATTGGAATTCTGGGTATTTTTTTTTCTTCCTGAAGAAACTTTGGAAGTCAAGCAAGTACTTTTATCTTGACCTTTCTGCAACACTGCCCTATATTCACTGCTTGTCAGCACACATTCGTCTGGAGCCATCCGTCACTGCCATCCGTCACTCCGGTGCCATTCCCATCAGTCCCATTATCGGGGATCAGGAGAGAGCTGAGCCTGGAGTGGGAAGGATCATTAAACCTCAGGCTCCCAGGTAGTACAGGTAGTCCAGGTGGCCTGTTGTTATTTATAATAAAGAAACAACGCAGCAGAACTGCCCGACAGTGGCCCATGAGGCCTGGAAGGAGGACGGGCTGAGCGATGTCATCTCTGAAGGACAGCTAAAAGTGGACTTCTCTCCCCCTCCCTGTAAGTGAAGAGGATTTATTGAACATCTGTTCAGTACATGGCTGGGAAGATTGATTAATTTAATTGCTCACACTTTGCTTAAGTAACATTTGAATACTTAATGTCAGGTTTGAAGGATATCACAACATTTGCTTGCACACCTTCTTCTTAAAGTGGCAGAGGGGAGATTTCTGGGGAGGGCAGGTGGGACTGTGGAGAAAGCCCCTTCTAAATTCTCCCTTAGTGCTAGTCTACAGGAGTCACAAGTGGGAAAGGCTGCCTCTTTTCATAAAAGCAACTAGTTACTTTTCACATTTTTCCCATCGTGATAAATCATTAATGTAATGAGGTTGGATCTTCTTCACTGAGTGGTGGTAATTTTCCCTCTGGTATCAACTATAGAGACAGCTGAGCATATTATATATTTCTGTACCCTTTAACATAATACCGTAATCGTATTGAAGTACTAGATGAGTTAAAGCTGCAATAATTTATTACAGGTTACATTCAGGCAGCATATTTGGAGGGAATTCCTGAAAGTCTCACAGAAAACCAGGCTTTAAGTGGGATAACACAGGGAATACGGATTGGCTCAGAGACCTTCAACATGTACCCTTTATGATGCCCCTGGGCTCCCCTTGTGTTGGATGCCAGCTAGGGTAATAGCGACATCCCCAGAAACACTAACTGATGCTTTATGGGATGGAGAATATGTCTAATTAATGCATAGTCTATGTCTGTTCTAACTATACAGGTGTACCTCACTTTAAGAAGATTTATTACACAAAATTATAGTTCCAAAAACTCTGAGGTAGGTCTTTTTTAAATGACAAGAAGGATCTCTATTGTCTTTAAAGTAGAAATTAATTTTTAAAAAATTTCTGCATATGCCCACTTTTTATGGAGCACATCTACACCATAAAGTAAGGCACTAGACGCTAGGTAAGATTGTGTTGAGTAGGTGTTTGGTAAGGCACTGGATGCTGGTTGAGTTTGTGTGGAGAAATGACCTGATTTATTTTTAGTTTATGCACAAAGATAGAGAATTTCTTCCTCTTCCCTTCTTTGCACCCACAATTGTGACTCTATAATTAGACCATGAATGGTGAACGAATGGACATAAACATATGGGCATTTGTGTTTCTTCCCAGCTTTCATCTCTAAGGTTAATTTCTTTTAAGAGACCAACTCTTGCTTCTTAAGGAAGAGTTGCTTTGGTCTTTTATTTGCACAGTCTTTCCCGGATCTTCTCTACAGGAAGATGTTTCACTTCAGAGAGGGGAATCTTTAAATATTTGTCTTCCCTTTGTGGGTGAGCATTGAAAGTAGGAGTAGTGAGATGGAGTAATTTGCTTGGCTACTATAAATGCTACAAATCGTCAATGGTGCTGGCATGGAGCTATGCGTTTTTTATTGTCAGAGATGCCATATATAATGTTCTCACAACAATGCTTAAATCTGAGAGGGAAGGGATTTAACAGAGCCACATTACTAATTTACTACCAGCAAACAGAACAGCAAAAAAAGAAAAAGAAAAAAAAACCAAGAAAAAGAAAAAAAAGGCAGAAAAGCTGAGAAATGAAAGGCCTCAGATGAGACTGTACAAAACCAAGCTCTAGGATGGCGGAGTGGTACTTAATAATGGCTCTGGCATTTTGTTAGCATCTCTACAAGGAAAAATTGTTCTTAGAAAAGGATAATCTACAGTCGAATCTGATTGAAGTCAAAAGAAACATCGGTTGATTTCTTTGAGAGATGCCCGTCTGTCCCTGGGCCTGACCGCACACAATACATCCTGCCACAGTGAGTCAGATTGTCAAGGCCAGAACCAGGTGCCGGTGTTACTTGTATCCTTCTACATCAGTCATACTGCAGGGAGCAGACAATTAATTCTGGAGCAAAATTGAAAGTCAGAGGCAGAGTCTGAAAGAACAGAATGACAATAATAAAGTGCCCCTGCCTCACATTAATCTCCCTCACTTCAGGCCTGTCACAGCCGGCCTGGCTGTGACTAATGCCAGGCTTTGCATACAGTGGTCACAGACATGAGCAGCATGCTCTCTTTACAGCACCCGCGATGTGCTTTGTTGGGTTTTTGACTCCTGTGGAATCATTGAAAAAACATAGCCGCCGGTCATAGGTGAGGGGACGAAGTTCCTTCATCATACACCTGGTGATCGATGCTGGGGATCTGGGGACTGGGCTTACAAGAGCAATGGAATCTCATTCCTCTTTCTTTTGGCCACTCTCTTCATCTTCTTTTTTCTTTATGTCTTTCCCTCTCCTTTTCTCTTCTCTTTTTCTCTTCTCACCTTCGTCTATTCTTTCCCTTCTCCTTTCTCCTTGTTCTCTATTTTCACTTCTCTCTTTCTCTCTGTCTCTGTCTCTGTCTTTCTGTCTGTCTGTCTGTCTCTCTCCCCCCCTCGTCTCTTGCTCTGTCACTCACTTATTCTCTCTCTCTTTCTTTCTCTGTCTGTCTCTTGCTCTTTCTCCATCTCTCACTTATTTTCTCTCTCTATCTCTCTCTCTTTCCTCTCTCCCCTTTTTTTCTCTTTTCTCATCCCTTTCTTCTTTCTTCATCTCTCCTCTCTCCTTCTGTTTCTTCTTTCTTCTCTTCTCCATATCTCCCTTCCTTCTCTTGTTCCCACGACCTGCTCTCATAGTTTCATCATCTTTCCCACATATTCCTTTTTTGTTCTCTATGCCCTCTTCCTCTTTTATTCCTGAGGAATATTTTAGGGGAACTCCTCATGTGCAGATTAACTTTGTAACAGACCGACTCCTGGTATGAGTTGAAGCAGTGATAGGCAGACCGGCTGATCTAGGCCAAATTGACACACCGGTCATAAATAAATCACTGGACCCAGATGCCACACGCCCAGGAGTTTTGAAGGAGCTCAAAGGTGAAATTGTGGAAATGTTGGCCAAAAAGTGGTGCGTGTCACTGCAAAGGCCACTATGCCAGAGGATTGACAGATAGTCATCGTAATCTCCATCTATAAGGAGGCGGTTCTGGGAGCTATAGACAAGGGAGTTTCTATCCTCTCCTTGGCAAGCAAGTAGAATATATAATAAAGTATAGGATCAGTGAACACATAAACAAAACTAACCTGTTGGAGAAAAAAAGGAAAGGAAAAGATGGTTTTTATAAGGGGAGACCATGCCTCACTGACCTGATGGAGGGTTTTTGAGAGAGTAGGTAAACATGTGGATGAGGGGGCATCAAAACACATGCTTTGTTTAGAATTCAAAAAGGTTCTCTCAAGTTTTTATTTCAAAAACTGCTGAAAAGCAAAACAGCCCCCCTAAAATACCACGCGATTTGGGACAACAGTATGTTATGAACAGAGATTTGGTTTAGGGATGGGAGACAAAATGTAGGGATTAACAGTTACTTCTCTACCTGAAGAACCAAATTCTCAAAGGTAGAGCTTTATATCCCATGGGGAATAGGAATATGGAAATAAAAAAAAAAGAAATGTGTGTGGTGAGATTGACTGTGACTGTCATCTTGTACAAAGGTTCAAGACGGGATGCCATGTGGGCCTGCAGTCTCTGTACTTCATGAAAGGCACGATAAAGCTGGGGCAGATCTAGAGAAGGAGATTGAGGAGGCCAGGATCTAGAGCCAGAGGAGATTTTCAAGATTATCTGGTCAGAGGATCATAGGCTAATGGATCTAGAAGTAGAATTTCAAAGGCCACGTAGTCCAAGCCTCTCATTTTAGAGATGAGGAAATGGAGACCCAGAGAGGCTCAAGGGACTAAGGCCATTCCCAATCAGGTAGGTGGCACAGCACGTAGAGCAGAAACACACGTTCAAATCTAGCCTCGGACACTTCCTAGCTCTGACCCAGGGCAAATAATTTAAACTCTGGTTGCCTCTGTTTCCTCTTCTCTCAAGTGAGGATGATAATAGCACCTACTTCTTAGGGTCGTTGTAAGGATAAAATTAGATATTTGTCAAGTGCCTTTGCATATCTTAAAGCCTTATAGAAATGTTCTATTATATATATATATATATATATATATATGCACATATATACATATGCACATATATGTGTATGTATTTGTGCATATGTATGTATGTATGTATGGATGTGTGTGTATATGATAAGTGGCATCTTTGGGATTTGAACCTGGTCTTCTGAGTCCAAATCCTGTGCTTCCGACAACACCACCCTTAAATCAGGGGCCTCCAAAATGGAGAAATGATTTCTAAACATATGTAACTCTCTCTGAAAAGAAGAAATTAAGAGGAACCAGTCAAAGTCGGAAAAATAAAAATGAATAGGGACTTTGGGAAAGAAGGAAGAAGCATTTATATAGCACCTACTGTGTGCCAGATATCATTTTACAACGATTATCTCATTTGATCTTTATAACAACCTGGAGAGGTAGATGATAATATCTGCATTTTATAGTTGAAGAAACTGAGGTTTAGGGAGGTTGTGACTTGTCCAGGGTAGATTAGAAGTCAGTTCCTTGTGACTCAGGCTCAGTATTCTCTCTAACCACTTTACCACCTAACTGCCTTTGGACAATTCTAATGTATGAGTTGGAGAAGCCCAAAGGAGATAGTTTAGGGTCAAATTATGGCTTTTACTTTCTTAAACCTTCCACTAAACTTTTCCTTGAATGTCCTATTGTGGTATCAAGGTAGAGACCCTGGGTCTTGAAGGTCCTAGAAGCAGAGCCTCAGGGCTGATGGATTCTGTCAAACAGGTAAGGGGTCCAGCATATCTGTGGTAATGAAAAGTGTAGCTTTTGTTTGACAACCTAACTATTAAGGCATGCAGAGCTTCATCACCGGAAGGTTGAGTACGTCGTGATACATTCTTTTTTGGTTCCTTATACTCCCGGTACTTTATTCTCAAGGTAATAGCATATGAAATTGATTCTCGGCAGATAGGGAGGTTGGTGGTGGGTATTGTGGAGGGAACACATTCCATTCTTCCATTAACCATTTCCATCAGACAGAATCCGAGGCTGAAAAGCACATAGGAATGGCCTTGGCAAGGAGAGAGATTCTTAAGTTCTCATACATATACCTTCAGATCTTCTATCTCTTCATCATCCCCTTCCTCCACTCCAAACCTCTTCATGAAGCGACATGAACATACATACATAAGGGTTCAGTCCAAGTTTGAGTTTGGTCTACAGACTATGGAGTTTGCTGGTACAGGTCTAATAAGGTGTTGGCTAATATGCTTGAAGTATCATTTTGACATATTAACGTGGCACAAAATATCCAGGGAGTTTTTGGTAACCTGATCAAGCCTCAGTGATATGCACTAACTGATAAAAAATGCCAACTATTAGGATTAGGTACATTTTAACAGGGGACTCTGGAAGATTGAAAACTTCTAGAATCCTAAAGTCCCTCCATTAGTAATGGTGGAATTCTAGAAATCAGAAAGGATAAGTAAATGGGATGTTTGAACACAGAGACTCTGAGATCCTCATAACCACTTATAGGCCATTCTTGTCCTAGGCTTTCATATTAATTAACCTACTTGGCATGGCTAGCATAGACGAATCACTGTCCCTACATTCAAGCTTGTTGGGCGCTAATCCAGAGGCAGGTCAGTCTTGTACTTTTGTAGGCATACTAGTCCACTGATACTACAAAATGATTTGATTGCCTTTGGTAGAATTGGTTCCCATTAATTTTGTTATCTATTTGTGTAATCAGTAAATACTTCAACATTTAAGGCTCAGCATAATGTTCCCCCAAAGCAAAGCATCTATGTAAAATTTATTGGAATAGACTGGACCAAATCCCCCTAATAAAAGGATTTGTTCTCTTATGTTTGTATTCAAAGGGCCACACCTGTGGACTTAGAGGGCCACATGTGACCTCAAGGCCATAGCTTCCCCACCCTTGTACTGAACCCTTTCAGAGGAATAGTAGAAACATTCCAGAAGGGACTTTGGAATCACTGAAAAGTTTACTGTTGCATATGTTTTAGAAGATTGAGAAAAACCAAAAAAGATAACAAGGAGTGATGATGCCAGTTTATGAGGGAATAACTTGTGTCATGTCAGCACCCTTGTTTCATCTAAGTGGATAAGTATTCTGGAGAAGGAAGGGTGACAAAGCCTAGATGATTAATGGATTCCCTAGTCCAAGAGGACCCCGAAGGGTGACCTTTGGGGTGACATTCAGAACCAGGAGCAATGGGTGAAAGATACACAGAAACACATTTAGGCTTGATGCCAGGAAAAATATTCTAGCCACTAGATCTCTCTAGAAGTAGAACTGATTTCCTTGGGAGATCATGGGTCTACCCTTCCTAGAGTTGTTTAAGCAGAAGCTGGGTAATAAATTGCCAGAAATGTTGCAGAGGGGATTCTTTGGGGGATATCAACTGGACTAAATGGCTATTGAGGTCCCTTCCAATTCAGAAATTCTGTGATTCACTGACACCAGCAAAATCTTCTTTTTCCACTATGACTACTAAGTTGAATTAATTTAAACAAGCAAGAAAGAAAGAGGGAAGGAAGGAAGGAAGGAAGGAAGGAAAGAAGGAAGGAAGGAAGGAAGGAAGGAAGGAAGGAAGGAAGGAAGGAAGGAAGGAAAAGGAAGGAGAGCAGGAAGAGAAAAAAGAAAGGCAAGAGGGAAGGAAGGAGGGAAAGAGGGGAGAGAGGGAAATAAGAAGGAAGGGAGGAAGGAAAGGTGGTAGGGAGAGAAGGAGGAAGGAAGGGAGGAAGATAAAGAGGAAAAGACAGGCAGAAAGGAAGAAAGAAAAAGAGAGAGAGGAAAGGAGGGAGAAAAGGAGACAGGAATAAAACATTTACTAAGCATCTATTATGTATTAAGCACTTTACAAATATTGTCTCATTTGATCCTTACAACAACTCTGGGATGTAGGTGCTATTATTATTCCAATTTTATAGTTGAGGAAACTGAGGCAGCAGTGGTTAAATGATTTGCCCAGGGTCACACAGCTAGGAAGTGTCTAAGGTGGGATTTGAACTCAGGTCTCCCTTCTTCGGGCTCTAAGGAGCATTTGATTTGAAGTTGTTGGGTCCAGGTTCGAATCCCAGTTCTTCTACTTCCTGTGTGAACTTTAACAAGTAACTTCCCCACCTTCTTCCTTAGTTTCCTCATCTATTAAGAAAAAGAGGCTGTTTGATTAGATAATTTCTTAGGTTCCTTGTAACTCTAAGTACTAATTATTCATTTTTTGTTGTCATAGAAGTAGCATCTTTAAATAATTGTATTGTTCAAACCAAATTCAACAATAATTTATTGAGTAGCTATTATATACCAAAGGCTCTTCCAAGTACCAGAGACAGAAGGACTGGATTTGTGATTTCATGAGTAAGGAAACTCCCTCAACCAATGCAGGGCAGAACTTTCCATGCAACTTATAATTTTGAAGAGAGTCTACAATCTTGAGAAGTTAAGTGACTTCTCAAAGTCCCATAGCCAGGATGTGGGCCTAGGTCTTTCTGGTTTGGAGACCAACTTTCTATTTGCCACATTACATTTCCTCTTACATTTATATTTAGTGCAATATAGTACAATATAAGCTACTTGACCAAAACAAAACAAAATGGTCTATTCCCTCAAAGAGTTTATATTCAAGTGGGTATTGAATATCAGTGACAATTTAAAAAACATAAATATTTCAATGAAAGGTCTCCTTCTTATAAGAGAAAGAGAAGAGGCTTACACAATCCCTTTTCATATCCCAGGCTTTTACAGACAATGGAATCTTCCTTTAAAACTAGAAGACGGCTTTCAGTGTGAAAACCAAGGAGATACAAACATGAGAAGCCAGGTGTCCTGTGTCAGGAGGTAGTGTGGTGAAAACCTTTCCCACAGAGGAGAGAAGGAAGACGGTTCAGCATTAAGAAACAGGAAGCAGCTATCTGTCCTTCAAGGAACCATAATATAGATCAACACATACCATAAGATGATATGATCATGCAGTAAAGATTGTAGGAGGAAGAGAAGAGTGCCGTGATTAGTGACTTCCTCTAGAAGAAATTAAGTCTGCTATTTGTAGATCTAATCACAACAATAGAAAGATCTGTCTTCTTCTCAAGACATATAGCAAGACATAATAGAAAAGCTTCTAAGACTTATCAAAACAGATAACTACTACCCACTTCTAGTGATTCATATAGGAGAAAAAAGATACTACCAGAAGTAACCTAGAAAACATTTTCAAAGAGTATGAAGTATTTGGCAAGAAACTAAAGACTGTGAGGACACAGGTGGAGTTTTTGTCACTGCTTCCCACTGGAGAGAAGAGAAGAGAAAAACTGATTTGAGAAGAAAAACATGGGTTAAGAATATGGTATAAAGATATATTTGCCTGCCATTTTGTAAATCTCAAAAAATAAGTCTTTCAACCAAAAATTTGGTGAGGGAGTTATATGTATGAAACTACAGATGTAGCCTCACCAAGTTAGATAACACAGAGAGTAGCTAGGACAGAAGATCAACAATTGAGGTACACAGAAATTACAAGAGCAAAAATCCAAGAAAGGAGCCAGCATTGAAGGACAGGTGCCCTTACATGCCTACACACAAATGCACAAATTTTAGACAAGTAGCAAGATGAACTAGAGGTCCTATTATGAGGAGGAAATTTTTATTTTATAGGTGTCCCAGAGTTTTGGTAGAGACATTTGACTGGAAGTTGACTCTGGATGGGTATACTTTATTTAAAAGAAATGTGGTGGATAAAAGGATGTGGAGTGGGCTAGAAAGACTTCTGAAGATGACATATACAGGAACCAAAGGAGGAAATATGGTGGAAAGCAATTGGGTCAAGGCCAGATTAGGGATAAACAGGATGAATTTTATCATCAGAGTTTAGAAGAAAACACCTCAACAGAAAGAGTAAATAAGTGAGGAGGTTGGGAAACAGATCACAGACATGGTGTAAATGAATGCTATAGTAATAATGGTGGACTTTTATCTATATATCTTCTGGAGATTCTCTCTCTCTCCCTCACACACACACACACACACACACACACACACACACACCCACACCCCACATTCTCTCTTTCTCTGTCTCTCTCTCTCTCTGTCCCATTTGTAGATAACATGAAGGTAACGGAAAAGATAGACCAGATGCCAGAGTCAAGTTCCTAAAGGATCTTGATAGGTTAGACTATTGGGCAGCATCTAAAAAATGAATTTGTTGTTGTTCTGTTCTTTACAGTTATGTCTAACTATTTGTGACCACATTTGGGCTTTTCTTGGCAGAGATATTGGAGTACTTTGCTATTTCCTTCTCCAGTTCATTTTACAGATGAAGGAATTGAGGCAAACAGGGTTAAGTGACTTACCCAGGGTCACACAGAGAGTAAGTATCTGAGGCCCAGATTTGAATTCTGAAGATGAGTCTTCCTCATTCCAGACCTAGCACTCTATCCACTCTGCCACCTTGCTGCCCAAGATAAAAGAATAAATAAATGATAGGAATAAATGTAAAGTTTTTAACTATAGGTACTATAGGTTTAAAAAAACCTCCACCTCATTAGTGTAAGATTGGAGAAGCACAGTTAGACAGCAATTTGACTTTAAAAAGTTGGTATTGTGGTAGATTGTAGGCTCAATGTGAGTTGGCAGTATGATGTGGGGGTCGATGATGCTAATTTGATTTGGGGTTGTTTTAAGAGAGGTATCACTTCTAGAACATCCAAAGGTAGGCAACCAGCATAATAAAGGCTTTTGAGTCCAAGCAATCTTAGAACTGACTTGCAGAGCTGGAGATGCTTAACCTAAAGATTCAAACCTTTTAAAAAAAGCTGTTGTATGAAAAAGGAAATAGACTTGTGTTGTTTGACCCCCAGAGGGCAGGGATAAAAGCAAAGTTTGGAAGGTGAAAAAAAAGGCTTGATATAATGAACAATTTTCTAATAGTTCAAGATATTCAGAATGCAATGGCCACCTCAAGAGGCGGAAGGTTCTCTGTCACTGGAAAAACATTGGACAAAGGCTGGGTGATCACTTTTGAGGTGTGGAGTTCTGGAAATTCTTAGGTGTTCCTAGGTTGTACTAAGTGGCCACTGAGGAACCTTCCAGTTCTAAATCCTATGATCCTTTGGACTCAAAGGCTTTTGACCCTCTCCAGTAGGAGGATTAATCTAGGAGCAGCTAGGTGGCACAGTTAATAGAGCACTGGCCCTGGAGTTCAAATTTGACCTCAGATACTTAACACTTACTAGCCGTGTGACCTTGGGCAAGTCATTAACCCCAATTGCTCTGCCTTACCCTCTCCGAAAAGCAAAAAAAAAAAAAAAAGAAGAAGAAGAAGAAAAAGAAGAAGAAAGATTAACTTAACCATATCCCCCAAACATAACTTCTTGGACTCTTTTTTTTTTTTTAAATACCTTTCAGAGGTAACAGTTATGCATTTGTTAGGTTCTCTTCAATACCTCTTTTCAGTGTTTTTCTTCCCTGTTTTGCTTCTGTGTGGGTTGCAGATATATGCTGTGTCTGGCATTCCTCCAATTCAAATATAGAAAATGTACATTCGTACAGTAGCTGCTAGAATCGTTTTTATTTGAATCCCGGCATGGGGGAAACACTCATTTAATGTCTTGTTAGGCAAAGGAGCCATTCCAAGAGCTTCTGTAAAGAAGGTACTTAACTAATTTCCTGTATTTATATAACATGGCATCCGCCTCTTCCCCTCACCCCCCACCCCAATACTCTCAGCCAAGGAAATGGCTGAAAATAGAATTTTCCCCCAGGAAGCAATCAATGGCTGACTTCTTTCTCACACATCTAGAGATACTGCACTTGGAGTGTGGCCCACTCCTTGGACTAACATGGAGAGACTCACATCACCCTGATAAGGCCCATAGGTCTCAGGTAGCATAGAGTTTCTTTTCTTAGTTAAGTTGCTTGTGGGAAGCAAGGTCTATTTTGCCTCTGGACCAAAATTTGTTTGGTTATCACTTTCTCTGACAGTCTTAGAGGGGACAAAGAAGAGGAGATTTATCTATCTATTTTTGTTAATTCTTACACTTGTTTGCATTGGTGCTCCAAAGCAATGTGGTTTCTTGTCAATGTTTAACAGCGTTAGGGCTAGAAAACCTAAAGACTGCAGGTCAGTGTAGTAAAATAAAGTGTTATGGGGCAGAGAATGCTGGTAAATGTTTAATAACTGGCTTTCAAAAAAATTGTACATGCAATATACATTTAAGTTTAATATATATTCTTAATATGTTCTCCATCATTTTTTGGTCTAGACAATCAACAAAACAATCACTCAAGCCCTGATTCATAGTGTCTGTTGATTTCCAAGGTGTAAATGCTCACTCTGCAGATTTAGCCATTGGTTTTTGGGAGCCACGAATCCAGCTCACTCTTGGATAGAAGTGAAAATAAAGTCCTACCCTTGGGCTCAAAAACTCAACTGCACAAGTATAGAATGGGGAAGACAAAGTTAAACAATGGTTTGTGTGGAGGAAAAAAATCAATTCAATGAACTAAAAATGTTTAATCTGAAAAAAGGAAGACAAGGGACTCACAATAGCTGTCTTCAAGTATTTGAAAGGCTGTCATGTAGAAGAGGGATTAGACTTGTTCTGTCTGGCCCCAGGGGGAAGAACTAGGATCAATGGATAGAAATTGCTGAAAGGCACATTTTGGTTCATTAGAAACAGAAACTTCCCAACAATTAGAGTGAATTTAAAATAGGGGAAGAAAAACCAAACCAAACATAAATATTTAGAAAACAACAAGAGAACCACAAAGTAGGTTAGTCCTCCTAGGAGCATTGTCTGGAGGGCTTCAAGTCAAAGTTGAGGTCCCAGTGGTCCAGGATTCTTTCCCAGTCTATGGGTTGGATTAGATGGTATCCTAGGTCCTTTCCAGCTCTGAGATTTGGGGATTCTGTGAATTTGTTTTCACAGACTCATTTCCTGAGCTTAATGAGTTTAAGTGATAAAATTTATTTCATGTCATACATCATGACGGAAGGTTATGTATCCACCTACCTTAGTATCTGGGAGAATGATGTTGTCTCTGAAGCCTCCCTTTTCTTCTGACAAACCCAGCTGAGAATGAATGTGTTATGTACCTGGTATTGCCTCTTTACTGAGTTCACGTAAACTCTTGACTCTTGTGCCCAAGAAGATTTATGCTTTATCACAAATGGAAAGGCATTTGGTAGGTTTCAGTGCACAAAATGATAAAGGTGGGAGGTCAAGAGTTCCTTCCATTTCTTTTGAATGGCAAAGATTTGAAGTAAAATGTAAGCGAAACCGTTTCATTGGAAAATAATTTTTTCAACCAAGTAATTGTTTTGCTTATACAATACTGAATGAGGCAATGTAAGTGGAAGTGATATATACACACATATACATATATATACATACACATACATGTATACATATATACACACACTACATATATACACACACGTATGCATGTGTATACATATGGACATATATATGTGTTGTTCAGTTATTTTCAGTCATGTCTAATTTTCATGATCCCATTTGGGGTTTTCTTGGCAAAAATACTGGAGTGATTTGCCATTTTTTCTCCGGCTCATTTAACAGATAAGGAAACTGAGGCAAACTGAGGTAGGGTCAAGTCACTTGCCAAGGCTCACACAGTTAGTAAGTGTCTGAGGTCAAATCTGGACTTAGGTCTTCCTGACTCCAAGCTTGGCACTCTATCCACTGTGCCACCTGGCTGGTGTGTGTGTGTGTGTATGTACATATATACATGGACACACATATTAGCAGAATTATGATAGCGTTTTCATACTAATTAGATTGGTTTTCTTTTTTTAGTTGAATTCAGTTAGTCAGTTGGCAAACATTTATTAAGCTACATACCTAAGCATAGGGGATAGGTTAAAAAAAAAGATGTTAGACCTTCAAAAGAAGAATCTAATGCTTAAGGATATTACCCCTTAAATATAAAATTATGCATATATCAATAATTTTTATTTGCATGACATTTTTGTTATGAAACAAAGCTAGATTTTCTTTATTTTATTACAGATCTGACACTTTCTACCCCCCTTTAGATATACCACCAATTTCCCAGAGATACTTTAGACACTCCAACCTTCCCTTTGGTACACCAGTTAGTAATCTCATCAATTTTATTATTGCATCTTTCCAAAAATGCAGATTTCAATTTTGCATTTGGGGCAATTTTTGTTAAGTCCCTCTATAGAATTCTACAGGGAGACCCATCTATTGTACCAGAGGTTTTACTTTGAGTCTAAATAATATCCCATGTCCTGACCCTTAACTGTGGATGTTACCCATCCAAGCCTCTACACACACACACACACACTTTCTTTCAGTGATCTCAGAAGCTTCTATGAATTCAATTATCTTCTATATAAAGATGATGTAGAGATCCATCCATCATCTATCTATCTATCTATCTATCTATCTATCTATCTATCTATCTGCTTGCCTGCCTCTCTCTCACTCTCTCTCTCTCTATTTCCAGTCTCTTCCCTGAGCTCAAGTCCTGTATCACCAGCTATCTATTGTACATTTTAAACATGTCCCATGTCAGACAATTCAACCCATCCAGTGAAGAGCTCATCTTCCCCTGCCCTCATCCCATCTCTTTTCTTAAGTTCCCTATTTCTCTCAAGGGTTCTTTCTAGCCACCCAGGTTTGCAACCATGGAGTTATCCTCAACTCTTCATTCTCCCTTGTCCCTCTTATCAAGTAATTTGACAAGTTTTGTCAGTTCTAACTCCACAGCACTTCTTGCACCTGTGCCCTTCTCCCCACTCACACAGTCACTCCCTAAGTTCGGGCTCCAATCATCTGGCTTGGATCATTGAAATAGCCTCCTAATTGGTCTCTCTGTGTCAAGCTCCCACCTACCCAATCCATCCTCTGAACTAATGCCAAAATGATCTTCCTAGAGTATTGGTTTGATCATGTCCCTCCACTGTTTGCAGAGCTCCAATGGGTCCTAGCTAGGACCCATAGGGTCAAGAAGATAAATTCCTCACTTGAAACTCTTTATGATCGGGCTCTAGCCTCCCTTTGAAGGCTTATTATACATTTCATCCTTCTATACAGTTGCTGTTCCTTATAGATGTTGCTCCATATTCATCTCTGTGCTGTGGTCTCTTCCTCTTACCTGGGGTCTTCCTTCTCCTCCCCTCTGACTGCTAAAACCCCAGGTGCCTTCCCAGTAGCACTTCTTCCAGTAGCCCTTTCCTGACCTTCCTAGATACCAGTACTTTCCTGCACGACTGTACATATCTTTTATTTGTTTGAGTTTGTTTCTCATGATAGAACACACATGCCTTGAAGACAGGAACAATATTATTTTTTACTTTGCATGCCCACTATGTAGCACAAAATCTAGCACTTAGTAGGAGCTTAATAAATAGTTGATTGCTTTATTGCTACTTGGGTCTAAATGAAGAACCCAAGCCATGTATGGCATTCCTTCCTGTACAAATATCTCATCTACTTTTCTATGTATATGTTTCTTTTTCTTTTTTTTATAATATGGGGAATGGAGGAGGAGAACAAGTACTTTCATTAAGCTCTTACCATGTACTGAGCTTTTCACATATTATCTCAATTGCTCCTCACAGTATCCCTGGAAGGTAGGTGGAACTATTGTCCCCATTTTATAGTTGAGGGAACTGAGGCTTCCTGTATTTGTCTTAGAGAAATATATTGCATCATATTTGCCTTCATATGCCTTTCCATTGTCCTTTAGGTCAATGATCCTGGTTCTTTGGAGATTGTTATATTCTATGATTACCACCCTATGATTTCACTGAAAGATGGGTTTTTGTTATGGGGAGAAAGAAATTTAGTGTTTTAAAATACAATATACAGTTTCCTAATTGCAATCCAGCCTCTTCTTTTCCCCTTATTTAATTCTGGGTCCAATTCTTTGTGTAGGTACCAGTAATAACTGCCTAAGATATATGCACTGATGGGCCAGCTCTCTGGATTTTCCATGCAGTTGAATAGTACAATCCGAACAACAGTCATTCTTCATTTATTTGTTTTTTTCTGTTTGGATAGTTAGCTTCTTTTGTGTGACTATGGAGCTCACTTTGGACACACTGCAATATATTCTTCATAAATTGCAGTCTATAAAATGTAGTACCCGGAAGGCCTCTTGCATTTGAACTGTACGTTGGACATCCTCTAAGACAAGGTAACAAGCACATTGGTCACCATAAGAGTCTCTATTTTTCACTTGCTTCTTAATAATCAGGGAGTTGTTGAATAAAGTTATCTCATTTCTGCAAGAAGTGTTGTATTGCTTTTGACACATTAAAAGGCACCTTATTGGAAGAGAATCTTTAACGTTGAATTTAGCTCCACAAAATCAAATGCTTTACAGCAGTGACGTCAAGCTCAAATACGAAGGGAAAACCACAAATTAATATTATCTATATTGTATTATATTTTTTATTAAACATTTGCCAATTAAATTTTAATCTGATTCTGCCCTGATACAGGTATAAAGCTGGGAGACTGCTTTAGAGACGACAACCAATAATCAATGAGATATTATACTCTCTGCATCTTTCAGTCAACTCTATGGCCATAAAGATACGGTCTACTGTGGAGTCTAACTTATGAAAGACTGCCTATTGCCTTCTCATACTTTCATTGATGATGCCCTCAGTATATGTATAGACTCGAGGGGCTGGGGGAGAAACCTGTGGCCTGGAGGCCACATGTAATCCTCTAGGTCCTCAAGTGTGGCCCTTTGAATGAATCCAAACTTCACAAACAAATCTCCTTAATAAGAAGATTTGTCCAAGGTCAAACGAGGAGTTTCAAAGGCAGGATATGAGCACAGGTCCTCTGATTCCACTTTCCACTGTATCACGCTGATATTCTCCTCCTCTCTTTTAGATTATTTTGAGAATCAGTATCACCAATGCCTTCTCAATTAGGATGTAAGGGTTTTGTTAATCAGTTTTAGTCCCCAAAGTGTGGTGTAGCTATATTAGCTTAGGAAACACTGGTATAGAAATAGCTAAGGATACAGTGGAGAGAATCATGTACCTTCTTTCAGCATTATTGGTTAGGAGTGTGGAACACTAAGAACACCCCCCCCCCCAATAAAATTCGGATCCCAGTGGCTTAATGCCATGCAGCTAAGTGGCATAGTGGATAAAACATTATGCCTGGAGTTAGGAAGTCCTGAGTTCAAATCTGACCTTAGAGACTTGCTAGCTGGTTGACTGGACAATTTGACTTCTTTCTGCCTCAGTTTCCTAATTTGTAAAATAGAGATAATAACAGTATCTCCCCCCACCCAGGGTTATTGTGTGCAAAAAATGAGATAGTTTTTGTAAAGCACTTTGCAAACTTTAACCTGCTATATAAATGCTAGCTTAATCCACCCCCCACCCCCACCCCTGCCATTGTACCCTTTTCCTCTCTTCTCCGCTTCATCAGAGAACTCATTATTTCCATCACTCTGACAATTCAGTTCCAGCCCTCCTAGGTAAATTCACTTTTAACATAAGGGGATTAGAATCATTGAGACAGCTCTGGTGGTGACCACAGAAGCCATCTTTAACAAGTCCTTCATTTTTATATATAAGGAAACTGAGGCCCAGTGGTGTTGTGACTTGCTCTATCACACGGGTATTAGGTAAGCAGGAGAGATGGGATCAGAACCCAGGTTATGTTCATCTCAGAGTCAGTGTTCACCTTCCTGTACCATAAAAGCTTCCATGGTAGGGGGAATATGTGTGCATGGATCAGTAACAGCTTTGAATGGGAAAACTTCCCGTCCTGGGAAGAATCTCTGGGGTCCTAGGAGATCCCAATGCCACAGACTAATGAAATGGACACCAGACACGGAGAGCCCAAATCATCCTTCTCCTTTAAGAAATCCCTTTCCTTTTGTACCATTGCAAACATGACGGCATTTTTTGGCGGGAATGGTGAGCTATTTTGTGTATGTGTGAATTAGAACTTTGATAGACAGAATAAGCTGCAATCCAATTCTAAACTATAGATTTTCAAGCAGATTGATGCAACAAATTGTTAGCAAATAGCAGTTTGCAATTTGATGCTAATTAGACATAAGGCAAATATGTGGCGTGACAAATTAACAGCAAACCATACTGTGGAGGGTGAGCGAGAGCTGGCACAGAGCGCACTCGGTTTTGCATAGCTCCTTGTCTTAGCCGAGGAGGTCTGAGCCAGCTCCCCTTCCCCGGAAGCAGGAAACCAGAGCAGAGATCACAAGCATCCTCCAATAACTTGAATTGCATATTTCAAATGCTTCCCTCTCCTTTCATCGTGGCAAGGCAGCTTTCCTTTCCTCGCTATCTGAGGGGATCATCAAGTGCTCTAGCAATCATCTGTGAGCAGCTCAGACCACACCATTTCCAGTCTGTCTCCCACCACCCACCACAGGACCCCACAGGTCATGCCCCAGATCCTTAAATACCAGCATACCAAAAACCACAACCGGGAGCAATAAAATGTGCTTTGTGTCCAAACTATCTTTACTGGGTTTCTTGTCCATTTGGATTGCATTTGGGAGCCTTTAAAACTATGATTTTCATTCATCATTTTTTTGTTGTTGTTGTTAGAGGATGATACCATTTCTGCTTAGATACATCAGGTCTGATGGTAATTAAAATTTTATTCAACCTCCTCACAGTGTTTGGAAGGATGAATTGAAAATTTCAGCTAGCCAATAACTTCTTTAAGGTAGTATGTTGGACCATGGTGGCTAGAGAGAGGGAAGAATATGAGAGAAACCCAAGAAGAGGGTCGTAGGATTTGGGACTTGAAAGGACCTTGGAAGCCTGTTCCAAGCTCTTTATTTTACAGATGAGAAAACTTAGGACCAAAGAGGGAAAGTGATTTTCCCAAGGTTACCCAGGTCAGTAGCCAAGCCAACACTCAAACTATATCCTCTGAATCCAAATGTAATGGTTATTTCATTACATTGTGCTGACAGGGCCAGGAAAAGGAAAAAAAATGGACTCCAGCTGTTAAGGAGACAGCAGAGTAGACTCCAGGTGTCAATTAATTAGTCCTGTGTTCCCCAAACATCTATTAGGCATTCAGTCTTGTTCTAGGTTGGGACAAGGGAAGAAATACAAGACATAGTTCTTGCCCTCACAAAGCCCATAATCTACAGAGGGAAAGAAGACCACACACATGACTGTTATATGATTAAGCGTCAAAACAATTGATGTAGACAGACAATTAGAGAATAAGCCAGAAATGAATAAAGTGTTAATTGTGTGAAATTTAAAGCCAAGAGGAGAAGGGAGACAGCTTCCTGGTGAAAGAAGGCTTGAGCTGAGATAGAGTTGAGAAATTTGAAGAAGTATGCTTTGGAGAAGGGGATGGACAGAAAGCAAGGAATCACTTTAGCCTGAGGGACTAGGGCAGCAAAGTTGAAAGGGTGGTCATGGGAGGGGGGAACCGGCCAGAGTAGAGGCCAGGTGCTAGGGAATAGTGTGCTAGAGGAATAAGAATATTGGATCTGAGTCAGGAGACCTGGATTCAAATTTCACCTTTGACACTTTCTAACTTGTGTGACCCTTGGACAACTCACTAAAACACCTCTATGCCTCAGTTTCCTTAACTGCAAAATGGGAATATGGACCCATATGCTATCTATTTCACAGAAGCATGAACGAAAAAATTTAAGCTAAAAGTATAATCTAAATTTTAATTATTATTAGTTTTATCATCATCATCCTTCTTTTCATATAGAGGTTGGATAGAAACATTCCTGGCACATATCACTATCCTACTATTGTTCTCTTCTGTTTAATGTTTGAGGGATCCTCATTGCTGTTGTTATCCTTAGGAGGCAGGTAAGAAGGGGTATTTACGAAAGGGAAGGTAAGATCAAAGAGGATCTCAACTGCTGCAAATCCCTCGTCAAAGCTGGCCTTAGCCCCAAGGGTTGGTGAGGATGTCACCTAAGGGATGCTGGAAGGCTCAAGGCATTCTCTGCAGCATTGATGCAGTATCTGATGCAAGCTGATGTGGTGACGGACATTCCCGCCATTACTCCCCAACCTGGGTTAAGGCACGGTAGTCATCTGCTCAAAGGCACATCTCTTGGGAGTCTGGGAGAGACAAATCTAAGGCCATATCAGACACCATCATCACCGCCTCAACTTTTTGGTACATGTGCCGGGGATCTAGGGACTGTGTGAAATTCATCCTTTCATAACCCTCCATCTTTTAGAAGGCTCTATAGAGCCAGGAGATGTCCCCAAGCATCTGCTCAGTAGAAGCCACATTCAGAAGGGGTCCCTCCCCTCCCCTGGTATCCTTATATGAAAGGATTTTTCTTAGTGTTCTATGTAGGCCTCAAGAAACCCCTGTTCCCCTTGTAGATAACAGCAGCAGCAGAAACAACAACAGCTAAGTTTTTATGGGGCTTTAAAGTTAGCAAAATACTTTGCAAATATCTCATTTTATCCTCACAACAAACCCCTGGAAGTAGGTGTTATTATTATCATACCCATTGTACAGATGAGGAAACTGAGGCTTCAAGAGGTTAAATGTCCAAGGCCAGACTTGATATTCAGGCAGAAAGGTTTGGTTTTTGTTTCTGTTTTTTTTAATGGCCAGGCCCCCACAGTGATTTAGATGATTGGATTTAGGAAGATCTAGGTTCAAATCCTGTTCTGGATACTTACTAGTTGTGTGACTCTGAGCAAGTCACTTAATCTCTCCAAGTCTCAGTTTCCTCATTTGTAAAATTAGGGAAGTTGGATTCAGTGACCTCCAAGTTCACTTTCAGCTCTCCATCTATGATCCTTTGAACCACTGTCTCATCGTTATGCAATCCCAGGATGATTTTGCAAGTATTCGAAATCAACGGCAATGAGAGACAAGCAGCGGTTGGCTTTTGGACTTTAAACAGATTATAATAACTCAATAATTCCTCAGATTGGGTAGGAATCTATTAGATCCAGCTCTGTTCCCTGACTGCCTTTGCTCTGTGTTTTCTGATGAGTCTTCCTCAAGGTTAGTTTCTTGCTAGGGCATCTGGCATATTTATACTTCCAAGTATCTTTGGGTCATTAATTACTAAAAGATGATAGATTACAAATTCATGAGTACTTTTCAGCTTTCCAAATCTCCCTTTTTATAGAGAACAAAAAATAAATGACTGTTGGGTTCAAGGTTATTATTTGATTCAAATGAAATGAGAAAACAAAATATTGACATTCTTCTTTTCCAAATATGGGCCTAACGTTGTAGGCAGTACTTGGGAAGTATTCAAACCTTCTGTGGTTGTAGCAGCAGATGTAATTCCGGGAGGAAAACAAATGAAGGGGGAAAAGTCACAGTGAGCTACTTGGGAAAATGATGTTTAATTTCTTACTTAAGCCCTCTGGGGAATTTCTTCAGACAGTTTTGAGAAAGATCAATAACCAGTATTGCCAAAGATTTCTTGGCCAAAAAAAACGTTTTGTTCTGGCCACCCCTCTGCAAGGACTAAGCTACTCCTGGGCTGGGTGGGTCCTGGGGGCTTAGAGTTAACTCAAAGCATGAGGCTGTCATTCACTGCATATCTCTGTCATTATTGCCCACATTTTACCAAACAATATCATGGTATTTTGAGTTAATTTGTCACCTCCAAGCCACTCTCTTAACCCCTTTGACTTATAAAGGGACAAATTCCCAGGAAACACAAGTCTGAGACTGTAGTGAGCTAAGAGGATCTAGGCCCTCCTAAGGTTCACCATCCCCTTTCCTTCTGCTTATGTTAGGCCTGAAGTTTACTGGTCCATTAACTCTGACCTCTCTAAAAAGCTGCACAATCTGAGTAAAGGGTTCATAGTCAATTGATCTGTGAGAGTGGTCGATCATTCAGGGAGGCCTGGATTTAAGAAAAATCATTATTTAAACTGTGATTACAGACAAATCATTGCCTCTCCCAGACTCCATTTCTTCATTAGTAAAACCAGGGAGCCAAACCAGATAATTCTTGGGACCAGTGCCAGCTCTAAAGTTCAGTTGAATTTCACAAAAAAATTTATTAGCTTAAATTATTAAAATTATCAATAAATTGGTCAATATTTGACCTGTAGCAGTGCAGACAGGCACCTGCCCCTCTAATTATATTCGTAGAGAACTGATTGGTTCACTTACAGGTTAAAGATCAGCCATTATGAGTCAGAGACAGGTCTTGAACGCAGGTTTTCTAGGGATTGGTTTCCCATTACTATACCAGGTTTGCCTTTCATAAATAAATTATGGTTATTAAAATTTCTATAGCATTTTCCTTGGAACAGCTCTGTGAGACAGGTAATCCAAGTTTTCTTATCTTCATTTCACAGACAGTAATAGTTGACATTTACATAGAACTTTAAAATTTACAAAACACTTGACATATATGATCTCATTGGAACCTCACAACAATTCTGCAGGGTAGGCATTGTTATTAATCCCATATTTTTAGATGAAGAAACAGAGGTTCCAAAAGACTTGCCCAGGGTCACACAGTTAATATATCTCTAAGATAACATTTGGATCAACATATTCTCACACTCTTTTTATCATATTCTGCTGCCTTTCGAGTGAAGTGACATGTTCACAATTAATCAACTAGAGTAGGAACGAGAGTGATCTTTTGAAAAATTAGAATTTCTACACTGGATATATTTTAAAAATTTTAGTTTCTCTTGCATAATCTTAAATTCCAAGTATATCCTCCCTCTTCCCTGTCTACCAAGCCATTCCTTATTAATAACAGCCACAACAAAATTGAGAGATTAAAAGAAATCATTTCAGTTGAATTAGGCAATGAAATGGAGAGTGGATAGAGTACCATTCCTGGAGTCAGGAAGACCTGAGTTCAAATAGGACTTCAGGCATTAACAGCTGTGTGACCCTGGATAAGTCACTTAACCTCCCTTTCTACATTTGTAAAATGGAGCTAATAATGGCACCTATCTCCCAGAGTTGTGAGGCTCAAAAGAGCTAATAATTGTAAAGCTCTTAACAGAATGCCTGCCACATAGTAAACACTATATCAATGTTAGTTATTGTTATTAAACTAAGCAGCTCACTAACTGAAAATGTGCAGTGTTCCAGACCCATGGACTTTTGACTTCTGTGAGAAGGAAGGTTCAGTTTCATTTTCCCCCTTTCCATTTACATTGCTGGACCCATGTCATGCATTGTTTTCCTGGTTCTACTTGCTAAACTCTGCATCAGTTCATATGTCTCCCTGTGATTCTATGAATTCTTTGTATTTATGGATTCTTCCCGTACAGTAATATTCCATCACATTCATGGACCACCA
The DNA here is from genome assembly GCA_028646515.1 of Pseudochirops corinnae. Taxonomy (NCBI): domain Eukaryota; kingdom Metazoa; phylum Chordata; class Mammalia; order Diprotodontia; family Pseudocheiridae; genus Pseudochirops; species Pseudochirops corinnae. The sequence goes on along the minus strand of CM053585.1, from coordinate 234,975,330 downwards.
ACTTTTTTAGTCCTTCTGCAATCAATGGTTGTTGATTTTGATTCTATTTCTTTGCTGCTATAAATACCTAGTGTATGTGCCACCGGACAAATGTCTATAGAAAAAAAAAAGATTTGTTATTTTTAAAATGTCACCCTTGGTTTATTTGTTTCTAAGTACTGAGCTTCCCTAGTGATTTTGAAACCAGATCTTATTCATATGTTTCTTTCTAAATACCAAACTCAGTGTACACAAGTGTGGTACATAAACTCAGTACAGGTCATCTTCTTTAAGAACCATGAAGAAGAGCATTGCATGGGCTAAGGCACCTAACCTGAGATGCCACTGTCACTTTTAGTGGAATGTTGAGGGAGAGCCCACTCTGAGAATTCACTGCCGTAATTCTCCTGTGGCCTACTAGAGTCAGATCTGCACACTGATTACCTCGTGGTATCTATCATCACAGAATTGGAAAGGGCATTAGGAATCATTTAGTTCAGAATGTATTGGAGAAACTGAGGCTTAGGTCATCTTAGACATGTTTCCCATTCATTCATTAACACAAATATTAAGTAGTTACTGTGTACAGACCACTGACCAGAGATTAGGGAAACTTTAAATCTTACATATGGAGCTTACAATCTTATGACAGATAAGACACATACAGATTACTATGGCATGCAATATTACAATATTACATGATAAATGCACTGAAAAGTTGTAAAAGAAAGCGCTATGCTATTCTGGTGGCCAGGGTTTGTTACTGACCTGGAGAATCATGGAAGGGATGGCTTTCTGAATTAGGCATTAAAGAAAGTGTGAGGTTACTGTATACATTGGGAATAACATGAACAAAGGCAAGGCACTGGGGAGGGGGGCAGGCAGTAATCCCAATTTGCATTTCATATGAATGTTTTCTTATTTAACAGATCATACTCTTTTCCAGGGTGTTAGGACCAGGAAGTCTTTCTGTAACTCTAGAAAATAAGCTGTATCTTTACTGGATACAGTGATACAGTGATACAAGTTTAGAGATTCCTAGGTTCCTATTCCTAATTCCCTAGGTGATCCTTTGAAAGCATTCTAGTGTTTTCTATCTCACCAACTCTTAACAGGTTTCTTCTCCATTCAAGGCAGTAGTTAACGGGATTTATTGAACTAGAATCATAGAAACACATACTGTGGTTCATATAATACACAGCTTAGGTACTAGATGCACTATGGCCTTCCTGCTCTCCCCCACCTCCCATCCATTTAAAAGTATTTTCTTCCCCAGGAAGCTGGTTTGTACATACTTTGTATTTACTTTCATTCATGCCTTTCCTTCTTCCTCCCCCCACCCCCCCAGTAGAATGTAAACTTCTTGAGGACAGAAACTGTTTAATTTTTGCCTATCACTCATACAGTGCCTTGTCAAGATGAACTACTTCCTAGGCGACTGACGACCTGACAGGTCACTACAGTGATCTTGAAAGACTATGGAGAACAGGAGTCACTGCAGGATTACTTAAAAATCAAAGAAAAAAAAAGGAAAGGGAATGGAATCTGCCAACTATAGGCCAGTGCACTTGACACTAGTTCATGGGAAAATTCCATAGTATATTATTAAGTGGTTAGTCAAAGAATATGTAGAAAGGAAAATAATTATTACTAAGAATTAGGATATCTTCAGTCATTGGCTACAAACTCAGTAATCTAGTTGGCCCCAAAGCACACTCTACATCCTGCTCAGTCATCTGTCAAGGAACCTGGGCCTGCATGAGCACCTTGCTGTCTTTCCTGCCACCATATAACACTTCCTGACTCTGACCTACTTTCTACTTCTTACTTAGAAAAGTCATCAGAATCAATACTATTGTTGCTCCTAGAAAAGTAATGACAATCAGCTACCCTATAGCTCCATTCACCATCACTATGACTCCACAGAATAAAGTTCTCTTCCCAATGTATTTAATCTCCATTTGTTAGAATAGAAATTCCTCTAGGGCAAGATCCAGCTCACTTTTAAAATTTGTATTTCCATCACCTACCACAGTGCCTAGCATATATACACACACACACACGTGTATGTACACATGTATGTGTTGTATGTGTATGTACATCTATACACGCACATTTGTGGATGTGTATATGTGTACATATGTGCATGTTTATGTATATGTACATATGATCAGCCCCTTACTAAATAGCTATACATTAAAATACATTCATTCATTCATCAAGGATAGGTCATCCTGAGTTCACTTAATTACCTTTTTTTAATGGCTTGCTAGATGAATAGATCGGGAGAATGCTATAAATATAGTTTATTTAGATTTTAGCAAAGCTTTTGAAAAATACTCGTGCTATTCTCGAGTGAAAAAGATAGGAAGATGTGATCTAGATTATGGTATAATTATGTACATTCAGAACTATTTGAATGATGACACCCACCCAAAAAATAGTCATTAATGGTTGTATGTGAACTGCCCAGAAAGTATACAGTGGGATGTCCCAGGGAGCTTTGTGAAGTACCTGAGACTTCCTTATAGAAGAATCTCCATAGAAGTATTCTAGGCTTGAGGCATTTTGTGAGTTTGAAAAACCATAGGTCAGGAGTCCCTATGAATGTCTATAATTCATGAGGGCACATGAATTCAAAGCCAAAGATATTTAAACAATCAAGTTAATAAATAAATGAGAAGAACGACCTCCTGCCGCACCCCCCCATCCCCCACAGGTTTTCAAGCCACCTGTGAGGACTAGAACACATGTAAAAGACATACATGACCAAGGATTGGCTAGCCATAACCTCACTGGCACTTAGCAAAATAACTGGTCAATAAAGGAAGCTATTATCCTGTATCTTGCCTCCTTTTCATAGCTAAACTCTTAGAAAAAAAGCATTTGTACTCTGTCTTCAATCCCTCTCCTTCCATTTACTTTTCAACTCCTTGAAATCAGACTTCCAACCTTACAATTTGAACTTCTCTCTCCAAGATTATCAACAATCTCTTTTTTAAAAATAGATTTTTATTGATTTTTGTGGTTTTTTTATTACCTAGATTTAACCCTGTATCCCTTCCTTCCTACTCCCCACCCCCTGCAGAGCCACCCTTATAACAAAGAATTTTTCAAAAGAAAAAGAAGGGAAGAAAAAAATTCAACAAGACTGATTAGTACCTTGAAAAAATGCCCCTAGCATTATATATAATGTTCTGCACTCATGGACCCCTCACCCTGCAACCTCTTCAAAAGAGCAGAATGATTTGTTTTCTCACAGATATTTTTTTTGAGGAGGAGGAGGAGTTTCTTTGTTCTTTGTAATTCCACAACTTTCATTTTTTACTGTTTTGTGATTGTTGTTCTTTCCATTTATATTGTTGTAGCCATTGTATATATTGTTTTCTTGGCTCTTTTTTTACTTCACCCTGCATTGGTTCATAAAGTCTTCCCTTATTTCTCTGTGTTCATTGTATTTGTCATTTCTTACAATGCAGTAATATTCCATTCCATTCGTGTAGCACAGTTTTCAACACTTTTTCAAAAATTTCAATTGTACTTTGTTTTCAGTTCTCTAATCTTTTCCTTTTCCCACCTCCTCCCTCACCCATTGAGAAGACAAGAAATACAAAACTCATTACAAATATGAAATTATGTAAAACAAATTTCCTCATTAGTCATGTTCTTGGGGAGGGGAGGAGACAAGAAAAAGAAAGAGAAAGGAAAAAAATATGCTTCAGCCTGTGTTCTGTGTCCATTGGCTCTCTATCTGATGGTGGGTAGCATTTTTCATCATTAGTCCTTTGGAATAGCAGTGGATCATTGGGTTGATCAGAGTTACTAAATCTTTCATTATTGAGTATCTTTACAATATTGCTGTTACTGTGTAAATTGTTTACCTGGTTCTGCTCACTTCACTCTGTTCATAAAAGTCTTCCCAGGTCTTTCTGAAACCATCTGCTTCATCATTACTCACAGTACAATAATATTCTATGGCATTCAAATACCTTAATTTGTTCAATCATTCTGCAATTGACAGAAACCTTCCCTCCCTTCTCCCCACCCCTGCCAGTTTCCAAATCTTTGTCATCAAAAGAGAGCTGCTATAAGTATTCTTTTTAGCATATTGGTTCTTTACTTTTTTGTTGCTTTCTTTGTGGTATAAGCCTAGTCAACAAAATCTTAATTGATAAACTGAATCACCTGTTCTTAGTCTTCATCCTTCTTGATCTCTGTTGCTTTGGACATTGTCAGGCAACCTCTCTTTCCATATTCTTTGGGAATCATTAGCTTTCAAAATTCTGATCTCTGCTTTTGTTTTTTCCGCCTGACAGACCATGTCTTCTCAGCTTCCTTTGCTGTATTATGAACCATATCCTGCCCCCTTACCCATGATTTTACCCTATAATTCAATCTTATACTAGGACCTCTTCTCTTACCCCCTTAAGATCCTCTGTCATTAGCTCTAATGAGCTTGAAAATCATTTCTTTGGAAATAATTCCCAGATCTATTTATATAACAATAATTTCCATTTTATTATCTAGTCACATATCAACACCTACCCATTGGACATTTCCATCTGGATGCCCCATAGGCATATCAAACTCAACATGTTTACAATGGAGTTCATTATTTTATTCCCTAAATCCACAACTCCTCCAAAAATCTCTATTTCTGTGGGGATCCCACTATCCTTCTAGACAAGCAGGTTCACAACCTTAGGGTCATCTTCTCTTCTCCCTCTCTTTAATTTCCCATATCTTATTACTTGTCAGCTCTTCCTAATGCTGCCTCTAAAATATCTCTCACATTTATCCCCTTTTCCTTATTCACCTGGCTGCCCACTAGTTCAGGACTCAATTGCCTTTTATCTGACTTATTTCAATAACCTACTGATTAGTAGGTCTATCAGTAAAGATTGATTAAGCTCCTACCATGTGCCAGGCACTACACTAAGTGCTGGAGGTACAAAAGTACAAAAAGACAGTCCTTACCTTGGAGGAGCTCACAATCTAATTGGGGAGACAATAAGCAAACAAGTACAAACAACTTGTATTGAGAACAACTAGGAGCCCTGGAGTCAGGAATACCTGAGTTCAAATCCAGCCTCAGACACTTGACACTTACAAGCTGTGTGACTTGAGCAAGTCACTTAACCCCAATTGCCCTGCCTTCCTCCACTAAAAAAGCAAAAAAAAAAAAAAAAAAAAAAAAGAGAGAGAGAACAACTAGGAAAGAAGAGAAGAAAGTCACTAGAATTAAGAGAGATTAGGAAAATCTTCCTGAAGATGGGGTTTTAGTTGCAAGAGAAGCCAGTAGGTACAGATGAAGAGGGAGAATCCTGCATGCATGGGGGAGGGTCAGTTAAAAAAAATGTCTGGAGCTGAGAGATAAGAGAGTATTGTTTGTGGAACATCCAGGAGGCAAGTGTCCTTGGATCAAAGAGTAGATGATGGGGCACAAGGTAGAAGAAGATTTCTATCTTAAAAGACATACCTAGGAATGTAGTCTAAAAGAAAAAGTAGGAGGGAGGTAATGAAGGGCTTTGAACACTAGAGAATTTTGTAATTGTTCCTGGAAGTGAAAGGGAGTTAATGGGTTTATTGAATAGGAAAATGACATGGTTGGACCTGCTACATTTGTGCTTTCAGAAAATCACTTTGGTGGCCAAATGGAGGATGGATTGGATTGGGGAGAGACTTGAGGCAGATAGATATGCCAGCAAGCTATTGCAATAGTGCAGGTAGTGCAGGTATGAGGTGATGATGGCCTGTATCAGAGCAGTGGCAGTGGCAGAGGAGAGAAGAGGACATATTTAGAAAGTGTTTCTGAGGAAAATTGATAGGTTAAGGCAGCAGAATAGATATTGGGGGCGGTGTGAAGGAAAGTGAGGAGTTGAGGATGACACCGAGGCTGCAAGCCTGAGGGAGGGGGAGGATGGTATTGTCCTCTGCAGTAATGGGGAAGATAGGCTTGGGGGAGGGTGTAGGGGCAAAAAACAAATTCTATTCTCGGACATATTGAGTTACAGATGTCTACTGGACATCCAGTTTGAGATTATGAAAGGCAACTGTAGATTTCAGGTCAGCAGAGAAGTTGGCATAGGATCGATAAACTTTAAAAATTGTCAGCATTCAGATAGCAATTAAATCTATGGATGCTGATGAGATTGATGAGTGAAGTAATACAGAAGGAGAAGAGAAAGGGGCCAGGACAGACCTCTGGAGGTTATGGTAAGAAGATGTGATGTGGATGAGGATCTGGCAAAGGAGACTGAGAAAGAGTGGTTAAATAGGTAGTAAGAGATCCAGGAGAGAATCATATCTTGGTATTTTGGTGTAATGATAAAGTCATAAATAGAATTATAAGGGTTAAGAAGAGAGTGAAAGGAGAAAGAGTAGAAGCACCTAGTGTAGATGGCCTTTTCAAGGAGTTTATATGCAAAGGGCAGAAGAGATATAGGATAATAGTTAATAGGAATGGAAGGACCAAGTGAGGATGTGTTTTTTCAGGATGGGGGAGACATGAACATGAATGTAGGCAGTAGGGAAGGGTCAGTAGAAAGGGAGAGATTCAAAATAAGTGATAGAATGGGGATGACAGAAGGCCACTTTGTTGGTGGAGATGGGATAAAATGGAATAGCTTGAGCAGGTAGTATATAACTTTGGTAAGGACTGAGGCCACTTCATCATGTGAGATAGAGGTAAAGGAAGAGATACTGGCAGAAGACATCTGGGTGATATGAAATGAGCAAGAGGGGAAAGGAGGGAGTTCATGATGAATGACTGCCATTTCTTCTGTAAATAAGAGGCAAGGTTCCTAACTGATAAGGCGAGTAGCTCTGAGGGTTATGAGAAGTTTGAGGAGGAATGAAAAGGTTTGGAAGAGCATCTATGGAGAGAGTGGGATAGTGAGTTGATAAGGGAGGTATGGTAAGATTGCCTTGAAGTAGTGAGGGCTCATTTGAGGTTATATAACACAAATTTTTAGTGGAGCCAGTCGCTGTGGTTTTATGATTTTCTCCACAGGAACCAGGTAGAGAAAAATGCAGTGATCAAAAGCTGAGACTTTGGATCATATTTGGCAATATGATAAGGGGCTGGAAATTCAAGAGATTTGAACAGTGTAGATTTGAACTAATTGATTCACAAAGGGGTCAAGATGGAGGAAAAAGTAGTGGCTAGTGTAGGGGAGATGGCCTGAGAGAGAATTAAGATGTGGAGGGATTAGACATCATGGTCTAGACAAAGGATTGGGTTAGATAAAGGAAGCCAGAAGGACAGGTAGAAAAACAACAGATTATATTTAAATAAGGAGATTTCAGAATTCTTGAACATAGAAGTGGTATATTTGTGAGTGATGGCAAGATCAAAAGTATACTATCTGTGTGTGTAGTTAAAGTAGGGTGGAAGAACAGCTTTTGGGAAATGAGGTGCTAAGTTATTAGGATATTTGAGAGAGGGAGTTGTTATGTATTTTGAAGTCCCTAAATGTGAAGACAGGAATTGGGGAAGAGAGAAAAATTGTGAGCCATGTATCAAATTCACTGATAAAAAAAGAGGTGTGACCTAGGGGACTGCAGACAACAAGTGCCAGGATTTTGATTGGGTAGAAGATGCGAATTGCATAAACCTCAAAGGAGAAATTACTGAATGATAGAGATAGGTAGAGAATCTGGAAGGGACAATGGGGAACAAGGAATATTCCAACTTCCTGGCCTTGACTGGGAGCTGAGGGCAATGAATGAAGGTGTAGGAAAGGGTGGCCAAGGAGGCTGTGTCATCAGGGAGGAACCAGGTGCAGTTAACAGCTGGAAAGTGTACAATATATTCATATACTTTTGGAAAAGGGAAAATGCTACAAAGCAGGACTTGATTAATTATTTTGTTGATTGTCCAAATTTAAGAAAGTGATGGTGAAAATGTTAATAATGCTGATTAAACTTAGAAATATGTGTCTGATACATCCCTCCCCCCAAAGCTGGTTATTAAATGTTTATCAGCATACCACTGTATAATTTTATCTTTATAGATTGTATCCCCTGATAGACCTTCAGCTCCTTCAAGGAATGGAATATTTTTCATGTTGTCTTTGTATCTTTGGGTCCTAGTGTGTGGGGTATGGGAACCCCAAAAATCCCCTACCCAAGAAAAATCGAAAGTCAGAGGCATCTTGAGGAAAGAACAGGAAGTTTTATTTTCTTCCCCTGCAGGAAGAGGGCTGTCCTCTCCATGGCAGGGATCCAGGAGAGAAGGTGTGTTACAAAAGATAGAACAAGAATTTATACCCTAATGCAGTTAAGCCCCCTGTCCCTGGCTGTCCCTTCTCTCATTGCCTAGGAGGTGGGCTCTCAGTCTTGGCTTGAAATCTAACCCAATGGCAGATAACAAAGAAGCCTACCACTGTCTCCTATTGGCAGGGAGGTGGGACAGGGAGACAAGGTATCATCCATGGCCTTATTTGGTAAATGCCAAAGCAAGGGAGGGGAAAAGGTCACAAGCAAGGGTGGAGGTCAAAAACTCCTGAAAGGAGCCTAATGCTTAAGGGTGTGGCATACAAGAGTGGAGGTCAAAAACTCCTGAAAGGGGCCTAATGCTGATGACAACAAGGGAAGGGGGGAAGAGTCCTAGGTTGTGTAAACCCAGGTCTCAGGTCTGTCCAGTCTTATAAAAGTCGGTCTCTGGTTTCCAGATAGTTTCTCTCCTTTCTCATTCTGAGGAGTCTTCACAGAGGATGCAGAGAGTGTACCCCACTCACTAGCAAGCACCTGGGTAAACAAAACAAATAAAAAACACAAGCACCTAACAAATGGCTGTATGAAAATGCTAAACAATTTGTGTAACCTTCCCCATGATCTTTAAGATCCATTCTATGGGTTAGCAAAGTGGATAAAGTGCCAGACTTGGAGTCAGGAAGACCTGAGTTCCAGCACAGTCTCAGATACTTTCTAGATGTGTGATCCTAGGAAAGTCACTTAAGCCTGTTTGCCCCAGTTTCCATCTGTAAGATGAACTGGAGAAGGAAATGGCAAACCATTGCAGTATCTTTGTCAAGAAAACCCAAATGAGGTCACAAAGAATTGGACACAACTGAACAACAATAAAGATCCATTCCAGTTTTGACCTTGGGCTATGTTTCCACAACTCTAATTTTCCTAGGTTCTTCAGTGTGAGAGATACTTCCTCTGAATTCCCAGAGAAGGAACTTCTATTTAAACTGCTGTATAAATTACCTGCAGCAATTTCAGTTTACTTAGAAGAGCCAATGAGGTCCCTCCACCCTCCACCTTTGCTTTTGTTTTAACAATGAATGACCTACTTAATGTCTTATTAGAACTTGCTTTCTTTCCCAGGAAGATACTTCTTCCTCTAAGGAAGCCATTTTGGGAGGGGGGGTAGTGGTGGTGTGATGGGTTTGGGAGAGGGTAGACACCTGAATATCTTAACAATTAAGTACCTTTAAGGTTCAGCCAATCAGATTGCCTCTCCGTCCCCCAGTCTCAGAATCACAGAATTTCAGAGCTGGAAGAGATTCTATCATGTGATGGTAGGTAAATGTCTAAGGACAGACTCTGGGGTGGTTGGAGAAACAAAAATATATACATGACATACTTTTAAGTCTAATCTTCATTATTAACATTTTCTCTATCACTTTCATTCTAGACAATCAACAAAACAATAAACCAAGCCCTGATTTGTAACATCTGCCCTTTTCCAAGATGCTCACACCGAAAATTTAATAATAACCTGACTTCAGAACACTCCTGGAATTACCTCAGGGGCCATCTAGTCTGGAGGTGTTAAGTTTGTGGACTGTGGGCAGAATGCCAGAACCAAATTAAAATAAATTTGGGAAATTAAAAAAATAAAATAGCACATAGATTATGTTAACATGTGGTTTTAAAAGTCAATATGTGCTGGCAGAAGTCCTTTTGTACAGTTTTGTGCCCCTCCCTCCTTTCTATTTAAGCTTGATACCACTACTCTAGTCCAACACACAACTGAAAATGAAATCCTTCTGCAATGTATCTGGTAGTCATTTGTCCTTTGCTTGAAGGCCTCTAATATGGGAGAATACACTATATTCAGAGGCAGCTCATTCCACCTTTGGAAAGATTGAATTGTTAAAAAGTTTTAAATTACAGCATGCCTAAGTTTGCATCTCTGTAACCAATACTGGAATGGTTAGCCATTGCCTTTTTCAGCTTATTTTTCCGATAAGGAACTGATGCCAACAGGGTTAAGTGACTTGCCAGGTTCACATAGCCAATGAGTGTCTGAGGCCAGATTTAATCTCAGATCTTTATAGACAGGGATCAGAGGTGGACATTCTTGTAGTGGTCAATAGTGTTGCAAAAACTGAAGTTATCACTGTGTTCCAAAGTATCCAAGATTTCTGGATTTTTTTTTTTTAAGAATGGTCCTCTACTCAGTGGAAATTCTATGTTTTCTGGTTTGACAACTGTGTCTCTGAGTCAGAATATCAAGCAAATTCAAAAGTTTAGAGGAGGGAACAAAAGAAAGAGAGGGAGATCTTTTGGGCATTTAACCGCCATTCCTTCATTTACCTATTTAAGATCCCAGGTCTCTTTTGGAAAATTTCTTTCAACAAGAAGACTGATTAATTACTACTAAACATCCCCCTTGTTTTTGTCTGACATGTCACATGGACTGTTTTTCATAATATTATTAAATTATCTTTTAACTACATAGCTTACAACAAGGAGGGAAATAAAGCATGGCAGCTAAGTGATACTAGTAGATAGATCACCAGTCCTGGAGTCAGGGAGACCTGAGTTCAAATGTGACCTCAGAAACTTTCTAGCTGTGTGACCCTGGGCAAGTCACTTAACACTGTTTGCCTCAGTTTCCTCATCTATAAAATGAACTGGAAAAGGAAATGTTAAACTACTCTAGTATCTTTGCCAAGAAAACCCCAAATGGGGTCACAAAGAGTCAGACATGACTGAAATAATTAAACAACAAACTTAAAAGCATTCTGTCATGTCAATAACATTATCAAATGGAATGCC
>CM053585.1:234931046-234958031 GCA_028646515.1 Pseudochirops corinnae | reverse complement strand
TATTCTTATTGCACAGTAATCTGGTTCTGCTCACTTAACTTTGTATCAGTGCATATAGGTCTTTTCTTATGTCTTCTCTGAAACCATTCTTCTTGTCATTTTTTATATCACAGTACTACTCCATCACAAATGTAATGCACAATTTGTTCAGTCCTTCCCCAATTGATGAACATCTCAATTTCTAATTCTTTGCCATCACAAAAAGAACTGGTGTGTGTGTGTGTGTGTGTGTGTGTGTGTGTGTGTGTACATGTAAGTCTTTTTCTTTTTTCTTTTACTGCTTTGGGTTACAGAACTAGTAGTCTAGGTCTGGATCAAAGGGAATTCATAGTTTTATAGCTCTTTGTGTATAGTTCCATATTGTTCTCCAGAATTATTGGATCAGTTGACAATTCCACCAACAGTTCATTAATTTACCTATTTCCCCTGATCCCCTCCAGTAGTTGTCATTTCTGATAGGTGTGAGATGATACCTTAGAGTTGTTTTAATTTCTTATTTCTAATCCATAGTGACTTAGAGCATTTTTTCATATGTCTATAGATAACTTTGATATCTTTTTCTGAAAACTGCCTACTTATGTCCTTTGATCATTTATCAATTGGGGGATGGCTCTTATTTTTAAAATTTGACTTAGTTACCTATATATTCAAGAAATGAGGACTTCATCAGAGATGCTTGCTGTAAAAAATTTTGACATCAATTCAATTTCCATGGTACCTTTTAGGAAAATGTGATTTCCCTAATTATCTCTTTTAACTAGGTCTGTTTTTGTTTTTAAATTGTCTAAGATCATAATTGCTACCCTTGCCTTTTTTATTTCAACTGAAGCATAATAGATTCTGCTCCAGCCCCTTCTTTTAACTCTGTATATATCTTTCTATTCAAATACGTCTGTTGTAAACATATTGTTGGATTCTAGATTCTAATTCATTCTGTTATCCACTTGCATTTTATGGGTGAATTCATTCCAATTACATTCATAATTATGATTTCTATTTATTTTTTTCAACTCATTTTCTTCTGTTTATCCTTCTCTCTTTTTATTCTGTCCCTCTTCAAAAATCTGTTATGCTTCTGACCACTCCCTCCCTTAATCTACCCTACCTTTGATCTTTCACCCCTTTCCTCTTATCTCTTTACTCTTCTATTTCCCTGTTGAGTAAGATAGATTTCTATATCCAACTAATTGTGTAAATATTTTCTTCCCTTTTCAAACCAATTATAATGAGAGTGAAGTTCAAGTATTGCCTGCCATCCTTCCCTATCTTCCTGTCCAGTATAAAAGCTCTTTCTTGCACACTTCTTTCCTTTGAGAAAATTTCCCCCATTCTATCTCTCTCCTCCCCCTTCTCCCAGTGCATCCCTCTTTCTCATTCCTTCATTTTTTTGGAGATCATTCCAACTTAGACCCACAACCTCTGTCTATTTAAACTCCTTCTAACTACTCTAATAATGATAATAATGTTTTGCTTGATAAGATATTTTTGGTTATAATTCTAGCTCCTTTGCCTTCCAGAACATCATATTCCAAGCTCTCTACTCTTTTAATGTGGAAGCTGCTAATCTTGTGAGATCCTGAAAGTGGCTCCACAATATTGGAATTGTTTCTTTCTGGTTAATTATAATACTTTCACCTTGATGTGGAGCTCTGGAATTTGGCTATCGTGTTCTGGGGAGTTTTTGTTTCAGGATCTCTTTCAGGAGATGTTTGTTGTATTCCTTAATTTTCTATTTTATCCTCTGGATCTACGATATTGGGGAAATTTTCCTTGATAATTTCTTGAAATATGGTGTTTAGGCTCTTTTTTTTTTTTATCATGACTTTCAGTGAAATTATAAGAGACCAAGAAATGATTAAGCAAAATATGAATAATGAAAAAATTAAAGAGAAAGTGAAATATAAGAAAAACAATAGGTTTGGAGAATAGATCAAGAAGAGAAAATTTAAAAATAATTGGATTAACTGAAAATTATGATGAAAAAAAGAATCTTGATACAATTATACAAGAAATAATCAAAGAATATTGTCCTGACATATTAGAACAAGGGGGAAAGTAGAAATAGAAAAAAAAATCCATCAATTACCACTTAAAAGAGGTCCTATGAGGAAAACTCTTAGGAATATCATAATCAAATTCTGAAACCCCCAGCTCAAGGAAAAAATATTAAAAGCATCAAGATTAAAGCAATTTAAATATGATGGTGCCACAATTAGAATTACACAAGACCTAGCAGCAGAGACATTAAAGGACTGTAGGACTTGGAACACAACAAATCAAAGAGCAAAAGAACTGGGACTCCAGCCAAAAATATACCCTGAAAAGTTAAATATTATCTTGAATGAAAAATGGACATTTGATAAACTCTTGGACTTCTAAGACTTTGTTAAAAAAAAAATATCCTGAACTTAATAGAAGATTCAACATATAAGAGCCAAGAGATATAAGGTATATAACAAAGATTGAATATAAGGGACCCATAAGGACAGACTGTTTACTTTTTATATATGTAAAATGGATGTCTAAGATTCTTAGCAATAATTGGGTAGTTTATAAGAAAGATTGGGGTAAGCCTGAGAATGATATGAATTTAAAAAGTAAAACCATTTAGGAACAGCTTAAAAGAGTAATTATTTGAGGTACAAAATGGAGAATTGATACAGAGGAATCAAATGGGGGAGAAGGGCTTGTAGTTCTGGTAACCTACTTTCATCAGGAATGTGTTTAAGAGGGAATAATACATATATATTTAGAAGAGTATAATAGTCTTCAAAATTCAGAAGAAATAAAATGGTAGGAGCATAGGGATCAGAGAGAGGACAAGGGAGGAATCTTTAGATTGGAGGTTGAGAAAATAGGTAAATAGGGGTATAGAAGGGTGTTTAGATTTCTGGGAATGGGAGGATAGGGAAAGGATCCTTGGAGGGGGGCAGGCAAGTCATAGGAGGGCAAGGCACTGGATAAAAGTAAAGTAGAGGAGGCAGAAGGGATAGGAAGCAAGAGATATAATCATACATAAAAAACAAAGGTCAGGAGTAGAATAGGTTTGGGAAAATATATGTGTATATATATATATATATATATATGTATATGTGTATGTATATATCTATAGCTATAGAGAAACATTCCTAAACTTTATTGTAGCCTTCTCAGGGGAGGTATGGAGGAGGGAAAAAAAAGAACAAAGTAAAAAACTGTGCATCAGAGAACAAAAGAAAACTCACAAGGAAACAAAGAAAAGATGGACAATTCTCAACACAAAGAGTATTATTTGTCATATAGGCTTTCTTGAAATGAAAATCTATTGCTACATGTTTTGAATCCTCTCTTATGTTCTGTGATGCATATGACATACTTCCCCCCAATTTTATATTTAAGTTTCAATATTTAAGTTTATAATATGTTCTTGTTTCTTTTCTCTGTTTTGTATTTGTGTTCCGGCGTTTGAGTCTAAAGTAAAATTTTGTAAAAAAAAAAAATTATTTTCTTTAGTGAGCTTCTGTACCTCTTTTTCCATTTGGCCAGTTCTCCTTTTTAAGGAGTATTTTTTTTTCTTTAGTGAATTTTTGTGAGTCTTTTATCATGAGTCCAATTTTGTTTTTTTAAGGTGCTATTTTCTTCAGTATTCCTCTTTTACCAAGCTGCTAATTTCCTTCTCATAATTTATTTTCATCACCATCATTTCTTTCTTAATTTTTCCTCTACCACTCTTAATTTTTTCTTTAACTCTTCCAGGAATTCTTGTTGGGCTTGTATCCAATTAACATTTATCTTTGAGGGTTTTCTTATAGCTGTTCTGACATTGTTGCTTTCTGAGTTTGTGTCTTGGTCTTCTCTACTACCTAGTAGTTTTTGACCACCTACTTAGTGGTCAAGCTCTTTTTTTGTTGTTTGCTCATTTTCCCATCCTATTTCTTGACTTTGAACTTTATTTTAAAGTTGTCCTCTGCTCATTTGGGTGTAGGGAGGTACTGTCCCAAACTTCAAGCTTTTTTTCCGTTGCTGTTTTCAGAGCTAATTCTGGTGTTCTTCAAGTTTTTGGTGTTTCCAAGGTGATGTCACACAGGGAGAAGTTTGGTCACTATTCTCTTGGTCTGTACTCTGGTCTTTACCCACTCCTCATAAGTTACAATCACTAGGGCCTCTCTTGGCCCAGGAACTGTGAGCAGGGCTCCTACCCAATTGTGACCAATCGCAAATGCCCCTCTTTGCTCTGGACATGCAGTCCAGAACTGTGTATAGGCAATAGTTTCCAATCAGTGCCAGCTGTACCCATACACTCTGCAAAGGGGCCCCTATAATCTATTTCTGACCAGTTGTCAGGCCCCTCTACCATCTCTGGGCTGAGAGTTCTTGGAGCTGGTGAGCTGCTGCCACTGCTGGTGTAACAACCTCCCAAGCCCACAGTTGATGTGCTATGGTCATATACTCTCCAGCACTTTGGGCCATTCCATACAATTTTCTTCTACCAACCTCCTAAGTTGTCTTAGGCTGGAAAAATGTCTTGTCCTGACCTTTTGTTGACTCTGCTGCTACAAAATTTGACTTGAGGCATTATAATTTTTTTAATTTTTGGAGGGAGGAAGACAGGGAAATTGGTGTTAAGTGATTTGCCCAAAGTCACACGGCTAGTGAGTGTTAAATGTCTGAGGCCGGATTTGAACTCAGGTCACCCAACTCCAGGGTCAGTGCTCTATTCACTATGCCACCTAGCCGCCCCTGAGGTGTTATTTTAAAGTTGTCTGGTGGGGAATGTTGAGAGAATTAATCTGCAATGCTGTCTCTACTTCACCTTTTTGGCAGGTGTAGTTCTTAAAGTGCATCTTAAAATGCATCTCCATATCTAAACTATGTGATCTCTCCCTCTTCAGTTTTTCTTCTAGCACTTAGTCTGGATTTCTCCCGCACTCTCATTGTATTTCGCTTTATATCATCCTTATTTGGATACATGCTGCATCTCTCTTAGAACACTGGAAAGCCCCTTGAGGCCAGGGACTGAACTACTTTTCCTTTCCCCAGACTCGACTTTCATAGTGTAAGTGCATCTTTGTTGAATTAAATGAAATAAAATTGAATTAATAGAGTGAAATAAATACTTCCAATTTAGTCTCAATAGGAAAAATAATTTCTAGCTTACACAATTGTCTCCCTCTCTTCTCTATCCACCTCACTTACACGTTCTGATCCCTTTGTTTTCATCTAATGTAAATTCTTATTAATTAGCTTTGAATTGTTTAATAAATGCCCTCATACCTCTGTCTGTATTGAGTGATTCCTGTGTGTCTTCATGGAAAACTGCTCCATAGCAGACGCCTTGTATTTGACTCATTTTGTTTTCTTGCCATATAGAGATACAGGAGTTAATCATTATTTTTTTTTTTGAGGGGGAGGATGAGGATGAAAAGCATAACTACCACAGAAAGGTCTGTAGAGAAATCTTTAAGCATTCTTGCCTGTTCGGGGCGGTGTCCCTCTCAGCTTAAATGCTTATGACAGCTGAAACAAGGTAGTCTCCTTCCAAGCTTCAAAAGAGTTTCTTTGGAATTGAGGTGATTGACTGAGTTAACCCTTAGAAAGAAATAGGGCAGGGCATTTAAAAGCAGAGTGACATAACAACCAAACTTTTCAAGGCTATCTTTTAAATGGGTCACTCAGTGTTCACTTTGAAGTCTTGAAGAATCCATCTCACCCAGGAGGCATTCCCTCCCTACCTCCCTCTCCCATTTGGGAGGAACCTGAGAAGAGGATGGTGGTATCTTAGGGTAGGCAGATGTAAAGGGAAATCCCCAGGGAATGGGACTGCCCCACTTTCAGTCTTCACGAACCTTATCCATTAAATTCCCATATATCTAGTGACAGAGAATAGACCAAGGAATATAAAATACGCTCGTTAGCATAAAGATGAACTATGGTACTTGTAGACAACTCATTCTATATTGTTAAGGGGAATGGCACTTAAGTTATGGGGAACACTTAGTCATTAGTTAGCACTTTCCTAAGTTTGGGATGGACATACAACCTCTAAAGTCATACCCCATGTAGCTGGTATGTTTGGGCCTAGGGCCAAGCCAAAGAACAAGCCCTTGAATTAAAGTAAAAATGGTCTACCCATTAAGCATCTAAATTATTTCTCCAGGTGTACCATTTTATTCAGTCCCCAAACATTTGTAGATGCCTGAGCAAACTATGGTCTTGTGCAAGAGTCCTCTGTGAGAAGCCCTGCATGAACACAAATTCATATTCCCTTAAGAGGTCAGAAGAGCTTGTCTGGGTAAAAGAAATCAAATAATTTTTAAATCTCTAAATGCATGTCATAACCAACTGCATATCATATCATTGTGACATGCAGTTGGATGGGCAGTCCATTGAGTAAGTCCATTAGTACACATAGCTTAGGCATGCACTGCAGAAAAACAATGAGCTGGGTCTAAGACGAGATGTGGAGAGCAAACTGGATTGCATTTGGGAAATTACACAGTGCTTCCAATGATCCTAAGCTGCTCCCTGACCCCAAAGCACATCTTTTTAAGTCAGTATTCTCTTGGCAATGTTCTATGGCTGTACGTCTTGGATGACAAAAATCTCAGAACTCAGAATAATGACAGTTACCAAAGGTAGGCAGGAGGGGACTGTAGCCTATTAAGAATGATAAACTATGCAAAGGAATAGTGGACATCATCAAGAATGTGCATACCTGAAAGAGGCAGGCTGGCTGTCTAGTAAAAGCAAAGGAGAGCAGTTGAAAGCCCAGAAGGATTTATGGACCGGCACAGACAAGAATCACAAAGGATGAGAAAGCAATCTGCTCTAGGAGTGAAAGTAACCACATCAGGAAGTTTGTTGGGGGCAGCCAGGTGGTGCAATGAATAGAGCACCAGCCCTGGAGTCAGGAGGACCTGAGTTCAAATCCAGCCTCAGACACTTAACACTTACTAGCTGTGTGACCTTGGGCAAGTCACTTAACCCCAATTATCCTGTGTTCCCCCTCCGAAAAGACAAAAAAATAAAAGGAGTTAATTGGGCTCACCAGATAAAGGTGCTGGGATTGGTGACAACATAAGCTCAAGTTAGACCTCAAACATTTAGTAGCTATTTGACCCTAGACTGGACAGTTAAAGTTGGCCTCAGGTTCCTCATCTGTGAAGTGGGGATAATGACAGCACCAACTTCAGAGAGTGCAGGTAGATGGATAGAGTGCCAGACCTGGAGTCAGGAAAATCTGAGTCACTTTCTAACTGTGTGACCTTGGGCTAGTGCCTTCGCCTCAGTTTCCTCATTTGTACAACAGGGATAATAACCTATCTCCGAGGGCTGTTGTGAGGATCAAATAAAACAATAATGGTGAAGTGCTTCATAGAGTGCTCAGCACACAGCAGTTGCTACATAAATGTTAACCCTCATTAAGTTAACAAGCATTTATTAAACATCTGCTATGGGCCAGGCACTATGTGAAATACTGGGGATGTGAAGAAAGGCAAAGATAATCCTTGTCCTAAAGGAAATCGCAATCTAATCTAAAGAAATTTTTTGAGAAGTTTTCAGGGTCAAATAAAAAGATATTGTAAATTTCTCTGCAAACATTAAAGCATGGAATGTTATTATGACTATTGATGAGACTGTAGATTGATTAAATGAGTGGAGGGCAGGTACCTGAGTGATGTGAGGAAGGCCTAATCCTAGAACACTTATCGTCCTTCAAGGCTCATCTCAGGGGCCACCTCCATGAACCTCCATCATTATCAGATGGGTCTGTCTCTTTTGGGTCCACTCTCATCATCAGTTATTACCCACCTCAAACTACCTTGTATCTGTTTGACTGTGCACCCTCTGCATTGTCTAAATAGAACAGAAGATCTCTGAGAACAGAGACTGTTTTATTTTGTCTTGATTCCCTAGTATCTAACTCAGTTATCTGACTGTTTTCTGTTGGGTCCAGGTGTGTGATTTCATTAGTGCACAGAATGCCCAGCATGGGCACTTTCCACTAAGGCAGATCACTAGAAAATCATCTGTAATTTATAGTCTCACAGAGCTACTTGGGAAACTGAGAGGCCATCTCTTTGACTAGAGACATGTAGTTAGCATGCTTCAGAGACAGGGCTGGAATTGAGAGCTTCCTGACTGCAGGTCCAGCTCACTATCTACCATGTCAGACTGTTTCTCTTTGAACATAGCATGCACTTAATAGATAATTGTTGAATTTGATGAATAATGGAAACTTGGGATGTAGATCTAGAAAGGGCTTGTATGTCATCTATTCCTAGCCTTTCTAGGCCTCCCTTTTGACAAATGAAGGAAAGGATTGGATGACCTCCAAGACTGGGCCCAGAGAAATGAAATGATTTTCTTGCCCAAAGGGAGGCAGCTAAGAAGTAGTAGAACCAAGATTTAAATAGTGATTCCCTGACTCCAAAGTCATAGCTTTCCCCACTATGCCAAGTACATTTTGAACATGCTCTTTTTGTGTTTTTTTGATCAAGGGAAGGTGTCATAAGTGATTGACTGGAATCTTTTCATCAAGGCAAATCTCATATATATATTTTATGTTATCTATAGTATATTAATTATCTATTATATAAATCATTTGTGTATATGTATATATATATATATACATATGTGTGTATATATATGTATGCGTATATATATATGTATATATATATACATAGAGAGAGAGAGAGAGAGAGAGAGAGAGAGAGAGAGAGAGAGGAGAGAGATTGGAGGATTCAAAGGAATGAAAGAGCTTAATTTCTCTTAGACTCGAAATTCTAATGGCAAAGAAATGCTCACTAAGAATGATGGGAAGGCCATAATGGTAGGAACTAAAAGGGCCATTGGCATCTGGTCCATGGCCAACCCAGCACCCACCTACCAGTTGTATTTTTACTAAGAGAAGCTTCCTTAAGTTAATTTTTGTGTGCTACAATCTGCTTTCCTCTACAGAACAGTAGAAATAGCTTACCAGCCAGAAATGCTTAATGATGAGGGTGGCACACAACTGAAGCATTACTAGGGAAATAGCTTGGCTCCAGCTCTGTTTCTGAGAAGTGAGCCAATTAGCGGCCCTGGTTATTATTTACATTTCATGGGATATATCACTAAAATGGTGTTGTTGATTTATCATTTATATTGTGGTATTGTCAGCATAATTTATTCAGATCATGCTGAGATACCTGGGAAATTAAGTAACAAAGACGATGGCATTGGATTCTTTGGTATTCAAAGATATTTCTTAGTTTCATCTTTTCTTTTTTTTTCTTTTTTAATGAGGATATATGTAAAGGAAAATCATGGATCACTTAGCTATTAAATTGTTTTTGAATCAAATGCATTAAAAGTTTACTCTCTCTATTTTCCTACTGAGGATATGGCTTATGTTTTAAATTTGATTTTCTGCTCTACCATTTGCTTTCAAGGCTAAAATTGGGCAAACTTAATTGACTAGGAGGTCAAAGTATAAGCTTTGTAGGTTAATGTGGAACTGAGGTTCCTTTCCCCATTTATTTATTTATTTTAAATACCTTATCTGTTGTTCTATGCTGGGCTTGGGCCTATCCTTTTACAAATAGGCTTTCCCCCTTAGAACTCAGGGGTCTGAACCACCCACTTTGTCTTTCATTAGAAGAATCAAGTTAAAAGACAAAGATTGGTAAAGGTGTGTAATACTAGCACAGGAGACATTAGTAGAGCTTAATGTGTGCATCATATTTTTGGAATTTGAAGTTTAGAAGTTGTTTTGTTTTTTCTTTTATTCTCCTTTTTTGGGATACTTTTTGTTTTTTGCATCACTTTAATTTCCTAATATATCTATGCCCTTCTCTTAAGAAGTAAGATTAAAAACAGGCAGAGAAAGAAAGAATTCAGAAAAATCACATAACACATCAATAGTGTCTGATGGCATTTGCAATATTCAACACTCATTCTCACACCTCTACAAAGAAAGGAAGGAGTTGAACTTCCTCAACTCTTGTACATGGTTGAATTAGAAAGTAGTCTGTTGTTTCTGTCTTTGCTTTTATAGTCATTATATTTATTGTTTTTCTTATTTTTCTAACTCTACTTTGTGTCAGTTCATATAAGTCTTCCCATGCTTCTTGGAATTCTTCATATTCATCATTTCTTAGGCACAGTAATGGTCCATTACCTTCAGCACCATACTTAGTTTAACCATCCCCTGAAAAATGAATCTACTTGCATTTTAGAAATTTTAAAGACTTTAGGGGATCCTGTTCTCTATAAGAACTCTATTCTGATTTGCCTGCAAAATGAGTTATTCTTATAATCCTCCCTGATTAATTGTACTTTTTGGAACCAAGTTTTCTTAGAGGGAGATATTCCTGAATGCCCTTGTTGTGATAGACCTGAGGGAGGTGATGCTTCCTAATAATTACTGTTGTGTGATTTGGTGTAAAGGGTACCTCAGGCTTGTGATTCAAGTTTTTTTATTGTGGAAGGCAGCACAGTATAAAAGTTGGTACTTTAGTGATAATGGTGAAACTGCTATTACTACTACTACTACTACTACGATTAATATATTACTACCATTACTACAACTACATTACTATTAATATAACTACATGGCTACCATTGCTACAAATATATTACTATTACTACTACTACAACTACATTACTACTATTATTACTACTACTACTACTATATAACTACAACCACATAACAAAAGTTACTACCAATACATGATTATTACTACTAGCACATTACCGCTACTGCTACTACTTTAGCACTATTACTATTACTGCTGCTGCCTCACATTTTTATAGCACTTAAATGTTACTAAGCACTTTTCTAAGAGTCTATGAGGTTGTCAGTCAGTCCATAAATATGTGGTATATGCTTACACTTACATAGTGCCAGTCTAGGAATGCAAAGAAAGATAACAACAAACACCAAAAAAATCCCAAGACAAAATGAACAACCACAACAATAAAAAACTAAGCAGCCCTTACCCATAAGGAGCTTATATTTTAATAGGTAAGACAATGTGCAAATAACTTAGTATATAAAAGATAATATAAGTGTTCCTACTTCGTAGATTGTAAGAATAGTATTCGTGTCTACTATGTGCAGGGCACTGTGCTAAGCACTTCACAAATATCTCATTTGATCCTCATAACAACTCTGGGAGGTGGGCAGTATTATTATCCTTTTACAGTTGAAGAAAGTGAGCCAAGCAGAGGTTAAGTGACTTGCCCAGGGTCACACTGCTAGTAAACAGTGGACTACTCACTGGCATATGTCAGAAGCAGGATTCAAACTCTGGGCTCTATGCCTGCTAAGTCCAATATTCTTTCTACTATGCCACACTGCTCTGGGAGTTACTGATGAATGTGATTTTTTTATTCATCATACACTTAATGAGCGCCTGCTCCATTCAAGACCCTGAGAAAGAAAGACAAATGAATATCACTTGTTCATAGGACCAGAGAATAGCACCTTAGGATCTCAGAGTTTTCAGATGAGGACAACTCTCTTCTTTCCCAAATGAGTAAACATTGCCTTGGAGCAGGGAATGAACTTGCCCAGGGGCACACAGGTAGGAAGTAGCAGAACTGAGATCTGAATCCATGTTTTCACACTGTAAACTTAATGTCTTAGAAGTGACTTGTCTGGGGCAGCTAGGTGGTGCAGTGAATAGAGCACTGGTCCTGGAGTCAAGAGGACAGGAGTTCAAATCTGGCCTTAGACACTTAACACTTATTAGCCGTGTGACCTTGGACAAGTGACTTAACCCCAACTGCCTTGCCTTCCTCTTCCCCCAAAAAAGAAGTGACTTTTCCTTGGTCACTTGCTTAGACAATGTCAGAGGTAAGTCAGAGATGAATGTAGAAGAGAGTTACTATTTCAGTTCAATTTGGTAAACATTTATCCATTGATCTGAAGTGATAAAAGCATAAAAGAGATATGGCATGATATGACATGCTATTCAAAGAAGAGACGGCTTCTAGCTGGTGAGATCAGGGACCACTTTGTGGAGGAGGTGGTGTTTGAGCTATTCCTCATAGGAGGGGTGGAATTTCAACAGAAAGAGATTTGGGAATGAAGGCATTTGAGGCCTAACGAGCGTTGTGAGCAAAAGTGCATCTATAGTGAAATCTACACCAGCTTGAGGAATCACATAGCAAGTTAGGTCTGTTATATTTGTACAGTTTATAGAGTGGAACAGGTCAATACATGGTTGGAAAGTTAGGTGGGGGACCAGACCATAGAGGGCATTGAATACTAGGCTAAGCAGTTTAGCCTTTGCTTGTTAGACACCAAGGACCTACTGAAGATCTGGCATGAAGGATATTACTGTGGCAGTTGTGTGAAGGACAGAAGATGGGGGGAGATTAGGCATTGAGACCAGTCAGGAGGCTACCCTAATAACTTGGGTAGATTAGAGTGGGAACAGGCAGGAAAGGATGAGTGTAAACTATATTCTGGAGGTGGAAGTTCTAGGCTTTGATATTAGATATAGTGGGTGAGGAAGAAAGAAGAACCAAAGTAAAGAGGGAGATTTTGAGCCTTTGATTACTAAGATTGTGAACCCACTGACAAAAAAAATCACATATTTCTCAGTTTTAGAGGATGTTGAATGAGACAGCAAACTCCTATCTTTTGTTTCTTTTCGTACCCGTAGCACTTAGCACAGTGTCTGGCACACAGTAGGCCTTGATAAATGTTTATTGATTGACTGATGAGTACAGAGGTGGATGAATTCCACTTTCTCCAAGTATCTTTATAGTTTACGTTACTCACAGTACTAGCAAGAGGAAATGTCTCTGTGTTAGCTCTCTACGTCTTGCTCAACAATTCATTGCATGGGATTTCCTGCTGTACAAGTCTCTCTGCCCTGCCTCTCCACCAAACTGCCCCTTGCTTTACATGCTTCACTAATGCGTCAGTATTTCTCTTCTGAGGCTCCCTGCCACTGAGCTCCATAGTTCATCTACATGATTCCCTGATGTACCAGCCTCTGTCATTAAATACCCATCTCTCTTGCCTCTATGTCTCATCAAAGCTCACTGTATAGATGCAGTGCTCTCCAGGAAAAGTTCCTCTCTAGGTCTTTCTGTGACTTGGAGTCCAGAGTTCTTTTTGATGGAAGTTTTTATCTTTGTCTCAGTAAAATGTTATTACAATGTCCATGCAGTCATGCTCCATCTCTGGCTTTTTTCCTTAGCAAGCACAGTTCCTTTTGCATACTAGTGACCTCTCTCTTGGATATCCTCCCCCACGATCAAAGGGACAGGGCTTATCTTCTCAGTGCCTACCTGCAACATGATGATGGGTTTGTTTAAAACATACAGTTAACAAGTCCCATTAACAATAATATTCATTATTTCATTTGATACTGACAAGAAATTTATTTAGAATCAGGGCTTGATTTCCTGTTTTGTTAATTGTCTATTCTTTTTTGAAGTGAAATTTTTTAAATATTTTATTTGACAAGAAATTCATAAAACAGTTAATGTGGGAATTTTATAAAATTATATTTAAACAATGACAAAACAGTTAATATAGGAATTCTCTTTCTTCATAGCTCAGGGAACTACAGCTTAGAACAGTTCAGCGTCTTTCCGATGGTTATATATAACTTATTAATAACAGACAGAGCTGCAACTCAAACTATATTTTCTGCCTCTAGTCCAGTGTATTTCCCAAATAAGGGAGACTTGGTTAAAACAGTATATCATTAAAGATAGGGAATGTTCTTATGGTTTCATTGGTATAGGGAACCTCTTGGGTAGGAAAACCCCTTCTACTGATACAGGCAGGTACCCTTTCTGCAAATTATAGTCTTAGACATTCTCCTAAAGCACTGAGAAGTTAAGTGATTTGCTGAGGGTTGCACAGTCAGTATGTGTCAGAGGTGACACAAAGTAGATCTTCCTGGTTTTAAGATCAATTTTCTCTTTCTACTATGCAATACTGCCTATATCAGTCTAGTGAATATAAATTAGTTTCTCTGATGATTGAGCATCATGTGGAGCTTCAACAGTGTCTTTTTCAGCTTCATTTTACTTTTTTTAAAAAAGTGTAGGTGATGAAGCTGTGGAAGGATAAGAAATGATTGGACTAAAAAAATAAAATAAAAAACAATAAAATAAAATAAAAATAAAAATATAAAAAAATTTTAAAAAAGAAATGATTGGACTGAATTGGACATGGCTTAGGACTCTGTTCTGTATAAATCCAGGACATTTAAAAAAATTCCTTGTGTTTTGTCTCTCTAGGTACCAACTCTAGTGCTGGATCAATGTTTATCTTCTTTGCTTTAAATAACTCATGCTGGTTGGCTTTTGTTATGTTTAGGTGATGTTAGTGATGACTCCCTTCTAGACCCACCTTGCTCACTGGATAACAGTCATGTTGGGTATCATTGTGGGGAAAGAGATTGGTTATGTGTGGGTTCATGATGGACATCTATTCTGATCTACTTGACTCAAGGATGCCCAAATTGACAATCAGGGGGTGCTTTTTGTAAAAGGTTGATCTAGGTTCAGCATCTGTCTTGTGCCTTCAGCTAATGGCCTTCCTTACTAACACAATCCCATTTGAATGACATATAAAGAAGAATAAAATGCTGAAGCAACAATGGCCATCCAGTGGCTTTGTGCCTCATGACTCGGGTCCTAAGTAAGATCTGCTTCCTCAATCAATCAATCTAATAACCTTTATTAAGTTCCTAATATGTATCAGATACTGTGCATGGTGCTAGGTATACAAGGGCATGCATGAAATGGTCTCTTCCCTCCAGAAGTATGCATTCTAGCTATTGTTCAGTTATGTTTCAGTGATGTCTGACTCTTCATGACCCCATCTGGGATTTTCTTGGCAAAGATACTGGAGTGGTTTACCATTCCTTCTCCAGTTCATTTTACAGATGAGGAAACTGAGGCAAACAGGGTTAAGTGACTTGCCTGGGTACCATAGCTAGCAAGTGTCTAAGGTTGGATTTGAACTCAGGTCTTTCTGACTCCAGACTTGGTAGTCTATCCACTGTACCACCTAGTTATCTATGTATTCTAGAGGGGAGACTGTGTATGTGTATGTGTTTATATGTGTTTACACACATCCGTATGTAAGTATATATAGATATATATCTTTATATACATTTATGTATCTATAGATATGCTTACATATGTATACAAGCATATACAAAATAAATACAGGATAGTTTTGATGGCAAGAACTTCCTGTTTATAAATATATTGAAGTAAGTATTGTGGAGGCAATGCCTAAGATATGTAAAATGCTGGATTAAATGACTTATGAAGATATATCCTTCCCTGTGGTCTTTGAAAATGAAAGCATATACAATTTTGCTTGAAAGCAGAAGTGATAAGGAGGTGTAGCTAATAGCAGAGTAAAGATGAGGATTCACCTGAGATCTCCCTCAAACCCTTCCAAATATCTTTAAATAATGACTGTAAACAAATCCCAGAGCAGCAGAACCTGCAAAAGGACAGAGTGGAACAATTTTCCAGTCCAAGTCCACCTAGAAGTTTGGCAGGTAAGGTCTACTGTACCAGATGAGAGAGAAGTGCAGTCCAGTGCATGCTGCACCAGTGCAGACCAGAAACAGGCCTTGGGAGCCACTGAATCAGTGGTAGCAGTGGTTTCTAGACCTCTCGGTCCACAAATATAAGGGAATGAGGCAATATATCAGAAGAAGATTTACAGGGGGCCCTTTACTGGCTCCAGGGACAGGACTCTGTTGCATTGCCTATATTTAAATCTGGGTCACAGTCCTGGGTCTTAGTTCCAGTGTGAGGAAGAGCACTAGCACAACAGAGCTTGAAGCCAAAGGGAATCAGGGAACTTGGTCATTGTTTTAGGCCTGAAAAGTGTGCTTGTGGTCACTCACAAACCAGTGCATAGTACAGGAGGGTAGTAAACATACTTTTCTTTAGACCATACCCCTTGGAAAAGCCAAAAACTCACAGGTCATCAGAATTACCTTTGACAATAGCTGCATAAAGAATTTGAAACTTGGGACAGTGGCCCCTCCACTTGGGAAGCAAAGCCCCACTTTAACATAGAGTTAAAAGTCAAGGAATAGACTGGAAAATGAGCAAACAACAGAAAAAAATTCTGACCATAGAAAGTTACTATGGTGACAAGGAAGATCAAAACATGCACTCAGAAGAAAACAAAATCAAAATTCCTGTTTCCAAAGCCTCAGAGAAAAATATGAATTTGTTACAGGCTATGGAAGATCTCAAAAAGGATCTTAAAAATCAAATAAGAGAAATAGAAGAAAAATTGGGAAGAAAAATGAGAATGATATAAGGAAATCATGAAAAAAGTGTCAACTGCTTGGTAAAGAAGGCATAAAAAATATTGAAGAAAATAATATCTTAAAAATCAGAATAGGCCAAATGCTAAAAGTGGCATAAAAATTCAATGAAAAGAAGAATGCCTTGAAAAGCAAAATTGGCCAAATGGAAACAGATATTTTAAAAAATTTGTGGAAGAGAACTCCTTAAAAAGTAGAAATGGCCAAATGGAAAAGGAAGTACAAAAACTTACTGAAGAAAATAATTCCTTAAAAGTTAGAATTGAGCAAGTAGAAGCTAATGACTTTATGAGACATCAAATAGCAATAAAATGAAATTGAAAGAAAAAAATTAGAAGAAAATGTCAAATATCCCAATGGAAAAACAACTGACCTGGAAAATAGATCCAGGAGAGATAATTTAAGAATTGTTGGATTACCCAAAAGCCACGATGAAAGAAAGGAGCCTAGACATTATCTTTCAAGAAATTACCAAGGAAAACTGACCTGATATTCTAAAACCAGAGGGTAAAATAGAAATTCAAAGAATCCACTGATCACCTCCTGAAAGAGATCCTAAAATGAAAACTCCCAGGAATATTGCCAAATAAATAATAGCGTAATTCCTGACCTCCCAGATCAAGGAGAAAATACTGCCAACAGTGAAAAAGAAACAATTCAAATATTGTAGAGCCATAGTCAGGATAACACAAAATTTAGCAGCTTCTACAGAGGGCTTAGAATATGATATTCTGGAGAACAATAGAACTAGGATTATAGCCACTAATCATCTGCCCAGCAAAACTGAGTATAATCCTTCAAGAGAAAAAGTAAATATAAATGGAGGACTTTCAAGCATTCCTGAAGAAAAGACCAGAGCTGAATAGAAAATGTGACTTTCAAATACAAGATGCAAAAGAAGCATAAAAAGGTAAATAGGAAAGAGAAATCATAGAAGATTACAAAATGATATTTACAATACCCCCAAATGGTCTTATTATTGGGGCAGTTAGAAAGGGATATATATAGACAGAAAGCAGAGGTGTGAGTTGAATGTGATGTTATGATTATTAAAAAAAATTAAAACTAAGGGATGAGAAAGAAGAATGTCCTGGGAGAAGGGAAAAGGGAGAGGTAGAATAGGATAAATTATTTGACATAAAAGAGGTCTGAAAGAGATGTTACAGTGGAGGGGGAAATGGAAGGAAGGAGGAGTGAAGCAGGTGAACATTACTTTCATTGGAATTGTCTCATAGGAAATAATATACATACTCAGCTTAGTGTAGAAATCTATCTTATACAGGAAAGTTGGAAGGGAAAGGGATAAGAGAAGGGGAAGGGAGAATTGATAAAAGGGAAGGTAGTTTGGGGGAGGTAAATATCAGAAGCAAAACACTGAGGGAAATACATAGTTGGTCATCATAACTGAAAAAAATTTGACAGTGAGTTTCTCTGATAAATATGACTTCATTTCTCAAACATATAGAAAACTGAGTCAAATTTATAGAAATGAGCCATTTCTCAATTAATAAATGGTCAGAGGATATGAACAGGCAATTTTCAAATAAAGTAATCAAAGTTACCTTAGTCATATGAAAAGAATGATATAAATCACTATTGATGAGAGAAATGCAAATTAAAACAACTCTGAGCTACCACCTCACACCTCTCAGATTGGCTAACATGACAGAAAAGTGAAATGACAAATGTTAGAGGGGATATGTGAAAATTAAAACACTAATGTGCTGTTGGTGAAGTTGTATACTGATTTAACTATCCTGGAGAGCAATTTGAAACTATGCCCAAAGGACTATAAAACCATGCATACCCTTTGACCAAGCAATACCACTACTTGGTTTTTATCCCGAAGAGATAAAAAACAAAAACAAAAAGGAAAAGAACCTATGTGTACAAAAATTATAGCAGCTCTTTAAGTGGTGGCAAAGAATTGGAAATTGAGGGGAAGTACATCAACTGGGGAATGACTGAACAAGTTGTATATGATTGTAATGGAATACTATTGTGCTATGAGAAATGATGGGCAGGATGCTCTCAGAAAAGCCTGGAAAGACTTACAAGAACTGATGCAAAATGAAATGAGCACAACCAGGAGAACGTACACAGTAACAGCAATATTGTATGATGATCTACTATGAATAATTTAGCTATTCTCAGCAATACAATGATCCAAGACAATTCTGTAGGACTTATGATGAAAGATGCTGTTCATCTCCAGGGAAAGAACTCGTAGAGCCTGAATGCAGGTCAAAGATGCTTTTTTTTTACTTTATTTTTCTTGGGCTTTTTTTTGTCTGTGTTTTCTTTCACAGAATGACTTACATGGAAACATGTTTTATATGACCACATGTATAACCTGTGTCAAATTTCTTGCCTTCTCAATGAGGGGTGGAAGTAAGGGAGGGAGGGAAAGAATTTGGAACACAAAATTTGAAAAAAAAAATGTTAAAATTGTCTTTACACATAATTGAGAAAATATTAAGTAAGATTAGGGGAAAAAAGGACCAACTATGAATGCCCTAACTCTTCTCAGCAACACAATGATGCAAAAGAAGAACAAAGGACTCAAGATAGAAAAAGCTATCCACATCCAGATAAAGAACTGATGGACCCTGAATGCAGATCAAAGCATACTTTTTTCACTTACTTTTTTTCATGGTTTTTTCCTTTTGATCTGTTTCTTCTTTCACAACTGTGACTAATATGGAAATATGTTTTACATAATTGCACATATATAACCTATATCAAATTGCCTACCATTTTAGGAAGAGGGGAGGGGAGGAAGGAAAGGAGGGAGAAAAATTTGGAACTCAAAATCTTGTAAAAATGAATGCTAAAAATTGTCTTGACATGTAATTGGAAAAAAAAATAAAATACTATTAAAAGTATATTGAAGATAGAAAATAAAGTCATTTTCTATAAAAAAAAGAAAGCAGAAGTGATAGGAGAAAAGAAGAGTGAAAGAAAATGGGGCAGAGATGGGTGGACTAACTGACTGGAGAAGGAAATTTCACTCGTACATAAGCCACCTCTCCATTTCTTGACCCAGTGCTTAGTTCACTGCTTAGAACATAGTAGAACATAGAACAGTTCATAGAACATTAATAAATGCTTATTAAATTCAATGAATGTTTCAGTTTGTCTGTACTGAAAATGTGAATAGTGAAGATTATCTAGAGAATTCTTTCTTTTCTTTTGTTTTTTTGTTTTTTTGAGGGGAAAGGCAAGGAAATTGGGGTTAAGTGACTTGCCCAAGGTTACACAGCTGGTAAGTGTCAAATGCCTGAGGCTGGATTTGAACTCAGGTCCTGGAGATGTCAGGGCTGGTGCTCTATTCACAATGCTACCTAGCTGCAAGAGAATTTTTGAAAAGGAATTTGTTCTACCGGGAAACGTTGTGCCCTAGAAAATCACAACATATTTAAAAGGCAACAGCAATAATAATAATAATAATAATAATAATGTTGGCCAGATCGTGCCTGACTGATCCTTTGGACAACAGTGGAACTGTATTATTTGATCCTGGACACTAAGATACTAGGATCCAAAATATGACTTAATTACCTTGCAGTGGATAGAGTGCAGGGCCTGGAATCAGGTAGACATCTTCCTAAATTCAAATCTGCCCTCAGACACTAACTGTGTGACCCTAGTCAAGTCACTTAACTCTGTTTACCTCAGTTTCCTCATCGGCAAAATGATCTGGAGAAGGAAATGGCAAAACATTTCTGTGTTTGCCAAGAAAATCCCAAATGGGGTCACAGAGTTGGACAGGACTGAAATGACTGAACAACAAAATCTTGCAGGACTTAACCAATATCATGTGATCCTTAAGTGGGGTGAAAGGAAAAAAAAATGTAGCTCAGGATATACCATGTTTTCCCAAAAGATCAGAAGAGTCACATAGAATTTTCTTCTCAACTCAAAGTTAGCTATATTTTTTCAGCACAAAATTCTCAACTACATAGGAATAATTGTTGCTCCTCTCCAAGTATGTATGTACTTGGGTGTGGGTGTGCACATGGTGTGTACAAACACACACATGCGCGCATGCGCGCACACACACACACACACACACACACACAAGCTTACCTGCTGATTCTGTCTTAGGCAGGTTGCAATGTTGAGACCATCCTCTTCTTTGTCACCAGGTCATGCAGACTGCCAGCACCCAATAAGAAGGACTGCAGTCTGTGGGTGTGATGAGCTGCAAACTAAACATTTGTAAAAAGACTGTAATTAATGCAATTAGCTATTTACATGATAGCCCATAATGAATCCAAAGGCATAGTTATTGACTATTGAGTAAATAATCTGCCATTAAAAAGTCAATGATCTGCAAATGAAAAACTCTTTTTTTAAAAAAAAAGGAATAAAGATGAAGGGAAAAGGAAGGAAAAAAAGAAGAAAACAAACAAAAACTCTGGGAAGATGTCATTGTATAATAGTCCATTATAGCTCCAATTGAGCCATCGTGAACTATCAAAGAAATAATTACACAATAGACCATAATGGCTCTATTGTGTCAACCTCTGTGCATTTACATTTTTTTAATCAAGGGAAATTAAATACAAAATATGCCTTTGGGTTTCTGCCCTGGCTTTAACCTTTTGTTCGTGGAGGGGGAGAGGAGAGAAGGGACTGACTGACTGTTAGGCGTGGTTTGCAGGCCAACTTCCGTGTTAAGATGTAGACATCACTAAGTTTGGCATGGATGCCTTCGCAGCTATCCCTTTGGTTTGATGGTTACTGTGTGGAGAAGGCAAAGGGGATAATGGCATTAGGTGGAAGTTTTGAGTTATCTATGCTGAGCCCTCAACATATATTCCACACTAAGCTGGGGCCTGTCAAGCAGTCTGCATCACCTTTGGTTTCCTTGGGGGTGACCATGCCTGGTGTTTAAGTCCTGGCCTTCTGCCAGGTTGCTCAGAGGTGTCCCCTAGTCTAGATAGATTGCCGCAAAGGGCTTGCTTGCCAATGAGTCACCATTCATTGTGATTTGATAGAAAGATCATAAATAAGAGGCCTCCTTCCAGGAAGGGAGCCATTCCCTTTAACTAATTTGACCCTAGAGCATGTCTGCAATTATCTTAACCCAACCATAGTTTTGCTATTGTTCTTTCAAGGCAGGTTTGTCTAATTTAGCATGACTGGCTGCTGGGTTAAAGAAAGATATTTCTGCTTTTTTTGCCATTCCCTCTCCTTCAACCCTTTCTTGGGGATGGGGATAAGTCTGTTCAATTTTTATAGAATAGAGCATTACACTTCCGTATACCTTTAGGCATTTAGCAGACTGGATTTGATGATGATGATGGTGGCAGTGGTAGATTTTTTTTTTTTTGCTTTGATGGAATCACTGATTGTTTAAGAGATAAATTCTATCAGTGCACAAAAGCCTTGGGTAAAAAGAGAGGTTTTGGAGATTAAAGAGGAACTAAAAATGGTATGTGCTAGTGTTAGTTCAGAGCATATATACTAAAGCAGGCCGACTATGTATTGCAAAAAAAAGAGCTTTGAGCCTGGAGTGGGAGGCCCTGGGTTCTTCACCATGTAAGTAGCAGCGAATCTCTCTAAATCTTGGGTTCTTCAGGTTCTCCTGCAAAACAAAGGGGCTGGACTAGATCACTGGTAAGAACTGCAGGTCTCTGCAGATCTCTGCAGATCTCTGAAGCTTCCATAGAATTGGATCTGGAAAGACCAACTCCTCTGTTTTAGAGATTCATTTGTTTTTTCAGTCCAACTCCTTTGTCTTAGAGATGAGGAAACAAGTAGCTTGTCCAAGGTCACACCAGGCATCTATGTCAGAGACAAAAATTGAACCAAGGTCCTCTGACTGAAAAGCTAGTGATTTTTCCATTGTAACAAGTCCTGCTCCCTTTGTCAGGATACAGTTAGATCAATGAAAGACAATGCCCAAGAAATGGTTGGCTCAATGTCAGACACAGATCGGATATATTTCATAACTTTTACACACTTTATAGGGTTGTTGCAAACATCAAATGAGACAACATATTGTAAAGTATTTGTGAACCTTAAACTTGTATCTAAATGTCAGCTGCTCTTTTTGCTAGCCCAGCTGCTGTCAATCAGCCTTGTATGATGGAAGGAAAGAAGGATGAGAAGCCCCAGTGGTTTCTATTTTCTGGCATACAACACACTCCTTCACCTTTCCACAAGCCACTTCTCTACTGCCCTCCTCATTCTCTCTCTTTTCCTATCTCCTCCCTCCCTCTCTCCTAGAAAGGCTGATTTCCTTGTTTTCATTCTTGCTTGAAGTGACATCTTGTGACAGGATAAGATTTATAGTCTGAAGAGGGGTGGGGGCCACTGTGATTAGAATAGTGTTGCATACTCCATGCTGCTCCTCATTATGTTTTCCCCTGGAAGGATTGAATTGTGCACCTGCATTTTAGAGAACTTTTCAACTTTTCAATTGCTTTTTCCTCATGAATAGGCACAAATTGCTTGTTTGCCTGCTTAGACCAACAAAACTTCTTTTATTTGGATGATTCTGCTTTATGTCTGGCTTCTGCAGATGAAGGATGGAGACCAGAGTCGGGGATGAGATGAAGTTACAGGTAGCAGTTTCATAAACATGAAAGAGAGAGACTTTGCATCATCTTGAGCCGGACGTCATTCTCAATGTGAAATTCCCTCTGTTTTAGGTAAATAACAAAAGGCTGCTGGGGCATTTCCCTGCTGAAAGCAAGACTCCTGATTGCAATGAAAGGAGGGGCTGGGAGTGGGGGTGGGGGGCTGAAGAGGGTTAGCTATGAAGGTCAACTTCTGTCCCAACTAGTCCCTAAAAAGCAGAGAAAAGGAGAAGAATTAAGTGACTGACTAAGAACTTCAGTAGAGAGGGTGGGAGTTTTTGTAGTTTTCTGTCTTACCAGATCCTTCAGAAAAGGAATATCTTCCCATCTCTTAATGGTGTGATAGCTTTGAAACGCATTGTTGTCTGAGCTGTTGATTAAACAAAATGGGGCCTGATTGTTAGCAGGGTGGCTAAATGTGGACAGGAGTAGCTATTGCAAGCAGCTCCCTAAGAAGTCATTTATCAAAGTTTTATCTGATTTCCAAGGCATCGGATTTATCAGTCACAGTATAAATGGCATGCCATTGGAATCAAGCAAGAGCTCTACTATTTTTTTGCCCAAACGCTTCTGGAGAGTACTTTAGGTGCTGGGCAACGTGGGCATGGGTCCTTGCATCAGAGAATTCACATAGCTAGACTTATAAAAAAGAATCTCAGCTCATACTTTTGGTTAGCAAAGAGATATTGCTGTAATAGTCAGTAAGGTTCCCAGAATATATGGAATGGGAATCACAGATCTCCCTGAAGTGTGTTGGGATCTTGGGGCAGAAAGAGTGCTTCCTAATGGTGTTGTTAGAAGTCAAAGAGTAGCCACACCCCTAGTTTTAGTTCCTCTTCATTCTTGAAATGCAAGCTGTTCCTTAAAGAGGTAATAGTCAGTGTTAAAATCTGCATAGATCTGTGGGAAAAGGAGGCTTGCCTTTTGATTTTGTGGAAAGAACCCTGGACATAAAGTCAGAGGAAATAGCTTCTAGTCCCAGCCACCTAGCTATGTGACCCACTCAGTTTCCTCATGTCTAAGGTGGGGTGGTAGTAGTGGTGGCAGGGGACAGGAGGGAAGAACAAAAGGGAAAAACATTTACATATGTATATATATATGTATATATATATATAAACTTTATCATATATTTAAAATGAATAGCAAGTTGTACATAATAGATTTGCAGTTTCATATGCAATCTTCTATTTTTATTCCACTATATTATGGAAATGCTTGTTCAGAATAAAATAAATAATTTTGTAAAATGAGCGTAATAAAAATGGCTAATATTCATAGAGTACATTAAGATACAATGTACAATTGTGCCATCTGATCTTTACAACAACCCTAGGAAGTAGATATCACTATCCCACATTTTACAGATGAGGAAATTAGGGCTGAGAAAAGTGTAGTGACTTACCCAGGGTCACACAGTGATTAATTGTCTAAGAAGGAATTTGAACTCACATCCCCCTGACTTGAAGTTCACTACTCTGTTCACTGCACTATGCTCCATGTACTGTCTTTCTCCCAGGCTGTCTGTGAAGGATATGCCCTCAGTAGTGTAAACCATACAACTCTATATGAATGTAAGCTATAGTTATTGTAGACAAAAGCTGAATGTGGCCAGGTCAGGATGTAAACTTGAGAGTCTTAAATGAACTGATGGCTGTCATTGTAGAAATAACTGGCTGTTGTTATCAATATCACATGATGATTCACAGGGATATTCCCAAACCCTTACAAACGAAATACCAGTTTTAAGAAGGAAGAGAGGAAGATGATTCTGGTTATACAGTAACTGGCAGTCTAACAGCCACACATGGAAAAATAATGGAAAAAACTACTAATCTGTATTTGGAGGAGAATAAATCACATGTAAGATATTGCCATGATATTAGAGTAATCCTAAAGGTTTCATATCTATATTTCCTTCCCAGTCCTACCTCTCAAAGTCCCTCAACATCACCACCACCCCCATCATCACTTCTTCTTTGCCACAGTCTCAGAAGAAGAATTGGTCCCTCCAGCCATGGCCAACCCTTCTACTCTTGCTCTCTCCAATCTCCTCTAGGAGATTGTCCCTTTGGTCACCTCTTGTTTCTTTTCAATGTTCAGTGTCTCTTTAGTCACTTGGTTCTTCCATATGACTTTGCCACCATCTTTTTCATCAGTAAAAAATCCTTCATTTAACTCTACTATCGTTTCAAATTATAAACTTATACTGGTCTCTCTTTTTGCAGCCTAACTCCTTGAAAAAGTGATCTACATGCATGGCCTTCATTTCTTCTCCTCTCATTTACTTCTCACATACACTTTTGTAATCTGACTGCTAACCAAGCTGCTCATCTAAATCTGTTCTCTCCGTGTATTCTTGATCTCTTAATTGCTACATCTAACGGCCAAACTATTACTAGTTGTATTTTTAAAAATCCAAATCACTAATTAGAGAAATACAAATTAAAATAACTCTGAGATTCTACTTCCTGTCCATCAGATTCACAAAGTTTTGAAGAAAGAAAAACAAAAGAAAATGAAAAATATTGGAGGTGCTATGGAAAACAATATTAATAGAGCTATGAATTGATCCAATCATTCTAGAAGGCAATTTGGAGCCGTGAACAATAAGTTACTAAATCATGTATATCTTTTGACACAATGATATCAATCTATCAATAGTTATTAAGTGCCTACTACATGCCAGGCACTGTACTAAGTGCTGGGAATATAAGAAGAGACAAAATGTAATCCCTGCCCTCAAGGGGCTTACAATCGAATGGGGGAGAAAACATACATACAAACATATACAGAGCAAGCTATATATAGGATAAATAGGGGATAATTAACAGAGGGGAGGCACCAGAATTGAGAGGAGTTAAGTAAAAGTAAAGTAAAAGGTGAGATTTTAGCTGGGACTTAAAGGAAGCCAGGCAAGCCAGTAGCTGCAGAGGAAGAGGAAGAATGCTCCAGGCATGAGAAAACTCCAGGCTGGAGAAAATGCCAAGGCAAAAAGATGGAGTGTCTTATTCATGAAGTTTCCAGGAGGCCAGTGTCCCTGGATTGAAAAGTATGTATTGAGTAAGTACAAGTAAGAAGACTGGAAATGTAGGAGGAGACTAGGCTATGAAAAGCTTTGAATGCCAAGTAGTGTTTTATACTGATCTTGGTATCATTAGTAGGTCTAAACACGAAAGGGATCAAAGAAAGAAGAAATGGTTCTAAATGTACAAAAAATATGTATAATTGCCCTTTTTGTGGTAAAGAACTAGAAACTAAAGGAGTGCCCAACAATTGGGTGATGTAAGGAACAATGAAGAGATGGTCTAAAGCAGCAGTTCTCAACCCGTGGGTTATGTTCAATTTGTAACAATGAAAATACATCCTGCATATCTGATATTTACATTATGATTCATAACAGTAGCAAAATTACAGTTATGAAGTAGCAACAAAAATAATTTTATGGTTGGGGGTCACCACAACATGAGGAACTGTATTAAAGGGTCATGGCATTAGGAAGGTTGAGAACCACTGGTTTAAAAGAAGTCTAGGAAGAGTTGTATAAATTTATGCAAAGTAAAGTAAAGAGAGTTAGGGGAACTCACACTATAAGAAAATCATAAAAATGAACAATTTTGAAAGATTTAAGAATTCTGAATGACAAAACAAACCAAAATTCCAGAGAACCAATAAAGAATGCAACTTACTCCCTGACAGCAATGATGAACTATACATAGATTAATATGTGGTTTTAGACATAATTGATGTGGGAATTTGTTTTGTTTGACCATGAATATTTGTTACAAGGGGTTTTTCCCCTCTAGCAAGTGGGTAGAGGCAGAAGGGAGAGAAAACAAATGCTTGGTAGTTAAAAAAAATTTTTTTAATGACATGACTTCTTCTCAGACCTTATTCTTCTAAACCCCTCTATAACACTGGGCACTGTTAATCACTCATGCTTCTGCATGTTCTCTTCTCCCTGGATTTTTGTGACACTCTTGTCTCTCTGAAGAGGTTACACATAAAGAGGGTTAGGGTTGCTCTGGAGACCCCAAAATACCAACACGCCAAGTCCTGCCAAAAGAATTCCACTCAGGTCTTCTCCCAGCCAAAGAAAA